>CM035629.1:39329705-40529705 GCA_020496765.1 Gossypium stocksii
ATTATTTTTTTCTTAAGTTACTTATTTTAGTATTCCGTAGTTTTTGGGTTTTTAATCTGTAATAAGGCCGCTCAATAATTATTTTATTTTTATTTGGTTTTTAGTTATATATTTATACTTGTCTAAAAATTGATAGATTAAGGCTGCGCGGATTTTTATTTCAAACTTAACAAACGTTTTCAAAGCATTCCTTACGTGACAATTTGATAACTTAATAATAACGACACATTAACAAGATCTCTTAAAAAGTGAACTTCAAACTGATAGTGGATAGGATTTTGTAAATTAAATAACCTTCTTTTTCTCAAAACACATAAAATGGTTTTGCTAAGTCTCCCTAAACTTATTAATAGAGGAATGAGGCATAATTAACTGTCCATGTGACACCCCAAATCTGGCCATAACGTCTGGGCTGGGTTTGGGGTGTTACAAAGAGGGTTTCGACAAAGGGAGAAAACTGAATGGAAAAGAAAGAGGGATTGTATTTGGTTTAGATTGGAAGAGGAAGAAAAATGAAGTTTGGCTAAACGGAAAAATCAAATAAACAGAGGAGAAATGGAAGAAAGTGGATTCAACAATCCTAGAGCGAGTAGAGGATAAAGAAAACAATGACCAAAAGAAAAGTAAAATGGGACAATCGAAAGGCTTACCTATTCGGCTTAGTTAACAAAAGAGGCACAGAACTATTCAACAGAAAAGAACATCAAAACTGACCCAAAATGGCACCAAAAAAGCAATTGCCAAAATATATTTTCCCAAAATCGAAATCCTCTAAGCCTCAAGGCTAATTTTTGGCACACACTCCCTCTCAAATTGCTAAATATGCACATCCAAACCCCTCAGCTGAATTTTGCACACTCCACTTTACCCAATCAGCTACAACTTTCCCTAGTTTAGAATTCCTTGATTTTCTCCATAATTCTCTCCCCTTATCCCTCCTTCATATTCTCCACAACTTACTCCAAGACCAGTTCAAACTCTCACTCAACAGAGTTCGAATCCACTTCAAACACTTGCCGTCCCATGTAGCAAAATATTTATCCCTTGCCTGACATGGGATTCGAACCCAAGTTCTCTCAATTGCCAAGACGTCACTTGCCACCAAGCCACAAGGCTTTTTGTGACAAAAATCATGCGCAATTATTTAAAAAGCCTAGTGCCAGTGTCCAGATTCATTTAAGGACAAAAACTAAAAATTTTGCCAAAGCCAAGGCTTGAACCCAGGCTTCTCAAACACTCCCAAACACACCCGAAACACCCAACCAGCACACCAAACATGCATTTTATGTCAAATCATGCAAAATTATAACCCCTATATTTTTGGGGCGTTACAAAAACAATATCCGTGGTATTAACCACTATAGCTAAAATTAGTAAATTCAATCATGTTATTATGTCGCTTACTAGAATTTAGAGCTTTTAATTCCATCGCAATGAAAAGACCTTATTTGAAAATAATTTATAAACTAGTTTTTATGTCATTAACCAATTTTAATATCATTCATCATATTTGAATGATGTGTTGTAGATTGATAGGGTAAATTAGACCATTTTCACACTCAATAAGCTTGGAGGCTGTACAAGCAGAGCCCTTATCGCGACAATGAGAAAGATTTTGTTGTGATAATAATGTTACTGATTAAACCAAGAAGTTTACATTTCCATTCCTTGTCATGACAACAAGAAAGGCCTTGTCGCAATAATGAGGTTCCTGACTCAGCTATGAACTTCTTATTTCCAACCCTTATCACAACAACTTATAAGGCTTTATCACAAAAATATTGTCACTATTGTAAGAAATGGAGAAGATAACCCTATGTTGTCGCGACAACAAGAATGATGTTGTCTCGATAATGTCATTGTAACTGTCAAATCTAAGGTAACCATTGCAAACACTTTTGATACAGCATTTTATCTAACATATAACACCTCTAACCCATATCCGTCAGTAGAATATGGTTACGAAGCATTACCGGACTCATACCATAATTAAGCATACACTTTACATACAATTTCCAATACCAAATAAACATCATTCAATTTTAATCACATTGTCCCTAATACGAGCCTACGAGGCCCAAAATATACATTAGAAGTGGTTCGGGACTAAACCGATAACATATGAAAATTTGAGGAAAACATTGAAAATTTCAAAGTACAAGGGACACACGCCCGTATGGCCAGGCCGTGTGTCTCACACGACCAAAAGACACGCCCGTGTCACAGGCCGTGTGGACATTTGAAATGGGATCACATGGTCGTGTCCCAGACTGTGTCCTACCCCGTGTAACTCTCTGACTTGTGTTACACGGCCAACCACATGCCCGTGTGACTAGCCTTTGTAACTCACTGACTTGCTTCTATTAAAAACTATAGGGGACACATGGCCGTGTCACCTGACTATGTGTCACACCTAGCTGAGACACACGCCTATGTATCTGCCCGTGTAAACGAAAATAGGCTATTTTTCAAGCCACATTTCTCACCCACAATGCATTCACCTATACAAACCAAATTTGCATATGACCATGTCTCCAAGTGGCATTTAAACTTATCTAAACCAAGTTTAATTCATGCTATATCAATACCATCAACCTTAAGGTACACAAGTATCACAATAAACCATTCAATTTTATACCAAAATCACATTCTCAATTCATCAATACGGTCACTTTCTATTATGCATCACTTTACCTAAACCACAAGCATACAAGTCTCAAATTTCAACCATTTGGTACTCCATATACCAAATCACAACAATCATTTATATAGCAATTATGTACAACATAACAAAGGCCATTTACACATACACATACATCAACAAGTATGACAAAATAAGCCAAGTCACATAGCTTTACACATAACCAAGCATTCATCATTTACAAGCCAATTCAAATGGCTAAATCCATTACTAAAATATAGACCAAAATGACCATAACTCCTATCATGCCATATAACCAAAAACACAAGTTCAAAAGTACCAAAGTGATAGCTTGATAGTGTGATGAGCTCTCTGTCGACTCCCAAATTTGAGCAAGCTTCGGTATTCACTATAAAACACGGAAAGTAAACAAAGTAAGCTATAAAGCTTAGTAAGCTCGTATGCTTAAACTAAATTTTACCAAATATGCTCAATTTAAACAATCATCCTATCATGATATAATTCATATTGATCCACAAACCTTTCATATGTTCATTCATACGAGTAGATATGAAATTCACAAGTTTCTTCGATTCAATACTCGTATAGTTCATGTACATACCTGTACCAACTTGTATCAATCTCATATTCATCCACATCTCTAGGATTCTCGTTCAACCATTCGAAATACTATCGAATACTCAGGAATCTCAAACCCTAAGGGCGATATACATAATCGAAGCTATCTCAATCTCATATAATGTTCACTCTCGAACTATCAACGGGTCTGCTCACACAAGCTGACAGTCAAGACGTAACTACATGATGCTGATCACACAAGCTAACGAGAATCCACAACACATGCTGGAAAACCCAGCCACCAGTAGGTCGTACAGGACCAGCAACCAAATCACATAATCTCGATAACCCCTAATGACATGTCATTTGTATACTAATCTATTCCTAAGGTTCAACTGGGATTTTCACACCATCAATTCTTCGTCGAACATTTTCGAAGGATCGTATTCACAATTAATTCAATAGTAAAGTGTTTAAAACATAATTATATTGAAGCTTATTAACATACAAACTTACCTCGATCGCAAAAATGACGAAATAGATCGACTAGTTCGATACTTTATTTTTCCCCCAATCTAGATCCGAACTTCACTTTTCTTGATCTATAACTTATTCAATTAACATTCTATTAAATTTAATCCAAATTTCATATTATGGAAAAATTACACTTTTGCCCCTAATATTTAAACATCTTTACAATTTAGTCCTTAGCTCATAAAAATGCAATTTCATTCAATTTAATACCAACCCATGCTAGCCGAATTTTATATATGCTTATATCAGCCCATATTTTTCATTTACACACACATTTAACCACACAATTTTCACATTGATCAATTTAACCCCTATTTGACATTTTCACTAAAAAAACACTTTACAAAACTTGTTAATCTAATAACAACTATACATTTTCTATCATTAAACATAAAAATACATACATATTCAACAATGGTAACACTCAAACAATTTAACAGTTTCTCAAATTAGTCCCTGGGCTAGCTAGACCTAGTTGTAACAATCTCAAAAATATAGAAATCATTAAAAACCAAGTAAAAAATACATACCATGTATACACCAAAGCTAGCCGAACCCTCAAGCTTCTTCAATCACTATTTATTTTCTTAATTTTGATGGAAGAAGATGAATTAAAGCATGTTTCTTTTGTTTTCTTTATTTTAATTAACTTATTTGCTAATTTACAATTTTAACCTTGGTTTATAATATTAAAATTATCTAATCCATGTCCAATAATGTCCACTAACTTTAATAATGGTCTAATTATCACATAAAGACCTCAAATTTAAAGTTCCATGGCTATTATACCTCTTTAGCTAATAGAACATAAATTTTACACTTTACGCGATTTAGTCCTTTTTATAAATTAAACATTCAAATGATAAAATTTCTTAACGAAACTTTCACACAATCATACTAACATACTGTAGACATCAAAATAATAATAAAATAATTACTTCAACTTCAAATTTGTGGTTCTGAAACCACTGTTCTGATTTAACTAAAAAGAGCTGTTACATAACATTTAAATACGATCATAATATTATATTTAATACATATTTAATAAATTAGATTTAAAATAAAATAAACTTATATTAAGATATTTCGATAAAATCTTACCAACACAAAAATTCTCAAAATGGTGGAGAAGCCCTCTTCACTTTCAATTTATTATTTTCTTCTTCCCTTTGTTTATTTTCATTGCTTCTTCTTAAATTTCTTTCCATAAATAACAAATAACCATCAATATCAAATCATTAAATAACCATTAATGTGCCTTAACAACAACATATCTTGTAATAAATGTGAAATTATGCATACATGAGATGAAAGTTTTAAAACTTATACATTAATCAACATTTTCTTTCTCCTACAAAGCTCTCACATACTAGGGCTCAAACTCTAACAACTTGAGTGATAAAGATGATGAGAGAAATAAATGAATAGATGTTTTGGTAAAAATATTTCACAAATAAATGTTAAAATATGGTGAGAAATGTGAAGAGAAATATGTAGAGGGTGAGAGAAAATTAGAGAAAGTTGGGGGTGTTTTCCTCTTACAATGGCTGACTATTTCTAGAGAAGAGGAGGAAGATATTTCTCATCCCTTTGTTAGAGTTAAGTGACTCAAATCCTTATTAAAATAAAATACAGTGGTAAAATAAAATAAAAGTAAAATCCATATAGAATTATACTTCTTTTATTTTACATTGATTAGAATAAGGTTTTTCAACCTTACTACACTCCATCTATTTGACGTTAATTAGAATAAGGTTTTTTCAACATATAAATAGATGTAGTCTAAAATCCTCTTGTATCATTCGAATTCGACTTTAGTGAATTTTCTTCTCCTCTACTCGTGGTTTTTCTCGAAAGGGTTTTTCACGTAAAATCTATGTGATTTATTTTTCTTTTTCTTATTTCTTTACAATAGTTCCTTATTGCCATTATTGACGTTAGGTCAACAAACTGGTGTCAGAGCTTTTAGGGTTACTTATCTCGATCACAGTAATGGCAATAATGAAGTATGATATTCCATTGTTGGATCGCAACACCAAATTCACGTTGTGGCAGGTAAAGATGCAGGCAGTTCTTGCGCAGATGGATTTGGAGGATGCCCTACTAGGGTTAGATAAGATACATTTGACATCGACAGATGAAGAGAGGAGACGTAAAAATTAGCAGCTGCATCTGTCGAATGAAATTCTACAGGACGTGTTGAAGGAGAAGACTGCTATTACATTATGGAATAAGCTTAAACAGCTATGTATGTCAAAAACCCTAACTCGCAAGCTGCATATGAAGCTGCATCTTTATGCTCATTATTTGGAGGAAAGTGCGTTTGTACACGAACACTTAACTGTGTTTAAAGAAATTATCTTAGACCTAAAGACCATGGAGGTTTAGAATGATAAAAAAAGATTTATGGTTAATTTTACTTTGTTTGCTACCCCATCTTATTCAACCTTTAGAGATATAATTTTTTATAGCCGCAAATCTCTTACAGTTGATGAAGTCTATGCTTTCTTAACCTCGTATGACAAGATGAAACATCTTGTGGTTGGATTCGACTATTAAGGAGAGGGTCTCATTGTTCGTGAGAGACAAGAACAAAATACTGATGATAATTGTGGGAGGACATAGGAAGAAAATCCTCGTAGTAAATATAAGGGTAGATCAAGATCTTTAAATAGAGGTAAAATTTGTAACTTCTGCAAGAAGAAATGGCACATTAAGTCTGAGTGCTATAAGTTCTAGAACAAGATAAAAAAAGAGGTTGCAAATCAAAAGGGAAAACAACCAAAACAATTCGGTGAAGCTGATGTAGCAGAAGACTACATTGATGGTGAAATTCTAGTTGCTTCTATTGATACTCTAAAGTGAGCAAAGAGTGGATCCTCGATTTTGGTTATACATTCCATATGAGTCCCAATTGCGATTGGTTTACAATATATGAAACTGTGTCTGAAGATGTTATTTTGATAGGAAATAATGCTTCATGTAAAATTACAGGTATTGGTACGATCAATATTAAGATGTTAGATAGAGTCGTCAGAACACTTAGTGGTGTATGACATGTACCAGAATTGAAGAGAAATTTGATTTCATTGAGTACTCTTGATTCAAAAGGGCATAAGCACACAACTGAAAGTGGGGTTTTGAAGATTAGCAAGGGTTCCCTTATTGTGATGAAAGGGCAGAGAAAGACTGCCAAGTTATATATTTTGTAAGGTTCTACTATTACTGGTGATGCAGCCCTCACTTCCTTTTCCTTGTCAGATGATGATGTTACTAGATTTTAGCATATGCGTTTAGGGCGTATGAGTGAGAACGACATGGTAGAATTAAGCAAAAGAGGACTTCTTGATGGATAAGGCATTAACAAACTGAAGTTCTATGATCACTACATTTTTAGAAAGGAAAGAGAGTTTGATTCACCAGAGGAATCCATAACACAAAGGGAATGATGTATCATATTGGTTCTGATCTTGGGGACCATCCAGAGTGCCTTCGAGGGGTGACGCTAATTATATGCTGATGATCATTGATGATTTTTCTAGAAAAGTGTAGGCATTCTTCCTAAAGCAAAAAAGTAATGTGTTTTCAATGTTTAAGGCTTGGAAAACTATGATCAAGAAGTAGAAAGGAAAATAGATAAAACACATTCATACAGATAATGGCTTAGAATTCTATTCTAATGAGTTTAATGAATTGTGTAAATAAGAAGGAATTGTGAGGCACTTGACAGTTCATCATACTCTACAGCAAAACGGCATTGTGGGAGGGATGAATAGAATAATCATGGAAAAGATTCGATGTATGTTGTCAAATGCTTGTTTGCTGAAGTAATTTTGGGCTAAAGCGGCCTCTATTGCCATTGAGAAAAAAAACTCCACAAGATGTATGGTCTTGTAATCTTGCTGATTATTCTGATTTGAAGATTTTTGGGTGTCCTGCGTATGCTCATGTTGATAATGAGAAATTGAAACCTAGATCCATTAAATGTGTTTTTCTTGATTATAAGATTGGTGTCCTGAAAATAGAAAAGTTGTGATTAGCAGAAATGTTATTTTTTATGAAACTGATATGCTACCTAACTTATCTCTTAAAAACTCTTCCAATAATGACCAGCAAAAGCAGGTGGAGCTTCAGATTGATCTAGGATCAACAACAGAGTCTACTCCTCAAGTTAGTACAGAAACTCAGAGTAGAATTGTTTCTTCACCACAATATTCTATTGCCAAGAACAGACCTAGAAGAGAAATTAAACTTCCAAAGAGGTACGCTAAGGCTAATCTAGTTGCTTATGCTTTAAATGTGGCTAAAGATATAGATGCAAGTCAAGAGTCATCTACTTATTCTGAGGTAGTTAGCTATAAAGATAAAAAAAAGTGGATGATTTCCATACAAGAAGAGATGGAATCGCTTCATAAGAACAGAACATTAGATCTAGTGATGCTTCCTAAAGGTAAAAAGGTTGTTCGTTGTAAATAGGTGTTCAAGAAGAAAGAATGGACTTAAGGAGTTAAAGAACCCAGATATAAAGTAAGACTAGTTGCAAAAGGTTACAGTCAGATTCCAAGTGTAGACTTCACATATGTATTTTCTCCAGTTGTGAAACATAGTTCGATCCGAGTTTTGCTTGGTTTTGTGGCTATGTATGATTTGGATCTTGGGCAGTTAGATGTAGAAATAACATTCTTGCATGGAGAACTTGAGGAAGATATTTACATGCAACAATTAGAGGGTTTTATAGTCTTACAAAATGAGGACTATGTTTGCTTGCTGAAAAGGTCCCTTTATGGCTTGAAACAGTCACCAAGGTAGCTGTATAAGAGGTTTAATTCTTTTATGACTACCCATGATTTCAAAAGAAGTAGCTTTGACAGTTGTGTTTATTTTAAGAAAGAAGTAATGGTTCTTTTGTGTCTCTAGTCATTTATGTTGATGACATGTTAATAGCAGCTAAATATAAATGAGAGATAAGAAAGGTCAAAACCCAATTTAGTAAAGAATTTGAGATGAAGAATTGGGAGCAGTAAAAAAGATACTTGGGATGGAGATTCTCAAGGATAGGAAAACATGTAAATTGTACCTAATTCAGAAAAGGTACATTGAGAAAGTTCTTTGCAAGTTCAATATGTAGAATGCCAAGCCTGTTAGTACTCCATTAGCAACCCACTTCAAACTTTCATCGGCTTTATCTCCATAATCAGATGATGAGATTGAATGCAAGTTACGTGTTTCATATTCTAGTGCAGTAGGATATCTCATGTATGCTACAGTTTTCTCACATCCAAATTTATCAAATGCAGTTAGTGCAATTAGTAAATACATGGCGAATCCTTGCAAAGAACACTGGAAAATGGTTTAGTGGATTTTCAGATACTTATGAGGTACTATTGATGTTTGCTTACAGTTTGGAAGAACTAGAGATGGAGTTATTAGATATGTTGATTCTGATTTTGCTGAAGACCTTGATAAAAAAAATCTCTCACATGTTATGTCTTTACAATTAGTTGGAAAGCCACTTTGCAAACTACAGTTGTTCTGTATACTACTGAAGCTGAGTACATGGTGATTACTGAGGCTTGTAAAGAAGCTATATGGTTAAAAGGACTCTTTGGTGAACTCGGTAAGGACCTTCATATCAAGACAGTGTTTTGTGATAGTCAGAGTGCCATCTTCCTTACGAAGGATCAAATGTTTCATGAGAGGACAAAGCACATTGATGTTCGGTACCATTTTGTGCGTGATATTATTACTTGTAGTGATATTTTTGAGAGCAAAGTTAGTACTCATGATAATCCTACAGATATGATGACTAAGGCACTTTTTATAACCAAGTTTGAGCATTGCTTAAACTTGGTTGGTGTTCATTGTTGAAGAATACCCTTTAAAGGGTTTCGTGGAAGAGGTGGAGAACTTGTTCGTTGAGAGTTCGTGGTGAAGAATTTGTTCATTATGAATTTGTTCATTATGAATTCATGTCAAGGTGGGGATTGTTAGAGTTGAATGACTTGAATCCTTGTTAAAATAAAATACAATCGTAAAATAAAATAAAAGTAAAATCCATATAGAACTATACTTTATTTATTTTACATTAATTAGAATAATGTTTTTCAACCTTACTACACTTCATCTATTTGACATTGATTAGAATAAGGTTTCTTCAATCTATAAATAGATTTAGTCTAAACTCCTCTTGTATCATTCAAATTCGACATTAGTGAATTTTCTTCTCCTCTGCCTGTGGTTTTCCCGAAAGGGTTTTTCATGTAAAATCTATGTGCTTTAATTTTCTTTTTCTTGTTACTTTATGATTATTCTTGATTGCCATTATTGACATTAGTTCAACATTTTTAACATGTTTTTATGTTGTAAAATAATATTAAAGAGGTCAACAAGTCAAAAGTGCTTTATCATGTGACAAAAAGGCCATTTTTAACAATAAACTATCAATTAAAGGGTCCCATCATCATCTCATCACCACAAGTCTAAAAATTACTTTAATATTTAATTCCTGATGGATTCTAAATATCTAATTTACCCTTCTGATGAAAAAATTATCATTTTACCCTATTCTCGTGCTTTTACCTGATTAGGTAAAATATAGTCCAGTTGGCGTAAATTGCCTTTTAAATGCTTCTCAATAATATAAAATTAATTAACCCATCAGAAATTCAAATTTCTCATATCAAAATTCTAATGAATTCATCAGTATAACAGTGTACGATAAATCGAGAATTTTTTGGGTATTACAACTCTCCCATCTTTATAAAATTTCACCCTTCAAATTTACTTCAGTAAAAAAGTTGTAGATATTGTTGTCTCATTATTTGATCACGTTACCAAGTGGTGTCTTCAAATTTATGATTGTGTCATAATATTTTAACTAACAAAACCTTCTTGCTCTTGAGCTCTTTCGTCTCTCGAGCTAAAATTTTCATCGGCACATCCTCATAAGTCAAATCAAGTTGAATTTCTACTTCCTCAGGAGCTATGACAAGAGAAGGATTGGAATTATACTTCCTCATTATAAAGACATTGAAGACATTGTGAATCCTTGACAATTTAGTAGACAATGCTAGTAGGTACGCTACCAGCCCCACAAATTCCAATATTTCATACGATCCACCAAATCTTGAACTTAATTTTCCTTTCTGTCCAAACCAAAGCATTTTCTTCCAATGTGACACATTTAAGAATAATTTGTCTTCTACATTATACTTAATTTTTTTTCTTTTTAAGTTTATGTAAGACTTTTAATAGTTGAAAGAAACTTTCAAACTTTCGCAAATAATTTGCATTTTATCTTTCGTTTCTTGAACTAACTCGTGTTCCGTAACTTACTCTCACTCAGCTTTTCCAACATTAGGGAGTCCTGCACTTCCTCCCTTATAATCCCTCATAAGGTACAATTTGGATGCTAGACTGATAACTATTGTTGAAGGTAAATCCAACAAACAGTAGGTATCTTTCCTAACCTCCCTTGAACTTGATTATACAACTTCTCAGCATATCTTTAAGAATTTATATCACTCTTTCAGATTGGTTGTCCATTTGAGGGTGAAAAGCAATACTAAAGTTCAAACGTGTACCCAAGACTTCATGCAACTTTCTTTAAAATCTCGAAGTAAATCTTGAATCTTGATCAGAAATAATAGATGATGGCACACCATGCAGTCTCACAATATTGACAAGGTACAGTTCAACCAGTTTCTCCAAGGAATAGTCAACTCTGACAAGTATAATATGTGTTGAATCAGTCAATCTATCAACAACAATCCAGATTGAATCATTTTTCCTTGGTGTCAAAGATAATCCAACCACAAAATCCATAGTGATGCGCTCTCATTTCCATTTAATGATTGAAATGGGTTGCAACTATCCAGAAGGGGCTTGATGGAGTAGCTTTGACTTGCTGATATGGTAAGCATCTAAGTACAATTTTTATTATGTTTATTTTCATACAGACCACTAGTAATGTGGTTTTAGATCATTCGAGACCATTCAAGACACATAGTTATAATATTATATAACTTCCAAACAATTAAAAAAAAAAAAACTATAACTTCAAAATTGATTTAGTTCAAAACCTCAAGTTGTGGCTTATTGGGCGAATGTTCACCTGCCTTAGGAATAACCTAGATTTGAATCATTGTTGTACAAAAAATTGATTCAATTCAATATAATTAAATTTTAATACATACCATTGAAAAAAAATCTAATAAAAAATTTAAAAATAAAAATAAAAAATTTAAAAATAAAAATAAAAAAATTATTTAGAATAAAATGGACCAATATGAAAAAAAAAGAAGTTATTATTAACTCAACAATTTAAAGAATTTTTTTTATATAGACCATAGTTCTGGAATCTAGTCTCTAAATTACAGACAATTTATAACAATTAAAAATTATTTAAGACACAAAAGTATAATATCAACGGAAAATAAAAAAGCTTTTACATAAAATGTCATAAATCCAATATCGTAATTTTCTTTTTGAAATGTTCCTGTAAATTTAATATTACCGTAGAATATATACTTGTTTGTCGAGATAACATTTGAATTGACGTTCATATAGAAACAATCATTATAATTAAAAAAAAAAAAAAAGCTACCATTTAAGTGAATGTAGAAAGTATTTAGGAGAATAGCTCGATTAGTATTAGTATTATTAATAGTATATGAGGATGTTTTTATTATGTCAGAAAGAGCAAATATAATAAGAATTTATAGTGAGATTAATGTTAAAAATTTTTTTAATGTGTTTGATAATCATTTTAATTTTTTTATTTAATATAAAATTTTCAACCAAAAAATGTTGAATAAGATAAGTAGGTAAATAGCTATTTATCACTTAATGTGAAAAATATTAGGCTTATTTTATTTTATTAAAACCAACAACCTCTTGGCTTAGTGCTAAGAGTATTATGTTGCAGGCATAAGAACTTGAGTTTAATCCCAAACAATTACATTCCTCACCCCTAATTATAAAAAAAAATTAATAAAAAATTGAAAGAAGTTTTTCTTTTTGTTAAAAAGATGATATATTCAAATTACTATATTTATTTTTCATCCAAAACTATTCAAAATAATATAAATTGCTATATTAATAAGATTAAAATTAAAAATAATAATCTTGTAAAAATAATATTTATTTTTATCAAACAAAATAATTATATTAAATACTTATATTTATTAATTTACTAAATAATTTTTTAATATAAATTCAAACTGTTATAAAATTTAAAAGTAAAAATTCAACGGTGAAATAATTAAATTGTTAGAAGCACGCAAAGAATGGACAAACTATACAAAAATGTTACTAATATAATATAATTATTTTGGGTATGGAAAGAAACAAATAATTGGGTAAAAATCAATCTTCAATTCACATTTGACAATTTATAGTAAATCTTAATATTTTTTAATTGTAAATTAACAAAATGATCAAATTATAGAAAGTGTTATTAATATAATATAATTATTTTGAGTACGGAAAGAAATAAAGAATTGAGTAAAACTCAATATTTAATTGAAATTTAACAATTTGTAGTAAATTTTAATTTTTTAACCATAAACTAACAAATGATGCTGACATGAATTCTAACGAAATATTCCGAAGGAACAAATCTTTATATATATATAACATGCGTCAAAGACGAATAGTGAAGAAAAAATTTGGAGGGAAATCGCAATAGTGATGACCAATCAATTGCACATCCATCATAACCGAAAAAAAAAAAGAAAAAAAGAAAAAATTTATGTTGTATTTGATTTCATTATATCTTCGATCATTACCTTAATAATTAAAAAAAATGTGAGTAATTAAATCTTTATGACGAAATAAAAATTGAGAGACATGAAATTTTGGTAAAACACTTAGTGCTCAAAAATGAAAATTTTCAATATGGGAAAAAACGAAAATCTGAGGTTGATTAGTGAGAGAGGGTTATTTTTATAAAAAGATTTCTACTCATTCAATTCAACGAGTCAAGCACTAAGCATAGCAAACGATTAGTTAATTTTTTATGTAACTTTATAGAATTTAGAACTACTCTTTTTTTATGTTCAATTAAAGAATTTTTCTATTTTTATTTTATTGCAAAATAGAACTTAAAGACAAGTAGAGTCTTATTATTATTATTTATCGACTATAAATATTTAAATTTTAATTCCTAAAACCCCATAAATAGTTCAAACTCTATAGAAATAATACTCAATTTTCACTTCAATGATTTGTAAAGAAACCTTACCTTCTTAGATCCATTTGATATGTGCAATTTTTTTTTCGTCAATATATCTTTCGACACTTGAATTTTTAATTCTCTTACCATAAATTCAACAAAAATATATAATTGCTCATACAATAAAAATGTACTGTCGTCCTACTTTTGGGTATTACATATGTAATATTGTATTATTTATTAATATTGATAGTTTGTCATAAAAATTCCCATAATCTATGCCTTCCGGTAAATTTTTTTTCAAAAAAAATTGAAATAAATAAAGGATGTGAAAATAACCAATATTAGAAACATCTAAATTAATTTATTATAAATACAATAAAATAAAATACATTTAAATTTAAATTTAAACTTAAACTCATTAAACATAATAAAGAAAAGAAAAGAAAAATAACGTATATGTTGACAGAGGAGGGTCTGGAGCTAGGTGATGACTCCACCAAATTTTCTTGTTACCAATGAAATGAAGCTGCATTTACTTAGATTAAGTAAATAACTAAGTGTAAAATCATTCAATTGTGTTTTTTTTTTTTTTGAGAAATAAAATAATTTATAGTAAGAAAATTAAGCTTAGCAAAACTTACACTTTTTTCTTGCTAACTTCCTTGTTTCCTTCTGGATAGGATGAATTTCTAACTTTAAGTTGACAACCATATTTAGTTATCCTTAACTAAAGGAATCTATAGGATAAAAATGGGTAAATCATCTTGTACAACATTGAACCATTTCCTGCTTTTATCCTTAATTCATTCTTGTTGGTGTTTACGTGGTTCTACAATGACGATCTTGACCTTTTAATCATATGTAAATTGAAACTGCTCTTAAAAAATAGAGTTGTTTATGATGTTCCAAATAATGCGAAGAGTAATGGTACAAAATTTTCAAAATATATAATCAATTTAAACAATAAAAATTAAAATAAACATTATACTTAAAACATGAAAAACAAAATATGTATGGACATAGCAACTCAAACGAAATCAGAAAAAAAAATCTATTATCCGAGCAAAATTCTTAAGAAAAAATATATATTTATATACACACAAAAATTAATTAATTTATAAAATAATTTAAAGTAGCAATAAAAAACTTGTAGCTGATATTTAAGATATAAAACAAAAAAATATTGAAGGAAATTTATTAAGATTTAGAGAAAAAGTCAATTGAAAGGTTTTATAATATTGAAGATATAAACATGGGGTGTAATTAATGTTTCTAAATGGATTCGATTGAAAGATTTTTATTTTAATGAGAGCAAGCATTAATGCTGAAAATATATAACATGTGTTATCCTTTGACTTAATGTAATTTAAATCATTTGTCCCTCAAAATATACATGCCTATATTATCCTTTGATTCAATGTAATATATCTCATTTGTCCCTATTTTCTAAGGAGGAAGCAGAAAATATGTATAAATAAAATAAAAGTATGAACCATCTTATCAAAATAGATATAATATATATATTTATATATATATATATATATAATATATATATATATATATATAAGTGAAAAAACAACTAAACAGTATTAATTGGATTAGAGGTGAGCATGGGCTGGGCCGGCCTAAAAAAAATTTTAGGCCCGCTTGTCGGGCCCGGGCCCGGCCCGAAATATGGGCCTAAAAAATTATCCAAGCCTGGCCCGATATTAAATTGGTAAGTCCGAGCCCGGCCCGGCCCGGCCCATATTAATTTTTTTGCTTATTTTATTAAAAATAAAATATTATAAATCAAATACATTTAAAAAAATAAAAAATATTAAAACAAGAAACAAATAAAAAATGATACTAAAATAAAATACAAAAACATTAAAATTTTTCTAGATTTTATTAGGAAATGGCAAATGAAAGTTAAAGTAAAAGAAATGTAAAGTTAAAAATTAAAAAAGGAATAAATATAGAAAAATTATTTAATATATATTTCGGGCCGGGCCCGGGCCAAAAAATTCTTACCCGAGCCCCGGCCCGTTTTTTAAACGGCCTCAATTTTTGTCCAAGCCCATTTTTCAGGCCTATATTTTTACCAAAACCCTCCCATTTTTTGGGCGGGCCTTCAACCTGGCCCGGCCCATGCTCAGCTCTAAATTGGATATATGCTAGCATGCCATATGTTGGGGATTGTAAAATTATAAACAAATTATAAAATATTAAAAACTATCATGTTAGAACTATAATTTATATTGTATCGGTATAGTTGGAACATTTAGATATTGAACTTTAAAATAAGATTTGAGATAAAGTTTCGAGTGGATATTTTTTATATGAAAATCTCATTAGAAAATTTGTCAAAATTTTAAGCACCACTTTATCTTTTTTTTTTTTATATGATAAAGGTATGAAAAATATTAGGTTTATAATTATTTTGTTCAGGAAACCATAATTCTCATAGGTAATAAGAGGCAAATTTTGATATTTATATAAAAGCAATGATGAAATTTGAAGAAAAAAGAATCATCAATAAAATATCACTCAAAAGATAAGATAAATGTAGATGGCTCGGTATCAATGAACATATTAAAGGCGGCAATAGCTGGGGTGATGAGAGGACTAAGTGGAGGCTGGCTAGTAGGCTTCAGAATGGTAACATGTATGTTGGATATCTTTAATATTGAAGTTAAGTTTGTTTTAGAAGTCTAAAAATAGCTTGGGATAGATGATTTAGACAAGTAGAAGTCCAAAGTGGTAACGCATTATTAATTGATGTCTTGCGAAACTGTTAGCTCTAGTTTTTCAACTATTTTTATATAATAAAAAGTATATTAAAAATCGCCTACCTAAATTTACAAAAATTGTTTATAAGTCCTTAAAATTGTTTTCAAAGTGTTGGACAAGATATGTAACAGCCCGAATTAGGGCCTAAACAGAACAGTGGTTTCGAAAACCATGAATCTGAAGTAGAAAAATTTCTTGCGATTAAGTTTTAAGGTTTATAATGTGATTGGATACTTGTGTGAAAAATTCATTAAGAAATTTTATCGATTGGGTGCTCAATTTGGTATTTAGGACTAAATTGTAAAAGGTGAAAATGTGAGTTCTTGTTCATAAAGGTACTTGATTGAAATGGGGTTTTACAATGGAGGTCCTTAAATGGCAATTAGACCAATATATTTCAGTTTGGACAAAAATGGACATGGAAGGATAAAATACCAAAGGTTTTTAATGAAAGACATTTTTGTCATTTAGTAATTAAAAGAATTAAAAAGGGAAAAATAGGCCAAAATCATGTCCATCTTCTTCATTTGGCTGAAACCTAGGGGGGAGACACCATGGCTAGGGTTTTTAAGCTTCCAAGCTCAATAGTAAGTGCACCCAAGCCCCGTTTTTAATGCTCGTTACATTTTTTAGATCCCAGTAGCTTAGTTTAGTTATTTCTACCATTATTTTGAGCTAGAGTTTGAGTTTAAAAATTTACCCATGTTGAATAATTGTGTATTTTGATGTTTAATGGTAGAAAATGAATGCTTTAAGTGTGGTGAACGTCTTTTGCTAGGTGATTTTTGGTGAAAACCGTAAAAAGGACTTAAATGCAAAAGTTGTAAATTTGTGCATAAGTGTGTGATTTAGTGGAAATTAGGGGTTGGTATAGAAGAGAAAATGGTTTGGCTAAGTTCAATATACAAGGAAATGGAATAAAAAATATTTTACGAGCCTAGGGGAAAAATTGTAAATATGTGAAAGTTTAGGGGCAAAAAGGTAAAATTTCTATAATGTAAATTTTGGGTCACATTGAATAATGTGACTAATAAATGAGCTAATTATGATATTATAGATCATGGAAAACGAGATTCGAGCATAGATCAAGGTTGTGGACCGAATCGGGAAAATTTGTCATTTTCGCGTTCAAGGTAAGCTGGTGTGATAATAATAATGCAATAATGTCGTAATGTATGTTTGAAACCTAAATTTGTAGTATTAAATTGATTTTGTTGAACTACATGTTTAGTATATTATGTTGGTGAATTGATTTAAAAAAAATATATGTCTATGATATAAGGTGACATAGGTGACATGAGAATGAATTGAAATATTGTGTTTAAAAGTGCTTTCTATGACTATGGTGATTATATGAAATTGTAAGTTTATGTGTAAGTAATATATTGATTTTATTTGTATAATAATATTTGATGTAAATTATGAAGCATGATTGGGTGATAATTATGATTTGGTGAATTCTGAAATGTGAAGTTCGTGATTGAACCTCTAACACTGAAAGATACGGATGATTGTAGCTAGGTCACATGAGTGGTTCTGAGGGTAGGACACCATGTGTACAAGAAAGCTACGAGATATTCTTACATATGTAGCTAGGTCACATGTGTAATATGAGGTGTATACCATGTGTACAAGAAAGCTACGGGATATTCTTACATATGTAGCTAGGTCACATGTGTAATATGAGGTGTATACCATGTGTACAAGAAAGCTACGGGATATTCTTACATATGTAGCTAGGTCACATACATAATACTGTGTGTATATCATTTGTACATGAGAGCTACGGATTAAAAATAGCTAGGTCGCATGTGTGATCCGAGTGGTGGACACCATGTAGACACGAGAGCTACAGAATTAAATGGCTAGGTCGCATGGGTGATATTGAGTGTTCCCCATGTGTACACGAGAGCCGAATTTATGTGAGGGTGGAGCTATATGCTAAAACCACCGAGAATGAGATATGGTTTCGAAGGGGTTCAACGGGAACATTTACTAATTGAAGTTTATGTGATTATGTGATGTATAAGCGCATGTGTATATTTGGGCAAATGTATATGAGAGCAATGGTGTAATGTGAGCAATGTGCTCGATATGTGATTGAAATTGTGGTAAGGTTGATATGTGTAAGCACTACTATGAATACTTGTAAATATTGGTGATGATTATTCATTTGAATGGCTAGTATTGAACATGCTTGGTGTTATGTGTGCATATATGAAAGTAATATGAAGAACACATGTGAGAGTAAAATTTTCAGCAAAATAGTTTGAAATAGTAGCAGTTACGTGATTTTGAAAAATCACCATAAATAGTGGAAATTGAATTAGATGCTTAATAAGATATGAAATTAAATATCATTGAGTCTATTTTCACATCAAAGAAACGGTGTGAGTAAATGAATTTTATATTATGAGATATTTAAATTTTGGTGAGACAGGGTCTGAATGGTTTCAGAAATCCCCTGTTCCAACTTTGGAAAATCACTAAAATTGTATAAAAATGGTTACGGTGTGTAATTTATATTATTAGAATCCTTGATGAGTATACTTTCAAGAGAAACAAATGGGAAGGTTATCTGAACTCTATATAATAAGAAATTTGATTTTTATTGAAGAGGTGTCGGAGCTATTGAACAGTGAAATAGGGGAATTTTTAATGAATAAACTGTATTGATTGACTAAACCAAAAATTCTGAAAATTTTAGGGTAAGAAGGTATGTGAGTCTAGTTTGAAATAAAATTGGCAGATATAAATTTGGAGTTCCGTAACTCTGGATATAATTAATTTAGTGTTTGTGACTCAGGAAGTTAGCTTAGGCTGTACATGAGTAAGAAGCGAAATCATGTGAAATGTATTGTTAATCAAAATTTTTTATTGTTATATGTCAACTTACTAAGCTGTAAAGCTTACACCCTCCTTTCCTTTTTCTCTGAGTGTCTTCAAGTTGGCTCGGGGTTGAAGATCATCGGACGCAGCATCACACTATCAATTTGCCAAGTTGAAGTAATGGAAATTTTTATTAGTATACAAGTGAGTGGCATGTATAGTGATTTAATTATTGGTAGTATGTATTATTGTGAATTAGCTAAATGTATTATCTGATGATGCTTCATTGTATATAGCCATGAGATGTGGCTCATAATGGTTATGGGTATGTAAGCTTAGTTTATACATGCATGGAAGTGCATTGATGTAGTTAGGTATATTACATATGTTTGATGGTTAAATCCAGAATAATCAAAGCTGTAATGTGTGTTTATGAATTGTTTATGAGTGTGAAGAGTTAAGAGTACAAAAAGGGCTTGGAAAATAGCCTAAGTGTTGGCCACATGGGCAGAGACACGGCTGTGTGTCTCAACCGTATGGAGGACACAGCCTAGCACACGGGCCCGTAACTTGGCCGTGTGACCTTAAATATGTGCTGACGTCATAAAAAGAGGTTACACGGGTGGAGGACACGGGCGTGTCCTAAGCCACACAGACGTGTGAGACTACACGGCCTGCCCATACGGCTGTGTGACTCTCCAAAATGTGAAAAATTTTAATTGTGTTTCAAAAGTTTCAAAAGTTCTCAGTTTAGTCCCGAATCATTACCATTGGATGTTTTGGGCCTCGTAGGCCTGTATAAGAGTCTTTGAGATGGAAATTGAGAAGTTTTAAATCTAAACAAAAATTTATGACTTGATTTTACATGTTCATGTGCGTTTAAGTCCGGTAATGCCTCGTATCCTGTTCTGGCATTGAACACGGGTAAAGAGTGTTACAAGATAAACATGTAAAAAGCCTTAAATTAACTTAGTTTTTAACGAGTTTTCAAGTCTAAAGGACTTCTACTAATACTCAGGTGGACAAGTATTGGTAGAACTCAAGATGGAAAGGCCTTGAAAAGGCTACATAATTCTACTAGTAGAACCCCCAATTCTATCGATACAACCCAGACTTCTATCTGTAGAACACACTCCAGTGTGCAAGGTAGTTTGTCTTGGAATCTCTACTGATACCCTGGTATCATCTATCAATACAAAAAGAGTTCTACCGATACCTTAAGGACTTCTACCGAGACAAGTCAAGGTAGTAGCCAAGTCCAACCTCCCATTCACTTTTACCGATGCTTTGCTAGGTTTTACTGATGCCAGTTAAAACTCTTAGAGTTCTACCGGTACAAGATGACCTCTACTGATACAACGAGCCCAACGGTTATATATTGGAGGAAATTCTACCAATACAAGTCCCCTTTTACCGATACAACGAAGCTGCAGACTGCATTTAATGCTAGTTTTTATAGCTGCAACAACTCTATTTTGTTTTTAACGGCTACAAATGTCCACAAGGTTGTTAAAGGATTTAAATACAAGGTCAACGCTCATCATTAAAAAATATAGAAACAAGTGCCTAAATTCCAAGAACTCAATTTTCAATCTTTCTCAATCTTTTATTAAATATTTCTTGTACACACTTGTGGGATAAGTTTTTTATATCACTCTTTCAAGTTTTATAACTTTGTGTGAGAGTGCTTAATTGTTGATTATATACATTTTGGAGGTATCATCTTATTCATCATTATTACCTTTGAAAAGATAGAAATTTGTAAGGTTAAACATTGTCTTTAAAGGTTCGAATCTAGTGGATTTGGAAAATCCTTAGTTCTGGAAAGCTAAGGTAGTGAAGGTAGGCAATTGAGGCCGAAGCACTACAAATACTTGAGTCATTTTATTTTCACCATTTCCTGAAAATATTTTAATACACCAATTCACCCCCTCTTGATGTATTTTGATCTCAATAATTGGTATCAGAGCTAGAACTCTAGAGATGGTTTTACCACCAAGAAAAAATATCCTCAAAATATCCAAGATGGAAGCCACAAGTCAAGAAATTTGCTTCATGGCATTGAAACAAAATTCCACCATATTGGGAGAAGAGCATTCCACCATGAGGCCTCCTTTATTTAATAACACCAAATACTCATATTAGAGAATAAGAATGAAGTTATTCATCCAAGCTAACGACTATGAAATTTTGAGGATAATTACAAATGTGTCATCTTTTCCAATAAAAAGGGTCAAAGATGTTATTGTCCTAAAGGAAGAGAGTGAATGAAATGATAATGATATAAAAAAGGTGCAATTAAATGCAAAATCCATACAAACTCTATTTTGTGCTCTTGGTCCAAATGAGTATAATAAAGTCTCCTTGCGTGACAATGCAGAAGAAATATGAGATAAGCTTGAAGTCACCCATAAAGGGACAAGTAGAGTTAAGGAGTCCAAGATAAGCCTTCTCACCCTTGATTATGAGTTGTTTAAGGCAAAATCAAAAGAAAGAATCAAGAAGATGTCCAGTCGCTTCACCCACATCATTAATGGTCTCAAAGTCCTTAGAAAGATCCATCCCAACAATGATATGGTGAATAAGATGTTGAACAGTCTCCCAAAGTCATGGAAACCTAGAGTGAAGGCAATAGAAGAATCAAAGGATCTAAACTTACTCTTACTTGATGAGCTCATCAGTTACTTATTGACATATGAAATAAAGATCAACTACAATGCATAAGAAATCAAAGAAGCTCCAAAGAAAGTGGGAGTTGCCTTTGAATCAACAACTTGTGAGAAGGATGAAGGCTCCAGTAATGATGATAATGAGGAGGAAATGACTATATTTGCAAAGAAATTCAAAAAATTCATGAAGTTCAACAAAGCCAAAAGATTCCTAAGAAGAGACATCATCAAGGGTGAACCAAGCAAGAAGGAAAATGACCCAATCATTTGCTATGAGTGGAAAAGCCGAGTCACATTAAATTTGATTGCCCACAATTGAAGAATAAATGGGCATTAAAACAAAAGAAGGAAGCCATGATGGCAACTTGGAGCGATAGTGATTCATCTGATAGTGATGAGGACAATGAAGTTGCTAACCTATGTCTTATAGCTATTGAAGAACCAAAGGTAATCCTAAATTCTAGTAAATTAAATGAATATACATTTGAAGAATTATAAGATGCCTTTGATGAATTAGCTATAGACTTTGAGACTATAAACTCCAAATATAAGAAAATGATTTCAAAATTAAAGGAGGAAAATAAGTCTCTAATCATAGCTAAAGAGGAAATAGAAAAGAAATTTAATAATGTGCAAGATCAAATTGATGATTTGATTTTAAAGAATAAGAACTTGCATAATTCCTTTTCTATGTTTCATATGGGCCAACAAAAACTAAATGATATGCTTGAATCTCAAAGAGCCTTCTTTGACAAGAGTGGCTTAGGTTTTATAAATCTACAACAAGAAAGAAAATTTAAAAATTTCTTTGAGAAACCAAGCTATATTTATGATGCCTCACTCTCATGCATACATTGCCACAAAAAGGGGTATGATAAACAAGTATGTTCTTTAAGGAAGCTCACATCTAGGAGCACACTCAATAAAAGTGTTGGATTCCAAAAGAATTAAACACATTTGGCAATGAGGATGCTTTAAAGAAGTGGATTTCTAAGTGGACAAAAATTGTTAGGACTATTGTTAATGGACCCAAGAAAGTTTGGGCAATAAAATAAAAAATTTAACTTTGTGTTTGTAGGAGAAAGAGTATTGCTTCAAGGCAAGCAACTCTAAGAAGAACTCATGGTACCTTGATAGTGGATGTTTTAGACACATGACCGGTGACAAAAGCCATTTCATGGAACTAATGCCAAAGAATAGAGGAGAAGTTACATTTGAAGATAACTCCAAAAGCTTATTGAAGGTATTGGTTCTATAGGTATAAATTCTTCCATTCTCCTTAAAAATGTGCTTTATGTCAATGGTCTTAAGCATAACCTCCTTAGAATTAGTCAACTTTGTGACAAGGGATTCAAAGTAATATTTGAGTCTAATGGGTGCAAAGTTGTAGATATTGAAAATAATAGGATTTTTTTGTAGGTCATGGGGTAGGTAATATTAGTATGGTGCATCTTGATGACATATCTTCCTCTAATATTTACTTTATGACTAATAATGAAAATGTATGTTGGCTATGGCATAGAAGATTAGGCCATGCAAGCATGAGTGTTATTTCAAAGCTTATTAAAAATGAACTTGTTGGCATGCTTAACTTTCCTATTGACTTTGATAAAATATGTGATACATGTACTAAAGGTAAACATAGGAGAGCATCTTTTAAATCTAAAAATATAGTTCCTACATCTAGAGTAGTTCATGTTATTCATATTGACATTTTTGGCCCTACTAGAACTATAAGTTTAAGAGGTAAATAATATGAATTTGTTATTTTTTATGATTATTCTAGATATACATGGGTTTTCTTCTTGTTTTCAAAAGATGAAGCTTTAGAAAAATTTATTATTTTTTGTAAAATGATTCAAAACCAAGTGGGATATTCAATTTCAAGTGTAAAAAGTGATCATGTAAAAGAATTTGAAAACCTTGGGTTTGATAATTTTTGTAATGAACATGATATTAGTCACAATTTTTTGGCACCTAGAACCCCTCAACAAAATTGAGTTGTTAAGAGGAAAAATAGGACCTTAGAGAAGATGGTTAGAACCATGTTATGTGAAAATAATTTGCAAAGATATTTTTGGGCGAAAGCCATAAACACTTCTTGCTATATTATAAATAGAGCTATGGTTAGACATATTTTGAAGAAAACTCCTTATAAACTTTTTAAAGGAAGAAAGCTTAACATAAGCCACTTTTATCCTTTTGGTTGTAAATGTTTTATTTTGAATAATAGAAAAAAAAATTTAGGAAAGTTTGATGCCAAAAGTGATGAAGTTATTTTTCTTGGATCTTCCACAAATTCTAAAGCTTATAGAATTTTTAAAAAGAGAACCCTTGTTGTAGAAGAATGTATACATGTTATTTTTTATGAATCTAACTCTCATTCTAGAAAGGAATCTATTGATTTTGACAATGTAGAAATATACCAAGTTGAGCAGAATCAAACATCACATGAAGATTAAGGCATAAATGAGTTGGTTCAAGAACTCAAAATTGATAAACTCCAAGAACCAACTCACGTTGAAAGAGAATCTAGACACCCAAAAGAGCTTTCATATGTTAAGGAGGGACACATCATTGGTGATCCATCTAAAGGGGTAATTATTAGATTTTCAATTAGAAATAATTTTAATTATGTTGCCTTCATTTCTTGCATAGAACCTAAAAGCACTAATGTTGCTTTAAATGATGAATTTTGGATAATGGCTATGCAAGAAGAATTAAATCAATTTGAAAAAAATAAAGTATGGAATTTAATTGATAGACCTAGAAAATCATCCAACTATAGGAACTAAATGGGTCGTTAGAAATAAACTGGATGAAAATGGTAACATTGTAGAAACAAT
This sequence comes from Gossypium stocksii, assembly GCA_020496765.1. Classification (NCBI taxonomy): domain Eukaryota; kingdom Viridiplantae; phylum Streptophyta; class Magnoliopsida; order Malvales; family Malvaceae; genus Gossypium; species Gossypium stocksii. The sequence goes on from CM035629.1 coordinate 39,354,753, forward strand.
GCTAGATTAGTTGCCAAAGGATATAACCAAGAGGAAGGTATAGACTATGATGAAACTTATGCACTGATAGCTAGGTTAGAAGCCATTAGGATGTTTATTAGCTTTTGCATGTTCAAACAATTTCAAACTTTTTCAAATAGATGTCAAAAGTGCATTTTTAAATGGTTTCATATTATTTTGAAAAATCTCCTAGTTTTGAAAATTCAAATTTTGCAAATCATGTTTTCAAATTTTCCAAAGCTCTATATGGTTTGAAGCAAGCTCCTAGAGCTTGGTATCCAAATTTTTAATTGAAAATGAAGTACGCACCACATTGTTCATAAAAACTAAAGACAGAGACATTTTAGTAGTACAAATTTATGTTGATGATATTATATTTAGTGTTACTAATGAACTTCTTTGTCAAGAATTTTCTAAGATTATGCAAGGTGAAATTGGGATGAGCATGATGGGTGAGCTCAACTTCTTTTTGGGGCTCCAAATCAAGAAAACTAAAAATGGCATCTTCATCAATCAAGCCAAATACATCAAGGAAATGCTCAAGAAGTTTAGAATGGAGGACTTGAAGCCTCAATAAACAACAATGAGTATTTCAACAAAGCTTGATAAAGATTAAGGAGGTAAATGTGTTGACACTAAACTTTATAGGTCTATAATAAGGTCATTGTTTTATCTTACCATAAGTAGACCGGATATAATGTTTAGTGCTTTTTTATGCTCTAGATTTCAATCATCTCCTAAGGAGTCACATTTTCAAGCCATTAAGAGAATCTTTAGGTACCTTAAGAACACTCCAAACCTAGGACTTTGGTATCTCAAAGATTCATCATTTAGTTTGCATGATTACTTGTAACACCCTAAACCTAGCCTAAAAGTTAGGCCCGAATCTAGCGATGTCACATTGAAGGGTTGCTTTCAAAAAATGGTTTAGTTAAAAACTTAGTTCGAACGAAATATACTTGAAAAGAATTTACTTAGTTAAAAATCGAAGAATCTAATTAAACAAATAATTAGAAAAAAACCCATGTTTATTAAATATAACAGTAACTAAATAAATCCCAAGTAAATAGTGAAACCGGAGTTACATAGCCTTATTACATCACAGTGAAGGTAAAAAAAATAATTATCATAAATCACTTAATAAATCTATATTTAAAAAAAATTCCTAAGTAACTTGCAGTGTGGCTATCTCCGAGTCCTCTCCCACGTCGAGCCGCCTACTGAGGGTTACCTGGAACATTTAATTTAAGGGCATGAGTTTTGAAACTCAGTGTGTACGACCCTTGGCAATCAAAACAATTCAATATACACATATCACATTGGGCCTAAGCCCTAATAGTATCGGTGGTCTGGGCTTTAGCCCACATTGACCTCATATCATATCAGAATTTCATGAATGCAAATGTTCCTATCCCAAATCCAACTGCTACACACCACTCGTACCAACCCTACACTCCTGTGGGGATGTCTACATCGACCCATCCATCCTCTACACTCCAAAGGTAGCACCGGTTGTGACACTACTCACGTTGCAGCAAGGCTGCTGTATATGTGCAGTGTAGCAAAGCTACTCGGTGGCTTAAAAGCCTACGGTGGATCCACGGTCGTCAAGCGACTATGCGATCCTCAGAACACTTCTTCTGTATCATCAAACCCACCCAAGTGCAATATACAATTCATGAATGCATCAAACACATTTCCACACATTTCCACATATTAAACACTTAAGGATATTTTGGTCATTTCACTACCTAGGGGTATTTTCGTAAAACTACCCTACAGGGGTATTTCAATATTCCTACCTTACGAGGGTGTTTTAGTAGTTCTACCTTACAGGGCATTTTTGTAATTCTACTTAGTTTTATCCTAGAAGGGTATTTTCGTAATTTCCTAATGATACAAATTTTAATTATGGATTTTGGCCCATCAACAGGTCCTCACGGCTAAGGTGAACGGACACTATGCACCAGGTGGGATTCAAGAGAAGAGGAGGTGGGTCACTCGAGCCGCTTAAGTAACAAGCTCTTTCTAGATCCAATCCTAGACATGCACACATCCATTGCCACACCTTAGTCTAGCGACTTGTCCACGAGTTTGTTTAATTATTTAATTAAGTCTTATGTAAAATTTGAGAAATCAGAACTAGGCCTATAGTCCATTAAAAACCCTAGCATGCATTTCTACGATCCCATAAGTCCCACTAGGCCCAATCACATTCATAAAATCCACTAAGTCCTAAACATGCTTATGTAGCTCATTAGGTCCGATCACAATCCAATCACGCAATCATGCATGTCAATTCATCATACAATTTCATATCACAATTTTGCCACTTTGGGCTTACAAGTTTGTTGGCCCATTCAGGATTTCGAGATTTCAGCTTTTGCCGATTTTTGTGTGTGTAGTGTATGTACACACCTGGTTGACGACCCGCACTACACTATCCTCAGTCTTGACCTACAATCAAAACCACTTCCAAATCAACTCCAAACCTTACTAAAACTTTATCAAATCCCGAAGCCTTACCGTAACCTTACCGTGAACCTTCGGCTTTTCTAACCTTTCCTTAGTGAATCGTCTCGAATATTCCTAGATATGCATCAACACACATATTTTATCAACATCAGGTGACTCGTCTTCCACACGAGTCACCCTTATCAACCATATTTACATTCGGCCAGCTATGAAACTGAAATTGAGAATGAGACATTTATCGAAACTCGCCTTCAAACTAACGGCCTAAATATCTACTATTTAAGTAATCGACTTTTCAACACTAACTTAAGGATGGTAATCAAAGATGAATAGTGATGAAGGAAAATAAATTGGCAAGGGAGATATGAGTATTCGGCTTTCAAGAAATCAATGATGATATTCGGCTTTTTGAGAAACAAAGAAACTTAATGGAATTTGGTAAAAGAATAAAAAGGGAGAAGAGAGGTTGGCAATAGAATGAATTCGGCAAAATAAACCAAAACCCTCATGCACATTCGGCATTCCTTTAAATAGGCACAAGCCGATTCAAGCCTCCCTTGCAGTCCCATTCGGCACCAACTCCCTCTCTCTCTCAATCTCCTATTTTCTCTCTATTATCTCCACCTTAAAAATCTCTCCTGAACACTCCCCTTAGAGTCCATCTTCACGCCACTTCCAACCTTCTAGAAGGCCAAAATTAAACTCCTAAAAATACTAAGCTAGGATCCAAAACTCAAGGCCCAATATTTCTAGGCCCAAAATTCGAGGCGTTACATTACTCCAATACGGATTTTGGAAGATGCAAGTTAGGTAGAAAAAACACTTTCAAAACATGTCAATTCTTAGGAAACATGCTTATTTCTTGGTTCTTTAAGAAGCAAAATAGTGTAGCTTTGTCCACAACCAAAGTGGAATATGTTGCCGTAGGTAGTTGTTGTGCTCAAATTCTTGGATGAAGCAACAATTAGTTGACTATGAAATTGATATGGATCACATTCCTATAAGGTGTGATAACACTAGTGCTATTTGTTTAACCAAAAATCTGATCCAACAGTCTATAACAAAGCACATAGAGAAAAGACACCATTTCATTAGAGATCATGTGCAAATAGGAGACATAGTTTTAGAGTTTGTAAATACTTTGCATCAACTAGCCAATATTTTTAAAAAGCCTTTAGATAATGAGAGATTTTGGATAATTAGGAGAGAGTTAGGACTAATGAACATGCCTTTGTAAGATTCTTGTATAATCTTTTTGACATTCTTGGAGAATTGTGTTGTTTTATGCATGCTTTGCGTACATTACTTGATTATACTTATAAACTTGTAAATTACTTATTTCTCTTTATTCCCACATGTTTGAAATATTGTTAATATGTGATATAATTAAGTTAGATAGTATTTTAAATCATAGATCAAAATTTGAGTATGTTAGTAAATGTATTTTCCACCTTTTGATTGCTTTCAAACATGTTTTTACTTGATTTTCTTGTAGATATTTGTTTGAACATAGTATTATATGATTTTAGATGTGTTATCTATTTGTTTTTGTACCTTTTTCCATTTTTTTTTATTTTCTAATTAGTTGTTTTGGTAGTACGTAGGGATGTATCAGTAGAATTGTGCTTAAGTGGTATTTCTAGGTTTGTGTTCATGAGATATCAGTAGAAGTCTTGTCAACTTCTACTGGTAGAAGTGGGAAAACATCAGTAAATACAAGCATATATATACCCAGCAACATTTTTTTACAATGTCATCTCCTTCCTAAATCCCTACCCTCCATTTTTGGCCCCTACCTTTCCAACACCTCACATTCTATAGTTTTTCCTTATTTTTTTTACTTAATCTTGTCTCTCACGTGCCTTCCACTTTATTTTCAACAAGATTTCCACCAGAAGTCTCCATATTTCTCATGTTTTTAAGATAAACCCTAAAATCTCTTTTTTTTTTAAAAAAAAAATTAAAAAACATACTAGCTTTAGAAGACAACTTTTTATAAATATATTGTTTTAAATTGAACATATATAACTTTTACATATATATAAATTGTTTTTAGATATATATACGTATCATATGCATCAATTTTTTTCAAAATTGCATCTACTATTATTGGGGATATAAGTTGTTCGTATTACTGTTTTCTACTGCAAGTACACTTTTTAAATCGACCCCTTAACCCTTAGTCTACCCATCCTTTAGATAAAATGCCTCCCCATACATCCTGTAAGTGTCCCGCACCTAAACATGCTAGAGGTGCGTCCTCTTTTGCTCCCTTAGATCACCCTTCGCTAATATAATGTTTAGAGGATAGCGATGCCCTCGAAAAATTGAGCAGTTCAAATCTCTCGTCTCGTTGATCTAAACTCTTTAGCAAATACCCTTCAATTCAAATACCTCGACCAATTTCGCGATAGAGGTTGGCTTGATTGTCTCCAAATTAAGGGTCCTTGCTATGACAACCTTGTTTGGGCATTTTACTCCAATGCCAAACTTAAACACGACCTGAACACCCATCGAGTTCAATCTATTACTTCTTCCGTCATGGGCCAAGAGATTACTATCTCGATCAGATCTCTCTCTACTTTTCTTTCTATCACCAATGAGGGTGACAACCATCATAACGTCTCATACAATACTTCCTTAACTAGGCCTAATGTTTATGTAAGCAATGACATGGACCTTCATGATCATATCCTCCATCTTATATTCACTTGGATCGTTACCCCAACCAATTAACATTTCAAATTTTGCCACACCGATTATTGGATGTGGCATTACTTTAGAACCAACCATCCCCTCAACTTAGCCTCTATTATTTTTCTAAACCTTCTTGAGATTGTTAAGTTACCATTGTCTAGCAAAAAAACCTTACGTTACAGTACGTTCCTCTCTCATATCTTTCGTAGCCTTAGAATAAACGTAGGTATAGACCTCTATCGTGCCATAAACTCCTTTATGTAACACCCTTTACCCGTATTCGACACCGAAATAGGGTACGAGGCATTACCGGACTTAAACACATGTAAACACACAAATTTGAGTCATAAAACTGGTGTCAAATTTAAAACTTTTCATTTATATTCATAACGTCTCTATTACGAGCTTATGAGACCCTAAACAAACATTAGGAGTGGTTCAGGACTGAACCGAGAACTTTTGAAACTTTTTTCAACACTTATAAAAATTTCATGTTTTGGAGAGTTACACGCCCGTGTGGGTAGGCCGTGTGGTCACACACGCTCGTGTGGCTCGGGACACGCCCGTGTCTTCAACCTGTGTACCTTTCTATTTATGACGTCATCAACCATTTAGGGTCATACGGCCAAGTCATACACTCGTGTGCTAGACCGTGTGGCAAATTTAATTTTCGCATTTAAGGTGCAGACTTTACACGGCCTGGGCACATGCCTATGTCCTATGGCCGTGTCCTTCACACGGCTGAGACATACAGCTGTGTCTCTGTACGTGTGTTTACTACTGGACATTCTGTTTCTCAAAACTAAGGTGTAGGGGATACATGGCCTATCAACACGCCCATGGAGCTGACCGTGTGTCACATACGGCCGAGACACACGACCGTGTCTCTGCCCATGTGTTTACTACTGGACATTCTATTTCTCAAAACTAATGTGTAGGGGACACACGACCTATCAACACGCCCATAGGGTTGACCAAGTGTCATACACGGCCTAGATGCACGCTCGTGTCTCTACCCGTGTGGACAATATATAGGCTATTTACCAAGCCAATTGCCACCCTGAAACACAAAAACACATATGTCCATCCAACAACACTTATCATGACACGGATCAAGCACTTAAACCTCCACAATCAAGGTATCCACTCATCATCCACATACCACAATCACCATGCATAAACATTACACAATTATCGACTCAATCATACATGCAACCATATTCATGAAAGACATCATTACATGATTATTCCAATAACCAACAATAGCCAATTTCAAATGGCATTATGTAAAATGATCATCGCACCAATATAAGCCCCCACATTAGGCCCAAAATAACTATGACACATATACAAAATAATCAAGTCCTATACATGCCATAACTCAAAACGCTAAAAATCACATATACCCAAAAGATAGCTTGATAGTGTGAGACGATCCTCCGACGAATCTCCCAATCCGAGCTAGCTTGTTGACTCTATAAACCAAGGGAAAGAAAAGAGGGATAAGCTATATATCTTAGTAAGTTTATATGCAAATAATAAACATCTTATTTATAACTTAATCATACACATTCCATAATGGAAGTCGATATATATACATTACTAAACTTTCATGGCCATTTCTTACCCAATCATAACCTTACCATATGAGCATTACAACACATCACGCTTTAACTCATCATTATTCTTCCATCCAAAAGTCATGTGGGCTTCGTACGTACCTGTATTACTTACCTTAAATGTACTTTTGCTCTCATTTAAACTAGGCCCGTTGAACCATTTAGAATCATTAAGGATACTTTGGAGTCATACATAGGTCATACAATGCCATATCCCAGATATGGTCTTACATGTAATCCAATACCGATGCCAATAGCCCAGCTATGGTCTTACACGAAAAGCTCATATCAAGGCCATATCCTAGACATGGTCTTACTTGAAATCTCGTACCGATGACATGTCCCAGACATGGTCTTACACATACTACTATACTAATGCCATATCCCAGATACGGTCTTACACGGGATCACATAATCGATGACCTCGATGTTATGACCCTTGTATCATGTAATGTTCCTAGGGTTCGTACTAGACTCCCGCACTTATCGAATTATCGTTAAACTTGTTCATACAAATTAACTCATCCATGAAGTCAATTATTCAATGCAAGAAATAATTAAACATTTAAACGTAATATAATGATGCATTATTTACACATAAACTTACCTCGGTACAAAAACGACTATTTTGCGATTTCGTCCACTACCTTATCCTTCCCTTGATCAAGGTCAATTCCTTGTCCTTTTTGATCTATAATAACATATTCAGCTCATTTAATTATCACATTATTCGATTAGGTCCAAAAATCATATTAAGGTAAAATTATATTTTTTGCCCCTAACTTTTCACTTATTTACACTTTAGTCCCTAGGCTCGTAGAATGAAATGTGTTTATTTTCTTTGTTACCCAAGCCTAGCCAAACCTATACCATGCTTATAACAACCCAAAATTTCTTTTAAAATAGATTTTTACCACCTATTTTATAACTTTTACAAAAAGGTTATTTTTAGGTATTTTCATCAAAAATCACTTACTAAAAGATGTTTATCACACATCAAACTTTCAAAATCTACATGAAACATCAAAACACATGCATGTCACACATGGGTAAATTTTTTAACATGAACCCTAGCTCAAATTAATGGTAGAAATAGGTAAATCGGGTGATTACGACTTCAAAAACATAAAGAACATTCAAAACGAGACTAGGATGCACTTACTATCAAACTTGAAAGTTGAAGAAACCTAGCTATGGTGCCCTTGTGAAATTCGGCCAAGGAAGGAGTAGATGGACACAATTTTGACTTCATTTTCCATTTTTATTCTTTTATTAACCAAATGACCAAAATACCCTTAAGGCCTTTCTTTGAAATTTTACCCTTCCATATCCATTTTTTTCCATCATGATATTTAATGGTCTAATTACTAAAAAACAACTTCTAATTTACCAATTCATTTCAATTAAACCCCTAAAGCTTCTAGAACACATAATTTGCACTTTTTAAAATTTAGTCCTAATAGCCAATTTGAACCCTCTATTGGTAAAATTTCTTAACGATATTTTCACACGTGTGTTCAATCATACTATAAACCTTAATACTTTATCACAATAAATTTTTCTACTTCAAATTTGTGGTCCCGAAACCACTATTCCGACTTCGCCCTAATTCGGGCTATTGCACTTTATTGATATATCGACCGTGCATAGTTACAATTGGAAGCTTGATGATAAGGGAAATTGGGTCTGCAAGTTCAATCGGCAATCCTCAGTGGCTCAAGCTTTAACGATTCCACCGGTCGCTTCACAAACATCCGATGCTCTTAGGTCTCCGTATGAGGCTTAACTAGCTCTCCTCGCTCCGTCGTCCCTGTGCATAGCACGTTTACTCGAGGTGATCAATGGGCTATTGTTGCAAGTCAGTGCATGTTTTAATGCATTGATTACCCATTTTAATGATCGTTACAATCAATTAGACGAGCACATCAATGAGTTGGCCTCTTTGTTTCCCCTACCATCGAACTATTACGACTTCACTTCTTGGTTGATTTTTATATGCTTTTTGGTTGGATTATATCACTGTTTTGGGTTGTTTGGTTGTCTTTCTTTGGATATTTGGGATATTTATATTGGTTGCTTATTTGGTTGCTTTGGGATGTTTTCTTTTTTCATTGCCTTTGGATGCTTTTATTTCAAATGTACTACCATTTTTTTTTTGTTGTTCTATCTACTTGTTTACATGCTTCATTTTTCTTTTTTTTCTATTTTTTATTATTCTTATGTCTCCACATGTTTAAGTTGTGTGCACTTATTCCCTTAGTTTTTCAACCATGCATTTTTTTTATATTACAAAAAGAGGGAGAAAAATACAAAATTTGCATAATATAATTTTCCACTTAAACTCAAAAGCAAAATTCTCCTTAGTTGGAAATTAAAACAATTTTTTTCAACTTAATCTTAAAGCCAAAATCTTTAAAGTTGGAAATTTAAATGAAATGACGTCTAAAATATTTTTTTTTTCAAAAAGGGAGCTTATTTTGAAATAATGTTTAAGATAGGGTGTGTTAGCAATTTTTTTCAAAATGCTTTTGTTATATCCAAAAGGGAGAGATTGTTAACTCTAGTTTTTCAAGTATTTTATGTAATAGCCTGATACAAGGCCTAAACGGAATAGTGGTTACGAAACCACAAATCCAATGTCAAAATATTTATTCCAATTGAGTTTTAAAATTTATTTTGTGTTTGCAATATTTTTTGAAATTTTCGTTACAAAATTTTATTGTTTGTGTGTCCAATTTGATAAATTGGACTAAATTGCAAAAGTAGTAAAATGTGCATTCTAGAAGGTAAAGGTGTTTAATTGAAATGTGTTTTATTTTTTTTTATGGTTTACATTTTTATGAAATTATTTTGTAAAAATTTCGTATGAAAATTTCGACGTTTGGGCACTCAATTTAGTCAAAAGGACTAAATTGTAAAAAGTGCAAAAGTTGAGTTCTACATGTTAGAGGTGTCCAATTGTTATGAAATTTTAAATTAAAGGTCCTTAAATGGTAATTAGACCATTGGTTAATTTATTGGACAAAAATGGACAGGAAATGGGTGAAAAAGAATTTTTTAAGTTAGGGGCATTTTGGTCATTGAATGATTAAATGAATTAAAAAATCAAATTAAAAGCCAATTTTTCCTCATCTTCTTCCTCAAGGCCGAAATAGCATGGAGAAACCATGGCTAGGGTTTTTCAAGCTTCCAAGCTCGATTGTAAGTCCATTCTAGCCCCGTTTTTAATGATTTTTATGTTTTTGAAATCCCGGTAACATGATTTCTCTATTTCTACCATTTATTTGAGCTAGGGTTTGATTTCAAAAATTGACCCATGTTGAATAATTGTGTTTTTTGATGTTTTATGATAGATTATGAGGTTTTAAATTATGTTGAATAAACTGTATTAATTGGCCCAACCAAAAATTCTGAAATTTTTATGGTAAGAAGAAATATGAGTCTAGTTTCTAGGAAAATTTACGGATCTTAATTTGGAGCTCTGTAGCTCCGAATAAAAATAATTTAGTGACTGGGACTCGAATGGACAACTTGTTCTGATTTTAAGTAAATGATAATTTCATGTGAGATTAAGATTGTATAATTGTGGAGACATATTTTGGGATTTATAAATGCCATTAATAATGTATTATTATTATTGTATACATATTCACTTGCTAAGCTATAATGCTTACTCCCTTCCCTTCCTTTTTCTTATAGAGTTTTAGATGCTAGCTCGAGTTGGAGGTCGCCGGTGATACTATCACACTATCAGGCTGAGGTTAGTATTAAAAGATTCTGAAATATTTATAAGTTTATGACATGTATAAGGACTTGAATATATGTATATATGTTACTAAGTTGGCCTAGAATGTTGGCCTAAATTAATGGAAATTTTATTGTTGTATAATACCATGTAATATGACTAATAGTAGCTATGTTATGAGTTATAGTGATGCAATACATGAACGAGTATGCTTGCATGTTAGTAAATGAATTAATGTATATATGATAAGAATGTGATTAGACTCTAAATTGAAAGAAATTTTATAGCCAGTTTGTGTATTTGTAAGTATAAAAATCCAGTGATGCCTCATACCCTGTTTCGAACACAAGCAAGAGGTGTTACATTTGGATATAACAAAAAGTATATTAAAAATCCCCTACTTAGATTTGCAAAAAATTATTTAGAAGTCATTAAACGTGTTTTCAAAGTGTTGGACAAGATAAATATTTAAAAAGCTTTAACTTAACTTAAATTTTAACGAGTTTTTAAAGTCTAAAGGACTTTTAATGATACTTAGGTGGACAAGTATCGATAGAACTCATGATGGAAAAACCTTGAAAAGGCTACATAATTCTATCAGTAGAACTAAGAGCTCTACTGATACAACCCAAACTTCTATCGATAGAACGCACTCCAGTGTGCAAGGTAGTTTTCGCATGGAATATCTATTGATACCTTGGTCCAATCTATCGATACAACCAGAGTTCTACCGATACCTTAAGGACTTCTACCAAGACAAGCCCATGTAGTTGCCAAAGTTTAGCTTCTTCTGCACTTCTACCAATACTCTGCTAGGTTCTACCGATACCAGTTGAAACTCTCAGAGTTCTATCGGTACAAGAGGACCTCTACCAATACATTGTGCCCAACAGTCATATTTTGGAAGGACTTCTACTTATACAAGTCCCTTTCTACCGATACAACGAAGCCGCAGACTATATTTAATGCTAGTTTGTATGGTTGCAATGACTCTATATTGTTTCTAACAGCTACAAATGTCCACAAGGTTAAAAATATAGAAACAAGTCCCTAAATTCCAAGAACTCAATTTTCAATCTTTCTCAATCTTTTACTAAAATTTTCTGTACACACTTGTGGGTTAAATAGTCTATCATTCTTTCAAGTGTTGTAACTTTATGTGAGAGTGCTTAATTGTTGATTATCTACCTTTTAGAAGTATCATCTTAATCATCATTATTTCCTCTCATTTGTGAGGTGTTTCTTAAGATTTTGGGTAGAAAACCTTAAGGGGAAGTGGTTCCATCTTACCTTTGAAAAGATAGGAATTTGTAAGGTTAAACCTTGTAACACCCCCTAACCCTTATCTGTTGCTGGAATAGGGTTATGAAGCATTACCGGTCATTACAGAATAAATACGAACAATTTCATAAATATTTAACATACACATTAGAGTTTACCAACCCTGAAAATCTTAAACAATAAACAACTCAATATCCAATTATTCAACCAAATTAAAACATGATTAAACACTTCTAAAACATGCCAAAATGATAGACTTAATAACCAAATCAATGTACTATTATAGGAACTTCTCATATTTTAACCAAAACAATTCAATATAGCATCATTTAAACCATTTCTAAATTTATATCTATTTCACCCAAAGTTTATCTATTTCATATTCATATATGCATTAATATAAACATGCCATTTTATAATATTAATTTATTATACATCTATTTAAGTATATAAATAGTTTATAATCATATAACATCATTTACAATCCTTACTCAAATATCAAACAAATGACACCCTAGGTACATGCCATTACCAAAAAAAAGATTACTTCACCACTTTATGTTTGGGACTGGCTTGGATGCTGATTCGACGATTTGACTTTAAACTAACCTGCGCACTGAAAACAAATTGTACGCTGAGTATGAATTTAGTAGTATTTCTATAACCTGAATACTATTTAAATAAGAATTTATAAGATTTATAAACTATCCAATCATATCTATATCCATAAACATTCAAATAAATAATCAATTTCATAAATACATCGTCCATAATCCTTTCAATTCTCACCTCTTTCCATATCAATATCAATTACATAATTGCTATTCAATAATTTTTCTCAGTAGGATACATAGTTCAATTTCAATATCCATTTCAATTTCATGAATCTTTGATTCATACAATTTCATGCATTTCATTTGCATATTTCATTTCATTGTCCATTCCAATCTATATTCAATATCACTCAATATTAATCAGTTGGCCAAACCATTTATTTACCCCTATTAACACGACTCGGACTTTGACGGATACACAAATCCAACCAAAACACACCGGTACGGCACTCAGTGCCTCATCAGCTATGCCGAAGTAAAATAAAATGGTACTCAGTACCTCATCAGATTGATCCGAAGTATTCATACAACACTCAGTGTCTCATCGACTCAAAGTCGAAGTATCCCTGTACACTTCCAATCCTATGGCATGCCAACTATATCCAACTTAGCCCGATACAATTAATAGGGTTTCAAAACACTTCTCAATTTCCAATCAATACACATTTCAGTTCAAATAGTCACATATACTTCACAATCAACTCAATTCAATCAAATTCAATACCAATACTCAAATATCATATTAATCATAATTTCATAAATACTAAATTCAATATTAAAATACTATACCAAACACTCAATTCAATATCAAAATACTATACCTACCTTAATTTCTTACTATAAATATTTAAATCAAAATATAATAATTTAATAATTAAATTTGAATTATAGAAATACAAACCATGATTTCTCAAATTACTTCTCGTCTTCTCTTTTCCTTTCCCAGTCGAGGTCTTTGGCTCAATGTTAGCTACGAAATTAAAATAATTAAAAATGATCAATTTACTACAATTTCATATTAAATATTTCAATTTATATTCAACTTTTGTATAATTTTCAATTTACTCTTTTATTAAAACTGACTTTATTTTTATTTACAATTTATTCATTATTTTTCATTCAATTATCACTTAAAAATAATTTCAATTCTCTAATTTCACCATAAAACCCTTGTAACACCCCTAACCCATATCCGTCACCGAACTAGGGTTAAGAGGCATTACCGAACAATTCACATGAATATACAAACATTTCAAATACACTGATTATATATCATCATATCACATTCATTCATAAATAAAATGTCCCTTTAGAAGGTCTACGAGACCTTAAACATGCTTTAATGAAGGTCCGGGACTAAACCTATTACATGTAAAAAATTTTGGAACTTGTAAAATTTTCTAACTTTTAAACGTCACATGCCTGTATGAACAGGCGGTGTGCCTCACACAGCCACCAGACAAGCCTATGTGCTTGACCGTGTGGAAACAGGGCATACATACTGACTTGGGTCAAATGGCCAGTCACATGCTCGTGTGTCTGGCCCGTGTGCCTATTCCAAATGGCCTCACACACCCGTGTCCATGCCGTGTGCTCGGCCGTGCCAAACCTGTAGGGTATACTAACTTGAACCACATGGCCAATCACACGCCCTGTGTAAAGCTGTGTGGAGCATACTGACTTAATTCAAATTGCCACACCAAGGGACACACGGTCGTGTACCATGGCCATGTGTCACACACGGTCGAGCCACACGCCCGTCTGCTCAGCCTAGCGGATGAAAAATAGGCTTGATTTAAACCACATTTGCTCACCCAATTTCATTAACCTACAAAAACTTAAATATCACCATAACACATACCAATATGCAGCCAAATCAAGTCCAAAATATGTACAAAATATACCATAACAACTTCAACCATTTCTAGATACATTTGCCTAACCAAATCATACCAAATTAAAATGCCGAACTCATACCATGATCACATAACTCAATCATCAGTTTAACCCATTTATAACCTTATATTTCCTCACGAATCCTACTATCAAATCAATAACAAAACTTACCAATAGTTTACCATTTCTTATTCACTATGAACCAATATCATTCCACTATGTAATCTATCCATTTTCCAAACAAGGTAACCATACCAAAATGACCACATTTTCAAAGCCACATATATATACATCACATATACAATATTTCATATCATAACATAAGCTAAATCAATTTCATCATCATCATCATTTTCAAGCCAATCCACATGGCTAGATTCATAACATAAAATATACCATTTGACACTAGCCTATACATGTCATATACCATAATTACAAGCTTCAAAAGTACTGAATAAACGATCGATAGTGTGACTATGATTCTTGATGATCCCCGAGTCCGAGCTAGCTTTAATAGTCTATATAACAAAGAAAGAACACACAAAGTAAGTTTTTAAAGCTTAGTAAGCCATATACAAATAAATTTAACATACGAACAATTGCATAACAATTCAACTATGGAAAGCACGGTTAATCACATGTACAATTATCAAACTTTCTCATTTTATTTTCACTTAATCACATACAAATTCATTGCTTACCTTCCTCTTTGATATTCACATGAATTCATACATACCTGGATCATTTAGCTCGTTTATACTTTCCTTCTCATTTAACTTTTCCCGTTGAACCATTCAGAATCAATAAGGATATTCAGAAGTCTCGTATATCACATACAATGCCAATGTCCCAGACATGGTCTTACATGTTTTCATAGATCGATGCTAATAGCCCAGCTATAGTCTTACACAAAATCATATATCGATGCCAATGTCCCAGACATGGTTTTATACGAAATCACAATACGATGCCAATGTCCCAGACATGGTCTTACACGTAATCACATCTCTGAAATCCTAATGTCATGACATTTGTATCCTATACTCTTCCTAAAGTTTGTATGGGGCTTTCGGACATCGTAACTCCGTCGATTCTTGCTCATACTTGATCATTTAACATCCAATGCAATTCAATAACATATAAACATGTATAATTCAATTTAAAGACATTTATTTGCATATGAACTTACCTATTATTTGGGATGGACGTATCAGATCTACTAATCGACAACCTTCAATTTTCCCCAATCTAAATCCAATTTCTTTCTTGATCTATATAGATTCAAATTTAGCTAATTTAATTACCAATTCATTCAATTTCATCCAAAATATACTTTAAAACACATTTACACTTATACCCAATATATTTCACATTTTTCACAATTTAGTCCTTACTTCATAAAATTACAAATTACACAAAATCTCACAAAACCCATGCTTGGCCAAATTACCAAAGTACCCCTAGCAGCTCATATTTCACATTTATTTCACATTTCAACCACTTAATTTGCAAAATTCACAATTTAATCCCTAACTTGTATTTTCATTAAAAAATCACTTAACAAAATATACTAATTTATCAACAAATATTCATTTTTCACCATCAAGCATTCAAAAACTTAAGCATTCATCAATGGAACTTTACAAAATCTTTAATATATTTGGAAATTAAGGCACGAGCTAGCTAGTACAAGATGCAACGATCGCAAAAACATAGAAATTATCAAAAAACTGAGATAAAATCATACCTTAATCATGTTAGGAGAGTGTCGAATGCTTCAAGGTTCATAAAGCCTATTTTGTTTTCTTATTTTTAGTCAAAAGAAGATGAGAATCAACACTTAATTTATCTTTGTTTAATTAATATAACTTATTTACACATTTACTTATTTAACCTTGGTTATAAACATATAAAACGCTTAAATCAAGTCCATTATTGTCCACTAACCTTAATAGTGATCTAATTTCATTTTAAGGACCTCACATTTAATGAATCTTAGCAAATAAGTACTTAATCAATTTGAATGTAACATTTGCATTTTATGTGATTTAGTCCTTTTGTCAAATAAAGCAACCAATTGATAAAATTATTTTATGAAACTTTCACACATGTATAATCTCATGCTGTAAACACCAAAAATAATATTAAAATAATTTTACAACCTCAGATTTGTGGTTCCAGAACCACTATTATGATTTAGGTAAAACCGGGTTGTTACAACTCTCCCCCTTATGAATTTTTGTCCCCGAAAATCTTACTAGTGAATAAGTTTGGGTATTGTTCTCTCATAGCATCATCGGGTTCCCACGTAGCTTTTTGAACCCTATGTCGATGCCATAAGACTTTCACTAATGCAATTTTTTATTTCTCAGCTCTTTTATCTCACGAGCTAAAATTTGGATTGGTTCTTCATTGTATGATAAATCTGACTGAATCTCTACTTCGGTCGGGGACATAACATGTGAAGGATTGGATTGGTATCGCTGAAGCATCGATACATGAAACACATTATGTATTTTCTCTATCTTTGACGGTAATGACAATCGATAAGCAACTGGCTCGATTCGCTCAATAATCTCATATGGCCCGATGAATCTCAGACTCAGCTTTCCTTTTCTACCAAATCTAAGTATTTTCTTCCACAGTAAGACTTTCAGAAATACTTTGTTGCCGATTTCAAACTCAATATCTTTCCATTTCAAGTCTGTGTACGATTTTTGAAAATCTGGCACTACTTTCAGACTATCACGAATTACTTTCACTTTTTGCTCAGTCTCTTTAATCAAATCAACCCCGTAAATTTTATTCTCGCTAAGCTCTGTCCAGTACATAAGTGTTTAGCATTTGCGTACATATAAAGCTTCGTACGATGCCATTTTGATACTCGATTAAAAGCTATTATTATACACAAATTCAATCAATAGCAGATACTTTTCCCATATACCTTCAAACTTAAGAATGCAAAATCGTAACATATCCTCGAGTATCTGAATAATTCGCTCAGATTGGCCATCTGTCTATGGATGAAATACGGTACTGAAATGTAGCTTCGTACCCAGTGCATCTTACAGTTTCTTCCAAAACCGCCATGTGAAACTCGAATCTCTGTCTGAAACAATAGAAATAAGTACCCGGTGCAATTTCACATCCTCAGATAGCTTATCAAGTGAATAATCCGTATGTACTGGAATGAAATAAGCTGATTTCGTCAATCTATCAAAAACAACCCAAATTGTATCTTTCTTTGTTAGAGATAGAGGCACACCTGAAGCAAAGTCCATCATTACTCTATCCCATTACCACTCGAGAATCATTATAGGCTGTAATAAACCTGACGACACTTGATGCTCAGCTTTAACTTGCTGACAAATTAAACATTTCGATACGAATTCAGAAATATCACGTTTCATACCAAGCCACTAGTAAAACTATTTCAAATCATTATACATTTTCGTACTTCCCGGATAAACAGATAAATGACTACTGTATGCTTCATTCAAAATCATCTGAATCAACTCTGAATTTCTCAGAATACATATTCGGCCTCTGAATTTCAAACAATCATCAGAATCAACTTGAAACTCTGAATCAAGGTTCGAATCACATTGGGCTCATTTTGCTAATATTTCATTATCAACTTTCTGAGCTTCACAAATCTGCTGTAAAAATAACGGTCTTGCTTTCAATTCAGCTACAATCGAACCATCGTTAGATAGAGCTAATTGAGTATTCATCCCACGTAGAGCAAATAAAGATTTTTGGCTTAAAACATCAGCAACAACATTTACTTTTCCCGGATGGTAGTCAATCACTAACTCTCAATCTTTTAGTAATTCAAGCCATCATCGTTGTTGCAAATTCATATCTTTCTGATTCATTAAGTATTTCAGACTTTTATGATAAGAATAAACATGACATGTCTCACCGAACAAATAATGGCGCCAAATCTTCAACATAAACACAATAGCTGCTAACTCTAAATCATGCGTTGGGTAATTCTTTTCATACGGCTTTAATTGTCTCGAGGTATAAGTTATAACTTTTCCTTTCTGCATCAAAACACAACCCAGGCCATTCAACGATGCATCACTATAGATTATAAATTCTTTACCTGATTCTGGCTAAATTAACACCGGAGCTTTAGTCAATAGAGCTTTCAATTGATCAAATCTTTTTTGACACTTATTTGACCATTTGAACATAACATCTTTCTGAAGTAATCTCATCATCTGAGTTGCAATCATCGAGAAGCCTTTTACAAATCATCGGTAATAACTGGCAAGTCTTAGAAAACTACGGACTTCAGACACATTTCTCGGAGGCTTCCAATCTATTATTGTAGAAATCTTGCTTGGATCAACTCGTATACTCGATGCTGACACTATATGTCCTAGAAAGCCAACCTCTCACAACCAGAATTCACATTTACTGAACTTTGCAAATAACTGCTTATCACGCAGAATCTATAAGACGATTCTCAAATGTTCAGCATGCTCAAATTCATCATGTGAATAAATCAATATGTCATCAATGAATACAATGACAAATCGATCTAAGTACAGTTTGAAAATCCAGTTCATCAAATCCATAAAGACTGTAGGAGCATTCGTTAGTCCGAAAGGCATAACTAAAAATTCATAATGTTCGTACCTCATTCAAAAAGCAGTTTTCAGCACATCGGAGTCTTTTACTCGTAACTGATAATAACCCAATCTCAGATCTATCTTTAAAAACACTGTAGCCCCTTTCAACTGATCAAATAAATCATCGATCTGTGATAGAGGATATTTGTTGTTGATAGTTACTTTATTAAGCTGTCAATAATTGATGCACATTCTCATAGTTCCATATTTCTTTTTCACAAATAAAACTAGTGTACCCTAGGGAGAAAAACTTGGTTGAGCAAAACCTCTATCTGTCAACTTTTGCAAATGAGCTTTCAACTCTTTTAATTCTATCGGTGCCATTTGGTATGGAGCTACCGATATAGGAGTTTTTCCCAGCATTAACTTAATACCAAATTTGACTTCTGGGATCAGTGGTAATCCAACTAACTCGTCAAGAGACACATCCGAATATTCACACACAACCGACACTGATTCAATCTTCTTTTCAGTCACTTTAGTGTCGAGCACATAAGTAAAGTAAGCTTTGCAACCCTTTCTCACATATCTCTGAACTGACTTCAATGAAATTACAGTCGGTAACCCATTCAAACCATCTGACTCAATTCGGATAATCTCATTATTCTGACATCTCAGATTAATCATCTTTCGTTTACAATTCACAATAGCATCATGCAACGTTAACCAATCCATCCCCAGAATCACATCAAACTCATCAAAGGGTAATAACATTAGATCAGCTAGAAAACAGAAACCCTGATTCATCAATGGACAGTTCTTGCATACTTTATCAACCAAGACACACTTTCCTAAGGGGTTCGATACTCTAATCACAAATTCAGTAGACTCTACAGGAAAAGTCTTATTGGATACTAAGTTCATACATTTATATGAATGAGTAGACCCTGGATCTATCAATGCAATCACATTAGTATCATAGAGAGTGAAAGTACTGGTAATAACATCTGGAGACGAAGCTTCTTCGCGAGCGTGAATAGTATAAGCTCTAGCATGAGCTCAGGCTTCAGATCTCACAGCAGAATCTTTAGTCACCTTCTAGCCACTACTTATATTACTCGTGTTTCTGGGTGGTCTACCTCTAGTTGTAGGGTTACTTGGCCTCGTATTCTATACGGTATCTTGCTCAGCCAACTCAAGACAGTCATGAATAAAATGATCCAATGATCCACATTTAAAACAGGCTCGATCATTTAATCTACAATCACCAAGATGTCTTTTTACTATAGTGTCTACACTCGGGTTGGTTTGGCTTGGCAGTGCTAACACTGGCAATAGATGTAGCTGGAGCTTTAAAATTTATAGGTTGCCTTTCACTATCTCTACTTGAATATCTCACTGAAGCGATAGAACGATTGAATAAATCTTAAAATTTCTTTGATGTAGATTGATGAGATTTACTAGTCGATCTCTTTCTTAAGTCTCTAGCTTCAAAGTCAGCTTTTTTCTTTTCTTTACTGAGCTCTTCAGCCTTGTAGGCACGTTCAACAAGTACTACAAATTCTTTAATTTCCAGAATCCCAACAAGAAGTTTGATGTCTTCATTTAGCCAGTCTTTGAATCTCTTGCACATAATAGCTTTAGTTGAAACACATTCTTGTGCATACTTTCTCAATCTTACGAATTCCCGTTCATATTCCTCACAGTCATGCGGCCTTGCTTCAACTTAAGAAATTCTTTACACTTCTGATCAATAAACCTCTTACTGATGTATTTCTTTTGAAATTTAGTTTGGAAAAACTCCCAGGTAACTTGTTCCCTCGGTACCACAGATATTAATCTGTTCCACCACTAGTACGCAACATCTCTTAACAAAGATACAACACATTTAATGCATTCGTCAGGAGTACAAGATAATTCGTCGAAGACTCATATTGTATTATCAAGCCAAAATTCACCTTTCTCAGCATCATCATCAATGGTATCTCGAAACTCTTTAGCCCCATATTTTTTAATTTTATCAACTAGAGGCTTACTCAGACGTATCGGATCAACAACTTGAGGCATCATAGGTATTTGTAGAGGATTAAGCGGGGGTGGAGGTTGTTGAGCAGTCGGATTCATTCGAATAAACTCCGTGAACCACTTATTCATCATTTAGAAGAAGGCTTGCTTAGCCTCTCCCTTGTGGCTACTCGTAATCGGCCTAGAATCAGCCAGCCCTGTCCTTTGAGTAGAAGCGAGCGTATTACTCTAAACCTCATTAGCTATGGCTCGTTCGAAATACATTTACTATACGATAACACATTTAAAATTGTCAGGAATCATCACACTATTGCAATTCCTATATATGGCATGTATAGCTAGACTCTCACAAATTACCTTAGTCTTGGAATTGACTAAACCGTAGCTCTGATACCAATAAAATGTAATACCTTAACCCGTATCTGTCGCCGGACTAGGGTTAAGAGGCATTATCGAACAATTCACATCAATATACAAACATTTCAAATACATTGATCATATATCATCATATCACATTCATTCGTAAACATAATGTCCCTTTAGAAGGTCTACGAGACCTTATACATGCTTGAAAAAAGGTTTGGGACTAAATCGAACACATATAAAAATTTTCAAAACTTGTAAAATTTTCTAACTTTTAAACATCACACGCTCGTGTGAATAGGCCGTGTACCTCACACGGCCACCAGACACGCCTGTGTGCCTGACCGTGTGGAAACAAGGCATACATACCGACTTGGGTCACACGGCCAGTCACATGTTCGTGTGTCGAGCCCGTGTGCCTATTCGAATTGGCCTCACACGCCCCATGTCTAGGCTGTGTGCTCTATAACGCCCCAAATTTCTTTAATTCTGACTTTTTTGAGTTGTAGCACAAAAATATCTGTATGTGTTTCTAAAATTAATTTGACACAAAAGTCTGTCTGCTTCAGTGGTTATGTGTTCTGGGAATGTTTAGGGAGGTCCCACATTCAAGCGTCAACTTGGGAAAATTTTGGTTTTTATTTGGATAAAACATTACCTTTGGTTAATAAGCTTCTAAGGATTTATTTGAAAAAGCATAACAGAACGGGCCTACTGGTTTGGTGGTTAAGAGAAGTGTAACACCCCAAACTTGGCCTAGACATTATGGTTGAATCTGGGTCAGGGTCTTATAATCTGTAGGCCGTGGGTCAGTTATGAAACGACTGCGGCCCAATGGGGCTGAATTATTCAGAGGTGTCGTTGGAGTCGCCCCTAACGTGGCTGAATATTGGATGGAGGCCACAGAGAGAATTATGGACGACCTTGACTTTACTGATGAGCAAAAGCTCAAGGAGACTGTATCACTGCTTCGTGATGAGGCGTACCAATGGTGGCTGACCGTTAAGGAGGGCACCCAGCCTGACCGACTGTTATGGGATCTTTTTGAGACGGTTTTCCAAAGTAAGTATGTGGGAGCCTATTATATTGATGCTAAGAGACGTGAGTTCCTTAATCTTACACAAGGAGACCGTTCAGTGGCCGAGTATGAGGACGAGTTCCTGAGGTTGAGTCGTTATGTGCGAGGCATGGTGGCAACTGAATATGAGAGATGTGTTCGCTACGAGGATGGCCTCAGGGACAGTTTGCGAGTTCTGATAGCTCCACAAGGGGAGCAAGAGTTTGCTACACTAGTTGAGAAATCGAAGATCGCCGAAGAGGTAAAGCGCATTAAGCTCCAAAACCAAGAAAGAGGAAAGAATAAGAGGGATTCAGATCCCTCGAATTCTGGGATGAGGCCTAGGAAAAAGGCCAAGTCTGATGGGCCTGTTAGAGTTGGGCCTACTGATAAACAATAAATTATACATATTTTTACCTCATGTTTAGCCTAATTTATGGATGAATTATTATTAATTTTGTGAGAATTGGTGCTCTTAACCCCTCTATTTCATGTTGTATACTTAGGAGAGCATAGGGAAGAGAAAAGAACGAAAAACGGACTGAAAACGAAGAAAATGGGCCAAAGTGTGAAAACGACACGGTCCAAGAAGTCACCACACGGCCGTGGCACACGACCGTGCTACACAAGGTCCAACACGTCCTAGCCCCGACAAGCACGGCTAGGCTACACAGCCGTGCCACCTCAACAGGCCCGAACGCGGCCCTTATCGAAACCACACGAGCGTGTCCCTATCGTGATGAAGTGCAATTTCACTCGAATTTGGATACTTAGAGGCTAAGAAAGGCATCCCAAAGCTCTATATAAAGACCCTAGAAGGCAACTCTAAGGGTGTACTCTTTTCTCCCAAAAAGGAGCGCCATATTTCTGCCAACACAAGGAGTGAAAGTAAGGAATTACTCCAAGGGAAGCCGATTGATTCATCCTAGAAGCCAGAATTCTACATCAAGACAGAGGATCTCCCTAAATTCCTTCAGGGGTTTTGGGTTCTTTATGTTTTGTTATCTTTTTTCTTCTGAGATGTTTTCTTTATTAATTATTAACTAAACCTCTCAAATACTTGAGGGGGATGAAACCTAAGACAGATCTTGTGATTATTTATTCTTGAATTATATGATAAATACTTGAATTGTTCTTAATTATGTGTTCTTCATTCTTGATTTAATAGTCCTAGGTATTACTTCAAGAAACCGATGTGCTTAAGCGGAGGAGCAAAAGTTCCTGTTTTAAGAGTAGATCTACCATAATTAAGCAGAGTTGCATGCAACCCTAGACATAGGACGACATAAATCTGCCGGATTAGGGTCAAACCTAATAGGGGGATCTATAGATCGAATTAATGCAACCTAGGGGTGTTAATTAATAAAGAAACTTTAGTTAACCACCTAGGATTAGTTGTTCTTATCTTCGACGGAGGTATTAACATAGGTTAGGGATCTCTACGGATCAAGTCAAGTATAGAAATCGTCTAGTTCAAGAAGTTAATCACAAGTGAAGTCTAGGTAGAATCTCCCTTGAGTATTGCCCATATCAATTAGCTTTTCCGAAAGTTTTTCCCACTTTACTTTTTGTGCACTTTTAACTAGTTTTAGAATTAGTTTCAAACAACCCTCTTTTATTTTTAGGCTAGATAATAGAAAGGAAGTAAGTATTAGTACATTTGGTTCCCTTAGGTACGACAACTCGGTCTTACCGCTAAACTATACTATTGTTCGATAGGTGCGCTTGCCTTTAAAATCGTGATATTAGTTAGTTTTTGGTGTGATTAGTTTTTATAAATTTTATTACTTAATATCGCGAGTATCAAGTTTTTTGCGCCGTTGCCGGGGAATTAAAATATTAAGAAAACTCGATTTCTATTACTTTAGCCATTACTATATTTATTTATTTTCGGTTTTTATTTATTTTTATTTTTTATTTTTCTTTTATTTTATTTTATTCTATTTAAATTTTCTTTGCTTTTTCCCTTCTAGGTATTTCTAGTTTATGACTAGAAACAACCCACAGGACCATTACTTTTTAAGAAGATTTAGAAGTGATAGTTCGCAGGACTCGTAGAGAGATCAGGCGAAGCCTACATTATCCAGAACAAGATCAAGAACAAGGGACAGAACCTAAAGAAGAGATAGAAGCAAATCAAAACATTCCACCACCTCCCGCAATAGCTGCGTAACCAGTGAATCAAGATGAAGCTTCTCGTACTATGTATGATTATGCTAAACCTAGTTTGGCTGGTACTCAAACTAGCATTATTAGACCTGCCATTGCTGCTAATAATTTTGAATTAAAACCTAACACTATTTAGATGATATAACAATTGGTACAGTTTGATGGTTTACAGGATGAAGATCCAAATTCACACATAGCCAATTTTTTGGAACTTTGTGATACTTTTAAAATTAATAGCGTTTCTGGTGATGCCATTCGTCTAAGGCTATTTCCTTTCTCTTTGAGAAATAAAGCCAAACAGTGGTTAAATTCTTTACCACGAGGCTCAATCACTACATGGGAACAGATGACAGAAAAATTTCTACTTTTGTGCAGATGGATTTAGAAACACTTTACGATGCTTGGGAGAGATACAAAGATCTTTTGAGAAGATGCCCTCATCATGGGTTACCTTTGTGGTTGCAAGTTTAAACCTTTCATAACGGTTTGAATCCTTCAACAAGGCAAATGATTGATGCAGCCGCAGGAGGAACAATCAACAATAGAACATCCGAAGCAGCTTATGAATTTATTGAAGAGATGTCACTGAATATCTATCAGTGGCAAGTCATGAGGACAAAACCGACAAAAGCTGCAGGAGTTTATAATATTGATGCTGTCACTATGCTTACTAACCAAGTAGAACTTCTAAATAAAAAGTTTGATAATTTTGTTGGTTCTACGCAGGCAGCCAGTGATGTAGTGTGACACAACTCCAGGAAATATGTTCAATCCAGACTACTCATCCTATGGACACAGCATAAAAACTGAGCAAGCCAACTATATGGGTAACAATTCTAGACCTCAAAATAACCCTTATAGTAATACTTACAATGCAGGTTGGAGTAATCACCCCAATTTTTCATGGGGAGGACAAGGAAATCAAAGAAAACAGCCTCCTCCGAGATTTCAGCAGCCACCACCACAACAAGAGAAAAAGCCAAATCTTGAAGAGATGTTCACCAAATTTATGGCCGCATCAGAAACCCGTTTTCAAAGCACTGAGACGGCACTAAAGAACCAACAAGCATCAATTCAAGGGCTTGAGAATCAAATCAGTTAACTTGCAAAATTAATTTCAGAGAGACTACAATGTGGACTACCAAGTAACACTGAGCCAAATCCCAGAGAACATGTCAAAGCAATTACTTTAAGAGATGGAAAAGTACTAGCTGAACTAGAAAAGAAGTCTGTTCAAGAATCTCCAGGAGACAAGGTAGAGGAACCCAAGGAAAACACTCCACCAACACTCAAGGAATACAAACTGCCTATTCCATATCCGGCAAAGTTGAAGAAAGACCGTACAGACGCTCAATTCGGTAAATTTCTTGAACTTTTTAAACAATTACACATTAACTTACCTTTTGTTGAAGCAATTTCGCAGATGCCAAAGTACGCAAAGTTCCTTAAAGAACTTCTAACAAATAAAAGGAAGTTGGAAGAATTAGCCACAGTGGAACTCAACGAGGAATGCTCAGCTATTCTCTAAAATAAACTGCCGGCAAAACTGAAAGATCCAGGGAGTTTTACTATTCTTTGTTTAATTGGTAGTTTACTTATTGATAAAGCCTTAGCTGATTTAGGTGCTAGCATTAATCTCATGCCTTACAAAATGTTCAAGCAACTAGATCTAGGGGAACCAAAGCCCACTAGGATGAGTATTCAACTAGCTGATAGATCTATTAAATATCCTAGGGGAATCATAGAAGATGTGCTAGTAAAGGTAGATAAATTTATATTCCTTGTTGATTTTGTTGTGCTTGATATGGATGAGGATATTGAGGTACCTTTAATTTTGGGACGACCATTCTTAGCCATTGCCAGAGCTGTTATTGATGTAGGGGATGGTAAATTAGTACTTAGAGTTGGTGAGAAAGAAGTCGTTTTTAAAATCTATGATGCTATGAAATTTTCTAAAGAACAAGATGATTCCTGCTATTTTATTGATATTATTGATTACTTTGTTCAAGATAATTTTTAGGAACTTTCGCTCGCAGACACGTTAAAACTGTGTCTTGTTCAAGGTGGGGGGGAAGATGAAGCCACCACTGAAATTGAAGAACTAATAAATGAGCTAGATTCTAATGAAATTATCACGAGACACATAAGTTATGAAAATATAAAGATGAATGATGAATTGAGACAGAAACCTTCCATTGATGAACCCCCTAAATTAGAGTTAAAGCAACTGCTAGATCATTTAGAATATGCCTTTTTAGGGGAAGATTCAACTTTACCAGTTATTATCGCATCAAATTTAAGCATTACAGAAAAAGGGGAACTACTCCATGTGTTAAGGGAGCACAAGCAGGCTATAGCCTGGAAAATTTCAAAGATTAAGGGAATTAATCCTTATTTTTGCACCTACAAAATTTTAATGGAAGATGTATATAAACCATCGGTGCAAGCTCAGAGACGATTGAATTCAAACATGAAGGAAGTCGTAAAAGCCGAGGTAATTAAACTTCTAGATGCAAGCATTATTTATCCTATTTCTGACAGTTCTTGGGTAAGTCCTGTGTAGGTTGTTCCTAAGAAGGGAGGCATGACCATGGTGTCTAATGACAAAAAAGAGTCAATCCCTACAAGAACAGTCACTGGATGGAGAGTTTGCACTGATTATAGAAAGTTGAATGACGCAACTCGAAAAGATCATTTTCCCCTACCTTTTATTAATTAGATGTTGGAAAGATTTTCAGGTCACATGTATTATTGTTTCCTAGATGGCCTCTCTGGTTATTTCCAAATCCCGATAGCTCCAGAAGATCAGGAGAAAACAACATTCACATGTCCATACGGTACGTTTGCTTATCGTAGAATGCCTTTTGGTTTATGTAACGCTCCTGCTACTTTTCAGTAATGCATGCTAGCTATCTTCAATGAATTCGTAGAAGACATCATGGAGGAATTCGATTTAGAAATAAAGGACAAGAAAGGAGCTGAAAACTTGGCAGCAGATCACCTTTCAAGATTAGAAAACACACAACCTAAGTACCTCGATAAAATAAATGACTTGTTTCCTGAAGAACAACTCCTAGCCTTAGCAGATACAACAGTTCCTTGGTTTGCTAATTTTGCAAATTATTTAACAGCTAACATAACCCCAAAAGGGCTGACCTGTAACACCCCAAACTCGGCCTAGACGTTACGGCCAAGTCTGGTGTGTCACATTGAAGTGTTTTTCGAAAACCATGTTTTCATTGAAAACCCTTCTTAATGTTTAGAAACTTTTACCAGTAAACTTGTATAAAACCTTTATTTTTTTCCAAAACATGATTCATTGTAATAATCGAAACAACTTTGTAAAACCGTATGGAAAAATTGCGAAAGCTTGTAAACCTTTGTAGTTGCGAAAATAGTTTAAGCATCGGAAAATTAGACTTTCTTTGTTATGGCTTAAAGTGAATGGATACTACGCACCAGGTAGGATTCAAGAGAAGAGGAGGTGAGTCATTTAGACTGCTTAAGTACTAAGCTCTTCCTAGATCCAATCCTAGACATGCACACATCCATTGCCACACTTTAACCTTATGACTTGTCCACGAACAACAAATTAAGTTTAAACGTATTTAAGATATTTATTTATGAAAACATTTATGTTGCGGAAGCTTTGCTCTATTTTCGAAATATTTTGAAAACAAGTAACTTTTACAAAAACGCGCCATAGAGCTAACCGATTTCAAAATGATTTAAACAATGTCCTACTTAAGCTAAAAATAATTAAATAATTTAAGATTAAAAACCGAAAATAAAATAAATAGAGCAGCCCTATTACAACCCAGAAACCAAAATTAAATAATCTAAATAAATAATAAAATGAAATAATTGAAAACCAGAAATTTAATCTTCGTGGCCACTCTGAATCCCTCCCAACTCCAAGTCCACCAACTAGGGCTCACCTGCATGGATGGAGAGAAAGGGGGTGAGTTTGGAAAACTCAGTGTGTATAGAATGCCCATCCAGAGCCCAAGTCAGCTCAATCCCACTGGGCCGAAGCCCTATCCAGATACAGTAATAGTACAGATAACATGCATGAATGCAAAGACCATCACATGTGGGGAGACTACTCAACCCATCCAACCACTACACTCCACCCGTACCAGCCCAACACACCATGTGGGGAAACTACTCAACCCACCCAGCCGCTACACTCCACAGTCACAGCATTGCTACTCAGAAATGTGGCCACATACAGTAATACGAGGCAAGGCCTTTTTCAATAAACAGTACGAGGCAAAGCCTCTTTCAATAATCAGTACTTCCTCCATCAATAACCCAGTCCCATGCAACAGATAATCATGTCATGGCATACAGTGAACAGAAATAGTAAAACATGCATTTCAGTCAAATCTAGCCCTAGGGGTATAAGGTCATTTTACACCTAGGGAAAAAACAGTAATTTCTCACCTATCAGGGTAATTCGGTAATTTTATCAGTTTTAGGGATTTCATGCATAAAACAGTCACTAGTAATCCATTTGTTGTCACAGTAGTCTATTTAACTTAGTTTAACAGTTTTAGCTATTGGACCCTAAAACCCCAAATGGGCCCTACAGTGTCCACTAGCAATTTAAGCCCATTTAATCCAAGTTTTAGGACCATTTTACCAGTTTAAGCAGTTTCAATCCTACAGTCTAACAGAACAAAATTATTGCCTATTTTTTACCCATATGGGCCCGTAAGCCCATTGGGCCCATTTGTAGCCCATCGAGGCCCAATTACCGAAGTATACGAAATTTCACACGTGACTAGTTTACCACCTTGCGATTTCAGATCTAACGATTTCTAACGTCTTGTGAGCATTCACACACTCACAAGCCCATAAAATGCCAGAATTTCGACATTTCGGCTTTTACCCAATTAGACTAAAGAAGGGGTTCGATACACACCTGTTTCGCGACGACTACTACTGAGATCCCCCACGATATCCTACAATCAATTACCACAATTCTTAGATTGAAAATCTACAACAAACAATCCCAATATTCACTTACCCAAATTCGGCCAATGCCCCTAAGGCCCTCAAAATCTTACCTTTACCGAAATTGAGGACTAGATCTAGATCTAGTCATTCCAAAGATCCAAGCTTTTGATCAATCACCTCTAGAACACACTAATCAGCAAAAGAAATCATTGGTTAATGACCCTTAGAGCCTTAAGCCCCAATCGACAGCCTCCCTAGATTTTAGGGACTTCGGCTTTTTTCTAAATTGTAAAATAATGTAGATCTGGGATAACGAGTACTTACCACAGTTTCTCCTTATGTTCCTACTCAGATCTGATGCAGATCCATCCCCTAAATGCTAGTAGAACTTGAATCTTAGAGATTTAAAGATTCGGCTATGAGCTCCTATGGTTATGGTAGTTTCGGCATTTTGACTGGTGAAGAAGATGGTGATTTAGGGTTATAACCTTAGAGTAGTGTTGCCGACAGGTACTAAGGGTTTAGAGAAGGTGAAATTTGGTCAAAAGGAATGAAAAGAAAAGAAGGAATTGGCTTGGAGAAATCGGCACAAGAAGTAAGTTTTCGGGATTTTGGCTTTTATGGCAATCGGCTATGGTGGTTTTAGGGAGCATGGATTTGAAAAAGAAGATGGATTTGAGTAATAGGGATGTTCGGTTGAGGTAGAAAGCAACAAGGAAAGGAAAGCAATAGAGGAGGAAAAGAGGAAGAAGAAATCGGCACAGAGGAGAAGGAATCTGTGTTTTCGGCTTTTGTGAAAACTTAGAGAAGGATAAATGAAAGTGAAAGCTTTTAGGTGGCTAACCCTAATTTGTCATGACAGAAAAAGAAAAGAACCTAACCCTAATATCAACTAAACATTCAGCCCAACCTCCCTAAAGCCCTTGCTGAAATTCATTAAGTGATTACATGCCCGACACATGCTTAAAAACTAAAAAGTAACAATACGCTTACCTTGCAACTTGAACCCTGGACCTTTAATTCCTTCCCAGACGCCACTTTTTTTAGGAACTTAGTGGCACCACCTTGCCACTTTGCCAAAGCTCTTCTTGCATCATAATTTACGAAGTTTTTCTTAAAAGCCCATTTAACCAAGTCTCTTATTCACTTAAAATCCAAACTTGATATTTTACCGGGTTTTAACTTAGGCTTGGGCCTTCTAAAGGCTCACTAACACACTTAAACACAATTCCAATATTCAGAACACCAAAATTTCAAAATTTCACCAAAATCTCATAAATCCCGAAAAATCCTGAAAATCAGGACATTACACAAGCCTAACACTTCTAGGCCCAAATTCAGGGTGTTACATGACCCATCAACAAAAAAAGCGATTCTTCGCTGATGTGAAAAACTGCTTTTGGGAGGATCCCTTTCTTTTTCGAATTTGTGCAGATCAGGTTATTCGAAGATGCATTTCTGAAACAGAAGCATACCAGATTTTAAACCACTGCCATTCAGGACCCACAGGAGGACATCACAGTGGAGCTAGAACTGCTCATAAGGTACTCGAATCAAGCTTTTACTGGCCTACACTTTTTAGGGATGCCAACAGGTATGTGACCTCTTGTAATAAATGCCAGAGAACAGATAATATTTCTCAACATAATGAAATGCCTCAGAGCTATATACTTTCATGCGAAATATTTGATGTATGGGGTATTGATTTCATGGGTCCATTCCCTACTTCATTTGGGAATAAGTACATCCTAGTAGCGGTAGATTGTATGTCAAAATGGGTGGAAGCCCAAGCCTTTCCTACTAATGATGCTAGAATGGTAGTACGATTTTTGAAGAAACTTTTCTCTCGATTTGGAACACCTAGGATAATCATTAGTGATAGGGGCACCCATTTTTGCAATGCCCAATTTGAAAAGGTTTTAAAAAGGTATGGGGTACACCATAGAACAGCTACCCCTTATCATCCACAAACCAGTGGCCAAGTCAAAGTGACAAATAGGGAACTAAAACGCATCTTAGAGAAAACAATAGAAACAAATAGAAAAAATTGGTCAAGAAAGATAGACGATGCTTTATGGGCCTATAGAACTGCTTTTAAAACACCCATAGGTACATCTCCCTATAAACTTGTCTACGAAAAAAGTTGACATCTGCCATTTGAACTTGAACATAAAGCATTTTGGGCTATCAAATTTTTAAACCTTGATTTTAAGCTTGCAGGTGAGAAAAGCTTAATGAGTTAAATGAACTAGATTAACGGCGTTGCAATGCCTACGAAAGCTCACGACTATATAAGAAAGCCATGAAGCGACGTCATGACAAACGACTGAAACAACCTAAGCAGTTCAAAATAGGTGATCTTGTCTAACTCAACAACTCAAGGCTGAGACTATTTCCTGGAAAACTCAAGTCAAGGTGGTCAGGTTCATTCACTGTTCAAACTGTCTTTCCATACGGCACAATTGAGGTAACTCACCCTAACCACGATACGTTCAAGGTAAATAGCCATAGGCTTAAACACTATAGAGGTGAGAATTTTAAAGATAACGGGGAGGAGCTTTAGCTCCACGAAATCCCTTCGTGATACATCTAGGTAGAGTAGAGCTTAGACTCTAAATAAGCACTTCTCGGGAGGCAACCCGAGCACTAACTTAGTAACTTTTCTTTTATTTTTAATTTTAGTATTTTTATGCATCAACTAACCCTTTTTAAATGCAGAAATTTAGGACCACTCGGCCATGCCCACGAGCGTGTCCAAGGCCGTGTGAACACTTAAAACAGAGACACGATCGTGCACCCAGGCCGTGTGTAAACAGAGCACAATTTTCCCAAAAACACGGGCTACTGACAAATCGACATGGCCGTGCGACATGGCTGTGGCAAACCTTTCAACTTAAACACGGGCTTACACAAAACCATACACTTGTGTCCCCAGACCGTAGCCAACACTATCAATTTAGACACGACCGTGTGATTAACGAAAACCTCATCGCAAACGACCGTGTGACTTATCACACGACCGTGTGAAAAGCAAACAAGATCGTAAATGGCCATGCGAGATGGCCAACACGGGCGTGTGCTTTGAACCAGGCGCGCCAAAACCACCGAATTTCGAATCACACAGGCAAAACCCAAGTCACACGGGTGTGTTCCATGCCCGTGTAACCTAAAAACTATAAATAAGGGATCACTATTCACCTTCTCCTTCACTCAAACCCTAAATCCTCTCACCCAAACTTTTCCCCAACCACCATAAATGCCGCCTCCGACCTCAAAGCACCACCACGCTCGTAAAGGACTATCCCACGCTCGTGCAAAGCTCCCACGACCGTTTGGAAACTCTCCCACGACCGTGCACATCTCCCATTTGGTTCTATTTTCCTCATTTTTCTCTTTAGTTTTTTACTAATCTATTTTATTTATTTTTATCATGATTATATTTAGATTTAGAATTGATTCAAGCATGGAATTAGTTGCACCAGGATGAATAATCTAGAATAGTATAGAACATTTCATGATTGCATGACACCTAAAATCACATTTGATTCCATTTATCTCATGCATTTAGTATAAATACATACTCATGTTGCCTATTTTTAATATCACATTAGGATGGATAATCTATATTATTTAGGTTAGTCCCCATTTTATGTTTTTAGGAACATCGTTATTTTCATTTTCATTGTATTCTATATATAGTCATTTACATTTCAATTTTAGGACTAATGCTTGTTATTTTATTTTAAGGTACTATGTCGTCATGCGGCAAAAGAACTATTCCGCCTTCCAAAAAATGAAAGGGACCAGGTGGCTCATCATCGAGGCCCACCTTCGAGGCTCGCCACCCGTTCATAACATTCACCCAGACCTCTCAAGACGAATTATTTCAGAATTTATGGGAGCGTACCTTGAGTGCCGGTCGATGCATCGATTGGAATGCACTAGAGCAAGTCAACCTTGTTGATTCAGTCTGGGCCCAGTTCTTCTAGATCATAGAGCCCACATACCTTGAACTCACTCTAGAGTTCTGCTCCACTTTCCATTTGCAGACCGTCATGAGCTAGTTCAACGATCCCGGCACGATACAATTTCGATTAGAAGGTCGTGTACGCCACTTCAGCGTACCAAAGTTCGACTCAGCTCTCGGCCTCTACACAGAGCAGTTCATGGTAGAGGATGACTTCCCTACACTTGTCCAACGCATCCACCTAAAACCCATAGATTGTTGGCGAAACATCGCCTCTGGCTACCCCTCCTACAACCCTAGTCACACAAAGGCAACTGCCCTCCCCCCGCCATTGAGGTACCTTCACGTTCTTCTCGCACATACTTTGACAGGTAGACGAGAGAGCACAGGCGTCGTCAACACCCATGACGCCTATTTTCTATGGAGCATGGCGAACGCGCACCCCATCAACCTCGCCTACTTTATTGCGTACGCCATGCAGCACCAGACCGAGCGTCATCGCAGAGGTGTCATATCCATGGGCCCATACATTACACGCCTGGCCCGTCACTTCGGGCTCCTCAAAACATCAGCACAGACATCCTCCTATACACTTATCAGCCAGATGTCCCCTCAGGGCATCAAGATCATGCACCACATGAGGATGATCGAGCGGAGGCCAGAAGGCAACCCCTTCCAGTATCACCTCATCCAGGAGGGTGAGGATCCTAAGGACATTCCTGATGATGTCCCACTACCACTACAGAAGGAGGATGCACCTACAGAGCCACCACCCACTCGCCACCCATCTCATGCAGCAGCCACCTATGCTGACATATCTGAGCGCCTATCCCGATTTGAACAGCAATGCTTCCAGCGCTTCGACCACATTGACGCCACACTACAACAGATATGCCAGCACCTTCACATCACTTCACCACCGCCACCGCGCGATCCATCTGAGGATAAGAGACTTCTATTCCTCTTAACTTTATTTTTTTATCTTAATTTTTATTTAAACACTGATCCCTATTTTTACCTTTTCTTTTCTTCAACTTTATTTTCCTTTTTACTTTTACTTTTATTTTCCTTTTTATTTTTATTTTTAGTTTATTTTATCTTTTTCATTATTTGAATATTAGTATTTTTAGAACTTTATTTTATTTTAGTTCTTTTTCATATCGGCTACCTCCTAACGAGTAATTTTTCTAATCTTGAAATTTCCTAAAAATGATAAATACTTTCACAGTTTCAAAGGAGCTGTACAGCTCAAATCTAAATTCTAAAGGGAACCTTGCCACATCCTCACCAAGATGACATCTCCAAAGCCTACACTCACAACATGAAAACTATAGACAAACAAATACTACCATCGCTGGAGTATTTACCTTCGCATCTCCCTTTGTCCCAGACACTCTGTAGGCACCACTACCTCACTAATCCATCCAAAGTAGGAAGTTTTCATTCCTTTCCCTATTTTATGATCTTGTGCTTCTATTGCTATTGATGTTATCTTTGTACATTGAGGGCAATGTACACCTTAAGTGTGGGGGGAAATTTACTTTCAAGCATTACATTATTAATGAAAACCCTGAAATCTGATGCATTGTTCTTAATTGCATATCTTCAATCTCCTATTAGGAATATATTCTAATTGATTTATAATTTTTATTGATATGTGAGAATTAAGACATAGGTTCTTGTACTTTGATTATTCAAACTTTAAAACATTAGGGAATCATGCATGATAAGTTGAAATTTTTGAGAACCCCATTTTTTTCATAAGTTATTTTCCTTAATTTTAAGTGCTATCTTGAGATTTGAAATTCGCAGGATTGACATCAAAAGCCATAATTCTGGTGAGATTTTTTAGTCTTTTGAGCATACATTCTTTCGTGCTCACTTTTATTATTAATACTGATTTGTTATTCTAGAACTTGCTTTGATTATACATGTCGAGACCACATTATTGATTTGATATACCAAAATGATAAAGGCACCTAGGATTTAACCACTTACTCTACAAAAGCCTACCTCCATAAATTAACCCCTAGTGAGCCCCATTGAGCCTAACAACCTTTTCTTCGATTTACCTTTAATATTAACCTTTCACCCATTTTTTGTTGAATTCCATTCAATTATTTTGACCCCTATTTTTGTCGAGATTTGAATTGAAATTTTCATCTAGCTTTATTCTCTTTTCTAGATTGTAAAGTTTTATTCAATTTATTGTATTGTAGTTGAATTGTTCTTAAAAAAAATAAAAAAATAAACGTATGTATTCAGTTGTACTCTGTAATAGTTCAAATAGTTTTTGCATATTTCTATTTTAAGACTACCAAGGCGAAAATGATGTTATCATAAGAATTAGCTCGAGAAATATGTTCCAGTGATAGAGATTTTTCTAGCTAGATAATTTTTCAATTCAATCTCGATTCTAACCTTCTTTTGTAGCCTGTGACAACACCCCTAACCAAGCCCTATTACAACCATTGAAAGACATTTTGATCGATGTATCATATCAATCTACAGTCGTGGAGATCTGATTTTCTAGCAAGCCTATAGTAATAACTTTTCAGGTTGACTAGAGAGTGCTTAATTCTTGAACCCTAAACACATTGAGTGGATAGAGTGAATCTTTAGTGAAGATGTCAAATCTTGTTAATTTTGATCAAGAGATAATTACTTAGAAGAAAGGAGAAAATTTATGTTTCAATGATAAAATTCTCAACTTAGAGTAATTGAATCTTTAATGTTCTTCTAATTGAATTATCATTGTATGATTACCTGTGGATTTGTTTGAAACATTATTGATAATGATTGTAAGTTAAGAGGAATAATTCTTAATTAGGGATTGAGATTTTGCTTGAGGATAAGCAAAGGCTTAAGTGTGGGGGTATTTGATAAACGATAAATTATATATATTTTTACCTCATGTTTAGCCTAATTTCTGGATGAATTATTATTAATTTTGTGAGAATTGGTGCTCTTAACCCCTCTATTTCATGTTGTATACTTAGGAGAGCATAGGGAAGAGAAAAGAATGAAAAACAAACCGAAAATGAAGAAAATGGGCCAAAGTGTGAAAATGACACAGCCCAAGAAGTCACCACACGGCCGTGGCACACGACCGTGCTACACAAGGTCCAACACATCCCAGCCCCGACAAGCACGGCTAGGCTACATGGCCGTGCCACCTCAACAGGCCCGAACACGGCCCTTATCGAAACCACACGGGCGTGTCCCTGTCGTGAGGAAGTGTAATTTCACTCGGATTTGGATACTTAGAGGCTAAGAAAGGCATCCCAAAGCTCTATATAAAGACCCTAGGAGGCAACTCTAAGGGTGTACTCTTTTCTCCCAAAAAGGAGTGCCATATTTCTGCCAACACAAGGAGTAAAAGCAAGGAAGTACTCCAAGGGAAGCTAATTGATTCATCTCAGAAGCCAGAATTCTACATCAAGACAGAGGATCTCCCTAAATTCCTTCAGGGGTTTTGGGTTCTTTATGTTTTGTTATCTTTTTTCTTTTGAGATGTTTTCTTTATTAATTATTAACTAAACCTCTCAAATACTTGAGGGGGATGAAACCTAAGACAGATCTTATGATTATTTATTCTTGAATTATATGATAAATACTTGAATTGTTCTTAATGATGTGTTCTTCATTCTTGATTTAATGGTCCTAGGTATTACTTCAAGAAACCGATGTGCTTAGGCAGAGGAGCAAAAGTCCCTGTTTTAAGAGTAGATCTACCATAATTAAGCAGAGTTGCATGCAACCCTAGACATAGGGCGACATAAATCTGCCAGATTAGGGTCAAACCTAATAGGGGGATCCATAGATCGAATTAATGCAACCCAGGGGTGTTAATTAATAAAGAAACTTTAGTTAACCATCTAAGATTAGTTGTTCTTATCCTCGACGGAGTTATTAACATAGGTTAGGGATCTCTACGGATCAAGTCAAGTAAAGAAATCATTTAGTTCAAGAAGTTAATAACAAGTGAAGTCTAGGTGGAATCTCCCTTGAGTA
The DNA here is from genome assembly GCA_020496765.1 of Gossypium stocksii. NCBI lineage: Eukaryota > Viridiplantae > Streptophyta > Magnoliopsida > Malvales > Malvaceae > Gossypium > Gossypium stocksii. Next base: position 39,392,220 of record CM035629.1, read on the forward strand.
TTGCCCATATTAATTAGCTTTTCTAAAAGTTTTTCCCACTTTACTTTTTGTGCACTTTTAACTAGTTTTAGAATTAGTTTCAAACAACCCTCTTTTATTTTTAGTCTAGATAATAGAAAGGAAGTAAGTATTAGTACTTTTGGTTCCCTTGGGTACGATAACTCGGTCTTACCGCTAAACTATACTACTTTTGATAGGTGCGCTTGCCTTTAAAATAGTGATATTAGTTAGTTTTTAGTGTGATTAGTTTTTATAAATTTTATTACTTAATATCGCGAGTATCACCTACTATTGCACCTACTGGGGTAGCGATTTGTTAGCACTGTAATAGATGCCATCCGGGTGAGTGTTGGAGGGCTACTGGGGCTTGTCTTAGATGTCAGTCTACTGAGCATCGAGTTAAGGATTGACTATTAAGAGTTACTCAGATGCAAGCTCCGGCTACTAAGACTGCACAGGCACCGGTGGAAGTTCAACAGCCACCTAGGGGCCGAGGATAGGCCAGGGGTGGTAATGGCATAGGCTGAGAATAGAGAGCACTAAGTAGAGTTGCTAGACCGACTGAGGTGAGGCAGCCTGCACCGGTTTATGCTTCATGTTGCCGAGAGCAAGATGTTCCAGACGTCATTATGGGTAGTTTTTTAATATTTGATGTACCTTATCTTGCACTAATAGATATAGGCTCTACACACTCTTACATAGCTGGTACTGTGTCTGAAACCTTGGGGATTACGTTTGAGAGCATTTCTAGTGAGGTAATAGTTGTAAGTCTATTGGGGCAGTCTATTGGAGTTAGTAAACTGTTTAGAGACGTTCTATTAGAGGTCCAAGGGACTGTATTTCTGGCTGACCTGATGGAGCTTGTATTTGGGGAGTTCGATTTAATATTGGGTGTGGACGGGCTGGTTAAGCATCGAGTGCGTCTGGACTATACTACGAAAAGGGTTGTTCTGAGGACCAAGGAGGATAACGAGGTAGTCGTCATTGGAGAACGACGAGACTATTTGTCTAATGTGATATCTACGTTGGTTGTAGAGAAGTTAGTAAGAAAAGGATGTGAGACATTCTTAGCCTACATCAGTATTTCTAATTTTGTAGACTTTTCGGTTAAGGACATTTGAACCGTGAGGGACTTTTCAGATGTTTTTCCAGAGGAACGTTTGGGATTGCGTCCGAGTCGAGAGGTAGAGTTTGGTATTGAGCTGATTCCTAGTACAGCTCCGGTGTCTATAGCTCCTTATCAAATGGCGCCAAAAGAGCTCACAGAACTTAAGGCTTAGATTCAAGAGCTGTTAGATCGTGGATTCATTCGTCCCAGTATGTCTTCCTAGGGAGCACCTATTTTATTGGTAAAGAAGAAAGATGGGACAATGAGGATGTGTATCGACTATCGCCAGTTGAACAAGTTGATGATCAAGAATAAATAGCCACTTCCGAGGATAGTCGACTTACTCGATCAGTTCAAAGGGGCTTCTATGTTCTCTAAGATCGAATTACGATCGAGTTATCATCAATTGAGAGTAAAGGAGGCTGATGTACATAAGACGGCATTTAGGACTCGTTATGGACATTACGAGTTCTTAGTTATGCCCTTTGGGTTAACTAATACACCAGCGGCATTTATAGACTTGATGAACCGAGTGTTCCAACCCTATCTGGATTGGTTTGTGGTAGTGTTCGTTGAAGACATTTTGGCATATTCAAAGTCTGAAGACGAGCATGATGAGCATCTTAGAGTTGTACTACAGACTCTTCGAGAGAAAAAGCTTTATGCGAAGTTTACTAAGTGTGTGTTTTGGCTCCAAGAGGTAACCTTTTTGGGACATGTGGTGTCTGCTGAGGGGATTTGTATGGATCCTCGTAAGATTGAAGCTGTGTTGGATTGGAAACAGCCAAAGAATGTGTCAGAAATTCGCATCTTTTTGGGGTTAGTAGGTTACTATCGACGATTTGTAGAAAGATTCTCTTTGATCATAGCTCCGTTAACTAAGCTACTGCGGAAGAGAGTTCCTTTTGTTTGGACTGATGCACAGCAGAAGAGCTTTGAAAAGCTCAAGACCATGTTGACTCAGGCTCCTGTTCTGATACAACTTAAGCCTGGTAAGGACTCCGTGGTATACAGCGATGCGTCATATGTGGGTTTGGGTTGTGTTTTGATGCAAGACGGTAAAGTGGTTGCCTATGTGTCTCGTCAACTCAAGACTTATAAGGTTAATTATCCTACGTACGATTTGGAGTTGGCAGTAGTAGTCTTTGCTCTAAAGATCTAGAGGCACTATCTGTATGGTGAGAAGTGTACCATCTACATTGATAACAAAAGCCTCAAATATCTTCTCACTCAGAGGGAACTAAACCTTAGGTAGCGTAGATGGGTTGAATTACTTAAGGATTATGACTACAGCATCGAGTACAATCCCGGTAAGGCTAATATGGTGGCCGATGCGTTAAGCCGTAGGGCTATGACCGATCTAAGAGCAATGTTCACTTGACTCAGTATGTGCGACGATGGGAGTCTATTGATAGAGCTACAAGTAAAACCGACATGGATTGATCAGATCAGAGATAAACAGATGGGAGATAAGTCTCTTGAGTCGCAGTTTCGTCAGTTTGAGAGTGTGGTTACGACTAATTTTGGGATTAACAGTGATGGGGTATTGTGTTTCCGTGGGCAGATTTGTGTACCAAGTGATGAAGACTTGAGATTCTCGATCCTTAGGGAGGCACATAGTAGCCCTTATGCTATGCATCTCGGCAGGAACAAAATCTACCGAGATCTGCGAAAGTTATATTGGTGGCTAGGATTAAAACGTGAGGTTACTGACTTCGTTGCTTGATGTTTGACTTGTCAGTAGGTTAAGCCTGAGTATCAATTACCTTCGGGTTTGCTGTAGTCGGTTAAGATATCGATGTGGAAATGGGAGCGAGTAACAATGAACTTCGTTAGTGGGTTGCCTTTAACACCCACTAAGAAGGATTCTGTATGGGTCATTATGGATTGATTGACCAAGTCTGCACATTTCATTCTAGTTAGGACCGACTTCTCTTTGCAAAAGTTGGCTAAGCTCTACATCTTTGAGATAGTGAGGTTACATGGGGTACCTATCTCGATCATTTCTGATAGGGATCCTCATTTCACTCACAATTTTGGAAGAAGCTTCATGAGGCTCTGGGTTCTAAGTTAGACTTCAATACTACTTTCCATCCTCAGACAGAAGGTCAGTCGGAGAGGGTGATTTAGATACTGGAGGACATGTTGAGGGGCTGTAGTATAGATTTCTAATGTAGTTAGGAGGAGTATCTGTCTTTAGTAGAGTTCGCTTACAATAACAGTTATCAGTCTAGTATACAGATGGCACCTTACGAGGCACTATATGGTCATAAGTGTCACACTCTAGTGTGCTAGACTGAGTTGGTGAGCGATGTATTCTGGGTCCGAAATTGGTTTCAAAAACTGAGGACAAGGTCCGTTTAATTTGAGATCGATTGAAAGCAGGTTTTGACAGGTAGAAGTCTTATGTGGATCTGAAACGACGTGAGATAGAGTATTCTATGGGGGACTTCATTTTTCATAAGATCTCGCCATGGTAGAAGGTTCTGAGGTTCAGTCGTAAGGGCAAGCTGAGCCTTCAGTTTATTGGGCCATACCAGATTCTGAAGCGAGTAGGGCCAGTCGCATATCAGATTGGAGCTACCTCCAGAGTTAGATCGCATACATGATGTGTTCCATGTCTCGATGTTGAGACGCTATCACTCTAATCCTACGCACATTCTTCCTGTGGAGGAGATTGAGATTAGGCCAGATCTAACATTTAAAGAGGAGCCGGTTTAGATATTAGATCGTGATGTTAAGGTTCTATGTAGAAAATTTATCCCTTTAGTGAAGGTGTTGCGGCGGAATCATGGCATTAAGGAAGCTAGTTGGGAGCCAGAGGATTCGATGCGGCAGCAGCATCCTCACATTTTCTAACCAGGTAAAATTTCAAGGTTGAAATTTTCTTTTAGGGGGTAGAGTTGTAACGCCCCAAATTTTTTAATTTTGGCTTTGTGAGTTGTAGTACAAAAATATCTGTATGTGTTTTTGAAATTAATTTGACACAAAAGTCTTTCTGCTTCAGTGGTTATGTGTTCTGGGAGTGTTTGGGGAGGTCTCAAGTTCAAGCCTCAACTTGGGCAAATTTTGGTTTTTATTTGGACAAAGCCTTATAAAGATTTATTTGTAAAAGCATAACAGAATGGGCCTGCTGGTCTGGTGGTTAAGAGGAGTGTTAGCACGATGGAGGTCATGTGTTCGAGTCCTTGTACGAGCGAGGGAATTATTTTTGCTTGATGTCGTGTAGATGTTTGAATACTATTAAAATTCTAATGCTAGTGGAGGGGAAGTAGAAGGTTATAGGGAGGAATTTTGGGGATTTCGGAGTTATCATTTCCCTTCTGCCAAAAATTCTCTATCATTCCTCCTCTTCATTTTTCCTTTTCTCTTTGACTTCTGCTGAAATTTCTACCTTTCCCTACTGTCGTTTTCCCTTTTTGTTCTTTTCTTGTTTCTCTTCTGTCAAGTGTTGATTAGTGCTTCATTATTCCTGTGTTCGGTAAGTATAGTAGTACGTTTTGTTCTATTTTTAATGAAGTGTTGGAATATTAAGGGATCGTTTTCTGTTTAGGAGACAATCAAGGTTCCGTGGACTGCTAATCAGCACTTTAATTAGCAAGGAATTGTCGTTGTTCATTAGAGGTAAGGTTGTCGTTAACTTTCGAGATTTGCTTGTTCTTAGTAACTCTATTTAAGTGACTGACTATGGACTTAGGACTATCGATTTTAGGTATCGGAGTGCTTAGGAGTGACTACACGTTAATATCATACCAGGTGTGTACTCTGATTGCACAGAAAATGAGATTCAGCGAAAGCCAAAAAGCAATCTGTCGACGCTACACGGGCATGTCGACTGCTCGTGTGGTAGGCCATGTGGCTATACACGGCTGTATGAACGACGAACCAGGCTGTACGCACATGACACAGGCACACAACATGGCCGTGTGAAGGCCGACAAGGCCGTATGTGAGACACGAGCTCAGCTAGTTAGGCCGTGTGGGCCACATGGGCCTGTGGGCCCACACAAAAGTGTGGGATTTTGGGCCAGGTCGTGTGATCTACTTGGCCAAGGCCAATTTGGGCTGTGTGGGCCACACGGGCGTGTGAGCCCATTTCTCTAAAATGAACTATAAGGTTGCACGAGTCGCGCAAGTTCGACTATGACTTGTCACAGGGTCAGTAAACGTTACTTAGACCCTTGATTCTATATTCTGATATTGATGTTTGTATTAGCATGTTACTCATAACATGTATATCTATACTGTTCTGATTATAATTGAATGTCTATTAATATGCATTATAGCATGTCATATTTGTATGATGCATTACATCAGGGTGAGATTGATGAAATTGAAGGAAGTATCTGAAAGGCTTCTAAAGCCTGTTATCTGGCAGCTAAGCTGTATATTTCTAATTTGTGCTGTATTTCGATACTATATGGCGGTAGGGATGGAAGGGTTGATTTTATCCCCTATTTGGTGTGGTTGGCTGGGTGGGTCGATTTTATCCCCACATGGTGTGTTGGGTTGGACGGAGATGGTGTGCAGGGTTAGTGGGCATGTTACTGTTATTCTGATCTGTTATGCGTGCTATATTTATGATGGGCTAAGGCTCTAAGTCTATATTTGATACTGTTTTTGAGTGGATTGAGGCCCACACCGATTTTGTAAAGGGCTCAGGCCCGAATTATCTGTTATTTTTTATATGTTTGTATGCATGCTATTCATGGGGATTTACACACTGAGTTTGCAAAAACTCACCCCTTATTTGTTTAAACTGTTCAAGTAATCCCTAGCAGTAGAAGGATTGGTACAGCGGAGGACTCGACAGTGACCACTCCTACATTTATTTCAGTTTTACAGGTTATTACGCTTTTATTTTTTTTAATATCATTTTTGGGTATATTTGATGTAATGTTGGACTTTGGACTGTTTTGGTTTTTAATTTGGGATTTTAAGCTGTTTATTATGGATTTATAAACTGCAATGCAACAAAAGTATGGTTTTTCCTAAATTTTACTAAAATTTTCATAAGTAAACACGATAGCGAAAAGTATTTTATTTCAAAGCTTCCGTATTAAAGATATAGTTATAAGCTAATCGTTTAATTCACGTTTTCCTGACTCAAGTAAAAAAATAATAACTGGAACGATTTTTTATATATCGCGGCATTTTCAAAAACACTCACATGTGACATCGCCAGTTTTGGCCATTCCTTCCAGGTCGGGTTTGTTGTGTTACATGCTCGATCATGCCAAAGTTGTAAGGCATACTGACTTGTACCACACAGCCAGTCACATGCTCGTGTGTGAGGCCGTGTGGAGCATAATGACTTAATTCAAATTGCCACACCAGGGGACACACGACCGTATACCAAGGCCATGTGTCACACACGGTCGAGCCACACGCCTGTCTACTCAGCCGTGTGGATGAAAAATAGGCTTGGTTTAAACCACATTTTCTCACCCAATTTCATTAACCTATAAAAACTCAAATATCACCATAATACATACCAATATGCAGCCAAATCAAGTCCAAAATATGTACAAAATATACCATAACAACTTCAACCATTTCTAGATACATTTGCCTAACCAAATCATACCAACTTAACATGCCAAACTCATACCATGATCACAAAACTCAATCATCAATTTAATCAATTTATAACCTTACATTTCCTCACAAATCCTACTACCAAATCAATAACAAAACTTACCAATAGTATACCATTTCTTATTCACCATGAGCCAATATCATTCCACTATGTAATCTATCCATTTTCCAAACACGGTAACCATACCAAAATGACCATATTCTCAAAGCCATATATATACATCACATATAAAATATTACATATCATAATATAAGCAAAAACAATTTCATCATCATCATCATTTTCAACCCAATCCACATGGCTAGATTCACAACATAAAATATACCATTTGACACTAGCCTATACATGTCATATACCATAATTACAAGCTTCAAAAGTACCGAATAAATGACCGGTAATGTGACGGCGATTCTTGACGATCCCCGAGTCTAAGCTAGCTTTAATAGTCTATATAATAAAGAAAGAACAGACAAAGTAAGCCTTTAAAGCTTAGTAAGCCATATACAAATAAATTTAACATATGAACAATTATATAACAATTCAACTATGGAAAGCATGGTTAATCACATGTACAATTATCAAACTTTCTCATTTCATTTTCAATTAATCACATACAAATTCATTGCTTACCTTCCTCTTTGACATTCACATGAATTCTTACATAATTGAATCATTTAGCTCATTTATACTTTCCTTTTCATATAATTTTGCCCGTTGAACCATCCAGAATCAATAAGGATACTCGAAAGTCTCGTATATCACATACAATGCCAATGTCCCAGACATGGTCTTACATGTTTTCACATATCGATGCCAATAGCCCAGCTATGGTCTTACACGAAATCATATATCGATGCCCATGTCCCTGACATGGTCTTACACGAAATCACAATATGATACCAATGTCCCAAACATGGTCTTACACATAATCACATCTCTAAAATCCTAATGTCATGACATTTGTATCCTATAGTCTTCCTAAGGTTTGTACGGGGCTTTCGGACGTCGTAACTCTTTCGATTCTTGCTCATATTCGATCATTTAACATCCAATGCAATTCAATAACATATAAACATGTAAAATTCAATTTAGAGATATTTATTTGCATATGAACTTATCTCTCATCCGGGATGGACGTATCAGATTTACTAATCGACAACCTTCGATTTTCCCCGATATAAATCTGATTTCTTTCTTTTTTTTGATCTATATAAATTCAAATTTAGCTAATTTAATTACCAATTCATTCAATTTCATCCAAAACATACTTTAAAACACATTTACACTTATACCCCACATATTTCACATTTTTCACAACTTAGTCCTTATTTCATAAAATTACAAATTACACAAAATCTCACAAAACCCATGCTTGGCCGAATTACCATAGTATCCCTAGCAGCCTATATTTCATATTTATTTCACATTTCAACCACTCAATTTGCAAAATTCATAATTTAATCCCAACTTGTATTTTCATTAAAAATCACTTAACAAAACATATTAATTTATCAACAAATATTCATTATTCACCATCAAGTATTCAAAAACTTAAACTATCATCAATGGCACTTTACAAAATGTTTAACAAATTTGGAAATTAAGGCATAGGCTAGCTAGTACAAGATGCAACGATCATCAAAACATAGAAATTATCAAAAACCAAGCTAAAATCGTACCTTAATCAAGTTAGGAGAGTGTCAAATGCTTGAAGGTTCATAAACCCTTTTTTTTTTTCTTATTTTCAATAAAAAGAAGATGAAAATCAACACTTAATTTGTCTTTGTTTAATTAATATAACTTATTTACACATTTACTTATTTAACCTTGGTTATAAACATATAAAATCACTTAAATCAAGTCCATTATTGTCCACTAACCTTAATAGTGATCTAATTTCATTTTAAGGGCCTCACATTTAATTAATATCAGCAAATAAGCACTTAATCAATTAGAATGTAACTTTTGCATTTTATGCGATTTAGTCCTTTTGTCAAATAAAGCAACCAATCGATAAAATTATTTTACGTAACTTTCACACATGTATAATCTCATGCTGTAAACACCAAAAATAATATTAAAATAATTTTACGACCTCGGATTTGTGGTTCTAAAACCATTATTCTGATTTAGCTAAAATTGGGCTGTTACAACCCTAATTTTAAATTTCTTTCAATTTGCTCCCTACTACATAAAACTTATGATTTTCTTTACAATTCAATCCTTGTCTCAATTCTAACTTAAAATTCTATCAATTCAAACCCTAATTCTTCAATTAATTCAACATAAACCACATCTAAAAATCAACTAACTTTCAAAATTTCCACTTATATCAAGTAGTATTTTATTCTAGGATTCTAAAATTATCAAAATTATAAGAAAATGGGCTAAATTGACTTACCACTTAAGCTTGAAACCTTAAAACCCTATTTTTTTTCTTTTCTTTTTCTTTCCCTTTTTGTTTCTCTCTTTTCTCCCCTGTTTTTCGTTCCCAATTCTGTTTGTTCTTTCTTTTTGTTTCCTTTATTTATTTGTTTAATTATAATAATATAATATTAATATTATATATTTACTTAAATAATGAGTAAATACATATATGTATTACAAATGTATGAATATTTTTATTACACATGTATGTTATTATTACCATACAATTGTATTAATTTGAGTTATTTATCTATTTAGTAATTATTATATTGTATACATAAATATTAAGTATTTACTTTTATAATTATTTTATACTTATGTACATTATTTGTACAAATGTATTTCATTGTCACCATAAACTTGTATTTACTTTTTACTATACAAGTGTTACTTATGGCTTATTTTCTCATTTAATCCCTCAACTTTTTTAATCTATAATTAAACTTTCACACTTTATTCAATTTAATCCTTCTACATAATTAACTTTAATCCAAGCTAATTCTCCTAACTAACAACTAACTTCGTAAATATTTTTAATGAATATTTACGAATTTGTTTTGCGAAAATAGAGACCCGAAAATATACTTTTTCGACAGCTATAAATTTTGGGTCATTACATTTCTCTCCCCTTAATAAATTTTGTCCTCGAAATTTACCTAAAAAGAGGTGGGGGTATTGAGATCTCATAGTTTCTTCCGGTTCCCATGTAGCTTCCTCAACATTATGACTTCACCATAATACTTTTACTTACGGTTCCCATGTAACTTCCTCAACATTATGACTTCACCATAATACTTTTACCAATGGAACCTTTTTATTTTGAAACTCTTTCACCTCTCGAACTAATATCTCAACTGGCTCTTCTTCATATGAGAAGCCAGGTCAAATTTCAATATCCTCTATAGAAATAAAATGAGAAGGGTTTGATTGCTATCTTCTAAGCATTGATACATGAAAAACATCATGAATCTTTTGTAATTCTGGAGGTAAAGCTATACGGTACGCTACTGGTCCAACTCTTTCTGTAATTTCATACGGACCAATGGAACGAGGATTTAACTTTCCCTTTTGACCAAATCTCAAAATTTTCTTCCAGGGTGAAACTTTAAGAAATACTTTGTCACCGACAAAATATTCAATGTCTCAACATTTCAAGTTTGCATACAATTTCTGTCTGTCGAAAGCTACTTTCAGTCTATCTCAAATTTTCTTAGCAGTGTCTTCCATTTCTTGAATCAACTCTAGCCAATCATTTTCCTTTCATTCAATTCCATCCAACACATAGGTGATCGACATTTACGACCATATAGAGCTTCATATGGAGCCATTTGAATACTTTATTGCAAACTATTATTATACATAAATTCAGCTAATGGTAAATAACATTCCCAACCTAATTCAAAGTCAATAACACAAGCTTAAAGCATATATTCTAAAATCTGAATAACTCGCTCTGATTACCCATCGGTCTGTGGATGAAAAGCTGTACTAAAGCTGAGTCGAGTACTAAGAGATTCATGCAATTGCTTCCAAAATCTTGATGTGAATCGTGGATCTCGATCTGAGATTAGCGATATAGGAATACCATGCAATCTCACAATTTCCCGAATTTATACTTCAGCAAGTTTCTAGAGTGACCAATCAGTTTTGACTGCTATAAAATGGGCTGACTTTGTAAGTCGATCAGCAATCACCCAAATAGCATTTTTCTTACTTGCTGACAATGGTAATCCCGTTACAAAATCCATCGTGATACAATCCTATTTCCATTCTAAAATGTTAATAGGCTGAAGTAGTCCAGTAGGAACCTAATGCTCTACTTTAACTCATTGACAAGTCAAACATTTAGCCACATATTCAACTATATCCTTTTTCATACCAACCCACCAATATGATTCTCACAGATAACAGTAAATTTTCGTTCCTCTTGGATGCATTGCAAAAGAACTATCATGTGCTTCACAAAGTATCAATTATTTTAATTTGGAAACATTTGGAACACAAATTTGATTATGAAACCTCAGGCAATCATGATCATCATGTAACACCCTAGACCCAGCCTAGATGTTATGGCCAAATCTGGCGATGTCACATGATAGGGTGTTTGAACTAAGTCGTCGTGTCAAAAACATTTCTGATTTGTCAATTTTTAGTTAACTCTTAATATCTCTAAAAACCATTTTCCAGTTAAGTCGATTTGTGAAAATGTAAACGTAAACGATTCGTGAAAACATAAAATGTAATTAAGTAAATTCGATCATTTTAGAAAAACCCCTTTATTTTAGTAAAATACGTCTGTTTGTTAAGTTGCGCAGTTATAAAATCCATAAAACCAATAAAAACCCACAATTTAAGGAAAAAGTCTGAAAAGTCCCAAATTACATCGAAATTAACCAATAATAAGAATATACTCATAAATTGTAAATATACTAAAAAGTGCTACTAACCATGGTCACCGCTGAGTCCTCCACCGCACCAATCCGTCTAAGTCTGAGTATTAGCTATACAGATAAGACAGAAGGGGTGAGTTTATGTAAACGTAATGTGTAATCCCTATAGAAAACAAACAAGCAGTAATTTACAGTAAACAGTCAAACACAGTCTGGGCCTAAGCCCATTTTAGTTTCAGTAATAGTTTGGGCCTTAGCCCATTTCAGTTTCAGTATCATATATGCATTAGGGCTTTAGCCCATCACAGTAACAGTTATGCATGCAGTGATAAAAAAATGGTTCCTACCCACCAGCCTCTAATACACCATCTCTGTCCATCCCTACACTTCCTGTGGGGTTTAAAACACCCACCCAGCCCTACACTCTAAGCTGTACTGAGCGTGGCACATATCAGTATCATGTAGCTGAGCTGCTAGTCAATAAGCTTAAGAGCCTTTCAGTATATATATTACAGTGGAGCTGCTAGTCAATAGGTTTAAAGCCTTTCAGTACACTTCCTCCAAATATCATCATCCCAACCCAATGCAATGCAAACATACAATAAATGACATGCTATCACATGGTTATCAGTTTCACATACGGTTCAGTATACATGCATACAATCATCATGCTCAGTACATATATCATACATTCAGTTCACACATTTAAGGTAATGTTTGGTTGGGTGTAATAAGAATAAATTACAGCCCAATTCAATGGGCCCACCACCAAACCAATGTTTGGTTGCCTGTAATGGCTATTACACGCTGAATGGAATCAGCTTCTATTACAGTACAGTCCATAATAGCAATTCAAGGACTTGGGGTCTGATTAGCCATTCAAAGGCACGGGTAATAACATTTTTCCCTAAAATATCATGTCTCTCATCTTCATCTTCGTCGTTTTCACTTTCACACTTCAAACAATTTCTTCCTAAACATTTTTCCCAAAGTAAACCCTATAGAAATTGGATCCTTAATCGACGACAAATCAAGCTTCATTCACCATCTTCATCTTCCTTCCGTTAAACCTCCTTATTTACGGTAAGTGATGGCCTTTGATTCCTTTTTTTTTCTCTGATTTTGTTAGTTAAAGTTCTTTTTCGGTCTTACTCTGATCCTTTTTGGTTTCTTCATTAGATCCTCATAAATTTTTTGTTTTTTTTTCTAGGTTTCTAGAGTTTGATTTGGTAGCTGAATTGTTTTGGGTTTTAATGAATCAAAAGCTTAAGCAAATTATTTTAAAGTGTTCTTAGTTTGTTTGTGTGAATTTTGTAAATGTTTCATGCTTAGTTTTTTTTTTTTAATTTTTGTTTCATGATTTAAGGGGCTGTGCTATGGTGTTACCCCTTTCCAACTGCTCTTGTATCTGCTGCCTTGAAGCTCGTCAGTCGCCATCGTCGTCTTTAACTGCTACTGTCATCTCGTGATATTGACAATGGAAACAAAGTTAGTTTACACTTCGGCCCTGATGAGCTTATTGAAAATACGCATCTTAACTCGTTGAATTCTTTATCCAGTTTGCTTAAGTTTAAGTATTTGTGGGCTATGGTTATGGTATTGCATTGAGCTTGAACATCAGATATGACTTAAGGTCATTCTTTGTCTGTATTAGATTAATGTTTCATTAGTTTTTTGCAGGAGTATTTGTTGAGGAAAAGTCTTTCACGTGTTTGTATACAGAGAAAGCACTGCATTTCTAATTGAGTGAGTTTGATTTATTTTCACCGTCATCTTCTTAAGACTTGCATGAAATATTTTGCATTTAAAGAATTCAGAATGATGGAAAGATTCTGCTACGAGATCAATGAGTTATATTCCTTTTATATTGTTTTACAGGCCTAAGACATTTGACCAACTACAAGTACCATTGGACTTATCGGCAAGTCTGATGCTTACCTAAAAGGTTGAAAAAATTAATACTGGACTTGTTGTGCACTTGGTCTACTGGAAGTAATTTTAATTCTCCTTTTATAACTTTTACCTGTATTTTCTGTTATGGAGTTGACACTTCCATTACTACAGTCACTAATTATCCTTGCACTCATCTTCATCATCATTAAGATCTTGCTATACCATTAAAACTTGAATGTGATCTATGGTTATGGTATTGCATTAAGCTTGAACATCAGATATGACTTATGGTATTGCAGTTTTTGTTGAAAGAGTTTTTCTAAAGTGCCATTGAATATTAATCCCCAATACAAAGTAAAAGTGTTTGTTTGGCCCTGTTGTGGTATTCATTTTGCCTTTGGTTTTTTGCTAAGTTTATTTTTATTTGAATTTTTTAGTTGGAACCATTATGTGTTAAATGTGTAGTGGTATATTATTTCCAACCCTGGTTTATTATTTCCTTTTTAATTAATTTAATACAATACAAAAATATTAATTGCCTCTAAATCCCCGCCCCTTACCAACAAATAAACAACATTTACTTTTTAATAATGCATATTATCACATATTTTTATAAAAAAAAACTATAATGTTTTATATAATCACATTATGCAATATCATAATACCACGTTAGGTTTAAATTTAAGAAAAATTGTCAAATTTCAGTACTAATGTGAAAAAAATAAATTTAGAGATTAAATTAAAAAATATATAATATAATATAATATAATATATATCTATAAGGAGGTAAATGTAACACCCAATCTAAGTTGCTGTTTTGCAAAATAAAAATAAAAATAAAAGATTGAACGATTCAATCTAAATGCTTGATAAATTATTTACTTTTACATAAGCAAATATAATTTTAAATAGACTTATCCTATTTATTAATTTTTCTCTATAAATTTACTTCAACTTACCTCATCAACCATTCAAATGAGTCATAAAATAGGGTGTTTTTAAAAAACGGATATTTTTTTGTAAGATAAAAACATAAAACAAGCGCACTGTAGAATAAAGTAGTGAATTTTTTTTTAAAAGATTCTTAATATGTATTGTTCAGTTTTCTTAATATGTATTTTTTTAAAGATTCTAAATAGACCTTTATATTTAGTTGTAATTTCTATTTTGTGCTTTGTAAATATTCTTAATATGTATTGTTCATTTTTCTTTTGACAGTTTGTTTTTGCTTCCTCTTCCTATTTGGCTTGTTTGATTGCTTTCTCCACCGAGAGTTGAGCATCTTATATTCACTGAATCAGCATCTTATATTCACTGAATCACTGTAAGTTCTTTGGCAATTAAATTCTTTGATTTTTTTTACTGTTATTGAAATTAGTATTGGAGAAATGTGACCCTTTTACTACGATTTGAAGATATGTAATACTTTAATATTTTGCAGTAATGGCTCGTCTACCTTTAATAGTACAAAGTGAGAGGTGTAAAAGAATTGGTCTTGCTATTACAAAATGATTGCAAATGTGTACAGTTGCGAGTTGGTTCTTAGTTGCATTGGGTGCCATCCATAGCCTATATACTTATAGACCAAGGATTAGATCCTATATTTTAGATTTTTATACAAAACGAGATTATGTGAAAAGACTTGTATATGCTAGTGACGAGACCTATATTGAACAAGTTAGGATGAATAGAGTTACCTTTTTTAAACTATGTGAGATGTTACAAACTTTAGGGGGATTGAAGTCGTCAAGGAACATGCTTGTTGATGAGCAAGTGGCAATGTTTTTACATATCATATCTCATCACCTTAAAAATCGAGTTATCAAGCATCACTTTAATAGGTCCGGGGAAACTATTAGCAGATCATTTCATAATGTTTTAAATGCTGTCATACGCTTGCAAAATGTGTTATTTAAAAAGGCAGAGCCAATTACAACTAATTCTACATACCCAAGGTGGAAATGGTTCAAGGTATTGAAGTGAGTTCTATATATAGCCCGTACATAATTTGGTCCATTTAGATTTAAATATAGTATTCTAACATGAGGTTTTATACATGTGATGTAGAATTGCTTAGGTGCTTTAGATGGAACCCACATCAGGGTTAGGGTTCTAACAGTTGATAAACCTAAATATCGAACGCGAAAAGGTGACATGGCAACAAATATGTTAGGTGTTTGTACACCTGATATGCAATTTGTTTATGTTCTTCCTGGTTGGGAAGGTTCTGTTACTGATGGACGAGTTCTTTGAGATGCCATTAGTAGGAGACATGGACTAAAAGTTCCTCATGGTAAAGCGTAAATTTTGAGGAATTTGAATTAATTTTTAAGATCATACTTTTTTGGGAAATTAACCATGACAAATAGTTTTTTTTTATAGGTTGTTATTATCTAGTTGATGCTGGATACACAAATTGTGAGGGACTTCTTGCTCCTTTTAGAAGACAAAGATATCATTTGAATCAGTGGCGTCAGGGTTACCAGCCAAGTACTTCGGAAGAATTTTTCAATATGAAACATGCTTCAGGGCGTAATGTTATTGAAAGGTGTTTTAGGTTATTAAAATTTAGATGGAGAATACTTAGGAGTCCATCATTCTATCCTATGAGGGTTCACAATAGAATCATTATTGCATGTTGTTTGCTCTATAATTTTATTCGAACCTATATGAGTCTTGATCCTATTGAAGTGAAATTTGGAGAAGGATTACCTAGTAATGTGATAGATGACGATAAACTGAATATTGTAAATATTCATCTATCGAATGCATGGGCTACTTGGAGGATGGAACTAGCCAACCAAATGTTTGATGAATGGCAAGCATCTAGAAATTAGTTAGGTTTAGGGTAAAAATATAAATGTTAAGTTATTTATGTTATTTCATGTATCTAGTTTATGAAACTTTGGTGGTGTTTGAATTATTTTTTCGTATTGTACTAGACTTGTTGAGTGATAATTTATTTTCTTTTGATTCATCATGTGTTATAAATTTATAAAGTGTTGACCTTTTGATGCATAATATTGAACTTAATTTTAATTTGCATTTTTTCTTAAGATAGTTATGTCAGGTTTTTCACAATCAAGTGTTTCTTCCCAAAGTTCTCGAAGAACCAAAAGGAAATGGGTTCCAGAAGAAGATGTTGCGTTGGTTGCTTGTATGGTCGACTTGCATAATGCTGGAACCCTTAATGCAGAATGAGATTCAAAGCCGGCTATTTAAATGAATTGGAAAAAATGTTAGAAAAATTTTTACCCCATGCTATGTTGAAGGCTAAATCTAATCTTGAATCAAGGATTAGGACATTGAAAAGGGATTGGTCAATCGTTTATGACATGCTTAGTGGAAAAAAAAATAGCGGCTTTGGTTGGCATGAGCATAGACAACTTGTTGTTACTGAAGATGTGGTGTAGAACTCATATATAAATTTAAGAATTATTTCAAGTCTTTATTATCTTATTTTCATCAAACTTATATCTAATATAAATTTCTCATTTTTATAGAGTCATAAAGAAGCTGCTCAATTCAGACATCGGAGTTTCCCTTATTATGACCAACTTACTGCCATCTACGCAAAAGATCGAGCCACTGAGAAAGATGCTCAAATAGTCGCTGATATTATTGAAGAAATAGATGTTAAGGATCTAGCTGTTACAAATACTAATGAAGACAGAAATGATTGCCATGGATGCGGAGCTGATGTTTCTTTGGATGACGTGAATCTTTCAGCTACACAACCACAACCAGTTAGAAATCAAGGTGATTCTACATCTTCAAAGAAGAAAAAAAAGATTCCTGATACAAGTGATTCTTTAACTTCATTTAATGATGCTGCCACTTTATTGGGGAAAAATATACGGACTCTTGGCCTTGAAATCAGTAAGAGTATTGCCTCTGAAGTGCTAATTCAGCAAAAGTCAGAAATGACCATTCAAGAAAGTGCTCTGAAATTATATCCAACATTGTGTGAAGTAGAAGGTTTAACTGAGGATGAGCGCTATCGAGCATTGAGCAAAATTCCAGATTATCCAACGCAAATGTTCATTTGCTTTAGTTTACCTTCTGTTGTACGGTTGGAATGGATCAGAAGATTTCTTGCTGACCATTAAAAATCATGGTTGTGTTGATTATATTTTGGTATCTTCTTGTGTTTGTAATATTTGGATGGTATAATGACGTGATAGAATCTCATTACAATGTTGTAACTTTTTGATGTTGTAAAATTTTAAAACATATGGATTATGACATATAAACTAATGAAATCATGTAACTTTTTGTTAATATATGAATATTATACTTGGATGTGAAATATAATTCTCAAGTTATTTATTACTTCTAATATTTAATTATTTTTTATTGTAGAATAATTAAATTATTTGTTTCAGTAATGATATTTTAGCACATTAAATATGTATTGTAGTTTAAAAATAATAAAGTAGATTATATTTTTTTATAGTATTATATATTTTGATTTTTAATTCATATAATAATAATTATATTAAGAATGTTATTAAATTATATTTTTTATTAAATTATATTTAATAATAATTATGTTAAAATATGGTTAAATTATTTATTATTTTTATTAAATTATTTTCAATAATAATCTTATTAAATTTAATAACAATAACAATAATCATCAACCTAAAAAAATTCTGCTAAGGGTATTCTGGTCATTTTAGTTCCTTTCTTTATACTATTACAACATCATTCCATTCAACCAAACACAAGAATACTATTACAGTTCTATTCCATTCCATTCCATTCAACCAAACAGTTGAATTACTTATTACAAGTCTATTCTATTACAGTTCTATTCCATTACAGCTTTATTCAATTACAGACCTATTCCATTACAGTGAACCAAACGTGACGTAAGGGTCTAAGTAGTGTTTACCGACCCTATAGTAGGTTGACAGTCAACTTCGGCGACCCAAGCAACCTTGGAAAACATTTTAGTTAAATGGGCTCACACGCCCATGTGGCTTGCCCGTGTGGGCTCACATGGCCCAATTTGGCCATGGCCGTGTGGATCACATGGCTTAGCCCAGAATCTCACACACCCATGTGGACTACTTGTGTGGACCCACACGGCCGTATGGCCCAATGGCCCAAATCAGTCTAGCCCATGTGTCGCACACGGCCTACCTGGCCATCACACGATCGTGTCTTGCGCGCACGGCCTGGCCTCGTCAATCACACACCCATTTTATGGCACACGGCCTACCACACGGGTGACCACACACCCATGTGGTGTCGACATGGGGTTTTTAGCTTCCGTCGAACCTCGTTTTCTACATTTTTGGGTACACACCTGGTATGTTTATGCTACGAAACCGTTCCTAAAGCCTTTGAAATCTATAACGTAACATCCAAAATCGATTTATTAAACTAATTAACGAGTTTTCTACTAAAATGAATTACAGGAACTCGACTTACCACCGACCAAAAAACCTCCGAAAGCACTACTAAAATTTAAGGAAGCGAAGGAACACCGTTCAAAAGGCTTCTCCTATACCGCCTATAACACCCTATCCCGTAACCGTCGCCGGAACAGATAAAGGGGCATTACCAGACATATCACTTAGTTCAGAACTGTAAAACTTTGAACTTTTATCAAATATCATTTTATTTCAATCAAAATTATCCAATCATACACAAAACATACTTAAATTGAGCATACAAAGCTTATAACAATCATTCGGGACTAAATTGATAAAATATGAAAAAGATAGGAAAACTTATAAAATTTTTCGAATAAGGGTCACACGACCGTGTGCCCGGGACGTGTGCCTCACACAGTCACCAGACACGCCCATGTGTCCAAGCCGTGTGAAAACAGGGCATACCTATTGACTTGCACCACACGGCCAAGGACATGCCTGTGTGCCAGGTCATGTGAAAACATGGGAGGCTACTGACTTGAGTCACACAGCCGACCACAAGCCCATGTGCCAACCCGTGTGCCACACATGGCTAGTAGACACGCCCGTGTGTCTATGTCGTGCCAATCCTGTAGGGTATACTGACTTAATAACTAAGGTGCAGTGGTCACAAGTCGAGTCACACGCCCGTGTGCTCAAGCCATGTGGCACGAAAATAGGCTTGGTTTAAGCCACATTTCCCACACATTTCTCATATACCTACAAGTATCAATTTGCACCAAATTCATATACCAAATAAGCAACCAATTCAGCTATACCAAAACACATTTGCCCCATTTCATAACCAACTAATTTCCATGCCAATTTGTAACATCAAAACATATACTCATATGAACCAAATCATACCTATTCCAAACTTACTAATTCTTCCACAATAAAACGAATCATCTTATCTACTTTCAAACATCATATATGTTATAAACCATTCATCAAATCTTCCATATCAAAAACATATCATAATGAACTTTCATACTAAGCCAAACAATTTCCAACTCAAGCCATATCACATAGCTTGAATATGTACCAAAATTCATACCATATATACTAGCATTAGTGACCACATAATTCAAGCTTTAAAAACTAATATATACATGCCATATTTACATCATTTAAAAAAGTTCCAAAAGTACCAAAAGTTTGCTTGGATAGTGCGATAGCAATCTCCGACCTCGTTTGAAATCGAGCTAGCTTCTGAAATCTATAAAACACTGGAAAAATAAATGGAGTAAGCTCAAAATCTTAGTAAGCCCGTATAATATAGAATTAAACTTACCCATATGACATTAAGCATTTTAAGTAATATAAAACCAATTCAATTGCTCGATATGCCTATTCACAACATTCATCCAAAGGTTAGTAACTTATCCACATCATATACATCCATTTATAAGGATGAAACCAAACATATCTTTCATGTAAAACTTCAATACAGGTATTACATCATATATCACTTACATATACCATATCACATAACATTTTCCATTTCTATATTTCATTTGAACCTTGTACCTTTTCATTTCATACCATATTTACTCATGTAACATATAAATCATGTAAACCATGTAGTTCATGTAGCACATATCATATAAATCATATACTTCTTGTGACATATAATTCATATAAAAATATAATTCATATAACAATATAAATCATGTACATTATGTATCTCTTGTAGCATGTATTCTTATAATTCACATCAGTATAATGCCCGTTCAACCTTCGAAAACATCATGAGATACTCGGTTGATACACATTTAGTGTATAATCGGTAATTCGTCAACTCATCATGTATGCTCTTTCGAGCCAGAATTGGTATGCTCCTCTTGAGCCGGTAAACTATAAGCTCAAACGAGTTGAATGGTAAGCTCCGTAGAGCTGAAACAGTAAGCTCCGAATGACTGAAATGGTATGCTCCGAAGAGCTGAACGGTAAGCTCATACGAGTTGTGGTGAGTCCGCAACAAATGCCGGAGCTCAACTAAACGGTAACCCTAGTGACATGTCACTTGTATCTTACAACTTTCTACGGTTCAAACGGGACTCGGTATTTTAATCAGAACACATATTCAATAGACAATTCAATTCAATCTCTCATTATACAATTATACAAATAGTCAAATTCAACAATTTCAAATATAAATATAAGTTTGATTCTACTTATATGAACTTACCTCGTATTAGCTCGTATATCCTACGTCTACTCGTCTACCTTTCGTTTCCCTTGATCAATTTCCAGTATTTGTTTATCTTGATCTATATGAATTCAAATTCAACCCATTTATTCACCAAATCATTTAATTAAATCCATATTCATGTATTTTAGCCTTTTTACAAAATAGCTCTTATACTTTCACACGTTAACACTTTAGTCCCTAATTCATAAATACACAAAATATACCAAATTTCCTTTTTCACATACTTGGCTGAATATTCATGTGGTCTATATAAGCCCATATTTTAAATTATTTCACATTTCTAACCATAATATTTCTATCTTTTTCAATTTAACCCCTAATGCACATTTTTGTCAAAATTCACTTTATAAAACTTGTATATCTATTAACAACCATCAATAATCTAACATAAAACTTCAAAATATACTAGTATTCAACAATGGTATATTTCAAAATAATCAATAATTTTAGAAATTGAGGTATGGGCTAGCTAGAACACATAGCAACGATCTCAACAACGTAAAAATTACTAAAAACCAAGCTTAAACATACCTTAATCAAGGATCAATAGAGTCGAATCCCTAAAACATGTAGATGAACTCTTCTTTTCTTATTTTCAGCTATGGATGATGATAATGGCCATATTTTCATGTTTCTTTTATTTAACTATAACATATTAACTAATTTCCTATTTTAACCTTATTACAAAACATGCATAATCATTTAACTTATTGACACTACCGTCCATGCATTCAATAAACAGCTAAATTCCATTATAAGGACTTCTATTAATAGATCCATAGCCATTTATGTCATTTATTTAGTAGATCACATATTTTACACAATATACGATTTAGTCTTTTTTACCGAATTAACCGATTAATTGGTAAAATTTCTTTATGAAATTTTCACACGGTAATTCTATCATGCTGTAAACATTAATAAAATAATAAAATAATTATTTTGACTCGGTTAAGTGGTCCCAAAACCACTTGTTCCGATCAAACTCAAAATTGGGTTGTTATACCGCCAATCACAAGAAATCAGATTCCTGTTCCTTCACTACACACATATAGAAAAAAAAGGGCAGAGAACTTACCGAACCCATCAGAACTCAATTAACTTTGCAAGAAGGAACAAAAAAGATGGATTGGGAAGACAAAGAAAAGGGAGAGGAGGAAAATAAAAGGAATTTCGGTAGGGAGATGGGGAAGAACCGTAAGAAGATGAAGAATTATAAAAAAAAAAGACACAATGAAAATTTCCATCAGATATTTTCCCCAACCCCCATATCCCATAATTTTGTCCACTAACCCCGCTAACATCCAACTACTCAGAATCCCGGTTAATTCAAACTCCTATCCCACGCCGATAGCAAAAACATAATCTCCATTACCCACACAAAGTTTCGAGCTCCAGACCTCCAGTATAGTAACACTCCACTTAACCACCAGACCAACAGGCCCATTCTGTTAATTTCTTACAAACTTTTAATTAAAATCCTACTGACCAAAGATAGGGCTTTATTCATAAAAATACTAAAATTTTTCCAAGACAAGGTTTGAACTTGGGACCTTCCAAACACACTCAAAGCACATAACCACCTAAGAAGACAGATATTTATGTCATATTTTCGCAAAATCAAAAATAAGAATTTTGGGGCATTATAACTCTACCTCCTAAAAGAAAATTTCATTCTCGAAATTTACTTGATCAGAAAAGATGAGGATACTGCTGATGCATCGAATCCTCAGGTTCTCAAGTGGCCTCCTCAGTGCTATGATTTTGCCACAGAACCTTAACCAGTGGAACAAAACCTTAACTAGTGGAATAGACTTCTTCCTTAGTACCTTAACATCACGATCCAGAATTTGAACCGACTCCTCCTCAAACGTCAAATCTGGCCTAACCTTAATCTCTTCAATAAGGATAATATGAGAAGGATCAGAGCGGTAGTGTCTCAACATAGAGATGTGGAACACATCATGTAGACGGTCTAGCTTTGGAGGTAGCTCCAACTGATAAGCGACCGGTCCCACTCACTTCAAAATTCGGTAAGGCCCAATAAACCTAGGGCTCAACTTGCCCTTTCGACCGAACCTCAAAACCTTTTTCCATGGAGAGACCTTAAGAAATACGAGGTCCCCCACAGAATACTCGATCTCGCATCTCTTCAGATCCGCATAAGATTTTTGCCTATCGAAAGCCGCTTTTAGATGATCCCGTATCAGTTTAACCTTATCCTCTATCTCAGAAACCAATTCAAGACCCAGAACACATCATTCACCCAACTCAGTCCAACATAAGGGAGTGCAACACTTACAACCATACAAAGCGTCGTAAAGTGCCATCTGAATATTAGACTGGAAACTGTTATCATAGGCAAACTCTGCTAGCGGCAGATAATCCTCCCAACTACCTTGAAAGCTAATGACACAACTCCTCAACATATCTTCCAGTATCTAATTACCCTCTCAGATTGACCATCAGTCTAAGGATGGAATGTAGTACTAAACTCTAATCTCGAACCCAGAGCCTTGTGTAACTTTTTTCTAAAATCAAGACGTGAAACGAGGATCCCTATCAGAGATGATCGAAATTGGTACCCCATGCAGTCTCACTATCTAAGAAATATAAAGCTTCTCTAGCTTCTACAGAGAATAATCTATTCTAACGGGTATGAAGTACACAGACTTGGTCAATCGATCCACGATGACCCATACTAAATCATTCTTAATGGGTGTTAGAGGCAACCCACTAATGAAGTCCATGTCACTCGCTCTCATTTCCATGGAGGAATATTAACCGATTGCAACAAAGTCGAAGGCAACTAATGCTCAGCCTTAACTTGCTGGCATGTCAGACATCTAGCCACAAAATTAGTAACCTCACATTTCAATCTTGGCTACCAATACAACTCGCGGAGATCTCGGTACATCTTATTCCGACCAGGATGCATAGCGTAAGGGCTACTATGTGCCTCTCTCAGTATAGATTGTCTCAAATCAGTATGATTTGGAACAGAGATCCATCCACGGAAACACATCACACCCTTAAAGTTCAACCCAAAATCCGTAGTGCTACCACTCTTAATCTGTTGGAATCGAAGACCCAAATACTTGTCCTCCAACTGCTTACCTCTAATCTACTCAATTCAAGTTGGTTTATCACAAAGCTCGGCCAATAAGCTACCATAATCAAATAAACTAAGGCGAGCAAACACCACCCTCAGATCAATATTAGCTCTACGGCTCAGTGCATCGGCCACCACATTGGCCTTGCCAGGATGGTACTCAATAGTATAGTCGTAATCCTTAAGCAGCTCAATCCATCTACGCTGCCTAAAGTTTAACTCCTTCTGAGTAAAGAGGTACTTGAGGCTTTTATGATTAGTGTATATGATACACTTCTCACCAAAAAGGTATTGCCTCCAGATTTTCAGGGCAAATACTACGGCGGCCAATTCCAAATAGTGCATCTGATAGTTTGCCTCGTGTGTCTTAAGCTGACGAGATGCATATGCTACCACCTTACCATCCTGCATCAACACACATCCCAAACTGACATGTGACGCATCATTATAAACTGTAAACTCCTTTCTAGGTTCAGGTTGTATCAGAATGGAAGCCTTAGTCAATATAGTCTTGAGCTTCTTGAAGCTCTCTTACTGCGCATTAGTCCAGTCAAACGGTATACCTTTACATAACAGCTTAGTTAAGGGTACTATAATCAATGAGAAACCTTCCACAAAATGCCGATAATAACCTGCGAACCCCAGAAAACTATAAATCTCAGACACATTCCTAGGCTGTTTCCAATCCAACACAGCCTTAATCTTTCAAGGATCAACTCGAATCCCCTCAGCAAAAACCACATGACTCAAAAATGTTACCTCGCGTAACCAGAACTCGCACTTGTTGAACTTAGCATAGAGCTTCTTTTCTCTCAAAGTCTGAAGAACAACTCTAAGGTGCTCATTGTGCTATCCTCCATCCTCAAATAAACCAAAATGTTATCGATGAACACCACCACAAACTGATTCAGATAAGGCTGAAACACTCGGTTCATCAGATCGATAAAAGCTGCTAGTGCATTAGTCAATCCAAAAGGCATCACTAGGAACTCATAATATCTATAACGAGTCCTAAATGTCATCTTATGTACATCATCCTCCTTAACCTTCAACCGATGATACCTCGAATGCAAATCAATCTTGGAGAACACTGAAGCACCTCGGAACTGGTTAATTATATCATCTATCCTCGGAAGTGGATACTTGTTCTTAATGGTCAACTTATACAGTTGCTGGTAGTCAATACACATCCTCATGGATCCATCCTTCTTCTTAACAAATAGTACCGGTGCTCACCATGGAGACACACTAGGGCGGATGAACCCATGATCCAACAACTCCTAAATCTAAGCCTTAAGCTCTATAAACTCCTTTGGTGCCATTCGATAAGGAGTGATAGATACCGGAGCTATACTAAGAAGAAGCTCAATCCCAAATTCCACTTCTCGATTCAGAGGTAAACCTGGTAGTTCCTCAGGAAAAATGTCAGGAAAATCCCTTACAGTCCTAATGTCCTTAACAGTGGGGTCCCGAGAAATAGAAATACTTACATCGGCCAAGAATGCCTCACATCCTTTACGAATCAGTGTCTCAGCCACCAATGCAGAAATCACATTAGATAGGTAGTTTCGACGTTCTCCAATCACGACCACCTCATCATCATCCTCAATTCTCAAGACGACCCTCTTAGTCGCACAATCCAAGCTAACACGGTGCTTGACCAACCAGCCCATCCCCAGAATCAAATCAAACTCCCCAAACAAAAGCTCCATTAAATCGGCCAAAAAGATTGCACCTTGAACCTTTAACGGTACATCTCCGTATAACTTATTAACCTTTATAGACTACCTCAACGGACTCAGTATAGTAACCTCACTCGTAGTGCTCTCAACCGAAATCCCCAAGTTTCTAGATACAATGCTAGCTACATAGGAATGTGTGAAACCTATGTCTATCAATGTAAGATAAGGTACATCATAGATGAGGAACGTACCCGTGATGACACCTGGACCATCTTCATCCTCTCAGTGACGTGCAGCATAAACAAGAGTAGGCTACTTCAGCTAAGTCTGTCCAACACATCTGTCTGGTGCTTTCTGTCCACGGCCCATACCATTACCACCCCTAGCCTGACCACGGCCTCTCGGTGGCTGCTAACTACCCTCTATGGCTGTGCAGTACTAGTACCCAGAGCTTGTATCTGATCGGGCCTCAATGGTCATTCCCAAATGTGGTGCTCTAGTGATCCACACCTCAAACACGCCCCAGTCCTCTTGCAACACTCGCCCTGATTGCGTCTACCATAAACTCCACAAAGCTGCAGTTCAGTAAGGGCAACAGGGGGCCCAACTCTAGCTGACCCATCAGATCTGGCCTTTTTCTTGGGCCTCTATACAGAACTCGAGGGCTCCGAATCCCTCTTTTTCTTACCCCTCTCTCGATCTTTATTTTGGCGCTCAGCGCACTTAACCTCCTCAGTGATCTTCTCCTTCTCTACCAGAACCAAGAACTCTCGCTCCCTCTGCGAAGCTATCAACACCCTCAAGTTATCTCTAAGGCCATCCTCAAAGCGGAAACACCTCTCATACTCAGATGCCACCATACCTCGCGTATAGCGGCTCAGTCGCAAAAACTAAGCTTCATACTCGGCCACTAATTGGTCTCTCTAGTCGAGATTCAGAAACTCAGGCCTCTTAGCATCAATGTAGCTTGCCCTCATATACTTTCCTTGGAAGGCAAACTTAAAGAAATCCCAAGTTAATCGATCTGGCTGAGTCCCTTCCTTAACAGTCAGCCACCACTGATACGCTTCATCGTGAAGCAAAGAAACAGCACCTTTTAGTTTTTATTTAGCGATAAAATCCAAATCATCCATGATTCTTTCAGTGGCCTCCATCTAGTACCCGGCCACGTTAGGGGCGACTCTAGTGACACCCCTAAATAGCTCATCTTCATTAGACCAGAGTTGTTCTGTAACTGATCCATGGCCCCTAGATACAGTATTAGGCCCAGCGACCCTCTCAAGTATCCTTAGCATAGCCTAGGAAAATGTGTCGTCCCTAGCCATGCGATCACAAGACCTATCTCAGTACCAGGCAACACCGGTGTCTCACTAGTGTCCAAATTCAGTATGCTACCCTAAAAAGAGGAAGACTTAGCTCGAGCCCTCCTACGGCCTCTACCATGGCCTCGAATACCACGTTTGCGAGTACCATGTGTGCTCATTATCTAACTCAAATTTATCTGTATTACGAGTTTTATAAATCAGTTATAGTTTAATATTTATTAACAGATGTTTTATGTAAACAATTTCAGTAATTCCGAGTTTGTTTTCGTATGTTGCAATTTTTATCAGTTTCACTATAGTTTCAGTTTCACTATAGTTTCAGTATACACTAACTAGAGTATTTTCAGAATAGACTATCTATATATCAAATCAGAATTCAGAAAACTTACAGGATTAGTGCCAGAGACTTAGTGTACAACATACTCAATCAAATCATTTTAATTCCTTTCAAAATCAGTTCTTTAAAAACCAAATTTTAAAACCCAAAATCCACAACCGAGTCTTGCAACCTGACTTTGATACCACTAAATGTAACACCCCAGACCCGGCCTAGATTTTATGGCCAAATCTGGCGATGACACATGATAGGGTGTTTGAACTAAGTCGTCGTGTCAAAAACATTTCTGATTTGTTTATTTTTAGTTAACTCTTAATATCTTTAAAAACCATTTACCAGTTAAGTCAATTTATGAAAACATAAATAGTAGCAGAAGCTTTCAAAATTATTTGTTTTAAGAAAACTTATGTAATTAAGTAAATCCGATCATTTTAGAAAAACCCCGTTATTTTATTAAAATACATTTGTTTGTTAAGTTGCGCAGTTATAAAATCCATAAAACCAATAAAAACCCACAATTTAAGGAAAAAGTCTGAAAAGTCTGAAAAGACCCAAATTACATTGAAATTAACCAATAATAAGAATATACTCATAAATTGTAATTATACTAAAAAGTGCTACTAACCGTGCTCACTGCTGAGTCCTCCATCGCACCGATCTGTCTAAGTCTGAGGATTACCTGTACAGATAAGACAGAATGGGGTGAGTTTATGTAAACTCAATGTGTAATCCCCACAAAAAACAAACAAGTAGTAAATACAGTAAACAGTCAAACACAGTCTAGGCCTAAACCCATCTCAATTTCTGTAGCAGTTTGGGCCTTAGCCCATTTCAATTTCAGTATTAGATATGCATTAGGGCTTTAGCCCATCACAATAACAGTCATGCATGCAGTGATCAGAAAACGGAATCCTACCCACCAGCCTCTAGTACACCATCTTCGTCCATCCCTACACTTCCTGTGTGGTTTAAAACACCCACTCGCCCTACACTCCAAGTTGTATTGAACGCGGCACATATCAGTATAATGCAGCTGAGCTACCAGTCAATAGGCTTAAAGCCTTTCAGCACACTACCTCCAAATATCATCATCCCAACCCAATGCAATACAAACATACAATAAATGACATGCTATCACATGGTTATCAATTTCACATATGGTTCAGTATAAATACATACAATCATCATGCTTAGTACATATATCATACATTCAGTTCACACATTTAAGGGTCTAAGTAGTGCTTACCGACCCTATAGTAGGTTCACAGTCGACTTGGGCGACCCGTGCAACCTTGAAAAACGTTTCAGTTAAATGGGCTCACAGGCTAATGTGGCTTGCCCGTGTGGGCCCACACAGCCCAATTTGGCCTTAGCCGTGTGGATCACACGGCCTAGCCCAGAATCCCACATGCCCATGTGGACTACCAGTATGGACCCACACCCTTGTGTAGCCTACATGACCCAAATCAGTCTAGCCCATGTGTCGCACACGGCCTACTTGGCCATCACATGGTCGTGTCTTGCGCATACGGCCTGGCCTTGTCGATCACACGCCTGTGTTATGGCACACGGCTTACCACATGGGCGACCACACGCTTGTGTGGCGTTAACAGTAGGGTTTTTGGCTTTCACTGAAACCCCATTTTCTGTGTTTTCGGGTATACACCTGGTATGTTTATTCTACGAAACCATTCCTAAAGCCTTTGAAACCTATAATGTAACATCCAAAACTGATTTAGTAGACTAATTAACGACTTTTCGACTAAATGAATTATAGGAACTTGACTTACCACCGATGAAAAAACCTCCAAAAACACTGCTAAAATTTAAGAAAGTGAAAGAACACCGTTCAAAAGGCTTCTCCTACACCGCCAATCACAAGAAATCAGATTCTCGTTCCTTTATTACACACATATAGTGAAAAAGGGCAGAGAACTTACCGAACTCGTCAGAACACAATTAACTTTGCAAGAAGGAACAAAAAAGATGGATTGGAAAAACAAAGAAAAGGGAGAGGAGGAAAACAAAAGGAATTTCGGTAGGGAGATAGGGAAGAACTGTCAGAAGATGAAGAATTTTTGAAAAAGACAATGAAATTTTCCATCAGATATTTTCCCCAACCTCCATATCCCATAATTTCCTCCACTAACCCCACTAACATCCAAGTACTTAGAATCCTGGTTAATTCAAACTACTACCCAACACCGGCAACAAAAACATAATCTCCCTTGCCCACACAAAGTTTTGAACACCAGACCTCTAGCATATTAACACTCCACTTAACCACCAAACTATCAGGCCCATGCTGTTAATTTCTTACAAACTTTTAATTAAAAGCCTACTGACCAGAGCTAGGGCTTTATTTATTTATAAAAATACCAAAATTTTCCCAAGACAAGGCTTGAACTTGGGACCTCCCGAACACACTCAAAACACATAACCACTTAAGCAGATAGATATTTATGTCACATTTTCGCAAAAAAAAATAAGAATTTTAGGGCGTTGCACATTAATACTGAAATTCTCTGCCATGGCGTTCTGTACCATTTCTCTTTTCCTTATCAACTTGTCATCTTCTAACTGTGTTGACCTGATCTAATTGAACATCACTAGTTTAATTCTTAATTTAGCCAATAAGCTTTCATCATCTTAAATACTGAGCTGTGCAAACATCGCTCGTAATTCAATTGCTGCTTTTCTACTTGATGCATTAGCTACTACATTAACATTACCTGGGTGATAATCAATAACACAATCATAATCCTTTAAAAGCTCTATCCACCAATGTTGTCTTAAATTCAGTTTTTTTTTTTTAGATAAAAGATACTTGAGCCTTTTATAATCGTGTAAATATAACATTTCTCCCCGTATAAGTAATGTCTACAAATCTTCAGTGCAAAAATCATGGTAACTAGTTCCAGGTCGTGTGTCGGATAGTTACGTTCATGTGGTTTCAATTACCAAGATGCATAAGCTATCACTTTTCCATCTTGCATCAAAACACATCCAAGACAATTTAAAGAAGCATCACTGTATACAACAAAATCTTTCCCCGACTCTGGTAAAGTCAAAACCAGTGTCTCAGTCAAGATTTCTTTAATTTCTCAAAACTTTTTTGGCATTGATCATCCCAAACAATGGGACATTCTTTTGCAACAACTTTTTCATCGGCAAGGCTATCCTTGAAAATCTATTTACAAATCTTCGATAGTAACCAGCTAATCCTAGAAAACTACGTACCTCTGACATATTTCTCGGTGCTTTCCACTAGAAAATTGCTTCAAACTTCTTCGGATCAACTATAATTCCATCTGCTAAAACAACATGCCTCAAAAACACAACCTCTGACAACCAGAATTCACACTTGCTAAGGTTTCCGTACAACTGTTTCTCCCTTAATATTTGCAAAACAATTCTGAGATGCTGCTCATGTTCAGATTCAGACTTCGAATAAACTAGAATATCATCAATGAAAACTACCACAAACTGATCTAGATACGATTAAAAAATGCGATTCATAAGATCCATAAAAGTAGCTAAAGCATTAGTCAATCCAAAAGGCATTACCAAGAATTCATAATAGTCATACCGTGTTCAAAAAGCTGTCTTTGGTACATCGCTTTCTTTCACCTTCAATTGGTAGTAACCTGATCTCAAATCAATCTTTGAAAATACACAAGCTCCTTTCAATTGATCAAATAAATTATCAATATGAGGTAACGGATATTTATTCTTAATTGTCACCTTATTCAATTGCCGATAACCAATACACAGCTGCATTGAACCATCTTTCTTTTTGACAAACAATACTGGAGCTCCCCAAGGTGAAGTACTCAGACGAATAAACCATTGATCCAATAAGTCTTGCAACTGCACTTTCAATTCTTTTAACTCATTAGGTGACATACGATATAGAGGTATTGATATCAGAGCTGTACCAGGATACACTTCAATTCCAAATTCGACCTCCCAATCTGGTGGTAATTCCAGTAATTCTTCAGGAAAAATATCAGGAAATTCACAAATAGTTCTAATTTTACTACATTAACTTCCAATAGAATCTGAATTAATAATACATGCTAAAAAAGTTGCACAACCCTGATGAAGTAATCTATTAGCTTGAATTGCTGAAATAATATGAGCCGACCCGCTGGTTTGAATACCATTAACTTCAATCCTATCTCTATTTTCACTCTGAATAGTGAACTTCTTTTTATAATAGTCTAGAACCACCTCGTGCTCAGATAACCAATCCATTCCCAAAATTATATCAAAATCCCTGAATGGCATTATCAATAAATCAACAGGGAAAACTATATTTTGTATATTAATGGACACCTCCTACACACTTGATCCACTAATACAGTTTGCCCCAATGGACTAGACACCGCTATTGATACTCTAGACATTTCAGATTTTAAATTTCCCGACTCAACCAGTTTTGTATTAACATATGAATGTGAAGATCTCGGATCTATTAAAACATAAACAGGTTTTGAATGCAATAAAAATATAACTGTCACCACATCATGTGCATCACCTTTTTCACGGGTCCGTACAACATATGCTCGTGCTGGTGCTTTGACTTCTGACTGTTGAGTAACAATACCACTTCCTCTTCTAGCTCTACCTCTGATAATCGAACCACTTCGACCTGATTCTCAACCTCTAGAAGCAAATTCAGATCTTTGTGATGTAACTGGTACAACAGTTTTATTTTTTAGATAGTCTTTCACAAAATGCCCAGTAGATCCACAATGAAAACAACCTCCTGTCAGTCTCCAACACTCACCCTAATGCTTATTTCCGCAATGTTCACATTCTGGAACTTTAGTATTTCGAAATGGACCTCTAATACTTCCAGTAGAAACTATCATCTACCTTCCACGATTTTTATCACTTCTTTCTGATCTAAAACTTGATCTCCAACTATCCTAAAGTTCTTTCGATCTTTTCAATGTCAAATTTGAACTAGTGGCTTCGGTACGTTTGAAACTGCCCAATTTCGGTGAAATTGGAACAGTGGTTTCGGGACCACAAATTTGAGCCAAAAATAAATTTTATTTTTATTTTATTACATGGTCTGTAATATGATGGAAATGTCATGTGAAAATTTTGAAAAGAAAATTTTACCGATTTCATGTTTAATTACGAGAAGGACCAAATCGCATAAAATGCGAAAGTAGAATTCTAGTAGCTATAAGGATTAAATAGCTATGGAATTCAAGACTAGAGGTCCTTATGGTAATTAGATCATTAAAGAAAAGTATGTAGATTTTTTTTTTGTGACTCTTCCATGGAAATTTAGAAAAAGGGTAAGGACTAAATTGAAAAGTGAAATAATTCAATTAATTAAACAATGATAAAAAGAAATATCATCTTATTTTCTCATCTTCTTCCTCAAAAATACATCGGAAACCCTAAGAGAGAGAGAAGAAACTTTCATGGTCAAATTGGGTAAGTTTCATTGGTCTGTTTTTAGTAATTTTGATATTTTTCAAAACCGTGATAGTTTAATCTATCTATTTGGGGGAGCAATTTGAGAAGTTATCAAAGCATGGAAAATGGGTCATGGGTGTATATGCTGAAAACTAAAAATTTATGGTAGAAAATGAAAGATTGTTGATAGATAAACAACTTTTACAAAGTGATTTTTTATGAAAACATGATTTAAGGACTAAAATGTAAAGTTGTACAATTTGATAGAAAATTTTGAATTTTTATGAATACATGTACTGTAAATTTTGTGATGGATTTTTGCTTAGGCTTGGAATAGGGAGTAAATTGAAGAAATTGATGCAAAATTTACTCGTATATCTCCGGATAGACCAAATTCAAAGCTAGAACAAAGAAAGAGGAAAATGTCGGATTAATAGATTTTACGTACACGAATATTGTTGAGGTAAGTTCGTGTAACTAAATTGTGTTTACTTACATGCTTACATTGATTGTGTTTATGTAAATTATATAAATGTCATAAATATTTGAAATGATTACATATCCAATCATGCCCGATAAATAAAAATGATTAAATTAAATGATAAGGCCCGATAAATGATAAAGGATAAACAATGAGCATATTACTTTTATGTTTGAAATAAATGTGGAATGTGTTTATTTGAATTATACGAATGTTGTGGATGTATGAAATAATCACATGCCCAATAATGCTTGAGAAAAATGTTTAAATCTCGATTAAATAAAATGAAAAATCGATGGATATATGATTTCCCGAAATGAATGAGGTCCTGCATTTATTGCTGACGGGATTTAGCTCGGATGAGTAATCCTATTGACCTCATTACAGATAGGATTTAGCCCAGATGGGTAATCCTAATATAAACCCTCTTGAGCATATGATACAGATTGGATTTAGCACGAATGGGTAATCCAGATCAAGCTTTTTAGAGCATATGTTATAGAAAGGATTTAGCCTGGACTGGCAATTCTGATTAAGCTCATGTGGGCATATGTTGGAGACAGGATTTAGCCTGGACTGGTAATCCTGTTGTATGATACGTGGTTCGAGAGTGTGATTTCTGATTATGTGCCCTAATGAGCACCCCCGAACATGAATTGACAGATTTCTAAATTGTACACTTTGGTGTACTACCTGAATATCCATTGATATTTTCAATAATTCAACGGGTAAAACCCTGACATGAAAAGAAATGGGTTTTTGCATGTATCTGTTTGAAGTAATGGAAATGATGTTTTTAGAAATATGGAAGTATGAAATTATGGTATATGAACATGGAAATTTGTTTGATGAACATATTCATCTATGAGGATAGATTTGTACACCTCAAGTGTACTACCTATGTTTCCATCGATATTTCGAATAAATTTAACGGGTAACAATCCAGACATGAGAAGATATGAATAAGACATAAGTTATTACACGTATCTTCCTGGAATACATAAAATGATAATACATGATAATTGACATATGGAAACATGAGATGATGATATTTGTACATGCAAATTATTTGATGAGAATGTTCATCCTTGATTACAGACTTGTACTCCTTGAGCGAACTACTACTCGTGTGACCTTAATATTTTGATGATATGAGTAAGGCCCTAACATAAAATAATATGAACTCGAGATGAACTATTATGAAATTATACTTGTAATATAAAGAGATGATTTATACATGTTAAATGAATACATGAGGTGGAAAGCATATGTTCATAGAAACTTGATTGTTGTTAAGCCCATATATTTTTTGATGTTATTGTGGAATATATGACTAACAAGGCAATGAGAATAAATCGAAAGCTCATTGGATTGGAAGCTTGGCGAAGATCACTCACACTATCCATCGGCCCATGTCAGTACAATATGGTAAATCAATCATGGTTATAATGGCAAGTATAGGTTATATTAGTCATATTAGCATGTAAATGCAAATGATTATGGTAATCTAGCCATTGGAATGGCTAGTGATGATTATGTATTGGTACATGTACATATGCATTTAAGTTTATTTTATGGAGATAACATAGGTGTTTATCATTGATTGATTAAGAAAGATTAAATGAGTATGCTTATAAAATGTAAGATTAAAAGCATGAATGCATGTAACAATATATCATGTTAGATGTTATAAATTGCTTGAATTCAATGCTTGGATTGATTGGTTTTCGGATTTGAGTTTTAATGCAAGTCATTAGTGTGATTTTGGGTGAGAAATGAAGCTAGAAATGGCTTTATTTTATCCACACGGGAAGATACACGGCCGTGTGTCTAGACCGTGTGTGACACACGACCGGGTACATGGGCGTGTAGTTAGGCCATGTGTCCCCTGCACCTTAAATTTTGAGAAATAGAATGCTCAGAATTGAGCACACGAACAGAGATACAAGCGTGTGCCTCAATCGTATGTGCTACACGGCCTAGCACACGAGTGTGTGTCCTAGCTATGTGAATCCTGCACCTATTTTTTGAAAATTTGAATTAACCACATAGCCTAGCACACAGGCATGTGAGTTGGCAATGTGACATCAATTTGTTCATGAGTTGCAAGTTAGAGAGTTACACGGGTTACGGACACAGGCGTGTGAATCCACAAGGCCTGACCACACAGGCATGTCCTATACCACACGGGCATGTGACTATTAATAGTGAAATTTTTTTTGAGATTTTACGAGAAATTCCCTGAGTTCCTGATTTAGTCCCGATTCGATTCCAATACTTGTTTTGGGCCTCGAGGGTCCATATAAGGGATGTTATGAATAATTTTAGAAAATGAATAGTAATTTACATGAATTATCTAAAAATGTTCTGAAAGTTTCGGTAATGCTCCGAAACCCTGTTCCGGCTACAGATACAGGTTTGGAGTGTTACAACGTCTCCCAGGTAGACGAGCAATTTCAGGCTTTTTATCAAGACCCAGTACCTATTCAACCATTGTTGCTCTCTCAACTAGATCTGCAAATTTCATAATTCTGAGAGATACCAGCTGTACTCGTAGTTTATCACGTAAACCCCATAGAAATCTCTTACAACTATCAGCTTCGGTTGGCACATATTCCACAGCATATCTACTAAGTCGTGAAAATTCCCATTCATAATCAACTACTGACATATTTCCTTGTTTTAGCATCAAGAACTCTTTTTTTCTATCTTCAATATACAACTCACCCACATATTTCTTCTAAAATTCTCTTTGAAAAAAATCCCAGTTTACCTATTCTGTCAGCACATGTCGAGTTACAGATTCCCACCATACATAAGCTTCCCCTTGTAACAAAGAAACAGCATACAAACTTTCCTGGGGAGTACATTCAAGCTGTTGTAGAATTCTTTTTGTAGACTCCATCTAATTTTCAACAATAGATGGATCGACTCCCTTTAAACCCAGAAATTCAGTGGCACCATACTTACGCAATTCTTTAATCGGGGCTTGTCAGATAGTAAGAGCAGATGTTGTAACAGATACAGTTCCTGCTACTCGTTGAAGGGCATCAACTATAACCCTAAGTAGTTGAGAATCATCTCTCTCTCTAATATTACCTCTTTCAACATTAGGTGGTTGATTTCTTAGTGGATTTACACTCAGTGTTACTGACTTGGTTTCATCTCTTTCATATAATTCATCATCTCCAGTATACATTTCTTGATCAGTATCTTCCATATATTTATCCGACATTTTCACTATAAAACAGAAACAAACAAATATTTCAGCATCCAATCCCAACTCAATTTTGACTCTATTATGGCATGTACTACTAGACTAAATTTTCAAACCCGATTTAGTCCAAGAATCGGCTAAACCTGAATAGTTCTGATACCACTAAATGTAACACCTCCTAACCCTTATCCATCGCTGGAACAGGATTATAAAGCATTACCGGTTATTACAGAATAAATACGAACAATTTCATAAATATTTAACATACACATTACAGTTTACCAACCCTACAAATCTTAAACAGCAAACAACTCAATATCCAATTATTCAATCAAATCAAAACAAGATTAAACACTTCTAAAACATGCCAAAATGATAGACTTAATAACCAAATCAATGTACGCTTATAAGAACTTCTCATATTTTAACCAAAACAATTCACTATAGCACCATTTAAACCATTTCTAAATTTATATCTATTTCACCCAAAGTTGATCTATTTCATATTCATATATGCATTAATATAAACTTGCCATTTTATAATATTTATTTATTATACATATATTTAAGTATATAAATAGTTTATAATCATATAACATCATTTACAATCCTTACTCAAATATTAAACAAATGACACCCTAGGTACATGCCATTACAAAAAAGAAGAGTACTTCATCACTTTATGTTCGGGATTGGCTTTGGATGCTGATTCGACAATTTGACTTTAACCTAACCTGCGCACGGAAAACAAACTGTACGCTGAGTATGAACTCAGTGATATTTCTATAATCTGGATACTATTTAAATAAGAATTTATAAGATTTATAAACTATCCAATCATATATATATCTATAAACATTCAAATAAATAATCAATTTCATAAATACATCATCCATAATCCTTTCAATTCTCACCTCTTTCATATCAATATCAATTACATAATTGCTATTCAATAATTTTTCTCAATAGGATACATAGTTTAATTTCAATATCCATTTCCATTTCATGAATCTTTGATTCATACAATTTCATGCATTTCATTTGCATATTTCATTTCATTGTCCATTCCAATCTATATTCAATATCACTCAATATTAATCAATTGGCCAAACCATTTATTTACCTCTATTAACACGACTCGAACTTTAACGGATACACTGATCCAACTAAAACATATCTGTACGGCACTCAGTGCCTCATTGGCTATGCCGAAGTAAAATAAAACGGTACTCAGTACCTCATCGGATTTATCCGAAGTATTAATACGACACTCAATGTCTCATCTACTCAAAGTCAAAGTATCCCTGTACACTTCCAATCCTATGGCATGCCAACTATATCCGACTCAGCCCGATACAGTTAATAGGGTTTTAAATCACTTCTCAATTTCCAATCAATATACATTTCAATTCAAATAGTCACATATAGTTCACAATCAATTCAGTTCAATCAAATTCAATACCAATTAATCATAATTTCATAAATACTCAATTCAATATTAAAATACTATACCAAACACTCAATTCAAAATCAAAATACTACACTTACCTTAATTTCTTCCTATAAATATTTAAATCAAAATATAACAATTTAATAATTAAATTCAAATTATAGAAATACAAACCGTGATTTCCTGAATTACTCCTCGTTGACTTTCTCTTTCCTTTCCTAGTTGAGGTATCCGGCTCAATGTTAGCTACAAAATTAAAACAATTAAAAATTATCAATATACTACAATTTCATATTAAATATTTCAATTTACATTCAACTTTTGTATAAATTTCAATTTAATCCTTAATCAAAACTAACTTTATTTTATTTACAATTTATTCATTATTTTTCATTCAATTATCACTTAAAACTAATTTCAATTCTCTAATTTCATCATAAAACCCTAATTTCAAATTTATTTCAATTTAGTCCCTCCTACATAAAACTTATGATTTTCATTACAATTCAATCCTTATCTCAATTCTAACTTAAAATTCTATCAATTCAAACCCTAATTCTTCAATTAATTCAACATAAACCACATTTAAAAATCAACTAACATAAACCACATTTAAAAATCAACTAACTTTCAAAATTTCCACTTATATCAAGTAGTATTTTATTTTAGGATTCTAAAAACATCAAAATTTAAAAAAAAAAAAAAGGATAAATTAACTTATCACTTTTTCTTTCTCTTTTCTCCCCTATTTTTGGTTCCAATTCTGTTTGTTTTTCCTTTTTGTTTCCTTTATTTATTTGTTTAATTCTAATAATAATATAATATATTTACTTAAATAATAAGTAAATACATATATCTATTGCAAATGTATGTATATTTTTATTACACATGTATATTATTATTATTATTATTATCATCAATTATATTAATTTGATTGATTTATTTATTTAGTAATTATTATATTTTATACTTAATTATTTACTTTCATAATTATTTTATACTTATGTACATTATTTGTACAAATGTATTTCATTGTCACCATACACTTGTATTTACTTTTTACTATACAAGTGTTACTTATGGCTTATTTTCTTTAATCTATTATTAAACTTTCACACTTTATTCAATTTAATCCTTATACCTAATTAACCTTAATTTAAGCTAATTCTGCTAACTAATACCTATTTAACCACACAACTAACTTCGTAAATATTTTTAATGAATATTTACGAATCCGTTTTGCAAAAACGGAGACTCGAAAATACACTTTTCCGACAGCTATAAATTCCAGGTCATTACAAACCTTGTCCTTAAAGGTTCAAATCTAGTGGATTTAGAAAATCCTTAGTTGAGGAAAGCTAAGGTAGTTGAGGTAGACAATTGAGGCCGAACCACTATAAATACTTGAGTTGTTATATTTTCGTCATCCCTAAAACTTTTTAATACACCAAATCACCCCTCTCTTGGTGTATTTTGATCTCAATAGGAGCGATTTAGCAGCAGTAATTAGTATTGACAAAATTAGATTGATACATGGTTGGTACTCTAAGTATCGGCAAGTTAAGTTTCGATACATTCAGAGGGATAACAATAAAGTTGCTAACCATTTAGCTAAAATGGATGGAGACAAAGTTAATTGCTTAGTTATTTTTGAAGATCCACCTCATTCTGTGAGATATCTGTTGGAAAAGGATCAATCAATAATAGATGATGATAGAAGATGTTAAGTCTATTTATTTAGACATGATTTAATTTATTTTTGTACCAAAAAAAATTACATGTAAAAGAAAATTGATGAGTAATGTAACTGAATGTTTAAATCATTAAAACAAACCTTTAATGATTTTTAAAAAAAAAAAACTTTCAAAAACAAATATTATATCCCATTAATCCTATTTACTTAAATAATAACACTCAAAATCATAACTTTGTTTTTACTTATTTGCCCCTATTTACTCACCTAAGGATTGAAAATACCTGTAACTTCCTAAATCATACTTAGTACTTTCTAATATTCGCACACTAGCCCTTCTAATTTTGCTATTTTCACAATTTAATCCATATGCCTTAGTAACTAAGTTCTCAAATAAATCACATAATAATAATCCTAATTAAGATTAATTACCCACCAAGAACTTCTCTATTCAACAACGTATCAACTCTCGAAAACCTTTCGATCAAACTTTTCAAAATGATTCAATTTAAGAAATTCAACTCAAAATCGAATTTTCTAACATTGAGAAAATAGGTTGTTACCAAAAAAAATCCTAGGACAACCCACTTTCGTTTCTTTTGATATGGTGAAAGAAGGCTTTCATTTCTTTATAAACTTACAAAGCACTCATTCTTGATATAATAACAATATAGGTTTGCAAAGATGGGGGTAAGAGATTTGCAACGATATGAATTGGGGGTTGAAAAGGGGTTCAGTGGAAAAGACGAGATTTTTTTTTTTTTTGTAATATTTTCCAAATTTATTTTTAGATTACAAAAAATATTTTATATTTTAAAAATTTCTAAATGTTAATGATTTTTTTTACCAAGAAATATAAATGATTTAAAAATATTTTTTAAAATTAAAAATTTTGATCCTGCCAGGTGTCAAATTATCATTGGGCAAGACTTTTATAAAGAATTATAAAAAGGTTTTTAATTTTGTTTTAAAATTCTCTCTAGTTTAATTACTCGATTTAAAATTTTGGAACAACTCAATTTAAGTAATCTAATTTTAAAATTAATTTTTCTGACAATGATGAAAAATCGAGTTGTTAAAGTACTTCAATTCAATTTCCAAAGTCTTTCTAGATATCGTATTTAATTAATAGATAATTCATCTTTCCAAAGTCTTCAAAAGGTGTCAAATACGATATTAGAAAATAGATTCATTGAGTAATTAATTAAATAAGTTGTTAAATATAGTAAAGGGCCTATATTGGAAGATGATTAAACTACAGAGAATTTGCAGGGAGGTTGGGCAAGTCCTTATTATGTTAATAAACCATGTCCCAATGAGTAAATTACCCACCATTAATTTATGTTAGTGGGCTAAGTCACCCTTTACCGTTGATTTCCATTTAACATTTCCATGGAAGAAATGTAACCATTTGATTGTGATAATTATTAGATTAAATTAATTAATATCTATTAAGGATTTATAAATACCCATTAATAAATATAAATTTTCTTATCCAACGTTAATTAGATAAATATAATTTTTTATCTTATGTGTCTTTTATTGAAATTTCCACATGTCAACTAATAAAACTATTATATGTAAGCGTAACTTGTTATATAATATATTGGTTTTTTTTCTACTCGTGCGTTTATATTTAATTACATGCAATTATATTATTTTGTGATTTATATAAAAAATTTAATTTTAAATTTTAATTATAATTTAAAACATTCTTATTATTATTAAAAATCTCTATGATGGGATTTGAACTCAAGTCAATTACATTAATAAAATTTTGAATTTACTATTCAACTAAAATTTTATTTCATTATATTTTATATATTTTTATTTTAATATGTACAATTTATTATCTCCATTAATTGTATATCTACTATTTATTAAGCCTATAACGGAGTTGGTGTCACCCTCAACCGGGTCATCAATAGTCAGAAATTACAAAAATATCCTTTCATAATTAAAAAAATTATATTATTTAAGAGTATTTTAGTATTTTCATTTTAACAAAAACCTATTAAAACATGCATATTATTAGATTTGAAATCGCACCAATTGAATTACTACAACATTAAATTTAGCACTCAACCAAAATTTTATTTTTTATAAATTTTATATGTTTTTGTTTTAATATACAATTTATTATCTTCATATGAATTACTTTCAAACCATATGTTTCATTATTTATTGGATGTTACTTTTAAACCAAAATCTGTGTTTTGAATCTATGGTTTCCAA
Organism: Gossypium stocksii; assembly: GCA_020496765.1. Classification (NCBI taxonomy): domain Eukaryota; kingdom Viridiplantae; phylum Streptophyta; class Magnoliopsida; order Malvales; family Malvaceae; genus Gossypium; species Gossypium stocksii. Next base: position 39,434,245 of record CM035629.1, read on the forward strand.
ACACATACGAGTAATTTTTAGTATTAATAATGTTGTTAATTGATTTGATGTCACAAGTCTACTCCATAATAACTTACAAATGAAGATAACACCATGATAAACAATTGTAGTGCATTTAATATTATTAATCTGATATATTTTTATGTTTAAATTTGGTTTTACTCAATTGAATTTAATTTTTTTTTTAAATTTTAATATAATACATATTTTATGTGCTATTATGATTAATTAGTTTTAAACTATATGTTTTATTATTTATTGCATTTTATTTTTAAACATATATCTATATTTTAAATCTATTATTGCGTGAGATAAGATTTCTAATTATTATTAATAGTGATAAAAAAACTTTATTTAAAATTTAATTTAAAAAATAGAACTCACTTTAAATATTAAAAAAAACAGAGAGTATTTTTTAATTTAAATAATTATCTCGAAACTGAAATTTTCATATATATATATATATATATATATATATGCTCTTGTAACATTTTTTATAATATATATATATATATATATATATATATATAGTTACATTTGAACATAACACGAGTACTCAATCTTGTTTACCTTATATGCATACGATACAATGATGAGATTAGGCAGGATAACTGTTTAATTTCTAACTCAAATCGGTTTTCGAAAAAGTTCAATTACCTTGTAAAATTTTAGTTTTTAAAAAAATCAAATTGAATCTGAATAAAATACTAAATCGAATCTAATTCCATCGGATATCAATGTTTTTTAAAATCTTTAGAACATAATTTTTAAGTTATTATTACTGATTTATATATAAAATTTTTATTTTTATTTTATAACAATTTAAAAAATTAAATTAAAAAAATAGATTTAACTAATTATCCAACCAATGAACCGAACCGAACCGAACCAAACCAAATACTACTTCTTGTGTAGGCTATTGGTAATCCAACTGCTTAGCCAAAATCTGTGCAAGGCATTATTTGGGGACTTACAACAATATACATACATAGAGTTTATAATTACAACAAAAAACTTGCATTTCTTGCTAATTAATAGTTTAAAACATTTGATGGTACACTTTGTTATACTAAGCTGTCATCTACAAGATTAAATTTGTTTAATAATTCCTGCAATTCATGCAGTGCGATCTTATACTGTTCCTCAGATTGCGCTCCTCCTTCTACAATCGGTACTGCACAGTTATGAAAGTGACTTTGCCGATAAACCGGGCTATACACATCAATGTCAGTGGAGCCTCGATCGACATGCCGAAACTTGAAATCTTTACACCAACGACGCAGTATGTAGCGCAAGGGAACTTCTTCAACACCATTATAATTAAGAACGTTCAAAGCATGCCTGCATAAATAACCTTTGTAGTTGAATAAACTGCATATGCATCGTATATCGACCTGATTAGTCTCAAACAAAACCTCGTAACTCCTAACCTCCTTCTCATTTCCTTCGATTTCGACTCTTTCTTTAACAATGTATGTTATTATTGGCCCGTCTGCAGTCACCTGCCTTGTGTTGAAGCAAGAGTACATCCCCTCAACTTCGGATTGGAACTTATCAAAGATTTCTTTTGTGTACGCTTTAGAGAGCTGGACCTCGAAATTGCATCTTGTTTTTAATTCAAAGCTTGAGTTCTTTGACTGCACATCTGCTGTGGCTTCTTTTAGGTGTTTCCTATAAAGAGCTAAATCATACTTGTCAACAAATTCCTTGAAAGATGTATGCTTATGTACATAACCATCGAAAAATGCATTTAAACTCTCGTTTTCTCGGATTGGGATCATTCCGGCAAAAAATGTATCCTTTAGGTAAACAGGTACCCATTGCTTCCTTTCTTCATACAAAGTTTGGAGCCACTTGTTATCGCCGAGTCCGTGCTTCTTGATCATTTCGGTCCAGGAAGTTTCGAACTCGATTATCTTTAAGGAGTTATAGACAGCTTTATTCAACTGCCTTTTGATTTCTTCAAATCCTCTCAATCCTCCCAACTTCTCTGGAACTCTCTGCATGATATACCACAAACAAAAACAATGACGTGCCTTTGGGAAAACCTCGGAAACAGCAATTTGCAAGCGTTTGCATTGGTCCGTAACAATAACTTGTGGTTGGTGCCCTAGCATGCATTTAAGCCATGCTCTAAAAATCCAGACAAAGTACTCCACTGACTTGTGTCCAAGGAAGCCACATCCCAATAACACTGATTGCCCGTGATGGTTCACTCCGACAAAAGAAATCAAGGGAAGTTCATATTTATTTGTCAAGCATGTTGTGTCAATTGCAACGGTGTCGGAAAAATAACCATAAGCGGCCCTGGACCTAGCATCTGCCCAGAATACATTCTTCAACCGACCGTCATCATCAAAATCCATCAAGTAAAAGAAATTCGGATTAGTCAACTTCATGCGACAGAAGAAATTATAAACAGCATATGCGTCGCCCTCTTTAAGTTCCAGATGTTTAGAGTGATCTGGTTGATGAATACCCTCTCTTTCAGAAACATTTGAGAATCCATTAGACACAGCATCCATGGCAGCAGTTCGATATAACTTGATGGTATGTATTTCTGTTACAGGTTCTGCCGGCGGTCGTGCCTTTCTGGCTGCAAGAATCATTTTCTTATGGGACTTGTAAAACCTTTTGATCTGTGGACTCACCTGGTGATTGTGTTCAAGCTCGACTTCAACTATTCTCCACCTTTTAGAGTCCACAAGCCTAATCACTACCATTGCAGGACAACCGGTTCTTGTTTCGGGTCTCGGGTTGTTGGCTTCACTCTTTTTCTTAAATCCTGCACTACTGCAGCTAAGTTTTGCTCTATAACGCTCTTTCTTTTTGGTTCTAAACCACGAATTGCTAACTCTGATGCCAAAACCCTGTTCCTTAGCATAGACATTGTAGAAGTCATAAGCTTCGTCGAAAGAATCAAACTCCAAACCAATGGTCGGCAGAGGTGGTTCTTTCTTTGAATGTTTTGAACCAGTTTCATCATCATGTTCCACGGCACTGCAGTCTCCCTCACCCTCATACTCATCAACCATATCAAATACCGGCTCGCTATTGAGGCAAACTTCTTCCATCTGGAAAGAAAATGTATAAAATGAAGAAGCTCAACGCAGACGATCCTGTATTATGCATCACAGAAAGTAAAAGCACAATAAATCCCAGTTCATTCAGCAACATGTAAGAAAATAACTTAAAACGCAATGAAACGGTATCATATGTGCTCACAAACTACGAAGAATAAATAATAAAGTACACAACAAGCACAAAGCTTAACACTATTACAATAAACATATTGATAAAAACATAATAAGAATATTAGACAAAGCTAAACAAGAAAATCAACTATATCTAACTGTTCTTCTTGGACTGAACATGAAATAAAACTGAAAATCCAACTTAATCTTGAAGACTGGACCGATTTGAATGAGCTCGACTCATTGAAGAATATCATTTCCTTATCAATAAATGCTAATATCCAGTCACGCGTAGAACTACAAGGAATGCTAAAGACTTAGATCCCAGAAAAGAAAGTGCTCAATGGTTCAGTGGAATACTCAATGGTTTCTTTTCAAGGTACATAACATACAGAACCAATAAGGAAGTGCTCAGGCTGAATGGAAACAAGGGAGGAAAAGCTAAACAATATAATCATACCTTCAACTCAAACTATACTGCTGTTCTTCATATTGTCCATGCCAAAGAATCACCTTCATCAGCTTTCCCATCAAACAATAATCGAGCAAACGATTCTGAAGCACTGAGAAGCCCATGGATTATCTACTTACAGGACAAGGCGACAAGCTTCCCCTCTAGCATTGTTTAACCCCTATAGCGCCTACAGCATTCTTTCACTGGAAAAAGAAAATGTAACCTTAACTCGTGCAGCAACCGATAAATCATAACAAACTAGCCACACCATAGGGTATTAAATCATATAGATAAAATGCAAGACCATATTAACGAGAAAATTTCACAAATGAAGCAGAATGGCCTTCCATAAGAATCAGCAACAAAAGAATAGAAAAATACAGAGCACTTAAATATAGCAAAAATCCTTGCTACCAAAAAAAGAAGAAAGTAAGAGACTCCCCACATTCTAATTCCTTTAGAGGAAAAACTTTTGTCATGACCTGAACCAGCCTGATGGTCGTGTCATGAGGACACAAACCAGAGTTCTGCAGGGTGCATTCCTTTGCGTGTGAGGACGTGGGTTAGAATCTGCGGAGACACAAACCACGAAAGACCTATGCATATCCAGAGAAGATAATTCTGGATTATGCATCGCGAACCAACGAGACAAGTGGAATCATGACTTACGACTCAGTGGAATCGTGACAATTGGCAACCAAAATTCTGTAGAATGCTTTCCTTTGTGTGTGACGATCTGGGTTTGAATCTATAAATATACACCTAAGAGTGAAGGTGCCCAAAGAAGACAGTTCCGGAGCATACATCACAATGCAGACCAACGAGCTGGGTGGAATCGTGACAACTTTATTGGTACTGAACTTAAAAGTCCGAAACTAGTATGAAAATGCATTTCCAAGAAATAAAACTACAGATGAATCCGAACATATAAATGGACCATAAAATCCATACAATAAACCAGTAATACTATGTAAATTATCAGTAAGAAATCACCAAATAAGAACCTCGTTAATCTATAAAGCACAAAGGCGATCGCAACAAAACAAAAAAGGATTCTGATCATTAAATACTTGATTATATAAAATTGTTACGACCCAAAGCAAGTAAAGTGAATTTCCTGCACCTGTATTAATCTAATTTCTTTTTGTCAAAGATTAAATTACTAATTTTAATTATAAAGTTAAAGAGTTTTGAGCCTCATAAATGATTTATTTTCCGTTTGGTTGCTGAGAAAACGTCATTGTTTCGTACCTTTGCCACACTGTTAGTACTCAGTAGTAATTAAAAAAATATCCAAATTTTAAATTATAAAAAAATGTATCGAATATTTTCAAGCTTAATCGCTTGATTACTTCATTTATAAATTTTTTACTTCATTTTAGAAACCAAACAAAAAAAAAAGTTCCAAATCGCTGGAAACCCTAAGTCAAAGTGATTGAAATTTTAAGCGAAAAGGAAAATCAAAATTGACGTTTTGATGAGTTGAAAATCGTAGATGATGATCTTACGATGATTCGTGGAGCTGAGGTGAGTCAGACGAGGAGACTCGGGGGGGCGAGGCGCTGAGTCCGCACACTCACTGCTTTTAGAATTTGGCGTTGGGGAAAGGGAAAATGCGAGTCTCACACCGGGGATTACAGAGGTTTCGTAGATCTATCGACTCTATGAGTTGACACGTGGGAACTTTCTCTGTCATGGTTAGGAAACTACAATGTATTGCGTGCACTGTGCTGCGGGGAGTTTCGTGACAACTGATACTTATATGAGTTTGGACGGGCAATTGAATATAATGCGTTATATTTAATTTATTTTTTGTTTCACATTATAATATATTATTTTATGGTTAGATTAAAAATAGTTATGAGATTAGATAATGAGATTAGAAATAATAGTAAAAAGTGTGTTTGAATTTAAACGCAATTGTATTAATGAGATGAGAATAAAAAATGGTTATTAAGAATATTAGATTTAAAATATATATAATAAAAATAAATTTTAATTTTTTTACAAAATTATTAAAAATATGTGAATTTATAAATTTATTTAATAAAATATTAAAATATATGTTCCAATATTTTATTATAAATATTTTAATGAATTATATAATTAATTTAAATTATTAATTAGATAAAATGATAATTTTTAAAAATTTTTTATAGTTAGTAATTTTTTATAACAATGATAAATATTATTTTCACAAATAATAATATTATACTTAGATCAAATTTTGAAATATCTAATCGGATGATTTTTAATACAAAAAAATATAATAACATAAGACATAACAAGTTTCATTAATATTAGAAATTAGGTTACGATGCAAAATGTCTTTTACAAAGACAAACTCATTAAACTAGTCATAATGGTTTCTCTTAATATTGCGATTTTAAGGTCACATTCACTGTTAGAAGAACTTGATTCACCTCGATCAAAATAGCCTAAAGAGACTGGCATGTCAGATATATTCTCAAATTGTCGAAAATCCTCATCATTTGACCAAGCATGTCTTCGAATGTAATTATGCAAAACCATTGTTGCAATAACTATTAAACTTGCTTCTTGATTGAATAATTTGGAATATCTATTAATATTGGCTATTTTTTTCCACACTTCAAATATTCGTTCAATCATAGAGCGTAATAAAGAATGGGCATAATTAAAGATTTCTTTTTTTTTTTTACAGATACTTGACGATTACCTCGATAAAAATCATGCAAATGATATCGTTCCCCCAAATATGGACCTAGAAAACCCGCCATTTGTGGATATCTTGAATTCACAAGATAATATTTTCCTACAACAAAGTAGAACATAATATTAAATTTAAAAATAAATTAAAAATTTTAATATTATTTTTATGTAAAGATTAATTAAAAAAATTAAACTTGAACCTGGTGGAGGGTGTGGAAATTTTTTAACTCTTGCTTTCTAAATGCTTACAGAAAAATTCTAGTGTCATGTGTTGTTCCTTTCTAACCAGGAAATACAAAAATAAAGCACATGTTGAAGTCACAAATTGCCAAAATATTTTGAGTTGATTCACCTTTTCTTCCGATATAAGATTTTTGACAAGTAAATAAATACAAGTAATGAGATAAAAGTTAGAAATAATTTATATTTGAAAAATATAAAGATTGTGTAAATTTTACCTTAAAGTGAGGCCAATATCTTGTATCATGTCGAATATGATTTGGTACTTCCTCGAATTGACCTTTAATGGGTTTAATCGTATATATTTCCATTCGAGCAAATATATACAACATATCAATAAAAATTCGACTAACAGTTTCCCCGGGTTGTTAAAATCGCTCTATTGCTTTCAAATTTGATTCTCTATTTCCAAGAATGTACAATGATAATGTTAACTTCTCCATTGTCGATACTTTCCCATGCTTTAAGCCATAATTTGTTTGCAAATCATGCAACAAGCTGTAAAATATATTTTTGGCATCCTAAAACTGTTCATGCAATCATCATAATGCCCATTTAATATTTTGTCCACCCACATTTGACTTGTATAATTTGAATCCATACAAGGTAGTATAGTGAAATAAGTTTTATGGTGTACCATTACACTGCCTAACACATATTCTTCCTCTTCATGATAATTATTGTGCTCAACTTGTGTAATAATTGTGGCTATTCTTCGTTGAGTTTCTTCACTTAATTCAAGGATATCATAATTCATATCAAAACTCTTATACATATTGTTAAATTCATTCATAACTTGAAAAAGTAATCAAATAAAAATAAATTAATATTTTGTGACATTTTATACAACACAAAGAAAATTGAATAAAAGCATAGCATAAAAATACCAAACATAAAAAAGTATCATACATTAGTTTTACACATAAAAAAATAGTATAGTCATATCAAAGGAATAACCCTAAGGAGCTTATGGTAGAGGTGGTTGATAGAATGGTTGGAAGGAAAATGAAGATGTTTCTACGAAGGATGAAAATGATGCAATTGGATTTTGTTCAGCATATTGATGCGGTCGTTGAGAGCACCAAAAATATCATATTCCCTACAAAATAATAAAAAAGAATAGTAAAGGGGAAGTATGGTCGAATCCTCAGGGGCTGAACTGCTCGAATGCTTGTTTATCGAAATCCTGGGCAAAATCGTACCCAAGAAAACTTGCGTTCCTGAAAAATAAAAAAACAGAATTTTAAAGTTTTTAATCCGGGAATAAAATAAAATAAAGACGAAATTAAAAGCTGAATTGAATTTTCAGAAATTAAAAGTAGAAATAAAGTTGAGAAAAAGATTTCTTATGGTGATTTTTTAGCCTTTGGTTGCCTCGATTCGCCTTGGGTTCAATCCTTGGCTTTTAAGTGATCCTTTTCAAGCAGAATAAGCCAGTTATAGTGGAAGAGGACGCCTACAACCACCAGCTCCAAAAATTTAGACTTAAGATTTGGCGGAACCTGACTCTAGCCAACAATCGCTTCTGTGGGATCATCTTATGCCTAATCATCACTTCTCAATGGCGAATGCCACGCCATTTTGTCTCTTGGGCTCACCAACCTCTGACGCGGTAAGCTAACGAACCGATTGTGTAACCTTTCCAAAACATACAAAGCGACCGCCTTTGCACACGTTGAAAAGATCACCTATTAAGGGACATGGACGGAAGCGTCAGTTCCGTAATACAGAGAAGCGATGAATATCCTGTTGAGAAGGCTAAGCACGGGTTCTAAACCTCATGAACCTTTTTTTGGGAAATTTCAACAACCTTCAGCTAGATTATATTTAGTGGCTCATGATTTTTGGGAAAAACAAATAAAAATAATGGAAAAGAAAATTTTATAGAAATCTGAAAAGAACAAAAAGACTGAATTTATGGGGAAGAGAGTGTTTACAGAAAAAAGATGATGAAAATTGAGTCACTTTATCCCCTATTTATAGTGCTAAGAAAGATAGTCTAGTCTTACTTAAATTCCTAAAAATAATTACAAATAATTAAAGATAAACAAAAATAAATAACATAAATCCTAAAATTAAATAATCCTAAATAATCCTGAATAATTATCCTAATTTAATTGAAATTAAAATAGAGTCTTATGATTCAAAATCTCTTCTTTTTGCATTTTTAGCCCTTGTGTCTTCCATGCTTGCACTTTTGGCACCACATTTTTCCTGTGTCGCATGTTGGCCCATTTAATCTTCAAATTCACGGTTTTCACCCTTAATTTTACTTTTTGCCTCCAATTTAGCCCTTATAAGATAAAAAACTATAAATAGCTCAAATTAGTAGGATCATACTCAGAATAAACACATAATTAATACATAAAAATATGTTATTCTAGAGTATTATCAAATTCCCCCTACTTAGCCCATACTTGTCCTCAAGTATGGTTCCTACCCACTGTGAAACTTAGAATTTGTCCTGAAAGAAATAACACTCTAAAGTTTTATAAAAAGTAGTCAAAAATTCATATGAAAAATAAAGAGAACCCTAAGCTTGCTTTAAGTAAAACTGAAAAAGTATTCCAATTAACACACAAAAATTAAAATCGACTTGAATTATTTCATGAAAATTAGGTAAATTATCAAACCTACCAAGACACCCTATTTGTTTCTTCTTTTAGTCCCCAACTGCAATTTTATTAGTAACTATTTTTTTCTTTTTATTTTTTTTATTTTTTGCTATTATTATTTATTTACTTAGGAATACATTGAACCTTTTGATGCGAAGAGAGATGACAGCCAAGCACCCCACCCCGGTTACTCAGCCTAATATACTCCTAAAAATTGTTTATTTCTGGTTAGTGGAGTTTTACCCATCACGTCACACAACCTTTTGATGCGAAGTAGAATGACAACCCAAGCACCCTACCCCGGTTACTCAGTCAGTCACGTTCTGAGCGGCACTCATAACCTTGGTTAGCGGAGTTTTACCTATCACGTCACACAACCTTTTGACGCGAAGTAGAATGACAATCCAAGCACCCTATCCCGGTTACTCAGTCAGTCATATTCTAAGCTGCACTCATAACCATGGAAACATTTATTATCATTAAACGAAATTTACACGAAATTTTAATTTTGGAGGACTTAGGAAAAATAATCAAGTGTCAAAAATAAGTTTTAGTAACCACTTAATAGTCATGAAAATAATTTAAGCATGCAATTGTATTAGGTGTCTGCTTTGCATCAAACTTGATCAATTTATGAAAAGCAAGATAGAGTTGACTTTATTAATCATAATTATTTTTAGGCTAATAAAAATAACACAGTGGAGATGAAATCAAATAGGCAAAATCATAACTAACTCAGTAGACAAGAATCATGCATGTAGGTCAAACAGTGACAAGTCGTGGTCAAATTCTTGGGCATGAAAAGCGGCAGAATATTCTTAAAAAAATAAATGGGCAAAAAACGAGCACAAAACAGTAGCAATAACAATATGACAGCAAAAATAGTAGATAATGACAGTAATAACGAAGAATGCCTCCCCCTACTTAAAACACATAGTCCTTGATGTGGAATAAATAAAGAAATAGGCAAAAGAAAAGTGTAGAAGAACTCTCCGTGAAGCATGCAGTGGAGAGGCGTCGGTACTGGAAGGAGAAGGAGAAGCGGCAAGGGGTGGTGATAAATGAGGGTTTAGCGGCGGCGTGACTGCGTGATCGTACCATGGTGGAAAAAAATTGGCAGTGGAGGTGTTAGGGAGAGTTGCGGCGGCATGGTAGGAGAAGAAAGGGAAAAAATTGAAAAATATATTAGGGTTTTGGGGGTTATATATGGCTGAAGGTAGATGTTTGGTTGCAGGGATATGGGTATTTGGTTACAGGGATATGGGTACTCTGATCTGGAATAGGGATAGGATAAGGCTGTTTGGTTTTACTTTTTTAGTTTTTCTCATTTTTCTTCATATTTTTGATCCGTTTTATCTAGATGGAAGAAGGGAAATTTATTAGTATTCAAATAAAGTAAAAATAAAAATAAAAATAAAAATAAAATAAATTAATAAAGAAAAGAAAAGAAAATAATAAAATAATAAATAATAATAATAAAAGAAAAAGAAAAATAAAAAGAAAGATTGGGTTGCCTTCCAACAAGCGCTTGTTTAACGTCGCTAGCTTGATGCCTTAGCTAGTATCGGAGCTGTTCCGACTGAATTGTTTCGTTTGTATAGGCTTGAAAATTCTCCTTTTCTACCACATCTACCTTATTTGAGTTCAATCGTCCTTGTGCCTCTTTCTTTGATTTCGTTGTTTTCTCAAAGAAAATCTTATGTGTGTCTTCCAGATCTGGTGCCTGCACAACAGAAGGTAGAAGTTTAGTATCCTTAGGAGCCAATAATTTATTAACAGAAAAATCATCAAACATCATTTTAGATTTATCTCCATAAGATGACTCAAAAGTTTTTCTACTAATGAGTCAATTATGTCGACACAATTTACACTCAAGATTTCACTTGGATGACTAATTGCACATAAACATTAAATTTCGTGATCTCCCCATCGAACTCTATTGTGAAAGTTTCGCTTCGTACGTCGATCTTAGTATTTGCAGTACTAAGGAAAGGTCACCCCAACAAGATGTATCCTCCTCCATTTTTTATCACATAAAAATTTGCAGAGAAAATAAGCTCGTTAACTTTCACTAATACGTCCTCAAGTACTCCTTCAAGATGCACAACAGACCTGTCCGCCAACTGTATAGTAACACCTATTTTCGTGAAAAAAACCTACATTAAGTGATTCATAAATAGAAAAAGGCATTACATTTATGGAAGCCCCTAAATCACACATAGCCTTTTTAATTCCCAAATGGCCTATCTTGCATGGTATTGCAAACATGCCTCTATCTTTGCATTTTGCTGGCATCTTCCGCTGTAACACTGCGAATACATTCTCACCAACGTTTACCCTTTCATTACCTGTTAATTTTCGCTTGTTGGTGCAGAGCTCTTTAAGAAACTTAGCATACCGCGGAATCTGTCTGGTAGCATCCAATAGTGGTATGTTGATATCAACATTTCTAAATGTTTCGAGGATCCCCTTGTCCTTTTTACCTCTTCGACACTGGTAAAACCTTTCTGGAAATAGAGTTTAAGTTATGGGCAATGGGGGTTTCGTTCAGACTTGTTCATCATTCTTGGGCTTTTTTTGGGCAAAATCTTAGCCAAGATTTCTGGCAAGAATTGGTTCCAGTACCTTTCCACTTTGCAGCATCAGTGCATTTACGTGTTGTCTCGGATTAGGTTCTATTTGTGATGGTAGTTTCCCTTGAGAGTTCAATTTGTCAACTGATATGGTCAATTCTCTTATAAACGCCTCAGTTTTCTGTTGAAAACCCTTCATTTCTCTTTGGAAATTGAGTTTTGCTGTTGAAAATCAAGGACATTAACTGCTAATTTATTGACCAAAATTTCTAGCGAATTACCTGAATCTCGAGGCTGTTGTGGAAACTAATTTTGGTTTGATTAGTTATATCGTAGATTGGCCCCATAACTTAAGTTAGGATGGTCCCTCCATCCTAGGTTGTAGGTATTAGCATAGGGCTCATATCGCCTCTGTGGTGGCCTAGGGAAATTTCCCACTACATCTAAATGAGCCATAGTATCATCATACAAACTAGGACATGCATCATTTGTATGTTCAGGTGTAGCACATATTCCGCATACTCGGGCTGGTTTTGCTTTTTCTACAACAAGAGAATTTACAATATTGGTAAGTTTATCAAGTCTATCATCAAATGTAGAATTACTTAGCTGATGAACCCTTCTAGGGGGTTCAGTATTAGCTCAAAATTGCTGAGTATTTGCAGCCATCGTAGATATCAAGTCTCTTGCTTGTTGGGGAGTCATGTTGACCAATGCTCCTCCACTGGCGGCGTCTACCTTATTCATCTCCATGGGCTTTAAGCCTTCATAAAAGTATTGGAGCAGAGATTATTTTGTTATACCATTTTGTGGGCAGCTCGCACACAACTTCTTAAATCGCTCCCAATAGTTGTAAAGAGACTCTGCTTCTTTCTGCCTTATTCCAACGATCTCTCTCCTTAACTCAGCTGCACGTGATGCTGGAAAAAACCTGTTGAGAAATAAACGAGAAAGATCAACCAAATTTGTAATAGATCTAGGAGGTAAATAAAATAACCACTCCCTAGCTGAATTTGCTAGGGAAAAAAGGAAAGCACGCAATTTAATTTGATCCTCAGTTACGCCTTGAGGTTTTATACTAAGACAAACCATATGAAACTCCTTCAAATGTTTATGGGGGTTTTCATTTTGTAACCCACGAAAAGTTGAAAGCAACTGAATTAATCTTGACTTTAATTCGAAATCATTATCCACATTAGGATACACTATGCACAACGGTGATTGTTCTGTCGGAGCTTCGGCCAATTGCCGAATTGTTTGACCCACTTGTCGATATGCCAGATTTGGGTTTTCGTTAACCTTGGCGTCAAACATCTCTTTAGGTGAATTGACTTTTACTATTTTACTTTCAAATGTTTGAGTAGGGTTTTTGTTAACCCTAAACTCTACTTTGTTGTCAATTTCGATTTCTGGCGGTGGATTACTTTGAGTCTCAACCACTACTAACTGCTTTTTCCTTAGCTTTGTTTCCTTGCGATTAGCTCTCGTAGTCTTTTCAATTTCTGAGTCAAACGCAAGAGTGCCTGGAGCAGATCTGGTCATAGAAAATAAAAAACAAGATTAGTATATTGCCAGTCCTCAGCAACGGCGCCAAAATTTGATGCGGTCGTTAAGAGCACCAAAAATATCCTATTCCCTACAAAATAATGAAGAAGAATAGTAAATGGGAAGTAGGGTTGAATCCTCAGGGACTGGACTGCTCGAATGCTTGTTTCTCAAAATCCTGGGCAAAATTGTGCCCAAGAAAACCTGCGTTCCTGAAAAAATAAAAAAATAGAATTTTAAAGTTTTTAATCCGAGAATAAAATAAAATAAAGATTAAATTAAAAGATGAATTAAATTTTTAGAAATTAAAAGTAAAAATAAATTTGAGAAAAAGATTTCTTATGGTGATTTTCCAGCCTTTGGTTGCCTCGGTTCACCTTGGGTTCAATCCTTGACTTTTAAGTGACCCTTCTCAAGCAGAATAAGCCAGTTATAGTGGAAAATGACACCTACGACCACCAGCTCCAAGAATTTAGACTTAAGATTTCGCGGAACTTGACTCTAGCCAACAATCGCTTTTGTGCGATCATCTTATGCTAGATCATCACTTCCTAATGCCGAATCCAATACCATTTTGTCTCTTGGGCTCGCCAACCTCTGATGCTGTAAGCTAACGAATTGATTGTGTAACCTTCCCAAAATATACAAAGCGACCGCTTTTACACACGTTGAAAAGATAACCTATTAAGGGACGTGGATGGAAGCGTCAGCCCCGTAATGCGGAGAAGCGATGAATATCCTGTTGAGAAGGCTAAGCGCGAGTTCTAAACCTCATGAACCTTTTTTTGGGGAATTTCAACAACTTTCGACTAGATTATATTTAGTGGCTCATGATTTTTAGGAAAAACAAATAAAAATAATGGAAAGGGAAATTTTATAGAAATCTGAAAAGAACAAAAAGACTGAATTTATGGGGAAGAGAGTGTTTACAGAAAAAAGATGGATGAAAATTGAGTCACTTTATCCCCTATTTATAGTGCTAAGAAAGATAGTCTAGTCTTACTTAAATTCCTAAAGATAATTACAAATAATTAAAGATAAACAAAAATAAATAACATAAATCCTAAAATTAAATAATCCTAAATAATCCTGAATAATTATCCGAATTTAATTGAAATTAAAATAGAGTCTTATGATTCAAAATCTCTTCTTTTTTTTGCATTTTTAGCCCTTGTGTCTTCCATGCTTGCACTTTTGGCATCACATTTTTCCTGTGTTCCATGTTGGCCCATTTAATCTTCAAATTCATGCTTTTCACCCTTAATTTAACTTTTTGCCTCCAATTAGCCCCTATAAGAAAAAAAACCATAAATAGCTCAAATTAGTATGATCATACTCAGAATACACACATAATTAATACATAAAAATATGTTATTCAAGAGTATTATCACATACTCACCTTGAAGCCACCAAACCCTAACATCTAGATCTAAGTTCAAAAACTACTCTTGTTTCATTGACATTTGAAACATTTTGATGGAAAAATAATACAGTTCATCTTTTTTTTTTTTGGGAATTTCATCTTCCAAAGCACGCAAAGCATCTACTGCATTTGAAATAGTATATTGAGAGTGAGGAAAAATAATTTCATTCACTGTCTTCCTTGGACTAGCCATACTCTCACATAACTTCTCAATCAGAGTAGTTAATTTATTTCTTAATGATTTTCTACTTGAACTTGATTTTTTTCCTTTATCGTGCACAACACCAAGTGTTTGCTTTCTTCAATTAGGAGTTTCTTGAGAAAGGTTTGATGGTGCCTCATTAGAAGGAATACCCTCATTCTCATTACTATATTCATCTGAATCAACAAATCCCTCATTAAGTGTATCATCTCACATAGGAGCCCTGCTTGGAAGAACACCAGACGAAGGTGCCCATGCATGCTCTCTAGTGGCTACAACGTCACCAAACATTTTCCACATTTACTCATTCAAATATGACTCAATTTCTTTCTTCTTAAATCCTTTAAAATTAGGATTTTTCCACATAATATGTTAAATGTTATACTAAGATTTTTATATCTGTACATTATTAATTTCAATAAACTTTATGCATTAAAGTATTGATAAAGTTAATACTAACCTGTGTTTTTCAACCCACCATTCTTCGGTAGCATCGATAATGTTTTTAGATGGGCACTATCCTATACTTGTAGATTCCTTAAGAAACTCCCTCCACTTATTTTTCAATTGAGCTTTTCCATAATTTTTTTTATGTTCTTGCTTGAAAAAAAGCAATAACATTTTCCCATCCTTTTAAATTTAGATGAGTTATCGATCTATTACCAGCATTGACATTATTCAAGCAAACTTCACAAAATATCAATGCCTGCTTATCATTTTAAACAGCTTTTGTTGTTGAGGTGCTATCTCCCTCCACAAAATTTCATGTCTTTACTGTCTATTATTATTTCGATTTTAAATCTCAACCGATATAAAACCATAAATATATATATATATATATATATATATACATTATTTAAATATCACTATTATAACAAATACTAACAAACATATATCTTAAGATATTATGGTATATATAAACCCACGCATTTGTAAAGCAATTTCAATGTTTCCCACAACAACTCTTTGATAATCTGATGTATTGGGCTAAACAAAATAATATAATATAAGCATTTTATTTTCACTCATTAGATTATTCTCTTAGCATTAAATTGCAAACACTAAAAATTAAATGAACTAATATTATCTCCATTGTTGCAGGAAAGAATGCCATGCCATGTAATGACAGAGGAATATAACTAAGCTACGTGGAATTGCAAGGACAATAGTTGTATCATACTTCTTAATAAACAGAAAAACATGCCAAAATATTTGGGACTTTTGAGATATGGCTTCATATTTCAACAAGAGAAAATGATGTAAGGAAAGAAAAAATAAGAACTAAGCTTCACAATTTTCCAACTTCTAAAGAATTGGCATAAAGACAAGCCCTCGAACATAATTTACTTGCGGCATGGATTTAAAGTTACAAGACAAGTAAACTAATTTATAATCAAGTAACTTTATCACTTTTAGTCAAAACCCTCTAGAGCATTAATCATATGAATTAGAGTAAAGTCAGAATCATCTACATTCAAGTGATTTAAAAATAAATGATATATGAGTTTTATTTTTCAATTACAAGACATGTTCAATAACTATGAGCATTTATGGTTGCAAGATTAGGAAATCAAACATAGAGCCTTAGCTTCATAACAAACTAAGAATTCATTTAATCCACAAAATAACATCTAATTTATGGCAAAAAAAATTAGTGCTTATTGTAGTTTCATGCTAGGATACTGTTTGCATTAAGGCCACAACTAATGCTAGAGAATTTAATTGTTAAATGGTTGAATAAGAATCTAAAAGTTTAGTAACAACCTTAAGAACTTTAAACCCTTATTTCTTTTTACAAGTATAAATAGCTGTAGGCTTCCCACTCTGCAACATGAGAATAAATACCTTTAACTACAATATACATAATGCTCTCCAAAAAAGCAATCTTATAAGAAAAAAATGGAAATGGGTTCCAATAATATATAAGCAAGAGATTTCTCTAAAACCTTGTACAGTCTCTATATTGAAACCTTTCCAGGTGTAGCTACTTTTGCTGTTGTGAGAAAATCAATTTAATTTCAAGTTCCTAGTTCTATTTTCAAGAAAAGAGATTTTAAAGCTTCCCATAATACTTAAATTGTAACAACCCAATTTTTAGTGGTGTCAGAAATAGTGGTGTCGGGGGCCACAAATCCGATGAGTAAGTCCGTAAATATTATCTTGGTATTTACTAGCCGAATATAGAGTATTTATAAATTTTTATTTAATGACTTATGTTAAATGAAAGAATAATTAGGTTTAAGTGGTATGTCCCTAAAGTCAAGTAGTTTTAGAAAATGAAGTATTGGAACCTCGTTTCTATAAACCAAGCCGTAAATATTTTATTAAATATTTATGGGGTAGTATTAATGTAACACCCCTTACCCGTGTTCAACGCCAGAACAGGATACGAGGCATTACCGGAGCAAAACAGATACAATCGTACTAAACCGAGACATCTATGATTTAGAAGTGATAATTAATATTTTTGCCTTGAAAACTGGTGATACTATTAGTTAGTGAAAAATATTTGAATCTCTCCACCGAAGGAATTTTCGAGGACAAAAATTCTTAAAAAGGGGGGACTTGTAATAGCCCAACTTTCAGTGACGTTAAAAATAGTGGTTCGAGACCACTAAATTCGACAAATGAACTCGTAAATTATATTATTTAATATTTATGAGCCAAATTCGGCTTTTAAAAGATTTTTGAAATAGTAAATTGAGTTTTATAAAGATTTATTTGGTCAAAAAATTGAGAAAAAGAGGTATCGAAATCTCGGTGTTATAAACTGAGCCATAAATATTTTATGAATATTTACGGAGTTTTAATAAGGTAGTATTAAAATTCTGTTAGAAAATTTTGACGTTTGGTTGGTTAATTAAATAAAAAGGACTAAATTGCAAAAATGAGAAAAGTTTTGTTGCCCAAGAGTAAATACTCAAAATTTGAAGGGTTAAAGTGTAAATATGAAAAAGATGAAGGACTAATAGTGCAAATATTTTAAGGGTGGAATGATCTAGAAACTAAGGAAAATGGATGAATTAGGACAAAAATGAATAGGTGAAAAATTATGAGGGACTAAATTGCAATTTTACCAAATTAAGTGATGACTAAATAATGAAATTTTAAAAGATCATGAAGGGTAAAATGGTCAATTGGAAGAGAGAGAAATCTAAAAAGTAATGATGATGTTGGTGATATTTATAATTATTTAATTAGATAATTATTATTTATTTAATATTTTAATAAGATATTTTATTATTGTATTATTTTATTTAGTATATATATATATATGTGAGTGTGTGTGGAAAAAAGGGGGGAAGAAGAACAAAAGCAAAAACGGTAAAAGGAAGGGAGAAAAGGGAAAGAAAAAAAAAAGGAGAAACTAGAATTTTAAAGCTTTAAGTTTTAATAGGTAAGTCAATCAAGTCATTTTCTTTTAATTTTGATATCTTAGAAGCTTAAGAATAAGGTTTTGATAAAATTAAGTTGACATATTGGAAGTTTATGGTTTTCAAGTATAGTTTATGTTGAACTAAAAGATGAATTAGGGACTTAACTGAATGAATTTCAAGTTAGAATTGATGAAAGGATTAAATTGAGAAATAAGTTATAAGAAACAGTTTTAGACAGCAGCAATAGCCTAAATTTGAAGAATCACCAAAAATGGTAGAAATTGAATTAGAAGTTGGGTAAGATATGGAATTAAAGCTTATTGAGTCTATTTTCATATAAAAGAAACAGAGCAAGTAAAGGAATTTTGTATTCTGAGATATTTATATTTTTGTAAGACTAGTTTAGAATGATTTTGAGATCTTCTGTTCTGACTTGGAAAAATCATTAAAAATTGTACAAAAATAATTTTGGGATATAATTTATATGGTTAGATTCTTTAATGAGTCTATTTTTAGAAGAAATAAACAAGAACATCATTTGAATTCTGTACAAGGAAATAATTAAATTTTAGAGAAGAGTGGTCAGAACTGTCTAACAGCAAAACATGGGAGACTTTAATGAATAAACTGTACTAATTGGATAAACCAAAAATTCTGAAAATTTTATGGTAAAAAGATATGTGAGTCTAGTTTCAGGAAAAATTAACGAATCTTAATTTGGAGTTCTGTAGCTTAAGATAAAAATAATTTAGCAACTATAACACGGATGGACAGCTTGAATATGCAAATAAGTAAATAGTGGAAATTAAAGATAATGTTACTTACAAGTGTATTATTTATACTAATGATGTGGATGGAGAGGAGGAGGTGGAAAAAAATATATGAATGACTTGTGTATAAATTGATCACATGCCAGCTTATCATCGATAAATGTTGAATTGGAAATGAGATAATGTTTTATTTGGAATATTTATTATGATTATCGTTATAATACAAAAAATCGAACTTGTGAGTTGATATGGCTAAATTTTAATGAAGGTTGAATTAGACTCAATAAGTGATTTGTCAATTTAGATTGTGATTGGCAGGAAGAGTTAATGAATTGCATGCTTATTAAATTATTACACATATTTGTCTGAAATACAAGGAAATGATGGTAAAAGATACATTGAAATATGAGACTATGATATATAAACATGGAATATGTTTGATGAATGAGTTTATTTATGATTATATATATTTGTACACCTTGAGTGTACTATCTGTATGAATTGGTATTTCAAATGAATTAATGAGAAAAGTTCTAATATGAAATAGTCTGAGTTCGAAATGAAATATTATGAAACGTACTTAAATACACTAATATGTTTTGTATATGTTATTTGAGTTCATGATGTGGGAAGTAAATTTGTATGTAAGTAGTGTATCGTTTTTAATTACATTTTCATTATTTGATATAATTTATGAACTAATGCTGAATATTTGATGTAATTGATAAAATATTGGAAAGTGAGATAATTTCTCGGTTGAACATTAGGAATAGAAAATGGATACGAGGGACATGTGCGAAAATCTAAGTGATAAAGTCCATGGCATCTAAGTGAAATAAGTCCATGGCATTGTGTTAAATGCGATTAGCTCAAGAACGAACCTACATGATTTATGTGAAATGAAGTAGTTTTGGCTATAAATGTGGCACATGTGAAATGTCCCAATGTACCCATTATTATTCCGATGTGTTCAACGAGAATTGAATTAAAATGACTAAGTGAAAATGAATGTGATTTTGATGATGATGATATTTCGAATGGTTTAATGAATAAAGTTCTGGCATGAAATAATCTGAGCATGAGATAATTAATTATGAAATTAAACTTGAAATAGATGTAAATCATATTTATTTGATATATTGAAATACGACATGGAATGTAAATCATATTTATTTGATATATTGAAATACGACATGGAAAATACATGTATGTGAAACTTACCAGATAATTATGCATATTCAGGATTATGAATTGTTACATGAAATTCATGAAAATGATGGTACATGAAATATTGATACAATGAATTGAATGATTTATGTTTATGATGAAACAGCAAGAGAATGATATACATCATGATATGTAAATATGTGACTATCTCTAATACATAATATATGAAAATTATGTAAATTGTGATGAGCAATAAACTCAAACGTAATATGTTGATACAATAAGTCTATCAATGTTGAATTTATAGGAAATATGATCAAATATATTAACAAGTGTTATTGTTGTTGTTGTTGACGCTTAGACAAGTGTCTAATTACTGGTTAAACGGTAAAATGTTTATTATATGATGCGTTGAAAGGGTAAGTACTCAAATGAAAATATATATTGTGTTCGTGGAAGCGTGGTAAGTTTTAAGTTGTGAAATTCTCTTATAAAACAGATTATCTGAATTTGTTCTAAAAATTTTGGTACTATCTTGTAACCTTATTTCGGTGAGGGATTCAGTTAGGAACGTTACAATTAAGGTCGTATTAAAGTTTCGTTGAGAAATTTTGACGTTTAAATAGTTAATTAAGTAAATAGAACAAAATTATAAAAGTTGCAAAATTTACTTCCTATTTGTTTTAATTAATTAATTAATTGGTTTATTTAGTTAATGTGAGAGGACTTATTTGGTAATTAAACCATTAAGATTAAATTTGGACTATAAGTGGAAGAATTTGATTAAAATTTAAGTGTTTTATATTATTATTATTATTATTATTATTATTATATTAATTAAAATTTGTGATGTTCTTGAAATTTTATGATAGATTATTAAGTTTGGTTGTTAAGTATAAGTATTTTGTTAAGTAATTTTTGATGATTTTCAAGTTTAGGGACTTATTTATGAAATGGTAAAATTCAAGGAAAATATTGCAAATTGTGGATAAACATGGGCTATTATAAGATTAGGTGAAAATCAGTTAGCATGATTTTTAATTAAAAGTGGTTAAATTGCAAGTTTCAGATTTAGGGACTAAATTGCATAAAATGTAAAATTTGAGGGCAATTTTTGTAAATTTTCATTATGAAGGGTTATAAGTTAAATTAATTATTTTGAATGCTGGAAAGGGATTAATTGAACAAAAATATTTATCTAGTGATAAGCTATAAAAGTAACATATTTTAATCCCATTTTTAATGCATTTTTGGATGATTAATTATGCAAATTAGTGAATTTGATGCTCCTAATCCTTTAAATTCATGTTTCTATACTTAGAAGAGCATTTGAGAGTGAAAGGAGTGAAAAACAAGTCAAAATTGGACAAACAGAGCTGTTTTCAAGAGCCATATATAACGCCCAAAATCGGGTCTAGTCGGAATAGTGATTTTGATATCACTTCTCGAGGTTTAATAAAATTATTTTAGTGTTGAATTATGTGTTTTAGTGTTTTTATAAGTATGCATGAAATTTTGGTGAATTAATTTACGCGATTGGAGGCTTGATCGCGAAAAAGGACTAAATCGCATAAAAAGAAAAAGTTGCAATTTCTAGTAAAATTGAGCTAAATGACCATAGAAGTAAAACTTAAGGGTTTTAAAGGGAAAAAAAAGACCCCTTTTCACTAGGATGGCCGGCCATGACAAGAGAAGAGGAGAAAAGTCAAAGGGTTAGGTAAATTTGGCGGATGATTTGATAAAATAATGCCTAATTAGCCTAGCCTACACTTTCCTTCTTCCCATTTTTCTTCTTCTTGCCGATTTTACCAGCCAAAAAGGGGGTTTTAGAGCTTCAAATTTTTAGCTACTTTTATCACTCACAAGTAAGTGATTTTTAAGGCTTTTCTTGAATATTTTTGCATATTTGAGACCCTTGTAGCATGAGCTGCATTTTGAGGGGTATATTGTGCAAAACAGTTGAAAGTTGAAAGTTTTTCCATTGTTGAATAAATGATGTTTGTTGTAAATTTTGGGAAGGAAAATGAATGTAGGTTGTCCATTGGACCACTTTTGTGTAAGATGTTGCATGAAAACACTCAAATTGGGCTTAGTTGTAAAAGTTGTAAAACAAGGGGAAAGTGTGTGAAATAATGAGAAATTGGGGTAGTGTTAAGGATAAAAAGAGTGGTTTAGGCTTGGTTGATGAGGAAACTCGATAAAAATTGATTTCTAAGCCTAGGGGCAAAATGGTCATTTTGCCAAGAGACTAGGGGCAAAACGGTCATTTTGCCTAATTGTGATTTTTGGATTGTTTTAATTAAATTGGTGATTAAATGGATGAATTTGTATTCATTTAGATCAAGGAGAGCGTGGAGTCAACCTTGACCGAGGCAAGGGAAAAGTTTCGGAGTAGATTCCACATTTCACGTATTTTGCATACCAAGGTAAGTTTATATGTAAACGATACCTTCTTTATTAATTTTTTCGCTCATAAATGACTTATATGATATGTGGTTAATGGTATGGATATTGAACGAAATCATGAGAATTGAGAGTATGGGAAAATTTCCATAAATTATGAGTTAAGGTGAGCTATGTGCGAAATCACTAGTTAAGAGTTGAAATTAGCGAATTAAGTGCATGTTGCCTGAGTGACGATTAATATCGATGGGCTAAGTGCGATACCATCGAGATCATATTGACAAGGGTGGGCTAAGTGCGATACCACCGTAATTTACTTATGAATGTGGGCTATGTGCGAGACCACCATGAATTATTATGAGGGTGAGCTAAGTGCGGAACCACCCTATTATCGTTAATGTCTTTATGAATGGCTAGATTCAAAATTTATCTTGCATGGATGTGTTTATCGTGAAATCACTTGAGTGAGATTTATGTGTGATGTGGTGATGAATAAGTGCAGGGAATGTAAGTGCTAATAATATGAGCTTCGTGCGTGAAATTGTGTTGAGAAACTTGGATGAGTTGTGAGAAGAGTAAGTAAACCCATGTTTGAAAGTATTGGTACGGTTGATGTGTTTAATGAAAGATTTTGGTAATAAATGTTTGTATATAGACTTACTAAGCTTAATGCTTACCCCTCTCCTTTCCATTTCCTTTTAGTGCCGCCCAATTTACTTAAGAATCCAAGAACATCGGAGGCATCGTGCACGATATCAACTCTAGTACTCGGTAAAGTCATGTCTTATGTTTTGAGTAATGGCATGTATAGGTCATATGGTCATTTTGTGGATAATCTAATTTGCCAATTGTGTTAGCCATTTATCTTATGAAGATCATTTTGTAAATGGCCTTTGGAATTGGCCTATAATCACTCTATTTGCTTAATGGAATGAGATGAATACCTAATTAGGTGTATTTAGATAAGTATTGGTTCTAGGTATAATGTATGGGGATTGGAGTCTTGTTTGTGTGTGTTTCAGGGAGGCTAAGGGCTTGGTAGATAATCCTATATTGCCCACATGGATAGACACACGGGTGTGTGTCTAGGCCGTGTGAGACACATGGGCCGTACACGGGCGTGTGGCACGATCGTGTGTCCCCTGCACTTTGCATGGATAGCATTAAATGCCATCAGGCTCTTCTACGGGCAAGAGACAGGGTGTGTGTCCTAACCGTGTGGAGGACACGACCAGTACACAGGCGTGTGCCACGGCCGTGTGAATGATGACGTCAGAAACAGAATGTCCAAGTTGTTGCACATAGGCCGTGACATGGGCATGTCCTTAGCATGCCTAGGTCGTGTGAGGTACACAGGTCAACCGCATGGCCATGTTTAGAAGTCACACAGGCATGTGCCTTATTTTTAGTAGACTTCCTTGAAAAATTTTTAAGTACCCGAAATGGTCCCGGATCGTTTCTAAACCATGTGTTGGGCCTCGTAGACCCTTTATAAGGTCTGTAGGGCATAACTTGAAAAATGTTTCAAATTGGGTCGTATTTTAGTAGTTGAAATGGATTGAATTACATGCGTTTTAGTACGGTAATGCCTTGTACCCTACTTCGGTATCGGTCACGGGTAAAAGGTGTTACATGATCTCGTGATTGTGATGAAGTAATAAATTGATCGTACCTAAAAACTAACTATTATCACGATAAAAGACAAGCGCCCCTATCGAATAGTAGTATAGCTAGTGGCAAGACCGGAATATCGAATCCAAGGAACTAAAAGTACTAGTAATGACTTTCTTCCTATTATCTAGCCTAAAAATAAAGAGGGAGTTTAGTTGTAAACTATTCTAAATTAAACTAAAGACACGACAAAAAGTAAATTGGGGAAATTACTTTGGGAAAACTTAATGATAAGGACAATACCTAAGGAAGAATCCATCTAGACTTCACTTGTTATCTAACTCTGAACTAGACGATTTCTTCATTTGACTTGATCCGTAGAGATCCCTAAATTATGTTAATATCTTCGTCGAGAATAAGAACAACTAATCCTAGGTTGATTAATCGAAATCTCTTTCTAATTAAAACCCCTAGTCTTGTATTAACTCGATCTATGGATCCCCATATTAGATTTGACTCTAATCTGGCAGATTTTCGTCGTCTTATGTCTAAGATTGTGATCAACTTCGCTTAATTGTGTTGGATCTACTCTTAAACAGGGACTTTTGCTCCTCTGCCTAAGCACATTCGACTTAAATTAATATCCCAGAAATATCAATTCAAGAATTAAAAACACAATTAAGAACAAGTCAAATATTTATCATATAGTTCAGATAACAATAACAAGATTCATCTTAGGTTTCATCCCCCTTAGATATTTGGGGTTTTAGTTCATAAAAAGAAACATCTCAGAATAAAGAAAATAACAAAACATAAGAAAACCCAAAACTCCTGAAAGGATTGAAGGGAGATCTTCTGTCTTGATGTAGATCCTAGCCTTTGAGATGGATCAATTGGCTTTCCTTCCAGTAATTCCCTGCCTTTAGCTCTCTTTCTTGGCGGGAAGACTGCTACACCCTTGTAGTATCCTCCTAGGGTCTTTATATAGAGTTTCGAATTTCTTTCTTAGCCCCTAAGTAGCTTTTTCTTCGTGAAATTGAACTTCATCACGGCAGGGACACACCCGTGTGGCACGCCCGTGTGAATCGAGTCTTGGCCGTGCTCGAGCTTGCTAATGTGGCACGGTTGTGTGACACGCCCGTGTGGTGAACTCCAGGCTGTGTTAATTTCACACCTTGGCCCATTTTCTTCGTTTTCGGCCCGTTTCTTGTTCTTTTCACTCCCCTATGCTTACTTGAGTATAAAACATGAAATTAAAGGTTTAGGAGCATCAAATTCCACAAATCAAGGAATAATTCATCCAAAAATAGGCTAAGCATGAGGTAAAAATATGTATAATTTACGGTTTATCAAATACCCCCACACTTAAGCATTTGCTTGTCCTTAAGCAAAATCTCAACTTACAATTAAAAATCGTTCTTCTCAACTTATAATCCTTATCAATAATGTTTCAAACTAATCCACAAGTAATCATACATTGTAAATTCAACTGAAAGAAAATCAAAGTCTCAAACAATCTAAGTTGAGAATTTTATCACAGAAACATAAGTTTCCTCCCCTCTTCTTGGTAATTACCTTGAACTCAAAATTAACAAGAGTTGACATCCTCACTAAAGATTCACTCTATCCACTCAAAGTGTTTAGGGTTCAGAAATTAATCACTCATTAGCCAACATGAAAAGTTATTACCATAAGCTTGCAGGAAAATCAAATCTCCAGCACTATGTATTGACATGATACATCGATCAAAAGGTCTTTCAAGGTTTGTAACGTGGCCTTGGTTAGGGGTGTGGTCACAAGCTGAAAAAGAGGGTTAGAATCGAGATTGAATTGAAAAATCATCTAACTAGAAAAATCTCTATCACTGAAACATATTCCTAGAGTAAAGCCTTTTGGATGACATCGTTTAAGAACAGAAGCTTAAAAATTACATGGAAATATGCAAAACATTGAATTACAATTGAAATATATATATGTGTTTTTTTTATAAGAACAAATTAAATACTTTACAAGCTAAAAAGGAGAACAAAGCTAGATAATTATTCAACTCAAATCTCGACAAAAATAGGGATTAAAATAATTGAAGGGATTTCAACAAAAAAAGAGGTTATAGGTTAATATTGAAGGTAAGTCAATGGATGGTTTGTTAGGCTCAATGGGGTTCACTAGGGTTTAATTTTGAAGGTAGGCTTTTATGGAGTAAGTGGGTTAAAACCTAGGTGCCTTTATCATTTCGGTATATCAAATCAATGATGTGGTCTCGACATGTATAATCGAAGCAAGTTCTAGAATAACAGATCAACATTGCTCACTCAAAGCAACAATAAAAGTGAGAACAAAAGGATGTATGCTCAAAAGGCTAAAAAATCTCACCAGAATTATGGCTTTTGATGTCAATCCTGTGAATTTCAAATTTCAAGATAACACTTAAAATTGGGGAAAACAACCTAGAAAAATTTACATTCTCAAAAAATTCAACTTATCATGCTTGATTCTCTAATGTCTTAAAGTTTAAATAATCAAAGCATAAGTACCTATGTATTAATTCTCAACATATCAATAGAAATCATAAATCAATGAGAATTCATTCTATTTGTTAAGGCCAAGATTCAGGGATTTGAGAACAATACAAAAAGTTAGTGGCAAAAATTTTTAGGGGTTTGAGGATAATGCAAAGAATGAAAGTGAATTCCCCCCCCACACTTAAGATGTACATTGTCCTCAATGTACAAAGATAAAGTTACTGATAATAGAAGCATAAAATCATAAGATAGGGAGAGAAGTGAAACTCTTTGAATATTGGATGACTTCCTTGAATAGTGAAAGCTGGACTGGAGAAAGGGCTACTTGAAGTTCATGATTCTAGGTGACTGAAGAGAATAAGCACAACTGTGTGTAAAATTCAAGTATTACTCGATGAAAATTGAAGTGCAAAATAGAAGGAAAAAGGGAGAAATATATAGTAAAGAAAATGAAAATTAAAATTAAGTAATAGGGATTTGGCCCCACGATCGTGGCGCATGCCCGTGTGCCCTTGGGTTGGCCAGTGTGTTTCGTAGACTTATCGGTGTGGCCACGGTTGGTTGGCACGGGCGTCCTATGCCTGTTTTGATTTCTTCATTTCACCCACGGCTTATTGGCACGGCCGTGTTGGGACACACGACCATATAACATGGTCATGTCTTTTGATGTTCGCTTCTCCCACGGCCGTGTTTGGGATCACACGCCCGTGTATGAATTGACAGGTTTGGCCATGGCAGTATCGTACGGCCGTGGCGATTTGTCAGACCCCGTGTTTTGGGGAAAATTTGGCTCTGTTTTTACACAGTCGTGGCACACGACTGTGTTTCTAACCGTGAGGTGTCCACAGCCTTAGGCACGCCCGTGTGCTGGGTCGTGTAGTTCTGGAAAATCTGTGTTTCAAGGAGTTAGTTATGAATTTAAGAAAATCAAAAGTGTTAATGCTCGGGTTGCCTCCTGAGAAGCGCTTATTTTAGAGTCTAAGCTCGACTTACCTTACCTGCACCTTTATGAGGGATTGTGGAGCCTAAGCTCCTCTCTATCATTCTTAAAGTCGTCACCATAATATAATTTGAGTCGGTGGCCGTTTACCTTGAAAGTGCCTTGAGTTGGATGTGTTACCTCAATTGTGCCGCAGGGAAAAACACTTTGAACTATGAATGGGCCTGACCATCTCGATTTTAGCTTTCCAGGGAATAATTTGAGCCTTGAGTTGTAAAGCAAAACAAGATCGCCAAGTTTAAACTGTTTATGTTGCTTTAGACGAGCATCATGATGTTGCTTTGTGGTTTCCTTGTATAAGCGTGAGTTTTCTTATGCATTATAACGCCATTCATCCAACTCGTTTAGCTGCATGAGTCTGTTTTCACCTACAAGATCAGGGTCGAGGTTTAGAAATTTGATGGCCCAAAATGCTTTATGTTCTAGCTCAAAGGGTAAATGACAACCTTTCCCATAAATGAGTCTATAAGGAGATGTTCCTGTGGGAGTTTTGAAGGCAGTTCTATAAGCCCATAAAGCGTCATCTACTTTCATTGCCCAATCTTTTCTATTTACTTGTACGGTTTTCTCTAAAATACGTTTTAGCTCTCTATTAGCTACTTCAACTTGTCCACTGGTTTAAGGGTGGTAAGGGGTAGCTGTTCTATGTTACACTCTATATTTCTGTAAAATTTTCTCAAATTGAGTATTGCAAAAATGAGTCCCCTATCACTAATAATTGCTCTTGGTGTTCCAAATCGAGAAAAAAGTTTTTTAAGGAATCTCACTACCATTCTAGCATCATTAGTAGGTAAGGCATGGGCTTCTACCCATTTAGACAAATAATCAACTACTATTAAAATATATTTATTTCCAAATGAGCTAGGGAATGGACCCATGAAATCGATGCCCTACACATCGAATATTTCACATTCAAGCATATATGTCTGAGGCATTTTATCACGTTTAGAGATATTACCTGTTCGTTGACATTTGTCACAAGAAGTAACATACCTGCTGGCGTCTTTAAATAATGCGGGCCAATAAAAACCTAATTCGAGTATTTTATGGGTGGTCTTAGTTCCACTGTAATGTCCTCCTGTTGGTCATGAATGGCAGTGTTCCAAGATCTTGTTTGCTTCAGTCGTTATAACATATCTTCAAATGACTTGGTCTGCACAAATACGAAAAAGAAAAGGGTTTTCCCAGAAGTAGTTTTTCACATTAGTAAGGAATCGCTTCTTTTGCTGATGTGTCAACCCTTTTGGGGTTATGTTAGCAGCTAAGTAATTTGCAATGTCAGCAAACCAAGGTACCTCAGAATTAGATATAACTAAGAGTTATTCTTTAGGAAACGAGTCGTTTATTTCAGTTTCATCAAGTTCTTTGAGATGTGGATTCTCAAGCCTGGAAAGGTGATCTGCTGCTAAGTTTTCAGCTCCTTTTTTGTCTTGGATTTCCAAATCAAATTCCTGCAACAATAAAATCTATCTTATTAGTTGAGGCTTTGCATCGGACTTAGTTAAAAGGTAACAAAGAGCGGAATGATCTGTATAAACAATGACTTTAGACAATATTAGATATGGTCTAAATTTGTCGAATGCAAAAACCACAACTAGCAATTCTTTTTTTTGTGATAGTGTAGTTCTCTTGTGCTGCTGTTAGAGTTTTGCTAGCATAGTAGATTGGCTGAAAATGCTTGTCTCTTCGCTGTCCAAGAACTGCACCTACTGCAAAATCAATCGCATCACATATTAGCTCAAAAGGTAAATACCAATCAGGTGCAATTATAATTGGAGCATTAGTGAGTTTCTCTTTAAGAGTGTTAAATGCCTTTAAACATTCCTGATCAAAATTGAAAGGTACGTCTTTTTCTAGTAATTTCGTTAACGGCTTGGCTATTTTAGAAAAGTCTTTAATGAATCTTCTATAAAAACTAGCATGTCTTAAAAACTTCTAATCGCTTTGACTGAACTAGAGGGAGGTAGGTTTTCAATGGTCTCAACTTTTGCTTTATCTACTTCTATCCCTTTACTAGAAATTTTGTGTCCTAGCACAATACCTTCTTGTACCATAAAATGACATTTTTTCCAATTGAGAACAAGATTTGTTTCTTCACATCTTATCAAGACTCGTTCTAAATTTTTGAGGCAAAGTTGGAAAGAGTTACCGAATACCGAGAAATCATCCATGAATACCTCCATGATATCCTCCACGAGCTCGTTAAAAATTGCTAACATGCAACGCTGAAACTTAGCAGGGGCATTACATAATCCAAAAGGCATTCTACGATAAGCAAACGTACCGTATGGACACGTGAATGTCGTCTTCTCTTGATCTTTAGGAGCTATCAGGATTTGGAAATAGCTAGAAAGTTCATCCAAAAAACAGTAGTACATATGTCCTGATAGTCTTTCTAACATCTGATCAATGAAAGGTAGGGGGAAGTGATCTTTTCTCGTGGCGTTGTTCAATTTCCTGTAGTCAATACAAACTCTCCAACCTGTGACAGTTCTAGTAGGAATTAATTTGCAACAACAGTCATGCCACCTTTCTTAGGAACAACCTGCACAGGACTCACCCAAGCACTGTTAGAAATAGGATAAATAATTCCAACATCTAGAAGTTTAATTACCTCAGTTTTGACCACTTCCTTCATGTTGGGGTTCAGTCTTCTTTGAGCTTGCACACTTGGTTTTGTGTTCATCCTCCATCAAATTTTTGTGGGTGCAAAAAGAAGGACTGATTCCTTTGATGTTAGAAATTTTCCAAGCTATGTCTCTTTTATGTTTCTTTAACACTTGAATTAATTCCTCCTTCTCATTAGGTTGCAAGTTTGAAGCAATAATGATTGGTAGTGTAGAATTATCTCCTAAAAATGCATATTCTAAGTGTTTGGGTAATTGTTTGAGATCTAGTTTGGGAGGTTCGTCAATAGAGGGTTTTTGTCTTAGTTCATCCTTAATTTCAATGCCCTCATAATCTATTTGTCTTGGGGAAGATTCGTTGGAGTTTAGCCCAGTTATTACCTTTTTCATCTCAGTGGTGACTTCATCTTCTCCCCCACTTTGAACGAGACACAGTTCCAACGTGTCTTTAAGAGTGATTTCCTGAAAAGAATCTTGAACAGAATGATCAATGGAATCAATAAAATAACAAAAATCATCTTGTTCCCTAGAAAATTGCATGGCATCATAAATTTTAAACACAATTTCTTCATCCCCTACCCTAAGCACAAGGTTTTCATCTCCCACATCAATAATAGCCCTGGCAGTACCTAAAAATGGTCGTCCTAGGATTAAAGGTACCTCAACATCCTCATCCATGTCTAAAACAACAAAGTCAATAGGAAATATGAATTTATCAATTTTGAAAAGCACATCTTCAATTATACCCCTGGGAAATCTAATGGTTTTATCAGCCAATTGGATGCTCATCTTAGTTTGTTTAGGTTTTCCAAGAGCTAGTTGTTTAAACAATTTTTAAGGCATTACATTAATAGTTGCTCCTAAATCAGCTAAAGCATTTTTAACATCTAAGCTACCAAGTAAATAAGCAATTGTAAAACTCCCTAGATCTTTTAGTTTGTTGGGTAGCTTATTCTACAAAATAGCTGAACAAACTGCATTTAGTTCCACATGAAATGTCTCATCTAGCTTTCGTTTGTTCATCAGAAGCTCTCTTAAAAACTAAACAGTGTTTGGTATCTGCGACAGAGCTTCAATAAACGGTAAGTTAATATGAAATTTCTTTAAGAGTTTAAGGAATTTACTGAATTACTCGTCTATGCGATCTTTCCTTATCGCATTAGGATATGAGACACGGGGCTTATATTCTGTGCAACTAGTTCTTTATGACTTACCTCATCATTACCTCTACTTACCATAGTCTCCTTACTTTGCTCTGCTGTGGTTTTGGCTAACCCTTCTTCATCAATTGTGTCGATGGCATGGAGTTACTCCTTAGGGTTAGTCTCGGTGTTGCTTGGTAATCCACCTTGTGGTCTTTCAGAGATTAGCTTAGCAAGCTAACCTATTTGAGTCTCGAGTCCTTGGATGGATGCTTGCTGGTTCTTAAGTGCCGCCTCGATGTTTTGGAAATGGGTATCTGGTACGGAGATAAATTTTATGAACATCTCCTCAAGGTTCAGCTTTTTCTCTTGTTGGTACGGTGGTTGCTGAAATCTCGGAGGCGGTGGTGGTCTCTAATTTCCTTGGTTACATTGTCCTCCCTATGAGAAATTGGGATGATTCCTCCAACCTGCATTGTAAGTGTTACTATAAGGGTTATTTTGAGATCTAGGATTATTACGCATATAGTTGGCTTGCTCGTTTTCCATGCCATATCCATAGGTAGGGTACTCAAAATTACTCATGTCACACTGCATCACTGGGTGTACCTGCGTAGAACCAACTAAACCATCAATCTTTTTATTTAAGAGTTCTACCTGATTAGAAAGCATGGTGACCACATCAACATTAAAAAGCCATGCAACTTTTTGTGGCTTTGTTCTCATGACTTGCCACTGATAGTTGTTCAGTGACATCTCCTCTATAAACTTGTATGCTGCTTCTGGTGTTTTGTTATTAATTGTTCCACCGGCGGCTGCATCGATCATCAGTCTCGTTGAAGGGTTTAAACCATTGTGAAAAGTTTGAACTTGTAACCATAGAGGTTACCCATGGTGAGGGCACCTTCTCAATAAATCCTTGTATCTCTCCCAAGCATCGTAAGGTGTTTCTAAATCCATCTGCACAAAAGAAGAGATATCATTCCTTAATTTAGTCGTTTTAGCCGGCGGAAAATATTTAAGTAAAAATTTTTCGGCCATTTGTTCCCATGTAGTGGTAGACCATCGTGGTAAAGAATTGAACCACTGTTTAGCTTTATTCTTCAAGGAAAATGGGAATAGCCGAAGACGAATGGCATCATCAGAAACACCGTTTATTTTAAATGTGTCACATAATTCCAAAAAGTTGGCTAAATGAGCGTTAGGATCTTCATCCTGCAAACCATCAAACTGAACAAACTGTTGTATCATCTGAATAGTGTTAGGTTTCAGTTCAAAATTATTTGCAACAATAGTAGGCCTAACAATACTAGATTCAATACTAGCCAAATTAGGTTTGGCATAATCATACATAGTACGAGGTACAGGATTTTGCTCGACAGGATTTGCGATTACTACAGGAGGTAGCTGATTATCTTGATTTGCCTCCATCTCTTCTGTAGATTCAAGTTCTTCTTCTTGTCCTTGTTCTGGCTATCGCAAGCTTCTTCTTATCTCTCTGCGAGTTCTACGAAGTTTTGGCTATCGCAAGCTTCTTCTTATCTCTCTGCGAGTTCTACGAATTGTGGCTTCTACATCGTCGTCAAACAATAATGGTCCTCTTGGGTTTCTTCTAGTCATAAACTAGAGACACTTGGAAGAGAAAAATAAAAAGAAAATTTTAGTAAATAAAAACCTAAAATAAAAATAGAAAATAAATTGCAATAAAAGTAAAAATGGCTAAAGTAATAGGAATCGAGTGTTCCTAATATTTTAGTTCCCCAGCAACGGCGCCAAAAACTTGATCTCGTGATTGTGATGAAGTAATAAATTGATCGTACCTAAAAACTAAATATTATCACGATAAAAGGCAAGCACACCTATTGAATAGTAGTATAGCTAGTGGCAAGACCAGAATATCGAATCCAAGGAACTAAAAGTACTAGTAATGACTTTCTTCCTATTATCTAGCCTAAAAATAAAGAGGGAGTATAGTTGTAAACTATTCTAAATTAAACTAAAGACATGACAAAGAGTAAATTGGGGAAATTACTTTGGGAAAACTGATTGATAAGCACAATACCTAAGGAAGAATCCACCTAGACTTCACTTGTTATCTAACTCTAAATTAGACGATTTCTTCATTTGACTTGATCTGTAGAGATCCTTAAATTATGTTAATATCTCCGTCGAGAATAAGAACAACTAATCCTAGGTTGATTAATTGAAATCTCTTTCTAATTAAAACCCCTAGTCTTGCATTAACTCGATCTATGGATCCCTATAATAGATTTGACTCTAATCCGGCAGATTTTCGTCGTCCTATGTCTAGGACTGCGATCAACTCCACTTAATTGTGTTGGATCTACTCTTAAATAGGGACTTTTGCTCCTCTGTCTAAGCACATTCGACTTAAATTAATATCCCGAAAATATCAATTCAAGAATTAAAAACACAATTAAGAACAAGTCAAATATTTATCATATAGTTTAGATAACAATAACAAGATTCATCTTAGGTTTCATCCCTCTTAGATATTTGGGGTTTTAGTTCATAAAAAGAAACATCTCAGAATAAAGAAAATAACAAAACATAAGAAAACCCAAAACTCCTAAAAGGATTGAAGGGAGATCTTCTGCTTGATGTAGATCCTGGCTTCTGAGATGGATCAATCGGCTTTCCTTCGAGTAATTCCCTACCTTTAGCTCTTCGTCTTGGCGGGAAGATTGTACACCCTTGTAGTATCCTCCTAGGGTCTTTATATAGAGTTTGGAATGTCTTTCTTAACCCCTTAAGTAGCTTTTTCTTCGTGAAATTAAACTTCATCACGGTAGGGACACGCCCGTATGGTACGCCCGTGTGAATCGAGTCTAGGCTGTGCTCGAACCTGTTAATGTGGCACGGTGGGAAATCTAAAATAGCGGATTAGTCTTTGGATCACTTTAGGACATCGTTTTGGTACAGGTAAGTTTGTATGAACTGTAATTGCTTAAATGTTGTTTAAATTGAATGTTTATTATGTTGATTTAATATAAATGAATCAATATACAAATGAATCAATGCTATGATGAATTGACAGAAATCGAGTCCCGGTTGAACCCTAGGCTTTCTTAGGATACAAATGACATGTCATTAGGGACTTTATGTTTTAGGTGCTGGTCTTGAATGTCTTACCGATGACTGAGGTCTTGCATTTGTTGTGAATTCTCCACAGCTCATGTGAGCAGCATCGTGTAGCTTACATTTTGACCCACAGCTTGTGTAAGCAGATCCATTTCACAGCTCATGTGAGTATTGATATAAAGGAAAGGTTACGATTATATGTAAAGGCACACTTCGTGTGAGCTTTTTCGAGTATCTGATGTAATTCTAGATGGTTCAACGAGTATGAAGAGGAAATGAAGTTGTAATTATTCAAGTGAAATGAATCATGAAATTATGAAAAGGATTTATAATCTAAATGATATGATTACATGTGTAAGCCTACTTATTTTATGGATGAATGCATTTATATCATTGACAAGTGCACTAACTTGTGAATTGATTATGTTGTTTAGGCTTATACTAAGCTTTTGGAATGGAATGGTAAGTAAGTAAATGGAATGGTTCATAATCTTATGAATAGGTTGATGAATATGTGATGTATCTTATGAAACCACTTATGTTATAAATGAACATATATGTGATGTTAACGAACTTACTAACTTGTGAGTTTGATGGTGTTTTAATAGGCTTACGCTAAGCTTATGGCATTGGTATTGATTTATGTTTAATATATGAATTGTATTAATGAAGTGGTAAGTTATGTTTAAATTTATACGAGCTTAGTAAGCACTCGTTACTTACATAGTTTCTTTTCTTTGTTTCATAGGTCATTGGAAGCTTGATTTGGTTGGAAGTTCGTCAGAGACCTATTACACTATCCAGTAGTCAAATTTATTAGTTTTTGAGTATTTTGGCCAAGGTTTACAATGGCATGTATAGGGTGATTTGTAATGGTATTTTGGTGTAGGAGTTAATGGAGTTTT
The DNA here is from genome assembly GCA_020496765.1 of Gossypium stocksii. Classification (NCBI taxonomy): domain Eukaryota; kingdom Viridiplantae; phylum Streptophyta; class Magnoliopsida; order Malvales; family Malvaceae; genus Gossypium; species Gossypium stocksii. The sequence continues at coordinate 39,469,808 of CM035629.1, forward strand.
GGCATGTATAATCTTTAGAAAGCTATGTTAGTTTGGTACACTTTAATGCCTTACCAAGTTATATTGTTTTGGTTACTTTAAAGTGCTTATTTATAAGGTTCTCTTGGCATGTTGATCATGGTTTGAAAATGGTTACTTGTGACATGTTTTAGTTCATATTTGAACTAGGTTATTATGTATGGAAATTACATTATTAACATGTATAGGTAATTTTGTACTGGTATTTAGTAAATGTGTAAATGGTAATATGGTAGGTTTGTGCTTGAAGTTTATGTATGGTTGATGGACTTGCAATGCTTGTTAAGTTAAGTCCCTTTGATCACTTTTACGTAATTGATATGCATGGCCTTTTGTCACTTTGATGTTGGCATGGAAATGGTCATTCATGATGTGTTTTAAGCACAATAGAATTAGGTCTTTATGCATGAAATGAAGCAATGTTAACATGTTTTGGTAAATGGTGTTTGGATGTATTTATGGTGCCTTTGAATGACATATTGGTTAGGTGATGTAAGATGTATGAACTGGCATATTTATGCATGTTTGAATAATGTTCAAAACTCTTGAATGTGTGCTTAAATGGTTTGATTAGTTATGCATGAATTAGGTATGGAATGGTTTGATTTTAGGTAAATTTTGGGTTCACACGGCCTGGGACACGGTGTAACAGCTCGAATTAGGGCCTAATCGAGCCTAATCGAAATAGAGGTTTCGAGACCACAAATCCAAAGTAGAAAAATATAGTTCATGATTATTTTTGAGTTTATGACATAATTGAATCATATTGAGAAAATTTCATGAAGGAAATTTTATGAAATAGTGATTAATTTGTCCTTTAGGACTAAATTGCAAAAGATGCAAAATTATGAGTTTCTGGAAGGTTTAAGTATGAAATAGCATGAGAGGAATTATTAGGAGCCCTTAGTTGGCAATTAGACCAAAATTTGGCCCTATGGACAAAAATGCCCATGGAAGGGTAAAATTTCAAAGAAAGGGTGTAAGGGCATTTTGGTCATTTGGTTAATTAATGAAATAAAAAGGGAAAGTAAGCCAAAAATAAGCTCATCTTCTCCATGTACCAGTCGAATTTCTCAAGCCCTCCATAGCTAGGATTTCTTTCATTTTCAAGCTCCAAGTAAGTGACTCCAAGCCTCGTTTTTCATGTTCTTCGTATTTTTGAAATCCTCGTAGCCTAATCTAGCTATTTCTACCACTAATTTGAGCTAGGGTTCATAATAAAAAATATACCCATGCATGACATGCAAGTATTTTGATGCTTAGTGGTAGAAAATGAAAGTTTAAAGTGTAGTAAACACCTTTCTCTAGGTGATTTTCCATGAAAGTCCCTAATAGGGACCAAATTGCAAAGTTAGTAAAATGTGTAGTAAAAGTATGAAATTTTGAGCAATGTGGGCCTTTATAGACACTAATGAGTGTTGGCTAGGCTTGTGTAGTCAAGGGAATAAATACATTCCATTATACGAGCCTAGAGACTATTTTGCAAATATGCAAAAGTTTAGGGGAAAATCATAAATTTTGTCAAAGTGTCAATTATGAGCTATTTAGTCAATGTGGGTGCTAAATAAATTAAATTTGTCATTTTAGATCAAGAAACACGAAGCCCGGATCGAAATCGGGCGAAAGGTAAAGTAGTGGACTAAACCAAGTATTCACCCACATTTTGGATCCGAGGTAAGTTGTATGTAATAATTTAGCTCCTATGTTATATGAATTCATTACTATGACTTTTATGAAATCATGGTATTCCTTAAAGACATGTATATGATTCTGTATGAGTTATGTTAAATTTTTATGATATTATATGTTAAGGAAATGTATGAGATTCATGATATTATTGATGTGAAATACTACCAAGAAATGAGGAAATCATGAAAAGAGAAATTACATGCAAGTTTAATTAATGCGAAGGATACTGTAATCATGTCATGAGTATTGTAGGTCCTGTATAAGACCATGTCTGGGACATGGCATCGGCACCGAATTGAGATCCCATGTAAGACCATGTCTGGGACATGGTGTTGGCATTGTGATGTGATCCCCTGTAAGACCATGTTAGGGACATGGCATGGGCATTTGAGATGAGGTTCCATGGAAGACCATGTCTAGGACATGGCTTCAGCATCGAGAGGAGATAAGGATCCCTTGTTATGTCTAGGGCATGGCATGGGCGTCTGATATGAGATCCCGTGTAAGACCATGTTTGGGACATGGCATCGACATCGATGTGTGATCCCATATAAGACCATGTCTGGGACATGGCATTGGCATCATTTCATGAGATTGAATTACGGGTATCCTTCGATATTTTTTTTAAATAAAAGAATTTTAAATGAGAAAAGTGTTTAGGTTGATAAGTTTCAAGAAAAATGCTAAAGTCTTATATTGAGTGTTGCAGGTATATATACGAGTAAGTATGAGAAATTGAAAGTACATTGTTATGAGAAATACAACATGAAAAGCATGAGTAAGTATATGATTGAGTAAGCCATGAGAATGAGTAAGAAACTACATGAAATTCATGATACTTATTTGAGTGGGATTTTATGATTTTATTGTTATTTTATTCATGCAACTTACTAAGCAGTTTATGTGCTTACTCTTTCCTTTCCTTCTTCGATGTAGATTTGCCGTACCAGCTCGGGGATTGTTAAAGTCAGAGCTCAAAGTCACGCTATCAAGCTGTCCATATTGGTATAGTAAAGTTGATCATTTTGATGTATAGCGTGTATAGGAAGTTTAATCATTTTGTTAAGTCTCATTTTGTGTAGCCAAGTAATGTTGTAATGGCCTTTGAAAATGGCCTAATATTGCCTAACTCATATTTTATACAATGAAGATGAAGTTCATGAATGTGCAACCTTGCATGTTTAAGTATAGTAAAGTGTATGAGAATGATATGTATGTTGGCATTGGGATGCCTTAATTGTGAGTATTTAGAGTGTATAATATACCTTGATGTGTGCTATAAAATTCGCTTTGTGTTTGGTTATGTTTCAGGGTGGCATAAGCCTTGGAAAATAGCCTATTATTGTCTACACGGTTGGGCACACGGGCATGTGCCTAGGCCGTGTGTGACACACGGTCAGCTTCAAGGGGTTGTTAACAGGCCGGGTGTCCCCTGCATCTAATTTAGTTAAGTCAGTATAGAACACGGGCTGAGTACACAAGCGTGTGCCTTGGCTATGTGCACCTCTGATGTTTATAGTGTTCAAGTCAGAATGCTCCACGGGATATTGACACAGTCGTGTCTAGGCCGTGTGAGGGACATGGGCCATAGACACGGGCGTGTGTCCAAGCCGTGTCAAAACCCTTGTAGGTTGAAAAAAAATAAATTAGACACGGGCTAGGGACATGGGCGTGTGAGCCTACATGGCCTGCCCATACGAGCGTGTCCCATCCCACACGGGCGTGTGGCTCTGTTTTAGGTAAAAATTTTCTAAGTACCCGAAAGTTCTCGAATCGATTCTAGAACACACCTGATTTATGTTTTGGGCCTCATAAGCCCATGATAAGGTTATTAAGAGAATGAATGATAAGTTCTTTTTATTAAAGAAAAGAAATTTTATAGCTCGAGATTTCAAGATATAGTATGATTTAGTAAGGTAACGCCTCGTACCCCGTCCCGGTGTCAGACTCGGGTAAGGGGTTTACACACGGGCTGTCACACGGCTGTGACACGCACAGCCTGGCGACATGGTTGTGCGTCATCTGTAAATTTCTTAGTGTTTAAAGTCAGTGAGTTACATAGCCTAGCACACAGGTGTGTGGGGCATCTCAGTGAGTTACATAGGTGAGGACACGGGTTGGGACACATCCATGTGTCCCTTGTTCGAAAGTTACACAACTTAGCCACATAGCCGTGTGACCTCTATTTCCAATTTTTGCAACTTTTTCTTAAACTTTCTGTTTTACTTCAAATTAGTCCCGAATTGCCACAAAGCTATTTTTAGGGTCTCGATGACTTGATTTAGAGACAAAATACATGTGATTAAATGGATTATAATATGTTTAATTTATTTATATATTACAATGTTAAATGTTTTCGACTCTACGGTAATGCTCCATAACCCTAATTTAGTGACAGAGATGGGTTAAGGATGTTACACAAATATTATGTAATCAACACAAATATATGAAAAACTAACCTTTAGGCAAAGAAACAAGTAGCAGCCACAACCAAGAACTAAAGCAAAAAACTAGGGAGAAACCAGCAATAATGATTGTTTTGGTTCCCAAATCTGGAAAGAAATAAGGTTGGAATAGAAATTAGTTTAACTTTCAAGGATAAAAAGTAAAATAATAAATAAAAGTACGGGTATTTTTATCTGTTAAAGATATTTGCTGTTTTATTATGCTAAACTAGTGGTAAAACCTCTGGTCAATTTTGAGGCTGCCAGTGTGATTGAAATCAATTTCATTGCACTATTGGTGTTTATCCAAACATTGCATCAGTGAGGTTGATAGCAGATTTTTACAACTACACCACACAGGCGTTAATCACCAAACCAAAGGAAACCTTAGAGTTGCTTATGGGCCAGTGAGTTTGATAAATATATTTCAATTCAATCCGGTTTATTTTATTATTTAAAATAATATGTTTTTTAAATAATTTTACAATTAATTTAAATAAAAAATATTATTTTTCAAATGATAAAATGTATGAATTTGGTGGGATGTACTAAGACTCAAACCTAAAACTTATTTTGAAATCGATTTCAGCTCGGTCCATCCATGAACAGCAACTTCGTCTTTTTCTTTTTCATTTTTAGCAAATTTAATTTTTCTAACATCAAATTCATAATTTACTCTTGATGCTACTTGTATGTATCATTTTAACCATTTCAATCTATTTTGACAAATACTACCTCATATTAGTATGTATTTTGTATCAATTGATATAATATTTTAATATTTTAAATCAATTTTTATAATTTTATTGTCTTAATTCTTTTTGCTTTGTATTAATAATTATCCTCAACTGAGATAGCAAAAAAAAGTGTACACAAATTCCAAGAAGAATATTATTTTAAAAATTTAGACTTTGAAAAAATGTTATAATCTCTGAATTTCTTAAATACAAAGAGAACTCATTTGATTTTTGTCTTCTATTTAGCTTCAATCTAAGAATAGTCTAAATTTGATCTTAGAAGGATGTGGTTCACTTCAAAGGTTGTTGAGACTTGGTGTTAAAGTTGAGTTTAATGAGATGTTTGCTTGAGAATTTAATTTGATTTTGGATTCAAGTGTCGTTGAGACTTAATATTGAATAAATGATGTATGCTTCAAGGGTCATCGAGACTTGATCTTGAAATCGAGTTGGGAGAGAGTTTGAATCCAAGAGTCTTTGAGACTTAATCTTGAATGGTTGAATCCGCTTCAAGTGCTGTGGTGATTTGCTTTTACAACAAGTTTTACCTTGTTTCTTCAGTTGAATTGGATCGATAGACAGCTTTCTTCAAAAATAACTTTTGGTTTCCTCTCCTTAGTTGAATTGAATTAGGAGATGACTTTTCTTCGGAACTAATTTGGTGTTTGTCATAATTTTTTTAAGATCTTTAGAGACTTTTTGACTTCTAAACTTGTGATGTGTTGAATGACTTGTACGTGACCCCTTACCGTCGTGTCGGTCAATCAAGTAAAAATAATTCTTATAAAATAATTCAAGACTCAGTCACGCGCATAATTTTTTTAAAGTGTACAAGTGAATTGGTAAAATTGGGACACACTCTCACATTTTTGTCATTTTTCCAACTTCAACTTACCATAAAAAAATGCACGGTGAATTAATCATTGGCCATATATAAGCGATGCAGTTAATATGGCAAAATCATGGCCAATTCTCCAATCACCATGTCATGTTTCTTTATGCAACATGTTTTACCCACCAATTCACTTTTCGGGAAAATTAAGAATATATATTAGTTTTAAAAAATATTTAAAGTTTATTTTTTTTTAAATTTAAAGAAGGGAAAAGTGTGCCTGCAATTGTATTATTTTAAAAAATAAAAATATAAATGTTAACTGTTGTATCACCAAGTCCTTGATTTTTTAATAGTTGGGACCAACAACTATTGGAAAAAAACCCCAATGTTTAAAATTTTTTTTCTTATATATATCCTTTACACTTTTAATTTTTTTTCACTCAATCTTATTTATCTATTCTTTTAATTCTTTTATTCTTAAGTTTCTATCATAATCTCTCAAATTCTTCTTTTTTCAATTTTCTATCCTAACTATTTGTAAATTCTTAGATTTTATTTAATATCATCTTCTTAAAGATTTTAAAAATGTCAATAACTCTAATTCGTTTGGATTACAAACATATTTCCAACGTCTAATTACAAATGGCAAGGAAATGTTATTATATTTTCCATTTTAATTAGTATCATTATTAAGTTTTTAAAATTATTTTTTTTAGTTTTTTATGTTTATATAATTAAGACGAAAATTGAATTATTGAAACATATATACACAATTTAAGTGCAAGAGAACCGTGTGTTATTGAACAATACTTGAAATAGGCAAGATTCTTACACGTGTCCCATATGCTCGGCGGGACTAAATTGGAACTTGCACTTATCAGTGCTTTGTTGGAAAGATGAAGACCCGAGACACACACATTACATCTTCTGTACGGTAAGTGTATGATTACACTCAAGGATCTGACATTACAATTCGGTCTATCGGTTGATGGGCTAGTCGCTATGGGGGTAGTGCGTGTTGGTGATTGGAGCACAATTTGCCACCAAGTTTTAGGAAAGATGCCAGACAAGTTTAGTGGTAATTGCATACATATGAAATGGTTAGAAGATAATTTCTCACATGTCGACAACTCTTTTAGTGAGGTTCAAAGACAACAATTCGCTCGAGCATTCATACTGTATGGTGGCTTTAATCTCAAAATCTGGTTTACTTAAGGTGACTCCTACAACTAATCGACCTAAAATAAGCCAAGCGACAAATTGGGGATCAACTGTCTTGGCTACATTGTAACGAGAGATATGTCAGAGAACTGAAGCATAGAAAATTAAAATTGGTTGTTGTATACTCCTTCAGTCATGGGCATTGTACCATTTACCATTTTTACATCACCGAGTAAACTATCCTTATCAATTGCCACTCGTAATAAGGTAAGATTCATTCAATACTATAGTTATCATATTATTTTTTATTATTATATTTTTGAAATAACATATTATTTGAACATGTGAAATAATGACGCGTCATGTGGGTACACTGGTTATTGTTAGATTAACGGTTAGAAGTCGATGTTAGTTTTTGAAATTTTCAATTACATAATAATTACATAAATATTTGAAATTTAATATTAGGTATGTAATAAAATTTATAATTTCATACTACAGTTTGCATGAATGTCATACTTTGATTCGAGGATTCAAGAATTCATCTTGGTCGAATTTTTGACGAATTGAAATATCTGGCATGTCAAAGTGCCATTGATAGTTTTTACAACGGTTGAGATGCTTGAATCTGATCGAGTGATGTGCCAGTTTAGGCTTGTGCAAAATATTCCACCCACACCTCAGAACCTCGATGAACTTCGCAAGATTGAATTGCGGGGGAGAACTGGAGAAGATTGGCCTAAAATCCATGCCAAGTATGCGAACATAGGTATGATTTCATACGTATGCACAGACCAATTGTTAGATCAAATTTAGTGATGTCTTCAGATTACATGCCATGATTTAGACTTCATGATAAGTTATATCTATTGCCAAAGGAGGAAATGAGTAGAAAAATTCAATGTAAAATGTAACAACCTGTTTTTCGTTAAATCAGAGCAGTGGTTTTAGAACCACAAATTCGAGGTAAAAAAATTATTGTTAATATTTATTTAAGTGTTTAAAGCATGTTAGTATGAGGATGTGAAATTTTTGTGAAGTAATTTTATCGTTTAAATGTCAATTAGGTAAAAAGGACTAAATTGCATAAAATACAAAAATAGTGTTCTAATAGTTTAGAGTACTTAATGGCTATTAAATTGAAATGATGAAGTCCTTATGTTGTAATTAGACCATTGGTTTTGTTAATGGACCTGTATGGGCATTAATTATGCATGTTTTGATGAATTAATAAAGGGTAAATAAGTAAATCAATAAATTAAACTAAGTAAAATAACAAAAACAAAGTTGTTATCTTTGTTTTATTCATTCCACCACCGAAAATAAGAACAAAGGAAGCCATTTTCGAGTTTTCAAGGGTTCGGCCAAGCTTGTTTATGCATATAAGTCCATTTTGACTCAGTTTTTGATGATTTTTATGTTTTTATAATTGTTGCAACTAGGTCTAGCTAGTCCCAAGACTATTTTGCAAAACCATTAAATGTTTTGAAAGATGCTATTGATGAGTTTATGTGTTCTGTGATGATTTATGATGAAATATGAAACTTTGTTGATAGATTTTCATGTTTTATAAAGTGGTTTTGAGTAAAAATACGAATTAATGATTAAATTGAGAAAAATGTTAAATTTGTAGTTAAATGTGTGAAAAAGTGATAAAAATGGGCTGCTAGGGACCTATAGAGAATCTGACCATCATGAGTTTCAAAGAAATTGTGTGAATTTGTGATTTTTGTGAAATTAGACTAAATTGTAAAAATGAAAAAGTTTAAGGGCTAATGTGTAAAAGTGTTTAATTGTATATTGTGGATTGAATTGAGTGAATAGAAGAACAAATAAGCTAACATGACGTTTAGATCAAGAAAGAAAGAATTCGGACTTAGATCGAGGGAAAAACAAAGTGATCGAATAGTTTGTCCGGCTTGTCATTTCCACATCCGAGGTAAGTTCGTATGGTAATAAATGTTATTTAATTTGTGTTATAAATGTATTATTATTGAAATGGATTATGAATTTTGAAACCATTTTATGTTTTAAAAACGGGGGATCGACTTTGGATTTTGAAAATAAACGGGAGTCGCCACCAATCCTTTTTTACTGAGGTGTGATCGGGTCACCTCGAAAAAGTGATTGTTTTTAATAAACAATTTAATTTATCAAAACAACGATTTTGGTCTACGAAAATCAGAAAACGGGTTTGGGAGTTGATTACACACGAGGAAGGATTAGCACCCTTGATACGCCCAAAATTGGTACCTAGTTGATCATTTAGTGTCTTAATGTTGAAAACTGAAAACTTGAAAGAATTTAAAATACGACCCCTCTTTATATCGATGTTATTAAAAAGATGAATCATTTAGGTAAGTTAAAATGTATGGTAAATATCGTCTTATCCCGGGGTAAAATGTCACATCCAATATGTTAGGACATAACACTTTCAGCCCCTAAAACTAGACTTGCCATTTTATTCAAAAACTCGTTATTTAATTTTGAAAGGATATTCGAATACTTAGAGTAAATGAGAGAAACCGAAATCTAATACGTTAGGGCATGATCTCTCGAATTTCTAACTACCAAACATTGCCTTGATTTTGAAAATCTTATTTCGAGATGTCAAAACGTCACATCCAATACGTTAGGATACGACATCTCGAATTCTCGAGAATAAGTTTTAAATTTAAAAATTTGTGCACTTATTATTTTTTTTTAAAAAAGGATATTCGGTTATTTAGATTAAGCGAGAAAAATCGAAACCTAATACGTTAGGGCACGGTTTCTCAGATTTCTAAATACCGAACATTGCCTTCGCGAGAGAAACATTTTTTTGCCGAGTAAAAGTTAATAAAATAAATTTGTAATAAAATGCGAAAGTAATTTACAACAAAGAATATATGCAAATAAAGTAAATGTAATAACAAGAAATAAAAAAAAAAAACCATAAAAGAGTAAGCAAGCATGCGAATTAATTACAGATTAGAAATAACAAAAAATAATAATAAGAACTATGTAATAAATTTACACATATAAATAATAAACAAACAAATAATAAAAGCAGAGATAAAATTAAGAAAAAATATTAAAGTATAATAGTAAAATATTAAAATAATAATAATAATAATAATAATAATAATAATAATGTAGTAATAATATAATAATATTAATAAAATATTAATAAAAATAATATACATAAAAAATGTTAATAGTTATGAAAAGAAAATAGTAATAGTTTATTGCCAATATAATAGTAATAATAATATATTAGTAACAATAATAGAAAATAATAATATGTATGTATATAAAATATTAATAATGATGAAAAGAAAACAATAGATATAATATGATAATAAAATAACAATTAATTAAAAAGGGGCTACATTGAACTAAAATCTAAAACAAGGGGGCGAATTTGAAAATAAAAAGAAGAACGAAGGGCCTATTCGGAAGCGTGCACAACATGAAAGGACTAAAAGTGCAATATTCCCTCCCATCCGAAACACACAGTGCAAGGGAGGACCAAAATGAAAACGAAATAAAAGTTCGGGGCCAAATTAAAAAGACATAGGAACTTAATTGCAGAAGCATGAAAAAGCGGAGGGGCTAAATGCTCAAATAGCCCCTCCAATGGAAACACGCGGATCCTGAGGTTGGAGCTGGTCGGGTCATGCGATTCGGCTCAAAACAACGTCGTTTTGGGGTTTTAAGCTTGACCCCAAAACGACGTCATTTTGGGGGGCTTATATAAGTCAAAAAACTTCAAAAAAATTTCATTTTTTACATCATTTAAAAAAAAACACAACAATCCTCTCTCCCTCTCTCAACCCTCTCTCGGCCTAGGCGATTTTTGATCGCCAGACCACCGCCGGGCGGTTGCCGGCGACCACTGCGCGCAATGGTCGGAGCTCCAATGAGGTAAATTTTTTTTATAAATAATGTGTATATATATATATATATATGTATATAAAAAAGTATATTTGGAAAGAAAAGAATAAGAAAAGAAAAAATAAAAGAGAAAATCACTTCGTTTTCCCGATTTGGTTTTTTAGCCTTTCTTGTTTGTATTTTGATGTTTAAAATCTATTTTTTGGGTGGTTGTATTTGGAAAAAGAGAATTGCTTCTTGTATTCATCCTTCAAAATGAAAAATACAAAGACTTTGGCTTTTTATAGCCTTGTTTACAAGATTTTTCTACTCTCTGTCATTTCTCTTTTAATGTTTGCAAGCGGCGGTGACAGAGGCAAGTGGCTAGGAGATGCGGTGGAGAGGTGGTGCTAGTCAGAGGCGGCGCAAGTGGGGGTGCCTAGGTGCGACACCGACTTAGGGTTAGGCTAGGGTTTGAAATTTTGATTTTTTTCTGATTTGATGTAATTGGGCTTAAGGTATAGTTGGGCTTGAGGTGTAATTGGGTCTTGGTTAGTTAGGGTATTGGGTTTAGAAAATAGGTTTAACGGGCCGGGCAAAAAAATTGGGCATTACAATGAAATTGGTTAGGAATGAGCTTTCAAATATAATCAACCGAGATTTGACAGATAGAAGTCCCGTACGAACCTTAAGAATAGTTTAGATACAAATGTCATGACATTAGGGTTACCGAGAATACGTGTAACACCATATCTGGGATATGGCATCAGTATGAGATTTTGTGTAAGACCATATTTGGGATATGGCATCGATATTATATTTTGTGTAAGACCATAGCTTGGCTATTGGCATTGATACGAGATTTAATATAATACCGTATCTAAGATATGGCATTGTTACTGTATATACAAGAATCCCGAGTATCCAAATATATTCTGAAGGGTTCAACGGGTATAGTCAAGATGAGAATGAAATTCATCGAATTAAGTGATACAGGTACATACAGAACTTAAGTGAATATCGAATGAAAGTGACTTGGTGAATTCTTATTGAATCATGTATATGTCATGAGAAAGGTTTGTTTATAGATATATGATATGCCATAATACGTTTACTTGGTTGATTTGCATTCAGTTGATAAGTTAATTTTATTATCATATGTGCTTACTAAGCTGTAAAGCTTACTTTATTTTATTTTCCATGTTTTATAGAGAATCAAAGCTAGCTCAGATTTGGGGATCGTCAGTGACATCATCGCACTATCGGACATCTATTTGGTACTTTTGAGATTATATATATATGGTATATGGCATGTATAGGCTTGATCTTTTGGTATGTTTTAAGTTATGAATTTATAGCCATGTGATTTGGCTTGTAAATAATGTAAATGTTGGTATGTATATAGCCATATAGGTTGGCTTATTTATGAGTTAGTAATGTGATTATGATGATGTGTGTAAATCAATTGGTATGTGCTATGTGATGTTCATGTTGCATTGTGATATGGTAATTTGGTAAGGTTGTGGTTGTAGATATGATAGCTCAAATGGTTAGTTGATAATTGGTGTATAATTTATTGAAGAATGTCATGTTTTGGCTTGACTTTGGAAGATGAATTAGATGAATTATAGTACATGTTAGGTATGTGAAATATGGTTGGTTAAACATGATGAGTGGGTATGTTTTTGGATAGGAAAATGGTATTGGAATGGGTGTTGAAATGGTTTGAATTGATATGGTATGTTTTGTGTAAATGATGATAATGTTTGGCTGCTTAATTGTGTATGAAAATGGTACCATTTTCCCTTGTGTAGGTATACTTGACTTGGGTGGCAAAATGGCCTTGTAAATGGCCTATTTTTGTCCACACGGCAGAGACACGGGTGTGTGTCTCAGCCGTGTGTGACACACGGTCATAGTACACGGTCGTGTGTCCCCTAGTGTTGACATTAAATATAAGTTAGTATATACCACACGACCAGTCACACAGGCGTGTGACTGGCCGTGTGGCATAAGTCAATATACCTTACACGTTTTGCACAGCCTAGTGTCATGGGGCTAGACCTTTTGTCTCGCAATCTGTGCAGCCTTAGGTAGTTTCTTCGCCCAAACTCGCCTAAGTCAGCCTTTAACCTGAATGAGGATTCATTAAGAACTCCTCCAAGGCACCAATTGTAGAGCGGAAGTGATTTATGCCAAAAGAAGCTTGCAAAGGACAAGAGAAAGCCAAAGAAAGAAAGCACACAAAGTGTTTGAGTAAATGCTCAAGGAATTCTATTTCTCTTAAGAATTCAATCTTACAATGGATGGTTTACAAATGAGGGGAAGGCTCTCTATTTATAGTTGAGCTCCCCCAGAACTGACGGTTAAGATCAAAATACATCGACAGATGAGATTAGTTTATCCCTTAATTTTAGTGATTTACAAGATTATATCCTATCAAATCAAATCTAATCTTTACAAGATATGATCCTCTCCATCTTTTAAGATTAGTTACCAAATCGGCCTAAGTTACCATATCTTCACAATCGGGCCAACAGGCTTCAATCTGATAGGCTTCTCCAACAATTCTTGGAATCGGGCCAGTTCTCGTGGGCTAAATGATCCTTATCTAATTGATTGACCTCCATGGGGTGCATCTTGTGCCATGGTCACAGGCTTCAAACTTAGGCCCGTGACATTCTCCCCCACCCATTCTCGCAACGCCTTCATTGTGACTTCTGAATGGCACTGACTTGATTCACCTCGATCTAGTCTTGACGCTTTAGCTTTTCCCTTCTTTCGGGACTTTTGCCTCATCTTCCGTCGCTTCTTAACTTAAACCGTTGCATTCGTTGGTACATTTTGTTGGCAAGAAATCTCCTCTCTAACTTGCCCCAATTCTGACTTGTTACAATTGGAATCCCCTCGATTCTCACATCTTGGCTTTGTACCACCCATAGTCCCTCAGCCTTCTTGTTTAGGAACTCTGAAAGGGCCCCAACGATTTTGCCAAGCCAATAAGTCAGAATTCAAAACATTAAGAGGGTGTTTGCAATGTACCTTACTCGAAACATTTACTCATTTCGACTGCTTCTGTATCGCTTCTTTCCTCATGAAGTTCGATACACAATCCACCTTCCCCAAAGGTGACATCTCTACAGTCGACTCCACAGGTCTCATATCAGACTCACGCTCCATAACTTTTCCGAAGGGGCTTTCGTAGCATTCCGTTTGTTGAGTTAATATTTCCCCCATCTGAAACATCTTTGACTAGTTGGATTGACAACAACACCTTGGTCCCAACTTTCATATCCCGATGCATTGGCACAACAATTTTCGATGCCGGTCCAGTGATAATATGGATCTCATTGGCCCATGGAAACAGGACTGTCTGAATCCTATCAAGGAAGTTTAAGCCAAGTACATAATCATAATCATCTAATTGGATTACCTCAAAGTCTTCCTTGCCTTTCCATTCGCCTATTGTAGCTCCACATTACGAGCTACTCCCACAGTTGGGGCCTCCTCAGAATTTACTGTCTTGATCTTCTTATTCGATTTCCTAATCGATAGACCAAGCTTTTTGGCAGCCTTTTCTGATATGAACAAGTCCGACGCTCCCGTATCAATAAGAGCACTCCGCTTCTGACCCACAATGTTGATGTCCATAAACATCAACCCTCCTCTACCATTCCTTTTCTCAGGAATGAGTACTATCGAACCGACTCTTGATGGATTTCCCTCAATAGGCTTCACCTCTTCCTTTGGCTCATTTTTCTTTTGGATAGCTGACATCACCAATCTCTTCAAACATTTTCGCAGCATGTGTGGTCCTTGACAAAGGAAGCATTTTATCTTCTTCCTCTTGTCCTTTGGGTTGTTGGATCCTCGCTTCGCATCTTGTGGCTTCTCATTGCCACTTGAGCTATCAGTACTGTACCCATCGTCGTTATGCCTCCCTTCATTTTTCCCATGTTTTCTTTCACCATTGCTCATTCCATCGGGCTCAGACGATACGAGCTTGTCTTCCATTGCACCAAGCTCAACAAAGGACTCTGCTTCTACCATGGCTATAGTAAGTTCGGTGATTCCTTGCCTACGCAACTCATGCTTTTCCTACAGCTTTAACCCATCCTCGAACCAATAAAATGCTTCTTTCTCACTTAAGTCAGAGATTTGAAGCATCAACTCGCTAAATGCCCGCACATACTCCCGAATAGTCCCTTGTTACGTGAGACGATGCAACTTAGCCCGAGCTTCCTTCTTGGCATACTATGGATAAAATTGCTTCTTCAACTCTCTTTGGAATTCCTCCCAAGTCCCAATTGCATTCCCTCCACGTCTCTCATCCGTGGACCTACGACGCCACCACAAGAGAGCCACATCAGTAAAATATATTGAAGCAGTGTTTACCTTAATTGCATCCTCCTCGATGCCCATCGCTCGGAAGTATTGCTCCATTTCCCACAGGAAGTTGTCCACGTCCCTCGGAGACCTGGCACCCTTGAACTTCTCCAGTTTGTGAACATCCATTGCTTATTGCTTCGGCCTTGAAGGCAACATCCCATTACTCAAAGTAACTTTGTAAATCGTGAGCTCCCCCTTAAGCTCTTCAATCTCTTTCTTCATGGCTATCATCATATCCTCGATAGCATCATCCCTCTCTTCCAACTTTTTTGTAGTGGAATTGACTAACCCATGCATCTTTTCCAAACTGGCATCGAGGGAATCCAACACATAATCTCTGAGTTGCTCCTCCATAGCGTCAAACCCATTAGTACGTCCCTTGACCAATTCAAGCGTTTCTTTTATGTTCCCTACGGGCCCCTCGAGCTTAACTACTCGGTTCTCCAAAGCTGTCAGCATGTCCCTCGAGCGACTTGTTTTTCCAGCCCTTCCACGAGTCTGAACTAGTTCAGTGTGATCACCAACTTCTTTCAACATCCCAACGGTGCCTTCGAATCTTTGGCTCAGATACCACTTATCACGGGGCTAGACCTTTCGTCTCGCAATCCATGCAGCCTTAGGCAGTTTCTTCACCCAAACTCGCCTAAGTCAGCCTTTAACCCGAATGAGGATTCGTTAAGAACTCCTCCAAGGCACCAATTGTAGAGCGGAAGTGATTTATGCCAAAAGAAGCTTGCAAAGGACAAGAGAAAGCCAAAGAAAGAAAACACACAAAGTGTTTGAGTAAATGCTCAAAGAATTTTATTTCTCTTAAGAATTCAATCTTACAATGGATGGTTTACAAATGAGGGGGAGGCTCTCTATCTATAGTTGAGCTCCCCCAAAACTGACGGTTAAGATCAAAATACATCGACGGACGAGATTAGTTTATCCCTTAATTTTAGGGATTATATCCTATCAAATCAAATCTAATCTTTACAAGATATGATCCTCTCCATCTTTTAATATTAGTTACTAAATCAGCCTAAGTTGCCATATCTTCACAATCGGGCCAACCAGGCTTCAATCTGTCAGGCTTCTCCAATAATTATTAGAATCGGGCCAGTTCTCGTGGGCTAAATGATCCCCATCTAATTCATCGACCTCCATGGGGCGCATCCTCTGCCATGGTCACGGGCTTTGAACTTAGGCCCGTGACACTAGCACATGGTCTAGCACACAAGCGTGTGTGGCCATTTCGAATAGGCACACAAGTTAGACACACGGGCATGTGGTCGACCGTGTGACCTAAGTCAGAGAGTTACATGGGGTAGGACACGCGCTGGGACACTGCCATGTACTCCCATTTTGAATGTCCACACGACCTATGAAACAGGCGTGCCTGGTGGCCGTGTGAGACACACGACTTGTTCACATGGGCGTGTGTCCCCTGTTTTAAGCTAAATTATCTAATTTTCCTAAAGTTTTCATATGTTATTGGTTTAGTTCTAAACCACTTCTAAAGCATGTTTAAGGCCTCGAATGCCCTTATAAGGGACAATGTGAATGTATTTGAATGTAATATGCTTATGTATGCAAATGTATGACAAATGGAAGTATCTATGAGTTATAAGTTTAGTAATGCCTTGTAACCCTGTTTCGACGATGGATACGGGTTAGGGGTGTTACATAAAAGGCTAACACCAACCATATGAGGCCGCGGTCGTGAGTACATGCATCGAGTTCATCATCATCAGCTTCAACCCTGAATTCTATACCGATGGGTGCATTTCCCATTCAGTATGGTTTATATTTTTTTGGTGCATTTATTAACCTATGTTTTTCACACAAGAACCAAATTATGCACCATATATCATGTGTCGTCACTTTTTCCAAGAATATTTTTTGCACCACCTCCATCCGTAGGAGCATATTACACGCCACTGCTGTAAACAACACCAATGTATCTATCATCGACTACAATTCTGACATTCTATGCACAATTGGGTTATTCAACACCATATACATTTCTGTCGATAATGTCCCAAAACTACCAAAATCATTGTTCTTTAGAGGTAGGTCATCTTCGCAACCACTTACTAATACAACCGACGTTATATGATGGAAACTTAAGATGCAAGTGTTGTCTAGCACGAAAGAACAAGATGAAGATGAATATAGTTTTGGAGATGAAGATTAAGATGAAGATAGAGATAAAGATGAAGAAGATGAGTCAAAACCCCAACCATGAAAAAATCCTTCTCGTAATCGACACCCATCGGGTTGTGACACATATTCGGCTTGACGACAGAGATTATTTTTATTTTAAATTTTTTTTCATGTACATCATCATTTAGTTTGTTAACTTTTATTTTTTTATATATATGTAATGCTTCATTAATATTTGTATTGTATTTTTAAAATGATGGAAATGTGCAAGTGTACACAATCGTATCAAGTAATAAAGTGACAAGTAATGTTGAGTTATCATACCCACAAGGACTGTGCAAGAAAATATTTATGAAATGCAAATTTAAACAATTTGTTGATGAAAAATTTGAAGAGGTGTTGTAAAACTAAAAATTAACTAAGTAATTTAAATAAGAAAAATAAAAAGTAAAAATATTCCAATGCACGATTTCTAAAAATAAGTTTAATCAATATGATATAAATATGTTAGATCAATTAGAATAATTAAATTTGTGTTCATGTTGTTACGAATAATTTCACAGCAACTCAGTAAACTCCTAACTAATGCACATACTTACCTGTTAGAACCTATTAATCTCTTGACCATATCTCTATGTCAATTCAACTGATTAATCAAAATTTAATAAGCAAATAAAAGATTACGTGAGGTAACAATATATCTTTACATTGAAACAATTTAATCACAATAATCTTGCAAGTTATACAAAGCTAATGTATTGTTTAATACCGTCGCTAATTTAACCCTCAGCTACCTTAGAAGATTAAACATGCATCGATTAAATATTGTGTCTATTAATTACAACTTCTATCCGTTTAAATAATTAATTCAATTGTTACCTTACAATTAAAATGCAAGTATAACATAAACATGATTTTATTTAATTGAACAATTTACTAAGACCTAACAACAACACAAACACATTTTTAATAATCTAAGTGGACAAAATGCAATTAATCTAACACGAAAGGAATTTAAGTCATTTTAATTTATTAAAGAACAACAACACAAATATTCATGTTCATTTAACAACCCAATTTCAGTGAGATCAGAATAGTGGTTTCAGGAACACAAAACCGATCCAAAAATGAAATTGTGTTTATTTTATTATATGACCCGTATTATCTTGGTGATGTCATGTGATAATTTTGATAAGAAAATTTTACCAATTTCGTGTTTAATTACGAGAAGGACCAAATCGCATAAAATGTGAAAGTAGAATTCTAGTAGCTATAAGGATTAAATAGCTATGGAATTCAAAACTGAAGGTCCTTATATGGTAATTAGACCATTAATTAAAAGTTAGTAGATATTTATGGTTGAATCATCCATGGAAATTGAGAAAAAGGGTAATGACTAAATTGGAAATAGAAATAATTTAATTAAATAAAAAAGATGATAAAAGATATCATCTTATTTTATGTCATCTTCAACCTAAAATACATGAAAACCCTAGAAGGAAGAAAAGAAATTTTCATGGCTTGATTGGGTAAGTTTCTTTGTCCTATTTTTAGTAATTTTGACATTTTTAAAACTGGGATAGTCTAATCTATCTATTTGGGGGACTAATTTGAAAAGTTATCAAAGTATGAAAAATGGGTCATGAATGTATATGCAGAAAATTAGAAATTTATGGTAGAAAATGAAAGGTTGTGCTCTTTACACCTAACCTCGACACTTGTTCGCGAAGGTTGGAAGATCATTGGAGCATCGTCACACTATCAACTACCTTATTTTGGGTATATATAGTTGAATCCTTTTGGTATAATGGCATGTACAGGACAACTTGACCATTAGTGGTTTGGTAATGATGTTTTGTAATCTAGCCATTGGAATGGCTAGAAATGGTTGTTTTGATATACTTGTAATGTCATCCTATGGTAGCTAAATATATGTCAAGTTGGTTAATATGATATATTAACACGTGATATGTTAAGTATATGAGATCAAATGTTGTTAATACCTAAGTTAAATCCAGGTAAGTTATAAACAGACATTCACGTAATGGTATGCCATGATGAATGATGAAGTTTGATTAATTTGAATGCTTGGAATGATTGGTATTGGATGTGTGATCCAAGTGTAGGTCTTGGGTGTGATTTTGGGTGAGAAATAAAGCTAGAAGTGGTTTTATTTTGTCCACACGAGTAGACACATGGGCGTGTGTCTAGACCATATGCGACACATGGCCTGGTAACATGGGCATGTGGATAGGCCGTGTGTCCCCTGCAACTTAGTTTTGAAAAGCAAAATGCTTAGAATTGAGCACATGGGCAGAGACACGAGCGTGTGTCTCAGCCGTGTGGGGCACACGGCCCAAAACACGGGCGTGTTTCTTAGCTGTGTGAATCCTGCACCTATTTTTTGAAATTCGAATTAACCACACTGCCTAGCATACGGGTGTATGACTTGGCTATGTGACATCAATTTGTTCATAAGTTGCAAGTTAGAGAGTTACACGGGTTTAGGAGATGGGCGTGTGACTCTTAATAGAGAGAAAAATTTTGGGATTTTGCAAAAAAAATTCATGAGATTCCGATTTGGTCCTGAATTGATTCTAATGCATGTTTTGGGCCTCGGGGGCCCTACTAAGGGACGTTATGAATGATTTCAAAAAATGAATAGTAATTTACTTGAATTATTTAAAAATGTTCTGAAAGTTTTGGTAATGCTCTGAAACCCTATTCAGGCGAAAAATACGGGTTAGGGGTGTTACATTCATGATCAAAATAAAACTAAAACAAAGATTAAGAGAAGGGGACTAGAAAAATACATCTCTATGGTTTTCTAAAGCCAGACTAGTGCGCTTCTCTCTTCTTTTCTCGATTTACTGATCCAAGGTCTTCATGAACACTTGATTGCTGCTACTCCAAAAGGCGTGCAAGCTCTTTTTCAAGAGGGTAAATTGGAAAAGGAAGGAATAATTTTGGAAAACAACTATAAGAGAAAAAAAAAAGAAAATGTGTGTGTGATATGTGTGAAGTGATGGATGAAAAATGAGGGAGTTAAAAGGGGATTTTTAGAGTGGGAGACGGAAGCTAAAATTAGCTAAAAATAGCAGCCAATCCCCCCTCATGGCCGGCCATGCTAGGCAGAAGGAATGGTTGACTCAAATTTGCTATTTTTAGCTTGTGGCTAAAAATAGAAGGCATGAAAAGGGGAGGGGTTTGAATGGCATTTAGGAGGAGTTCAAAGGCTATTTTGCAAGTGTAAAAGTTAAAATAAGCTGATTGGGTCAACTATATGGGATGGTTTAGGCTGCTCTCTTAGGCTTGTCCATCCTCCCTCTTTACTTGCTCAATTTAGGCCCTTTCCTTTACTTCGAGCTGCCTGTTTTTTCTCGATAAATATCAAATTAGACGTCAAAAACATAAATCTAAGTCCTCCATGGTTGTTAATTCATCATCTTGTGCTCCCAAGGTGCTTTGTAAATTAATTCTTCCGAGGTGATTACTGAGCTAATTTTTCACTCTTTGTGCAAAACTATCGAAAATAGATCAAAATGTGAGAAATTTATTATAAAGATAATTAAAATTAAATATGTTTCATAAATTGAGTGCTAGTTAATTATTTGATAATTAAATGATGAGAGTTGACAAAAATTACTTAGAAACTGCATGAATTAGTGCTAAAAAAGTCTATATATTCTTGTGCTTCCACACCTCCAAACTTAATTTATTACTCGTCCCGAGTAATGCACAAATTGCGAAAGGAATTTTAAGAAAATCACCTTTGAAAACTTCTTCAAAAATCATTTCTTCCCACAATCATGTGTTTAGTGTAATTATGCTCAAGAACATGAATTTTGAAATTATGCAACTCAATCATACACATTGTTCGAATTATTCTTAATTATTATCATGATGGCAATAATAGACTAAATGCTTTCTCAATAAAGATATGCTAAAGTCTTACCAATTAATTTTTATTTCCTAATTTAAGGCTAAACTGCAATCACTAAATTTAATTTATGCCTTTATATGTTAAACTCTAACACCCCAGACCCGGCCCGGACGTTATGGCCGAATTCGGTGATGTCACATCAAAGAGGCTATTTTCAAAATGACTTTATTCATTTGCGAATATGTTTGATGGAAAAATTTACTTGGTGAAAATTAAGTTTGAGATTTAGAAATTCAAGTCCATGTTAAGCCCAAAATGGAAGCCCATGTTTAAACAAAAAGGCCCAAATAATAATATTATTTAAAAACCACGTTTAACTCAAGTAGGTTATCTAAGTAAAAATAAGAACTAAGCAGTCAAAACATTGATAAACTCTAAATACAGTCACCTCGGAGACACAAGGCCTTTTTACATCAAATGAAAACAAAATAACAAAACTAAAGTAATTGAAAGAAATAATTTATTTAAAATCCCTAAGTAACTTGCAGTGTGGCCACCTCCGAGTCCTCTTCCACGTCGAGCTGCCTACTGAGGATTACCTAAAACATTTAATTTAAGGGTGTGAGTTTCGAAACTCAGTGTGTACAGCCCTTGGCAATCAAATCAATTCAATATACAAATATCACATTAGGCCTAAGCCCTAACAATATCAGTGGTCTGGGCCTTAGCCCACGTTGACCTCATATCATATAAGAATCACATGAATGCAATGCTCCCACCTCGAATCCAACCCTGCACTCCACCCGTACCAACCCTACGCTCCTGTGGGGATATAAATATCAACCTATCCATCCCTACACTCTAAAGGTAGCACCGGTTGCAGCACTACTCAAATGTTGCAGCGAGCTGCTCGTGGCTCAAAAGCCTTCGTTGGGTCCACAGTCGTCAAGCAACCGTGCGACCCTCATATACACTTCCTCCAATCAAAACCCAGCCCACATACAATATAATAACTCATGAATGCATCATTGTCACATACAACATGAACCAGTCATACTTATAACATATAGGGGTATTTTAGTCATTTCACTACCCATGGGTATTTTGGTAATTTCTACCCTACAAGGGTGTCTCGGTAACTCTACCCTTCGAGGCGTTCTACTTTACAGGGCATTATAGTAATTCTACCTAAAAGGGTATTTTCGTAATTCTACCTTAGAGGGGTATTTTTGTAATTTCTTAAGGTACAGGTTTTAATTATGGATTTTGGCCCATCAACAAGTCCTCGGGACTAAAATGAACGGACACTATGCACCAGGTAGGATTCAAGAGAAGAGGAGGTGGGTCACTTGGACCGCTTAAGTCCTAGATATGCACACATCCATAGCCACACCTTAGTCTAACGACTTGTCCACGGACATGTTTAATTATTTAATTAAGTCTTATGTAAAATTTGAGAGATTAGAACTAGGCCTAAAGTCCATAAAAACCCTAGCATGCATTTCTATAGTCCCATAAGGCCCAATCATATTCATAAAACCCATTAAGTCCCAAACATGCTTATGTAGCCCATTAGGCCCGATCACAATCCAATCATACATTCATGCATGTCAATTCATCATACAATTTCATATCACAACTTTGCCACTTTGGGCCCACAAGTTCGTCAGGCCCATTCGGGATTTTGGGATTTCGGCTTTTGCCGATTTTCGTGTGTGTAGTGTATGTACACACCTGATTGACGACCCGCACTACACTATCCTCAGCCTCGACCTACAACCAAAACCATTTTTGAATAAATTCTATACCTTAAACTACAACTTTATCAAATCTCGAAGCCTTACCGTAACCTTACCATGTACTACCAGTTTTAATAGCCTCTCATTCGCTATTATTTTTGAATATCCTTAGATCTGCACCAATACACACATATTATCAACATCAAGTGACTCGTATTCCACACGAGTCACCCCTATCAACCACATTTACTTTCAGCCACCTATGAAACTGAAGTTGAGAGTGAGTACACTTACCATTTGCTAAAGATCCTTACCACGCTTGAAATCTTTGAACCCTACCCCTTGTTAATATAGGGTTAACGACAAGAAAAAGATTAGATAGCCCTTCGGCTTTTATCAAAACTCACTAAAAGATGGTTAACTAAGTACTTACCGAAACTAGTCTCTGATCTTGTAGCCTAGATATCTACTGAGTGTGATTGGCTTTTAAAATCTTGATTAAAGGTTGTAAATAACAAAAACAAATTTGTGATGGAGGAAAGCAAAAGAAATCTGCAAAGGGGATATGGGTATTCGACTTTTAAGAGATTAAGGAAAGAAATTGGCAAAGGGGATATAGGTATTCGACTTTTGCAAAAGAGGAAAAAGAACTAGAAGGAGGGAGAAGAATGAAGCATGTGGTTTGGCAAAGCAAATGAAACTCTTCAAAAAGAATTCGGCACCCCCTATAAATACCCAAAGCCGAACCCCTAAAGTCCCAATTGGCTCCACTTCATCCACATCTTATCTCCTAATTTTTCTCCATGATAAGCTCTCTTAACCTCTTCTTATATTTTCTCTTCTGATCACTCTCCTCAGAGTCTATCTTCATGCCACTTCCAACCTTCTAGAAGGCCAAAATTAAACTCCTAAAAATACTAAGCTAGGATCCAAAACTTAACCAAGGCCCAATACTTCTAGGCCCAATACTTCTAGGCCCAAAATTTGAGGTGTTACATAAACTTAGCAATTTCTCTCCACTAATGTAGTCGGCATAGAAATATGAATCAATAGGTCTTTTAAGTAGGTTGTAACGTGGCTTGACTAAAAGTAGGTAAAAGATAGATAATTCTAAGTTAAAAAAACCCTAGATTCAACTTGCACCGGACCTTCGGAATAAATACCTTCAAATTCACCAACTCATTTTGCATTTGAGTACCCATGCTCTTTGTACATCTATTTGTTTGAGTATGACCGCCCCCGGACATAATATTGTCTAGAATTTGAATATTGCACTAAAATATAGAATTACGAGGTGGTATCCATAAGTATACGGGTCTAGCTGTAACATAGTTTTACAAATAAGTGGGGCGAGCACTAGATCAATTCTAACTTAAAGACTAAAAGATCTAATTAGTACTTTCCATTCAATTATAGTACGAAGAATACAAAATAATGGATTTTTGGGGTTTTTATAATAATAAAAATAAAATAACATAAAAGATAATATTAAAGAGATTAAAAAGGAAGAATAAATCAAATCTAATTATGAGTGATTAGCTCGCTTCAGTAATCTTTATAAACTATCATCTCGGGTTCCTCGTCAATCAACTAGTAGTCACCTTAGTAGGATCTTCCTATCTTCCACTAACATAACGAGTAAACAAGAACTACTTATCTTTTGATCTCACAGTCCAATCTGGTTTGGGGTTAATGTTTTCACGGATGGGCAATACCAATTTTGGGTTAATTCCCACCTTGATAACTTTCCAAGGTTGTCAACCCGAGGGTTTGTTTCACGTTCTTCCTTTCCCAAATAGCTAATTCATTGAGTAACCCTACAAAATAGTTAATAGATCATATCTCCACTTGCTAATCCCTCATAGAAGGATTAGCTCTTTATGGCATTCATAAACAATATATGATCGATGTAAAGAGAAAGCATACTAATTAAATTGACAAGATAGAGTAAATGGAAGAGCCTAATTGTATTGATATTAAGTGTAAATCTACAGAGTTGAATGATTCCAAAATCTAGATCTATTGAAAGGAAACAACAAACAAATAAACTAAACTCCAGAGACATAAGAAAGAAAATGAAACTAAATCTAAAGAAAGAAACTAGGTTAATGGAAAGGTGTCTCTAACATATTCCAAAGGAGCTTATTTATAGCCTTCAGGTGACCTTTTTCCTTAACCCTAGGTCAACTGACGTTCCTAAGCTATAAGTTTGACTATGCAGACCAAAATGCCCCTGCTTTGTGTTTAATTTCCATCCTAGAGTCAATGTCGCGACAGACCAGGACCTATGTTGCGACATAGCAACCAGTATGCTCCTATGTAGCCATCTTCAGGGGTATGTTATGACACCCTCAATCTGTGTGGCGACATCAAAAGAAGACTTGAGTTTTCTTCATTTTGTTCCTTATGTTGCAACATCAGACCTCTTGTGTTCCAATATCGAACTAAAATGTCTTTTAATGGTCCCCTACACACTTATAAAGTGCATTAGCTCTCCCTTAGGCCTCATTTCGCCTGTAAGGTCAATAAAAGACTCAATTTGCACATTTTATTAAATAAAAGTAAAACTAAAAAAACTTAACTAAAATGTAATGAAAATGCTTGTATTTAGGCTTTTTAAGTGTAAAAACTAGTTTAATCTGCTACACCGAATTATGGCAGATCAAACTTACCCACACTTAAGTCATTGCTTATCCTTAAGCAATATAAAAAAAGATGACAAACAAAAGCATGGCAACCCTTGAGCAAATATGATACAAGTATTGACTTCGAGCATATGGCTTAGGCATTTCATGTTTTACTAACAATTTTAACATGATGAATAGTTAACTTACCACCTATGACTTTAAACATCTAGGTTCAGTATTGATAAACGATAATTGATAAATATTTTTACCTCATGCTTAGCTTAATTTCTGGATGAATTATCAATGAATATGTGGAAATTGGTGCTCTTAACCCTTCTATTTCATGTTTTATACTTAGGATAGCATAGGGAAGAGAAAAGAACGAAAAATGGGCCAAAAATAGAGAAAATGGGCCAAAGTGAGAAAACGACACGGCCCAGGGATTCACCACACGGCCGTGTCACACAGCCGTGCCACATAAGGTCCAACACGGCCTAACCTCGACAAGCACGGTCGGACCACACGGTCGTGTCACCATCAACAGTCTCGCACACGGCCTCTTGTCAATCCACACGGGCGTGGCACACGGGCGTGTCCCTATCATGAGGAAGTGCAATTTCACTCGGAAAAGGATGCTTAGAGGCTAAGAAAGGCATTCCAAAGCTCTATATAAAGACATTAGGAGGCAACTCCAAAGGTGTACCTTTTCTCGCACAAGAGAGTGTCGTATTTCTGCCAACACAGAGAGTGAAACCAAGGAATTACTTCAAGGGAAGTCGATTGATTCATCCTAGAAGCCGAATTCTACATCAAGACAGAGGATCTCCCTTCAATCCTTCAGGGGTTTTTGGGTTCTTTATGTTTTGTTATTTTTATTTTTTTGAGATGTTTTCTTTATTAATTATGAACTAAATCCCCCAAATACTTGAGGGGTATGAAACCTAAGACAGATCTTGTTATTATTTTATCTTGAGTTATATGATAAATACTTGAATCGTTCTTAATTATGTGTTCTTAAGTCTTGTTTTAATAATCCTAGGTATTAATTCAAGTATTGATGTGCTTATTCAGAGGAGCAAAAGTCCCTGTTTAAGAGTAGATCTAGCATAATTAAGTGGAGTTGCATGCAACCCTAGACATAGGGTGACATAAATCTGCCAGATTAGGGTAAAACCTAATAAGGGGATCCATAGATCAAGTTAATGCAAGACTAGGGGTTTTAACTAGAAAGAGATTTCAGTTAATCAACCTAGGATTAGTTATTCTTATCCTCGACGGAGGTATTAACATAAGTTAGGGATCTCTAATGGTCAAGTCAAGTGAATAGATCGTCTAGCTCAAGAATTGATAACAAGTGAAGTCTAGGTGGATTCTCCCTTGAGTATTGCCCAAATCAATCAGTTTTTCCTAAAGAGTTTTTCCCCAATTTACTTTCTGTGCAATCATAGTTAGTTTTAGAATTAGTTTCATAAAAATTCCTTTTATTTTTACGTTAAATAATAGAAAAGAAGTAAGTACTAGTACTTTTGGTTCCCTTGGGTACGAAATCTTGGTCTTGCTGCTAAATTATACTATTGTTCGATAGGTGAGCTTGCCTTAAAGTCGTGATAATAGTTAGTTTTTGGTACGATCATTATTATAAATTTTATTACTTCATATCATGCATATCAAGTATGTTACAAAATATACAAGTATTAAGGGTCTCATCCATAGAAATCCATCAACAAATCATACAAGTATTTTGATTATCTGAACATAATAGAAATAGTTGTTTATGTGCATGTTTAGTATGATGTCCATTCATGTATAAGGATATTTAGGTCACATAGGACTTTTCGGCTTGTAATGTTATGAAGTTTAGGATAGGTATGGAATTAAAAAACAATAAGCATATAAAAGGGTTACAAACACGAAAATAGTTTGACACATCGTATTGATCCCTATTCTTTACCCTTTAGTGACCCTTTCTCACTCACTGCCTTATTTCTTATTCTTTCACCTTCCTTATCTCTCCATATAGGAAATCATAGCATGACATAGTAACTACGGCTAGCCTACGAGTTTTTTGTGCACTAATGATTGAGTTTTTTTTTTCTATTTTTTGTGAATTTTTCACTTTTCTTTTTCAACTTATCTCACTCAAGAATGCTTTTTTGGCTTTTTAGGGACTTTTTTTACTCGTATGGACTTTCTTTTTTGGATTTTTCTTCTTGTTTATAATTCCCATATCATACTAATCTTTCCTATTTCACTTTGTTTTTACAAAATTCGCCATGATCTATCTACTTAACCCTCAATACGTATGGTGAAACATCTATAATCGTGCAGTGTAAGACCAAAGAACAAGGGCAAATAAAAATTTACGTGTTTAGGCTCAGGGCTTGTAATGTGGTTCATTAAGAAGTGCCAATAGGCTCAAAAATTGGTACTAAAGGTGAAATTTAATTATGATAGTTGTTTGGCTCTGGATGTGTTCCAAACAATGTCTTTAAATATCTCAACATGCATAAATTTAATCAACCAAACAAATACAAATTTGACTATTTATCATTCATACTAGCATGCTCATTTCCTTGTATTTTCTATATCACTTGGTACAATTGATTGCTTAATACCTATTATAGTGTACCATATAGAACTTAGTAGTCTAATAAAAAAAAAATTAAAATCACCTCCCATCATACCAAATTTATTCATAAACACAAGCAACCTATGTACATGCTACTAACCAATCACTTATATTTATAGAAGCTCAAGCACACAAAAGACAAGAAAAATCAAAGAAAATGTAAAAGATAAGGAGAGAAGTTACTTAACTGATTGTGGTGGCTAATGTTGGGTGCTTCCTCCTTTGATCGTGTGAAACTCGATTTGTTTGTGTCTCCTCCATATTGGGTTTTTTTTTAAATGAAAGATTTAAACAAATTTCAAAATAAAGAATTATGTATTTATCCCTATCCTAAAAACATATTTGCATTACCCTAAAGTTCAATATACTCCTTAAAATAAAAAATAGAAGTAAAAAAATAAGCATTCAAGTTTTCCTAAATTTTTCTACTTCTATTCCTACTAGATTACTCTTGAATATTACTCCTCATCTTCCTGAAATCCTCTTTTCCTCCTTTCTTCTTTTTGTTTTATCTATAGAAGAACAAATTGCTTGAATAAATCCTTACTGAATAATTTCTTTGTGGGATTCATGGTTTTATCCATCTATTCAATGGGTATTCTAGCCCTTTTACATAGTTCCGTAATTAGATGTGGGAAAATATTCCCTTTCCTAAATTTCTCACACAATCAACCATGTTGTTATATATCCAGGTTCAAATACATATTTACTTATTCTGAAGGATCCTATAAGTTATGATTGCTTGAATTGGACTAATCTCAGACATCTCTATTATAGGTCATATTCTTGAACATATGGACTTCAGACACATCTTAGCTTTTGGTGTCATCAGCTCTTGATTGAACGTCTCAGGAATTACTGTCCCCATTCGATACGTTCATATCTCTTTCCCTATCGTTAGGAATCTCAATACTTCTTCTGTATCAATGTTTATAAATTCCTTCAAATCTATTTTTTAGAGATAATCGTGATAATAATATGGTGCATCATAAATTTGGCAAATACTCATCTTAGTTACCAGAATATTAACCCCTCTAACCTTCACAAAGGAGTGCATCTCGTAGAATGGTCTAGTTGATTCCCTTTGTTTTAATGGTAGATAAAATTCCTGTACCACAAGAGTTATTTAGGGTTTTTCAACTGGCAAACAGAATTTCATCCATTCCCTTTCAGTTGTTCCCATATTCTTTTACAATTCCTCACTAAAGGGTCAAATCCTTGTTCTTGAATAAAAGTATATGACTATTTGTACTGAAACTGGCCATTTGATGATATGTTCTTATTATTAGCCTTTATTTCTGATAAAAGAGTGTTGCCTGCAATATGATATTTGTTAATGACATCATAAGGTTACCATATGTCCTATTTATAGATTAGGAAGAAATAATAAATTATTCAAGAGTTATAATCTAGTTCTACTAAGTAAGTAGTTAAAAAACAACAATCCTAATACAATTAAACTATAAAAACGTCAATAGTTAAGTTAGTTCAGAAAATAGGGTACGTAGTGGTATTGCGATGTTGAGGGTAGATTCCTGAATTAGAATTTTGTTCTTTGTCGTGACAATTCTGGAGTAGTCTTGCGACATGATGACCAGATTCCTCTGTTTTTCATGAAATCACTAGTTGGATTTCCTTTTTCCTTATCTTCCCTTATGTTTGTTGGTTTTCCCTTGATGTATTGGAAATCCTAAAGGGTGCTACACTGCAAGGTTTGTTCTTTCACTACAGTATTAATAGTCCCTTCAAAATAATGTTTTACATGTTGGCCGTTAACAAGGAAGGTTTGACCTCATTCTCGATTAGCTCTATTGCCCCATTAGGGGTTACTTGTTGTATTGTATATGGACCTATCCATCTTGATTTAAGCTTTCCAGGGAATAATTTTAACCTTGAGTTGAATAGCAGTTCTTTCTGTCCAAGTAAAAATTCTCGCTTTCTAATCTTTGCGTCATGTCGAAGTCTACTCCTCTCCTTGTACATCTTAGTATTTTTGAAAGCCATAAATCTAAACTTTTCTAATTCTTGGAGTTGGAATAGTCTTTCTGTTTTAGCTAATTCTGGATCCAGATTTAATTCTTTGATCGCCAATATACCTTCCTCTCCAATTCAATTGGTAAGTGACAGTTCTTACCATAAACTAGCTTATGTGGGGACTTGCCTAATGGAGTTTTATATGTTATTATGTAGGCCCACAATGCATCATTTAGCTTGGCTGCCTAATCTTTTCGGCTTGGGTTTACTATTTTCTCTAAAATCTACATTATTTCCCAATTAGATACTTCTGCTTGCCCATTAGCCTGTAGGTGATATGTTGTTGTCATCCTATGCCTTATACTATACTTAGCCAATACTATTTCGAACTGTATGCTAAAAAAATGAGATACTTCATCACTGACTAGTGCTTATGGTGTACCAAACCTGGTGAATATGTTTTACCTAAGGAATCTTCCTACAGATTTTGTATTATTAGTAGGTAGTGCAACAACTTCAACACATTTTAAGACATAATCTACAGCTAGGAGAACATACTGATTCTCAAAAGAACTCAGAAAAGGTCCCATGAAATCAATTCCTGAGATATCAAACACTTCGACCTTGATTATTCCTGTTTGCGATATTTCATCCCTTTTAGATATATTCCCAATTTTTTAACACCAATCACATCCTTGGATGAATTCATAAGCATCTCTATTCATTGTTGGCTAATAAAACCCTGATATTAGTATTTTTTGAGTTGTCCTTTTTCCACCGAAATTCCCTCCACAAGGAGATGTGTGACAACCTTGTAAAATATCTTGTATCTCTTCCTCTACTGCACATCGCCGTACCAATTTATATGCTCATTGTCGAAACTCATATGGTTCCTCCCAAACTTAATTTTTTGATTCATAAGCTATCTGTTTTTTCAGTTGCCAAGATGCCTGTACTGTGAAAACCCCATTGCAATATAATTAACATAATCTGCATACCATGGTGTTAGATGCTTACCTGGTTTTCATTAATCAGTGTCTACTCTGAATAATTGTTGATCAGTAAAGGTCTCCTTAATGTCTTCAATTTCCTCCACTTGTAATTGGTTTTCAATTCTGGATAGGTGATCTGTAATTTGATTCTCAGTCTCCTTCATGTCCATTATCCATACATCAAATTCCTGAAGTAACAAAACCTATCTTATTAGTCTAGTTTTTTTTCTTTTTTCTTCATGACGTATTTTAGTGTAGAGTGATTAGTATGCACATATACTCAATTAGCCATTATGTAGGGTAAAAATTTTCACACAGAAACACTACTACTAGCATCTATTTCTCAGTTGTAGTGTAGTTACACTGTGCGGAATTCAATGTTTTGCTAGCATAATGAATAACCCCAATTATTCCACTTTTGTCCTAATGTTGCACCTACTGCATAATCACTAGCATCACATATAAGAATAAAAGGTATCGACCAATTCAAGGTAATTATCATAAGAGTATATACGAGTTTTTCTTTTATTACCTCAAAAGCTCTAACGTAGCTTTGGTCAAATACGAAAGGTGTTTTTTTTTTTGGAGAAGTTGATTCAAAGGTTTATAAATATGAGCAAAATCTTTTATAAATCTCCGACAAAATCCTGCGTGGCCTAAAAAATTTCACACTCCTTTAACATTCGTTGAACTTGGAAGATGCTTGATGACTTCAACTTTGGCTTTATCTACTTCCAAACCTTTTCCAGATATTTGATGCCCTAAGACCAGTCCTTCTTTCACCACGAAATGACATTTTTCTTAGTTGAGTACCAAGTTAGTTTCCTTGCATCTTTTCAACACTTTTTCTAGGTTATCCAAGTAATCTTGAAAAGAGTCCCCATATACGAAAAAATCATCCATAAATACATCTAACCCATCTTCTAACATATCAACAAAGATTACGGTCATGCATCTCATAAAAGTTGCTGGAGCATTACATAGGCCAAAAGGCATTCTCTTAAAGGCATATGTACTAAAATGGTAGGTGAATGTGGTTTTCTCTTGATCATTTGGATGAATTGGGATTTAATCATACTCTGAGCACCCATCAAGGAAGCAATGGAAAGTGGTTTATTTTTGATGCATCATTCAATTTTCGATAATCAATGTATACTATCCAACTTGTAACTGTTCGAGGGGGAATTAACTCATTATCATTCTCAACTACAGTTAGACATCCCTTCTTTAGAACACACTGCGTTGGGCTAACCCACTCACTATCAGAAATAGCATAAAAAATTCCTGCATCTAACCATTTAAACAATTCCTTTTTTACCACCTTCTTCATGGTTGGATTAAGTCTTCGCTAAGCATCTACCACAAGTCTTTTTCCCTCTAATATGATCTTGTGTTGACAAAATGCAGGATTGATTCCTTTAATATCAACAATTGTCCATCCTATCACTTTTTTATGCATTTTCAGGACATTTAATAAAACTTCTTCTTGTTTTGCACTTAGACTTACGGCTATGATTACTGGTAAGGTATTTTGTTTCCCAAAATATCCATACTTTAAATGATTAGGCAAGGGCTTTAGTTCTAACTTTGGAGGTTTGACAATAGATGGTAGCATCTTCATTGAGTTTGGGATCTTTTTCTCCAACTGTTCCTTATCTTGTCTCCACTCGTCCAATTGAGTTACCATGTAGTGATTCTCTAGCTTCATATTGTCCCCTTCCTCTTTTGTTTTGTAACCTATTGATTCTTTCATACTGAAATCCAATTGATTGCATTCTTGCTAACTATGTTCCAAGGATTCCAGTCCGTTATTTCATATTTCAGGACATTCTTCCCAGGTTGATTAATTGATACTACATCTTTCTAGTATCTCCGTTACTTCCTCTTGAGTTTTCATCCAAATACTTCTCCCTATAACACCCCAAACCCGACCTTGAAGTTTAGACTGAATTTCAAAAGTCACATTGATCATTGAAGTGATCGCGGGAAATTTTAGTTTAACAACCCGCATAACATTATAGTATTAATAATAGAACTCACAATCCAAAATCGTTTGCATAAAATCAGATTTACAAAAAAACACTTTATTAGCCAATTTAAAAAAAATGTGATACTTCTAAGACCTCTGCATATTGAGTCTAGCTTCAGAACACTTAAATGTACCATAAAAGGAAAAACACTAAAGAGGATGAGCTACATGAGCTCAGTGTGAGCTCGATACGTGACTAATAACAAAATTTCAGAACTCAATTCAATAGAAAAACAAACTTACAAATATACACAGAGTCAAAAGTAAACTTGGAACCAATGTCCCAATAGAACGTAACAACTCAAGACACCAAGTCACACATAGACACTCAGTCACAAGTGTTATCCAATCAGACAAAATAAAATTAGATAATCGTACACCTAGATCACTCAAACAGATGCGTATGAGTGAAGTCAAGTAAGAAAAACCCACCCATCCAGCCAAAACACCTCTCCATCCCCAATCACACCCCAAAAGAGATGTTTAAACTCATCCAACCAAACACACCATATAAGACCTCGAAGGCCCATCCAACCTTGCACACCAAATATGTGGACTAAGCCACTCAGATATTAATACGCAGTAAGGCTGGCCTATATGCAGTACAATGCAATGCGGTAATCTGTTGTACAGATATATTACAGTTTAAACAGCTAGATCAAATAATGGTATGCAACAGAGCTGACATGCTCACGGTACAGTGTGGTAAACCACTATATGAATAAGTTTTAGTTAAATTGCCAGATCAAATTAGAATTAGTCTTCTTTCTTTTCACAACCAAACCCTAAATGTTTTATGCAAATGTATGTATACAGACAGGTGCACAGAATCAGAATACAAGATTTCCAAATGGTCATTCAGACACAAAAACCACATCCAGTCAATTAGTTACAGAATTCCCGTGCAGTCACAGGATGCACACAATAACTTAGAATAAAAAATACGTACATTCATTTGCTTAAAAGGAGGTATATCTACACAAAACACACCAGTCTAGATCGAAACAAAGTTCTGATCACCTTTGCTAAGACCTCGCTAAGAGTTGGAACACACAAAATCACAATCAAGCCTTAATTTGACAAAAAACAAAATTTGGCGAGGTCGGGCCACACGGTCATATGCTTCAGTCATGTTGAAATGCCTAGGCTGTGTGGGGGTCAACACGCCAATATAGAGGGGCACACGCCTGTGTGGAAGGAGGCACACGCCCATGTGACCTAGGGACATGGCCATGTGATACAGCCGTGTAACTCTCTGTCCATCTGTGCTAAAATAGAGTGTAGGGCAGACACGGCCGTGTGAGGGTGTCACATGGCCCCTCACACGGCTGTGTGCCCACCAGACACGGTTGTGTGTCCAAAACACACGCCCGTGAAAGATCCCTAAATTCCTAAATTAGCCACACGGTCGTGTGGCCAGGGCCATGTGGCTAGGTTGTGTGGCACCAAACTACTAAATCCTTAATTCCCAATCACACACGCCCATGTACCCAGGGGACACGACCTTGTGAAAATCGACTAATTTCCCCAAATCAGCTACACGGCCGTGTTGTTAGGTTGTGTGGCTCCTAGATTAGCCTAGAAACCCTAATTTCCAAATGCACACGGCTGTGTGAACCGTCTGTGTGGAGGCACATGCCCGTGTGGCCACTCGTGTTGTAACACCCCTTACCTGAGTTCAATGCCAAGGTAGGGTATGAGGCACTACCGGAATTAAACATAACCAATCATACAAAACTGGGCCATAAAATTTCATTCAATTCAAAACTATTCATACATATACATATCGTCTTTATACGGGCCCATGAGACCTGAAACATACATCAGGGTTGATTCGGGACTAAACTAGAAACCTTGGAACACTTAGAAAATTTTTCATGTTTTAGAGAGTCATATGCCTGTGTGAGTAGGCTGTGTGGTCATACACGCCATGTGGCTCGGTACACGCCTGTGTCCTTAGCCCGTGTATCCCTTTGTTTATGATGTCATCAATATTCGAGGGTCACACGGCCAAGTTAGATGCTCGAGTGCTAGGCCATGTGGTCAATTTAGTTTTCATGATTTTTCATAAAATAGGTGCAAACTTCACATGCCCTTGACACATGCCCATGTCCAAGTCCATGCCGTCCACATGGCCGAGACACACACTTGTGTATCCTCCCATGTGCTCCATACTGGGCATTTTGTTTCTCAAAACTAAAGTGCAGGGGGCACACGGCCTATTCACATGCTCGTGGGGCTGACCGTGTGTCATACACGACCTAGACACAGGTCCATGTGTCTACCCATGTGTACAAAAATAAGGCTATCTACCAAGCCATTTGCCACCCTGAAACACAATCACACTTATACCAATTTCAACAACAAATAACATGACATGATTTGGCAACCAAACATCCTCATCTAAGACATAACTCAACATTCAAATATCACAACCATCATGCACAACATCACACACTTAACCATTTCAAATCATGCTATTTATCACATTTATGCAAGACATAAACATATGATTACCAATATGACCTATGTTAGCCAATTTTTAATGGCCTTATATGAAATAAACATTCATCAAAATAAGCCAACATATTAGGCCAAATCAAATATGACACATAACCAAAAGACCAAGTCCCTATACATGCCATACTTTCATAAACATCACTATTATCAAATATCCAAAATAATGTTTCTGATAGTGTGATGCGAGCCTCCGACAAGTCCCGAATCCGAGCTAGCTTGGTGACACTATAAAACAATGGAAAGAAAAGAGGAGTAAGCTATATAGCTTAGTAAGTTTATGTGCACATAATAAACATCTTTATCACAAGTTCATGATGCAAATGATTATATAGTAAGATAATACATTATCATTAAGGTCACATAGGCTTACTTACTCAAGCACAACCTTACCATACGATCATCACTTATGGAATTCGTACTTACAAATTTCACATACACACCTGTATCATATCGTCATACAAACACATATTTCACATCTTTATCATTCCCATTGAATGCTTGGAATACTAATAGATACACGAAAAGTTGCACATAAGTGCCACATATATAGCCAAGCTACTTCATATCACATTTCACATATATGCTCATTCTCAAGCTAGTTATGGGTCTGCTCACACAAGCTGACGGTTGAGACGTAGCTACTCAGTGCTGCTCACACAAGCTAACAGGTATCCGCAACATATGCAGGATTACCTAGCCACTAGTAGGCGTACAAGACCAGCACCCAGAATCACACTATCACATAATTTCTCATAGGTCCCTAGTGACATGTCACTCGTATCCAATTCTATTCCTAAGATTCAACAGGGATTTTCCTCACTTTTTGAAACTTTGTCGTTTATGTCACATAAATCATTCACACATTTTATACAACATTAAAGCATTAAAAACAAAATAATATGATGCATTATTTACATACAAACTTACCTCAGATCAAAAATCTCTAATATTGCAGTTTAGTCCACAATCTTGCCCTTTCCCTGATCTAGATCGAAAACTCGTCTTTCTTGATCTATAATAACAAATTTAACTCATTTAATTATCATATTATTCAATTCGGTCCAAAAATCACATTATGGAAAAATTACATATGTAACACTCTTTACCCAAGTCCACCGCCGAGACAGGGTACGAGGCATTACTGAACTTAAACATGACCAATTGTACACATCGGACCATAAAATTTCATTCAATTTAAAACCATTCATACACATACATATCATCTCTTATACGGACCTATGAGGCCCAAAACATACATCGGGAGTGGTTTGGGACTAAACTGGGAACTTTGGAACACTTAGAAAAATTTTCATGTTTTAGAGAGTCACACACCTGTGTGGGTAGGCCATGTGGCTCAGGACACGCCCGTGTCCTCAACCCGTGTAACTCTCTGTTTATGACATCATCAGCAAAATAGGGTCACACGGCCAAGTCACATGCTCGTGTGCTAGACCTGTGGTGAGTTTAATTTTAGCATTTAAGGTGCAGACTTCACACGCCTTAGGCACACACCCATGTCCCTAGGCCGTGTCTTTCACACGGCTAAGACACACGACTGTGTCTCTGCTTGTGTGGCCAAGAAGATGACTATTTACCAAGCCATTTGCCACCCCCATATGCACATACTTAAACACAACTTCAATGGCCCATTCCTTGACATAATTAAGCTACCAATACATCCACAATTAAGACAATAACATGCCATCTCAATGCCAACTAACACATTGCTCATAACATCATATTTTATCATGTCCAAACATATCCAATCACATGCAACATGACAACTTCCCACATGTATCATTCAGCCTAATTTTATTAACATGCCAACAAACCAATTCTCATTCATCTAACATGCAATTATAAACCACGTCACACATATACATTGGCATAGGCATATAAATAATATATATAGGCTTACAACCAAGTAGCCAACATAAGCCAAGTTACATGGCTACACATAAATCAAACCTGTAACCATTACAAGCCAATACATTTAACCAACTCATAATAACATATACACAAATAACCTAGTCCCTATACATGCCATAGACTTAAAATGCTTGAAATCATTGATACCGATCAATAGCTTGATAGTGTGATAGAATCTCCGACAATCTCTAACCCTAGCTAACTTGGCAAAACTATAAGAAAAGGAAAGGAAGGGGGTAAGCTATATAGCATAGTAAGTCCGTATGTAAATAATAAACAATTTATTTACATGCATTTGCCAATTCCATCAATACGTTCTCGTGATATTACCAACCTCTTTAAATCAATCATAATGCTTACCCTTTTAATATATAAACATAAATTTTATCATGTATTGACATTAGTAAAGCAACCATAATCTCTTCATAATAAAACATTTCAACGCTTGACAAATCATTTTAGCATTCATAATAAAAGCAGATATTAATTGTGTATATTCATGTTTCCCAATTCATATAGCTTAACATCATTCAATTGTCTAAAACTCTTATCTATCCATACTTTCATAACCATTTTTAATAGGCATTTATGTCGATCTCTCTCTCTTATCATTATTCATTGAATCACAAAATTAAAGGAATAAACACACCGTGTCTCAATTCAATTTGACCTAAAAGCCTTACACATGATCATCAATCGAATTTACCATATATTTATACATCACAAATATAAACCTATAATCACAAGGTCATTATAAAAATCATTCTCATAGGCATAACTCATTCATTTGCATTCTTACCACATGTCCACCATAAACTGAGTTCATTTCTCATAAGATTTTGTGTACATACCTGTACCATATCATCATACAAACACATATTTTCACATATTTAATAATTTTCCCATTGAACACGTGGAATATTAACGGATACTCAGAAAGCTTGCACATAAGTGCCACATATGTAGCCAAAGCTACCTCTAATCACATTTCACATATATACTCATTATCAAGCTAGTCACGGGTCTGCTCACACAAGCTGACGGTCGAGACGTAACTACCCAGTGCTGCTCACACAAGCTGATAGATATCCGCAACAAATGCAGGATTACCTAGCCACTGGTAAACGTACTAGACTAGCACCCGGTCATTACTTAATCATATAATCACATACTTGAGTTCCTGGTGACATGTCACTTTGTATCCTATTCTATTCCTAAGGTTCAACTGGGATTTTCCTCACTTATCAAAACTTTGTCAATTTTAACCAATAAGTCAATCACATGTCAATCATGCAATTTACACAATATTAAAACATTAAAACATAATAGAATAATGCATTCTTTACATACAAAGTTGCCTCGAAAGCAAAATTGGTGAAAAAAACTTATTTGTTAATTACTTGTTTTTCCCCGATCTAAGTTCAAACCTCGCTTTTCTTGATCTATAACATCACATTTAACTTATTTAATCATTATGCTATTCAATTTAGCCTAAAATCACATTTTGGCAATAATTACTTTTGGCCCCTAAACTTTTTCATATTTACATTCTAGTCTCTAAGCTCGTAAAGTGATTTTTATTCAATTTCATTGTACTTTAAGCCTAGCCGAACTATTTTCATAATAGCAGCCCACATTTTTCATTAAAATACACTTTTACTACACATTTCATAAACTTTTACAAATAGGTCCTTTTGGACGTTTTCACTGAAAATCACTTAGAAAAAATCATTTATTACACATCAAACTTTCATAATCTACCATGAAACATCAAAACACATGCATGTAACACATGGGTAAATTTTTTAACATCAACTCTAGCTCAAATAAATGGTAGAAATAGATAAATCGTGTTACGATGATTTCAAAAACATAAAAATCATTAAAAACGAGGCTAGAACAGACTTACTATGGAGCTTGGAAGCTTGAAAAACCCTAGCCATGGTTTCTTCATGCTAATTTCGGCCATAGCTTGAAGATGGACAAGAATTAGGCTTTTATTTTGTCTTTTAGTTCATTTAGTAGCCAATTTACTAAAATTCCCTTAATGAAAAACTTTTAAAACATGCCTAACCATGTCTATTTTTGTCCACCAAATAAATCAATGGTCTAATTACCATCTAAGGACTGTAACACCCCTTACCCAAGTTTGACGCCAGGACAAGGTACGAGGCGTTACTGTACTTAAACATGCTTGAATACACCAAAATCGAGCCTTACTTTTCACTCTAATTTAGAACTTTTTCAAATGAACTCTTAATACCCTTATTATGAGCCTACGAGGTCCAAAACATACACCAAAAGTGGTTTGGAACTAATCCAGGAACTTTAGAACTCTTTGAAAAAGTTTGCTTGAAATAGGGCCATACGGCTGTGTGGGCTGGCTGTGTGGTCACACACGCCCATGTCCTTCTCCCGTGCTGAATTTATTTCTTAGTTCAAACCTACAGGTTTGGACATGGTTTGCACACACGCCCATGTTTGTGGCCAGTATCCCTCACACGGCCTAGACACGCCCCTGCCTATAACCCGTGGAGCACTCTGACTTAAATATTATAAACATCAGGGGTTCACACGGCTAAGGCACATGCCCGTGTGCTCAGCCTGTGTGCAATTCTAATTTACCTACTTAGGATACAGGGGACACACGGTCCACTAACATGCCTGTAGGGGTCAACTGTGTGTCACACACGGCTTAGACACATGCCCGTGTGCCCATCTGTGTGGACGATTATAGGCTATTTTCCAAGCCATTTTACTACCCTGAAACACATCCAACTCATACCAGCTTCAAACTCACAATTCAAGGTATAACATACATTAAGAACATTCATCATTGGGGCACTCACATGCCATCATGCATATCATGAATTTCATTCTCATTGCATAAAATATAACTTAGACAATATTAGCCAATTTCAAAGGCCATTACAACTTGACTCAAGTGATAACAATAGCCAACACATTTGGCTACTCAAAATAACACATACCAAAGTAACTAAACTTCTTATACATGTCATACAACAAAAAAGACTAACTATACTATACCAAAATTTATTCCTTGATAGTGTGACTTCGAGCTCCGACTTCGAGTGATCCCCAAGCTAATTCGGCAAATCTACATGGAAAAGGAAATAAAGGAGTAAGCATAAAAATGCTTAGTAAGTTGCATGAAATAAAATAGCAGTAAATGTCATGGAAAGTCATTCAAACATGGCATCATGGGGTTTATATAGCTTCTTACTCTTTCTCGCACCTTACTCATTCTTATAACATATTCATTAAAGACCTACTAACTCTCGTGACTTACTCATTCGCATGCTTTGGTCAATTTCATGCCTTACATTTTCATGATTTCTCATGACTTACTCAAATGTACCTGTAACACTCATCATGAAACTTTAGTCTCTCTTGTTAGCTAAACAACTTAGATACATTCTCTATTAACATGCTTAGAATATCTAAGGATACCCGTAGTGTCATTCTCATGGTAAAGTGCCAAAGCCATATCCCAGATATGGTCTTACATGGGACCTCAAACTAATGCCGAAGCCATATCCCAGATATGGTCTTACATGGGATTTCATATTGATGTCGATGCCATGTCCCAAACATAGTCTTACACGAGATCATATAATGATACCGATGCCATATCCTAGACATGGTCTTATACGGGATCCCTCTCTTAGATGCACAAGCCATGTCCTAGACATGGTCTTACGGGGGATCTATGTCTCATCTCGATGCCGACACCATGTCCCTAACATGGTCTTATACGGGACCTCATATGGATGCCAATGCCATGTCCCAAACATGGTCTTACATGGGATCC
Organism: Gossypium stocksii; assembly: GCA_020496765.1. Taxonomy (NCBI): domain Eukaryota; kingdom Viridiplantae; phylum Streptophyta; class Magnoliopsida; order Malvales; family Malvaceae; genus Gossypium; species Gossypium stocksii. The sequence continues at coordinate 39,511,238 of CM035629.1, forward strand.
CTATTCGGTGCCGATGCCATGTCCCAGACATAGTCTTACAAGGGACCTACAATGCTCATGACATGGTTATGGTATCCTTCTTATCTTTGATACTTATATGTAATTTTTCTTTCATGTTTCCATCATGTATTGGTAAATTTCATATCAATAAATTTCATAGAATTATACATAGCTCATAAATTGGCTTAGCAATAAGTCCCATGAAATTTCATAAATTCATAGAAGATCTTTACATTAAAACTTCCATAAAATATAAGGCTAGATTATTACAAACAACTTACTTCGGGTCCAAAACGAGGGCAATTGCTCGATTTAGTCCATTATCTTACTTTTTCCCCGGTTTCAGTTCGGGCTTCGTGTTTCTTGATCTAAAATGACAAATTAAGCTAATTTAATACACACATTGGCTAAATAGCCCATAATTCATATTTTGGAAAAATTATAATTTTGCCCCTAACTTTTACATATTTGCAAAATGGTCCCTAGGCTCGTATAATGAAATGCACTTACTTTCTAGGTTACCCAAGCCTAGCTGATCCTTTCATGTGCTCATAACAGCCCATATTTCTCATCAATTTGTACATTTACTACACATTTTACTAACTTTGCAATTTAGTTCCTATTAGGGACTTTCATGAAAAATCACCTAGAGAAAGGTGTTTACTACACTTTAAACTTTCATATTCTATAACTAGACATCAAAATACTTGCATGTCATGCATGGGTATATTTTTTAGCATAAACCCTAGCTCAAATTAGTGGTAGAAATAGCTAGATTAAGCTACGAGGATTTCAAAAATACTAAGAACATGAAAAACGGGGCTTAGAGTCACTTACTTGAAGCTTGAAAATGAAGGAAACCTTAGCTATGGAGTCCTTTGGAATTTCGGCACACAAGGAAGAAGATGGACACTTTTTAGCTTTCTTTTTCCCTTTTTATTTCTTTAATTTACCAAATGACCAAAATGCCCTTATGGCCTTTCTTTAAAATTTTACCCTTCTAAAGGCATTTTTGTCCATAGTGCCAAAAATTAGTCTAATTGCTAGATAAGGACTTTTAATAATGAAGGAAACCTTAGCTATGGAGTCCCTTGGAATTTCAGCACACAAGAAAGAAGATGGACACTTTTTAGCTTTCTTTTTCCCTTTTTATTTCTTTAATTTACCAAATGACCAAAATGCCCTTATGGCCTTTCTTTAAAATTTTACCCTTCTAAGGGCATTTTTGTCCATAGTGCCAAAAATTAGTCTAATTGCTAGGTAAGGACTCTTAATAATTTTTCTAATGCTAATTCATCCTTAAAGCTTTAGAAACTTAATTTTGCACTTTTTGCAATTTAGTCCTAAAGGAAAATTTAATCACTATTTCATAAAATTTCTTTCATGAAATTTTCTCACTATGATGCAATCATATCGATAACTCAATAATAATCATGAACTATATTTTTCTACTTCAGATTTGTGGTCTCGAAACCACTATTCTGACTAGGCCTTAATTCGGGCTATTATAAGGACCTTCAATTTGAAAACTCATAACAATTGGGCACCTCTAGCATATAGAACTCAACTTTTCTACGTTTTACAATTTAGTACTTTTGACCAAATTGAGTGCCCAAACGTCAAAATTTTCTAACAAAATTTTTACAAAATAGTTCCATAAAAATGTAGACCATAAAAATATAATAAAACAAATTTTTCAATGTCATATTTGTGGTCCTGAAACCACTGTTCCGACTAGACCCAAAATCAGGATGTTACAACATTATTGCCCTTAACTTTTCACTTATTTAAACTTTAGTCCCTAGGCTCATAAAATGAAATATGTTCATTTTTCTCAAAACCCAAGCCTAGCCGAACCTCTTTCATGCTTATAATAGACCACATTTTTCTTTTATTTCACATTTCTACTGCATATTTTACAACTTTTGTAAAAAAGTCCCTTTTGACATTTTCATTGAAAATCACTTAGTAAAAGTCGTTTATCTAACACTAAATTTTCATTTTCTACCATTAGACATCAAAATAATTTATGTCACATGTAGGTAAATTTTTAAACATAAACTCTACTTCAAAATAATGGTAGAAATAGGTAAATCGAGTGATAACGACTTAAAAAACGTAAAGAGCATTAAAAACGAAGCTAGGATGCACTTACTATTAAGCTTGAAAGTTGAAGAAAACCAAAGCTATGGTTTCTTGAGAATTTCGGCAATGGCATGGAGAAGATGGACATATTTTGACTTTGTCTTCCCTTTTTATTCTTTTATTTACCAAATGACCAAAATGCCCTTTTAACCTTCCCTTGAAATTTTACCCTTCCATGTCCATTTTTGTCCATCATGATATATAATGGTCTCATTACTAAATAAGGACCTCTAATTTACAAATTCATTACAATTAAGCACCTAATGCTTCTAGAACACATATTTTGCACTTTTTGCAATTTAGTCCTAAATCGGGCTGTTACAGGTGTGGTCACAAAACCACACCGAAACTGGCTAAAATCTCGGTTTTGCGACATCAGAACAAACCCTAATCACTAACAACTCATTAATCAACAAAACTTTTCAGAAATCTTCTAGATTCAATAACAATTTCATGTCAAAGATAGGCAGTTTAGAACACACACAAGTTGCCCAATTCAATACACACTTGAAATTATCAATTACTGCAAAATTAAATTAACAAATTAAAAATAGAAGAAAATAGGTTTGAAACCTACACCTGATTTGTGAGATAAGCACCCGAATCATTTGGTTTACTCCCCAAGCCAATTTAAAGACCCACTAGTCAACAATGTTGAACCCAAAATTAATTTAGGTATCAACAGAGGGAAAGAGAGAGTAGAAACTCCCTCAATTAAAAAAAAGAAAAAAAGAAAAGAAAACCAAAAAGGGAGAGAGAGGAAACGTCCAGGGAGAAAAAGAAGAGAACGCCCAAAATTTTTCCCAAAAATAACAAAAATATAGTTAAAATTAATAACTATCTTTAACTCAAAAAAAAATAAAAGGTGCAAAAATAATTCCCTACTAACACACCTGGAGACTCAAACTCGAGACTTCAAACTAAAATAACACATAACCAACCACCAGACCAGCAGGCCCATTTTGACACTAGAACGCGAAAAAAAACTCAAATGGTCGATCTAGCTATTGATCCTACTTGCAAATCTCCAAACTTCTAACCCTAAAAATCGGGGCGTTACAACTCAAGCTGTAACACCCCAAACCCGGCCTAGACGCTACGGCCAAGTCTGGTGTGTCACATTGAAGTGTTTTTCAAAAACCATGATTTCATTGAAACCCTTCTTGTTTAAAACTTGTTGCCAACTAAAACTTGCGTTTGTTTACTTTCAAAACATGGTCAATTAAAACTTAATCCCCTTTTTTAAAAACATTATTACCTTTAAAACCTCTTTTATTGCGAAAGCTTAATTTAGTTTGTTGCGGAAGACGTAATGTTCGAAAACCGTTAACATTTTGGTAAACCGCGATTCACCTCTAGTAGATATAATTCAAAGTAAATAAAAACCTTAAAATAAAAATCCAGAAATTATAAAAGGCCTTATTACAAACCAAACCCAAAATAAAGTACTTGAGAGTAAATAATCAAACAGAAACATAAGCAGTGTGTGTGGCCTTCTCCGAGTCCCTCGCAGCTCCGATCCGTCTAAGGCTGGGGATTACCTGAAAGGTTAATAAACGGGGTGAGTTTACGAAAACTCAGTATGTAATCCCCTTACTACAAATACGAACAGTCAGTCATGTAAAAGAATTTAAAAGTTTGCCCTACCACAGTTTCAGTATTAATTGGGCCTTAGCCCATTATAAAATCAGAGACCTTATTTGAACCAGAACCAGTATCAGAATCAGAATCAGAGTCAGTATCAGTATCAGTATCAAAATCAGAATTAGAATCAACAATAAAATCAGAAACAGAATCAGAGTCGGTATAAGAATCAATTAACAGAATCAGAATCAATTTACAGAATCAGAAACAATTAACAGAATCAGAATCAGAATCAGAGTCAGAATCAGTGTGCAAAGAAGCCCATCCGAAGCCCAAGTTAGCTCAAGCCCACAGGGCCTAAGCCCTAACCAGTCACAGTAATATCTAGGCCGAAACCCTATTCAGATAACAGTAAACTGGGCCTTAGCCCTTTTCAGATAGCAGTACGACCCATAGGCCCATAACAGTAACAGTACAGATAAAATGCATGAATGCAAAGCCCAAAATATATGGGGAGACTACTCAACCCATCCAACCGCTACACACCACCCGTACCAGCCAACACACCATGTGGGGAAACTACTCGACCCACCCATCCACTACACACCACAGAATTTGCAGCGAGGCTGCCAGATATTGTGACAGAGTCACTAGATACAGATATTGTGGCGAAGCCACCAGAACAGATATATGTGGCGAAGCCACCAGAACAGATATATGTGGCGAGGCCACAGAACGCTTCCTCCATCAATACTTCCCAAATCCCATGCAACATGTCATGTATGCAGAATGTCATGCCTATATTTGAATCAAACAATCACAGTCAAGTCATTCATATCACCAACATATGTTCACAATCAAATCCAACAAACACACAGTCCAAGTCAGTCACTTGCCCACAAGGGTAAAACAGTCATTTAACACCCTGGGGGCAAAATGGTAATTTTACCCTACAGGAGAATTTCGGTAATTCTACCCTACAGGGGTATTTCAGTAATTCTACCCTAAAGGGGCATTTCAGTAATTTCACAAATCAAGGGTAAAACAGTAATTTTACAGATCAGGGGTAAAACAATAATTTTACAAATCATGGGTAAAATGGTAATTTTACAAATCAGGGGTAAAATGGTAATTTTACAAATCAGGGGTAAAATGGTAATTTTACAAATCAGGGGTAAAATGGTAATTTTACAAGTCGAAGGTATTTCAGTAATTCGGTAAACTAAAGCATTCTAAACAGATATAACAATGCAAATGGGCCTAGGGCCCATTCTCGGCCCAAATGGGCCCACACGCTCGTGTGGCCCTTTTAGCCCAAATTTAGCTACAGATATCCGATTCACCTTACTATACAATTAAACAACTTGTCCAAATGGCCCCGTAGGCCCATTGGGCCCACATGGCCCCTTCGGCCCATCACAGTCCGAAGTAGCCGTCCTACCGCTAGAGTAGTGAGAAATACACACCTGATAGGCATCTGAAGCTAATCCACCCTCTGAACGCTACTATGCCCAGAAGCCAACAATAATCGTACCCTTGACTTTTCGGGGGTGTCGATCAACTACGGTCACCATCATTATGACCCAATGGCATACAGATCAACGAATGATCCAATGCCTAACCCCAACGAACACGCTTCAACGTGAAAGGGGTAAGCCAAGAAAAGCATGCCTACTCTCCTCATGGATCGCTCTATTTAAAGCCAGCTTCTCGCCTACTCCCATGCTAGCTTCCCGATGTAGGATCCTCCATCAATCTTCAAAAATTAAAGTATTAGCAAAATAATCAACCTTTACAAGCAAAGGGATTCAAACCATAGACCTCTCGATTAGTCATGTCAAGGCACCACCACTCGGACACAAGCTCCTTTGTGTCATAAGTTCAATGCATTTATCTTTAATGCCCGCCTACTCGCTTTCAGATTTATTTAAAAGAAAAACCAAAATAAATTGCAAGAGCCAAGACTTGAGCCTTGGACCCCCTTGCTTCCTTGTCCCTTAAGTGGCGCTACTTTGCCACTACACCACACTCCTTTTTGTGTCATGCTTTCACTAAAAATATTCTTAAAGCCTACCCACTAACGTCCAAGCTCCCATAAGAGAAAAACATCAATTTTTGCTAAGGCCCAGGTTTGAACCCAGGACTTCTCCAACACTCCCAAACCTTTCACCCATCACACCAACACGTCATTCAGTGAATATAGGCCAAGGGCCCATTACACAACCCAAGTGGGCCCCACGTGCCCGCATGGCCTGCCAAGCCAGATTTTCCTACAGCCACATGTACGACACTGTCGGACCACTAATTCTCATAAGTCCTACGACAACGACCCGTGTGGGCCCACAAGCCCATTGGGCCCACACGGCCCATTCTTCCAGGCCCAATTTCGGGGCGTTACACAAGCCTCCTTAAAGAAATTTCGTCCCCGAAATTTGAAACTAACAGAACAATCGCTAAATACAAGGTCCACCACTACGCTCCTACTACGCATTCTAAACTTGAGCAGTACAATTGCAAGCTTAAGACTTCAACACACAATTACAACACTTAACCACTAAAGTAGATACTCATTTATGTTTCACACACAGAAACGCTACGATTCTAAAATTATAGAACTAATCTTACTTTTTTTTTTCTCAAGTTCGCATAGACTAGCATCGGAGTCTCGGACATCTCATTTTTGCGAAAGCTTATTCCAATAACACAAATCAGTTCAAGTTACTGTGATAAAGTTTAAACTGAATTTTGAAAGTCATATTGATCACCGAAGTGATCGTGGGAAATTTTAGTTTAACAACCCGAAAAATATTACAATATTAATAACAGAACTTGCAGTCCAAATTCATTTACATAAAATCAGATTTATAGAAAACACTTTATTAACAAGTTTTAAAAGATATGTGACTCTTTCGAGACCTCCACATACCGAGTCCAGCTTCAGAACACGTAAATGTACCTGAAAGGGAAAAACACTAAAGGGGTGAGCTACATGAGCTCAGTGTGAGTTCGACATGTGACTAATAAAAAAATTTTGGAACTCAATTCAATAGAAAAACAAACTTACAAATATACACGGAGTCAAAAAATAAACTTAGAACCAATGTCCCAACAGAACGTAACAACTCAACAGAACGTAACAACTCAAGACACCAAGTCACACACAGACACTCAGTCACAAGTGTTATTCAGTCGGACAGAATAGAGTTAGATAATCTTGCACCCAGATCACTCAAATAGATGTGTATGAATGCAGTCAAGTAACAAAAACCCACCCATCCAGCCAAAATACCTTTCTGTCCCCTGATCAAACCCCAAAAGACCTGTTTAAAGTCATCCAACCAAACACACCACATAGGACCTCGAAGGCCCATCCAACCCGACATACCAAATATGTGGACTAAACTACTCAGATATTAATACGCAGTAGGGCTAGCGTATATGCAGTACAGTGTAATGTGGTAATCCGCTATACAGATATATTGCAGTTTAAACTGCCAGATAAGATAACGATACGCAGCAAAGCTGATGTACTCGCGGTACAGTGCGGTAAACTACTGTACGAATAAGTTACAGTTAAAATGCCAGTTAAGATCAAAATCAGTCTTCTTTCTCTTCACAACCAAACCCAAATGTTTTATGCAAATGTATGTATGTAGACAGGTGCATGAAATTAGAATACAAGATTTCCAAATGGTCATTCAAACACAAAAACTCAAATCCAGTCAACCAGTTACAGAATTCCCATACAGTCACAGGATACACACAATACACAAACACTCACACACCACTCACTTAGAATCAGAACTGCATACATTCATTTACCTGATTTCAGTATCAATTTCAAAGAAACGTCAAGCAACAATCAAACAATCTACTTAAATAGAGGTATATCTACACAAAACCCACTAGTCTAAACCGAATCAAAGTCCCGATCACCCTTGCTAAGACCTCGCTAAAAGTTGGAACATACAGAATCACAATCAAGCTTTAATTTGACACATAACAAATTTGGGCAAGGTCGGGCCACACAGCTGTGTGCTCCGACCATATGGAAATGCCTAGGCCGTGTGGGGGTCAACACGCCCATACAGAAGGGCACACACCTATGTGGAAGGAGGCACACGCCCGTGTGACTAGGGACATGGCTGTGTGATCCGGCCATGTAACTCTTTATCCATTTGTGCTAAAATAGAGTGTAGGGTAGACACGGCTTTGTGAGGGTCTCACACGCCCGTGTGCCCACCAGACACGATCATGTGTCCAAAATACACACCCGTGTGGGATCCCTAAATCCCTAATTAGCTACACAACTTTGTGGCTAGCCCGTGTGGCACCAAATCACTAAATCCCTAATTTCCAACACACACGCCCATGTTCCTAGGGGACACGGCCATGTAAAAATTGACTAATTTCCCCAAATCAGCTACACGTCCATGTGGCTAGGTTGTGTGGCTCCTAGATTAGCCCAGAAACCCTAATTTCCAAATGCACACGACCATGTAGACCGTCCATGTGGGGGCACATGCCCGTGTGGTCACCCTTGTGGTCACGAAACCATACTAAAACTAGCTGAAATCTCAGTTTTGCGACATCAGAACAAACCCCAGTCGTTAACCACTCAATAATCAACAGTACCTTTCAGAAATCTTCCACACTCAATAACAATTTCATGTCAAAGATAGGCAGTTCAAAACACACACAAGTTACCAAATTTCACTAAAATTTGGTACCAATTACCCAGTTCAATACACACTCAAAATCTTCAATCACTGCAAAATTGAATTAATAAATCAAAAATAGAAGAAAAAAGGTTCGAAACCTACACCTGATTTGTGAGATAAGCACTCGAATCGTTCTGTTTGATCCCTAAGCTAATTCAGAGACCCACTAGTCAACAACGTTAAACCCGAAATTAATTTAGGTATCAGCATAGGGAAAGAAATAGTAGAAAATCTCTCAATTGAAAAAGAAAAAAAAGAAAAAAAAACAAAAAGGGAGAGAGAGGAAACATCTAGGGAGAAAAAGAAGAGAACGCCCAAAAGTTTTCCCAAAAATAACAAAAATATAGTTAAAATTAATAACTATCTTTAACTCAAAACAAATAGAAGGTGCAAAAATAATTCCCTACTAACACATTTGGAGACTCGAACCTGAGACCTCAAACTAAACTAACACACAACCTACACCAGACCAGCAGGCCCATTTTGACACTAGAACGCGAAAGAAAACTCAAATGCCCGATCTAGCTACTGGCACCTCCATATACGTGACACTTTATTAACAAATTTAAAAAAATATGTGATGCTTCTAGCACCTCTATATACCGAGTCCAGCTTCAAAACACGTAAATGTACTTGAAAGGGAAAAACACTAAAGGGGGTGAGCTACACGAGCTCAGTGTGAGTTCGACACGTGACTAATAACAAAATTTTGGAACTCAATTTAATAGAAAAACAAACTTAGAGATATATACGGAGTCAAAAAGTAAACTTGGAACCAACGTCCCAACAGAATGTAACAACACAAGACACCAAGTTACACACAGACACTCAGTCACAAGTGTTATTCAGTCAGGCAGAATATAGTTAGATAATCTTACACCCAGATCACTCAAATAGATGCGTATGAATGCAGTCAAGTAAAAAAACCCACCCATCCAACCAAAACACCTCTCTGTCTACCGATCAAACCCTAAAAGACCTATTTAAGGTCATCCAACCAAATACACCACATAGGACTTCGAAGGCCCATCCAACTCGACACACTAAATATGTAGACTAAGTCATTCAGATATTAATACGCAGTAGGGATGGCGTAGATGCATTACAATACAATACGGTAATCTACTGTATAGATATATTGCAGTTTAAATTGCCAGATCAGATAACAGTATGCAGCAGAGCTGAAGTACTCGTGGTACAGTGCGGTAAACTGCTATACGAATAAGTTGTAGTTAAACTGCTAGATCATATTAGAATTAGTTTTCCTTCTCTTCACAACCAAACCAAAAATGTTTTATGCAAATGTTTGTATGCAAACAGGTGTACAGAATCAGAATACAAGATTTCCAAACGGTTATTCGAACACAAAAAATCAAATCCAGTCAATCAGTTACAGAATTCCCGTATAGTCACAAGATTCACACAATACACAAACATTCACACAACAATCACTTAGAATCAGAAATATGTAATAATCACTTAGAATCAGAAATATGTACATTCATTTACCCGATTTCAGTATCAATTTCAAAGTAACCTCCAGCAACAACCAGACAAACTGGTTAAATAGAGGTATATCTATACAAAACACACCAGTCTAGACCGAATCAAAGTCCTGATCACCTTTGCTAAGTCTTCGCTAAGATTTGGAACACATAGAATCACAAATAATCTCTAATTTGACACATAACAAAATTTGGCGAAGTCAGGCCACACGGTCGTGTGGAAATGACTAGGCTATGTAGGGGTCAACACACCTATGTGGAGGGGCACACGCCTATGTGACCTAGGGGCATGGCCGTATGATCAGGTCGTGTAACTCTCTGTCCATCTATGCTAAAATAGAGTATAGGGCAGACACGGCCGTGTGAGGGTCTAACATGCCCGTGTGCCCACCAAGCACAGTCATGTGTCTAAAACACACGCCTGTGTGGGATCCCTAAATCCCAAAATTAGCTACACGGCTATGTGACCAGGCCGTACGGCACCAAACCACTAAATCCCTAATTCCCAATCACACACGCCCATGTGCCTAGGAGACACAACTGTGTGAAAATCAACTAATTTCCCCAAATCAGCTACATAGCTGTGTGGCCAAGTTGTGTGGCTCCCAGAATCTCCTAGAAACCCTAATTCCAAATGCACACGGCTGTGTGAACTACCTGTGTGGGGACACACGGCCGTGTGGCCACCCGTATGGTCACGAAACCATACCGAATTTGGCTAAAATCTCAGTTATGTGATATCAGAACAAACCTCAGTCGTTAAACACTCTTTAATCAACAGAACCTTTCAGAAATCTTCCAGATTTAACAACAATTTCATGTTAAAGATAGGTAGTTCAGAACGCACAAAAGTTATCGAATTTCGCAGAAATTCGGTACCAATTACCCAGTTCAATACACACTCAAATTTATCAATCACTACAAAATTGAATTAACAAATTAAAAATAGAAAAAAAGAGGTTCAAAACCCACACCTGATTTGTGAGATAAGTACTCGAATCATTCGATTCACTCCCTAAGCCAATTCAGAGACCCACCAGTCAACAATGTTGAACTCAAAATTAATTTGGGTATCAACAGAGGGAAAGAAAGAGTAGAAAATCTCTCAACTGAAAAATAAAAAAGAAAAAAAATAAAAAGGGAGAAGGAGGAAATGTCCAGGGAGAAAAAGAAGAGAACATCCAAAATTTTTCCCAAAAATAACAAAAATATATTTAAAACTAATAACTATGTTTAACTCAAAACAAATAAAAGGTGAAAAATAATTCCCCGCTAACACACCTGGAGACTGAGACCTCAAACTAAACTAACACATAACCAAACACCAGACCAGCAGGCCCATTTTGACACTAGAATGCGAAAGCAAACTCAAATGCCCGATCTGGGCACTAACCCTACTTGCAAATCTCTAAACTTTTAACCCCAAAAACAAGGACGTTTCACCCCCATCATGATATCAAATTTTTGTCTATTCTGACTATCCAACCCATAGTAAAAATGTTGTATTTGAATAGCAAGATGTATTCCTCTGCCTAATATAGACCTCAAGATTGCCTTTAGTCTTCCCCATGCTTGTCCCAAAGTTTCAATGATACCCTATTGGAAATAAAATAATTGAGTGTAACTACTTAATACCTTAGTCATAGGCAACACTAGGTGAAGGAATAACTACACAAAATCGCTCCATGTGATAGTGGCTGGAGGAAGTGCTTCTAGCCACATTTTTGCCTTTCCATCTAATGCAAATGGAATTAATAATCTTTATAGTCTCAGATGGAATTCCTGCATAACTAATAATACTGTATATAAGGTCAAATTTCCTCAAGAATGTGATAGGATCTTCTTTGACGTGATTGGAAAACCTAAAATTATTAGAGATCCATGTTACTAGAGCAGCACTTAATTCAAAATGTGGACTATAGATAACAGGTCAGGAAATGCTAGACCTTAGCCAATTTAAATCAAATAATGTCCCTAGGTCTTGCATATTGTTAATAACCTATGTGTGAGTCGTACCTATAACTCAAAAATTTTCTAATTATTCTAATTAAGTGCGAAAGTTAAAATTAACCAATGACGTTGCCTCCCCGGTAACGGCACCAAAAACCTGACCGCTTTCGAATGTATTAACATGTAAAGTGTGAATATGGCACTAAAATATAGAATTAAGTGGCAGTATTCGCAAGTATATGAGTCTAGTTGTAATATAGTTTTACAACTAAGTGGGTAAGTGTAAACTGAAAAATATATAGGATTTTTTGTAACAGCCTGGTTTGGACCCTAGTCGAAATAGTGGTTTCGAGACCACATATCCGAGTCTAAAAAATATTTTAATATTATTTTTTGTGTCTGTGATATATGATTTAGCATCTATGAATTAATTTGTCTATTTTTGTATTTAATTAAGAAAAAGGATTAAAATGCATACGTGATAAAATTAGCATGTCACATTTGCATATATGTTTTTGGAATGGCTTTTAATGATTGTGGCTTTAAATGGAAATTGTGCCATTCTATTAGATGGTGGTCATAAATGACCTTATTATATATGTTTTATAAATTGTTTTATGATGGATATTTTGGTAATTCAAGATATAATCATGAATTAATATTATTACAAAACATAAAATGGTGTTTTAATTCATCCACCATTGCCGAAAATACCAAAGAAAGAAAAGAATAAAAGCTCTATAGGGTTTGGCCATGAATGTGCTTGATTAAGGTATGAGTTCTTGTCCGTTTTTAATAATTTTTACGTTTCTATGATCGTTGCTTTGAAATCTTCCATGCCCATGTCTCAATTTCTGTTTTTGATAAAGTTTATGAAAAATGCCATTGATGCTATTTGAAGCTTTGTGTTGAAATTGAGTGAATGATGATGGATAGGTGTTGAATAAACATGTTTTACCATGAATTTTTGATGAAATTGAGCTATGCGGACTAATTTGTGAAAATGAAACTTTGGGAGGACTAATTTGTGAAATAAATGTGTTAATGGGCTTTTATGAAAGCCACAAATATTCGGCAAGCTTGTATTTAAATGAATTCTATGAATTTGATGTCTTTGTGTATTAGAGACTAATTTGTTAAAGTCTGAAATTGTGAGGGCTAAAATGCAAAATGCCCTAAATGAGTATTTAAGGATTAGATTGAATGAAATGGAATATTGAATGGCTGAATTTGGATTTATTTAGATCCAGAACCAAGGAAATCGGACTTAGATCGAGGAAAGTCCAAAATAGTTGAATAGTCGGCTGAAATCCGTTAAATCCGTACGAGGTAAGTCCATATACAAGAATGCATTATATTGATGTATGTATAGATACTGGAATTATAAACTGTTTTGGACGGCCATGAGAGCCTGATGTACAATTCCGATTATTGAATGATGAAATGATATCATGTAAGACCTCGTCCGGGACATAGGTATTAACTTGAGAATTTTCGTGTAAGACCACGTCTGGGACGTTGGCATCGATATCTATTTTCATGTAAGACCGTGTTTGGGACACTAGCATCGCATGAGTTTTGTGTAAAACCCTATCTAGGACAGAGGCATCAGTATTAAATGACATGTAAGACCACGTTAGAGACGTCGCCATTATTCGAGACTTCCATGTTCTATAATATCTCCGAATGAATTGAAGTGAAATTTTGAATTACGAATGAATACATATTATTGATGTCTGATACTGGTACGTCTGTTCTGTACTGAATTTTTGAGAATAGAAAATACGATATTGAGAAATGAGTATGTCTGACACATAACTATATATATATATATGTATGAAATGGTTATCAATTGGTACTTATGAATTGCATATCCTTGTATTTGGCTTACTAAGCTTATTGTAGCATACTCTGTATTTTCTTTCAACTGTTTTACAGATATCGTAGCTACTGTAGGCTCGGGGACATTCAAGGATCGTCACCACACTATCGAGCTTGATTTGGGTACCTTTTGAATGTACAAAGTTTAATTATGGCATGTATAGGCTAGAATGTCTATGTTTTAAGCTTGGATATGTTTATTGTAAATGCCATGAGAATTGGCTAGTAAATGGTATGTTTGTGCTTGGTGTTGGTATATGGTTTATGATGCCAAATTGTGTAAGCTTATAACGGTTTTATGTTCTAGTTGTTTTGGTCATTCTTGAAACACCTCAATAAGATGAATTGTAAGAATTGGATATGGTATGAATGAGTTAGGTGCAATATGTTTATTCTTGAATTTTGGTTAAGTTATGGATATGCTTGGTGTGAGATTTGAAATTGAGTATGTATGTGAATGGTTTGATCATGTTGAGGTGTGCTTTAGGTATCTAATTCTAGATAAAATTGTGGTATATTTATGGCATGGATTTGGTTTGTAGGAAATGATTCTTAGTGGGTGGAAAGCATGACTTGAACCAAGTCTGCTTAGTGCCACACGGCTGGGGCACACGGGCGTGCCTTATGGCTGTGTTGATTTTCCAGTATTGACACAAAGATTCACACGGCCAAGACCCACGGGCGTGTCTTGTGGCGGTGGCAAAAAGTTAGTATGCTTACTCAGTTTTGGCATGGTTTGGGTGCTTGGGCGTGCCTGAATCCCGTGTGAGGCACACGGCCTGGTCACACGGGCGTGTGAGGCACCTAAATTTAAAAAAATTTACTTGTATCTCGAAATTTGTGAATGTGTTCAGTTTAGTTCCGGCCCTATCTTTATGCATGTTTGAGGTCTTATAGATCTCAATGGGGACTTATTATCTAAATTTTATTATCTGTGAATGTTCTGTTCTGATCTATTTTGAAATTCTGGTAACGCCCCTTACCTGTTCCGGTGACGGTCACAGGATAGGGGTGTTACATTTGGTTGGTATTAGAGCTATGGTTTAGTCAATTCTTGGACTAACGTTGCGTATTTGAGTCTAGCTATACATGCCATATGTCTGCACTGTGATAGTGTGATGAATCCTGATGAATGAAATGTGTTTTTCATATAGTAATGGATCCCGAACGAGCCGTAGCTGACGATGTTGAAAGTATTGCGCCTGCTCTCGCTTAGGGGACAACGCCATTTGATTCTAGACCTATTACAAGTGGTAATGAGGGAGAGGCTAAGTAAGCTTTCTTCCAAATAATGACTGAGTGGTCCACTCAGTATGTTCGAACAAATCCAGCTGTTCAACCCCCACCCCCGACTGTTCCTCAACAAAATGTCGTACCACCTATGGTTAATCTGATTCATTTGAGTAAGCCTCCGGTAGACAAGATTAGGAAGTATGGGGCTGAAGAGTTTTGAGCTACTACTAATGACAATGCCAAGAGGGCTAAATTTTGGCTTGAAAACACGATCTGAGTTCTTGATGAACTGTCATGTACTCTGGAGGAATGTGTTAAATGTTCAGTTTCATTGTTACGAGATTCGGCATATCATTGGTGGAAAACATTAACATCCGTGGTTTCGAGTGAACATATCACCATGGATTTCTTTCAAACTGAGTTTAGAAAGAAGTATATCAGTCAACATTTCATTGATCAGAAACGCAAAAAGTTTCTTGAAGTGAAACAAGGCAACAGATCTGTTAAGAAATATGAACGAGAGTTCGTAAGATTTAGCCAGTATGCACGAGAGTGTGTAGCCTCAGAGGCCTCAGAGGCTACTATGTGTAAAAGATTCATTAAAGGTTTGAATGAAGACATTAAACTTCTGGTCAGAATTCTCGATTTGAATGAATTTGTTGTGCTAGTTGAAAGGGCTTGTAAAGCCAAAGATCTTAGTAAAGAAAAGAAGAAAGCTGATTCTAAAGCTAGAAAGGTTCATAAGAGATCTTCGGGTAGATTATTTCAGTCTGTGTCAAAGAAGTTTCGAGATGATTCTAACCGTTTGAAAATTAATCTGAACGTTCAGGCAGAGATCGTAATAGATCATGTTCAAGTTTTAAAACTCCTACTACATCTATTGCTAGTGTCGAGAATATGAGATTGGAGAGATCTGAATATATACATTGTGGTAAGAAACATCCGGGAAGTTGTAGATTGAAAGATAAAACATGTTTCCGATGTGGATCTCTGGATCACTTCGTTAGAGACGGTCCTGAATCTGTTAAGCAAGAGATAGTGCAAAACCCACGATTGGGTAATATTTCTACTAGAGGCAGAACTTCTAGAAGCACAGGAAATGCTAGTGTTGGTCAAAAAGTTACTAAAGATACGACTGCACGATCTGAAGCTCGAGCGCCTGCTAGAGCCTATGCCATTCGGGCAGTGAAGAAGTTTCGTCTCCTGATGTGATTACTGGTATTTTTACTCTTTATGATACCTCTATGACTGCTTTGATAAATCCTGGATTAATGCATTCTTATATCTATGTGAATTTAGCATATAGTAAGACTTTGCCTATAGAGTCTACTGAATTTGTAATTAGAGTATCAAACCCTTTAGGCAAAAGTGTTCTGGTAGATAAAGTTTGCAAGAATTGTCTGTTAATGATTCAAAATATTTGATTCTCTACTGATTTGATGATATTGCCGTTTGATGAATTTGATATAATTCTATGTATGGACTGGTTAACTCTGTATGATGCGGTTGTAAATTGCAAACAAAAAATTATTAACTTGAGATGCAAGAATGGTGAAATTGTTAGAATTGAGTCTAGCGAATTGAATGACTTACCAGCTGTAGTATCTGTATTAAAAGCTCAGAAGTATGTGAGAAAAGGTTGTGAAGCCCGCCTAGCTTATGTGATTGATTCTAAGGTGTCCAATAAAAAGATTGAATCTGTGCCGATCGTCTGTGAATTTCCTGATGTATTCCCTGATGAACTTTCGGGTTTGCCTCCTATTCGCGAAGTTGAGTTTGGGATTGAATTGGTTCCGGGAACTGCTCCGATTTCAATAGCTCTGTATAGAATGGCACCGACCGAATTGAAAGAATTAAAGACTCAGTTGCAAGAATTGACTGATCGAGGTTTTACTAGACCGAGTTTCTCACTATGGGTGTCCTGTTTTTTTTTGTGAAAAAGAAAGATGGCATAATGAGAATGTGTATTGATTACCATCAGCTCAACAAAGTGACTATAAAGAATAAATACCCTCTGCCCCGAATTGATGATTTGTTTGATCAACTAAAAGGTGCCTCTATATTTTCAAAAATAGATATGAGATCAGGTTATTATCAGTTACGAGTGAAAGATTCTAGTATCCCAAAGACAGCCTTCTGAACGAGGTATGGGCACTATGAATTTTTAGTTATGCCTTTCGGATTAACGAATGCTCCTGTTGTGTTTATGGATTTGATGAACAGAATTTTTAGACCGTATTTAGATTAGTTTGTTGTGGTTTTCATTGATGATATATTGATTTACTCGAGGAATGAAAGTGATCATGCAGAACATTTAAGAATTGTACTTCAGACATTGCGTGATAAGCAATTATATGCAAAATTCAGCAAGTGTGAATTCTGGTTACGTGAAGTTGGTTTTCTGGTCCACTTGTATTTGCATCAGGTATCCGAGTTGATTCGAGCAAAATCTCAGCTATTTTGGATTGGAAACCTCTGAGAAATGTTTCTAAAGTCCGTAGTTTTCTAAGACTTGCCGGGTATTACTGTCGTTTTGTGAAGGGATTCTCAATAATTGCAACTCCGATGACAAGACTGCTACAAAAAGATGTAAAATTTGAATAGTCTGATAAATGTCAGAATAGTTTTGAACAGTTGAAAGTTATGTTAACCGAAGCTCCTGTACTTGCGTAACCTGAATCAGGTAAAGAATTCGTTCTATACAGTGATGCATCGTTAAATGGACTAGGTTGCATTTTGATGCAAGAAGGAAATGTTATTGCATATGCATCTAGGCAGTTAAAGCCGCAAGAGAAGAATTATCCAATGCATGATCTTGAATTAGCTACAATTGTTTTTGCGCTGAAAATTTGGCGTTATTATATGTTTGGTGAGAAATGTCACGTGTTTTCAGATCATAAAAGTTTGAAATACCTGATCACTCAGAAAGATTTGAATCTGCGGCAGCGAAGATGGTTGGAACTATTAAAAGATTATGAGCTTATTATTGATTATCATCCTGGTAAAGCAAATGTAGTAGCTAATGCTTTAAGCCGAAAATCAATATTTGCATTTTTTGCCTTAAGTACGAGTACTGATCTGGTTGTTGATGATTCAGTGTTAGCTGAATTAAAAGTGAAACCTTTGTTTTTGTAACAAATCATTGGTGCTCAGAAAGTAGATAATAAACTGACAGCGAAACGAGCTCATTGTGATTCCGATTCTAAATTCTGGGTTGATGTAAATGATTGTTTGAGATTCAGGAATAGAATTTGCGTTCTGAGAAATTCTGAATTGATTTAGATGATTTTAAGTGAAGCACATAGTAGTAAATTCTCTATACATCTGGGTAGCACAAAGATGTATAATGATTTAAAACAGTTATACTTGTGGCCGGGAATGAAAAGAGATATCTCTGGTTTTGTTCTGAAATGCTTAATATGTCAACAAGTAAAAGAGAAACATCAGGTGCCTTCAGGTTTGCTACAACCGATTATGATTCCTGAATGGAAATAAGACCGAGTGACTATGGATTTTGTTTCTGGCTTACCCCTAACTCCAAAAAAGAAAGATTCAATTTGGGTTGTCGTTGATGAATTGACGAAGTCTGCTCATTTTATTTCGGTACGATCTGACTACTCACTTGAAAAGTTAGCTGAACTTTACATTTCTAATATTGTGAGATTGCACGGGGTACCACTGTCTATTGTGTCTGATAGAGATCCAAGGTTTACTTCAAGATTCTAGAAAAAGTTGCAAGAAGCTTTAGGTACTAAATTACACTTCAGTACTGCCTTTCACCGCAGACAGATGACCAATCTGAACGGATCATTCAGATACTCGAGGGCATGCTTAGATGTTGTATTCTGGAGTTTAAAGGTACGTGGGAACAATATCTGCCTCTGACTGAATTTGTGTATAATAATAGTTTTCAATCGACATTAAAATGCCGTATGAAGCCTTATATGGTAGAAAATGTAGAACTCTGTTATAATGGTTCGAGCTCAGTGAAAATAAGATACACGGGATTAATCTGATAAAAGAAACAGAACAAAAAGTAAAGGTGATTAGAGATCGTCAGAAATCATATGCAAATCTGAAACGGAAAGATATTGAATTTGAAATTGCCGACAAAGTATTTTTGAAAGTGTCTCCATGGAAGAAACTGTTTCGATTTGGCAAAAAGAGCAAACTAAGTCCGAGATTTATCGGGCCGTATGAAATCATTGAATGAGTTGGACCAGTTGCTTATAAACTGATGTTGCCATATGAGCTAGAAAAGATACATAACGTATTTCACGTGTCTATGCTACGACATTATAGACCTGATCCGTCTCATGTGATATCCCCTTCTGAGATTGAATTAAAGTCTGATATGTCTTATGATGAAGAGTCAATCCGTATCATAGCTCGAGAAATGAAGGAATTGAGAAACAAGATAATTCCACTAGTAAAAGTACTATGGCATCGTCATGGATTGGAATAGTCTACCTGGGAGCCTAAAAGTATAATGAGACAGCAATATCTGAATCTGTTCAACGGTAAGATTTTCGGGGACGAAAATCCCTAAGGGGGGAGAATTGTAACAGCCTGGTTTGGACCCTAGTCGGAATAGTGGTTTCGGGACCACATATCCAAGTCTAAAAAATATTTTAATATTATTTTCTGTGTCTGTGATATATGATTTAGCATCTATGAATTAATTTGTCTATTTCTGTGTTTAATTATGAAAAAGGATTAAAATGCATACGCGATAAAATTAGCATGTCACATTTGCATATATGCTTTTGGAATGGCTTTTAATGATTATGGCCTTAAATGGAAATTGTACCATTCTATTTGATGGTGGTCATAAATGACCTTATTATATATGTTTTATAAATTGTTTTATGATGGACATTTTGGTAATTCATGATATAATCATGAATTAATATTATTACAAAACATAAAATGGTGTTTTAATTCATCCACCATTGCCGAAAATACCAACAAAAGAAAAGAATAAAAGCTTTGTAGGGTTCGGCCATGAATGTGCTTGATTAAGGTATGAGTTCTCGTCCGTTTTTGATAATTTTTACGTTTCTGTGATCGTTGCTTCGAAATCTTCCATGCCCATGTCTCAATTTCTATTTTTGATGAAGTTTGTGAAAAATTCCATTAATGCTATTTGAAGCTTTGTGATGAAATTGAGTGAATAATGATGGATAGGTGTTGAATAAACATGTTTTACCATGAATTTTTTATGAAATTGAGCTATCTAGACTAATTTGTGAAAGTGAGACTTTGGGAGGACTAATTTCTGAAATAAATGTGTTATATGGGCTTTTATGAAAGCCACAAATATTCGGCCAAGCTTGTATTTAAATGAATTCTGTGAATTTGATGTCTTTGTGTATTAGGGACTAATTTGTTAAAGTCTGAAATTGTGAGGGCCAAAATGCTAAATGCCCTACATGAGTGTTTAAGGATTAGATTGAATAAAATGGAATATTGAATCGCTGAATTTGGATTTATTTAGATCTAGAACCAAGGAAATCGGACTTAGATAGAGGAAAGTCCAAAATCGTTGAATAGTCGGCTCAAATTCATTAAATCCGTACGAGGTAAGTCCATATACAAGTGTGCATTATATTGATGTATGTATAGATGCTGGAATTATAAACTATTTTGGACGGCCATGAGAGCCTGATGTACAATTTTGATAATTGAATGATGAAACGATATCATGTAAGACCTCGTCCGGGATGTAGGCATTGATTTGAGAATTTTCGTGTAAAACCACATCTAGGACGTTGGCATCGATATATGTTTTTGTGTAAGACTGTGTCTGGGACACTGGCATCGCATGCGTCTGAGACGTTGGCATCGATATCTGTTTTTGTGTAAGACCGTGTCTGGGACACTGGCATCGCATGAGTTTTGTGTAAGACCCTGTCCAGGACAGAGGCATCAGTATTAAACGACATGTAAGACCACGTCAGGGACGTCGGCATTGTTCGAGACTTTGATGTTTTGTAATATTTCTGAATGGATTGAAGTGAAATTCTGAAATACGAATGAATACATATTATTGATGTCTGATATAGGTACGTCTATTCTGTACTGAATTTCTGAGAATGGAAAATACGATGTTGAGAAATGAGTATGTCTGACACATAACTATATATATATATATATATATGTATGAAATGGTTATCAATTGGTACTTATGAATTGCATATCCTTGTAGTTGGCTTACTAAGCTCATTGTAGCTTACTCTATATTTTTGTTCAACTGTTTTACAGATATCGTAGCTACTGTAGGCTTGGGGACATTCAAGGATTGTCACCCCACTATTGAGCTTGATTTTGGTACCTTTTTTAATGTACTAAAGTTTAAGTATGGCATGTATAGGCTAGAATGTATTGTAAATGCCATGAGAATTGGCTAGTAAATGGTATGTTAGTGCTTGGTGTTGGTATATGGTTTATGATGCCAAATTGTGTAAGCTTATAATGGTTTTATGTTCTAGTTGTTTTGGTCATTCTTGAAACACCTCATTGAGATGAATTGTAAGAATTGGATATGGTATGAATGAGTTAGGTGCAATGTGTTTATTCTTGAATTTTGGTTAAGTTATGGATATGCTTGGTGTGAGATTTGAAATTGAGTATGTATGTGAATGGTTTGATCATGTTGAGGTGTGTTTTAGGTATCTAATTCTAGATGAAATTGTGGTATATTTGTGGCATGGATTTGGTTTGTAGGAAATGATTCTTAGTGGATGGAAAGCATGAATTGAACCAAGTCTGCTTAGTGCCACACGGCTAGGGCACACGGGCGTGCCTTATGGCCGTGTTGATTTTCCAGTATTGACACAAAGATTCACACGGCCAGGACCCACGGGCGTGTCTTACGGCCGTGGCAAAAAATCAATATGCTTACTCTGTTTTGGCATGGTTTGGGTGCTTGGGCGTGCTTGAATCCCGTGTGAGGCACACGGCCTGGTCACACGGGCGTGTGACCTCCTAAATTTAGAAAATTTTACTTGTGTCCCGAAATTTGTGAATGTGTTCAGTTTAGTCTCGACCCTATCTTTATGCATGTTCGAGGTCTTATAGATCTCCAATGGGGACTTATTATCCAAATCTTATTATCTATGAATGTTCTGTTCTGATCTGTTCTGAAATTCTGGTAACGCCCCTTACCTGTTCCGGTGACGGTCATGAGATAGGGGTGTTACATTTTTCCTATATAATTCATCACCTTTTTACTTAAATTTGTTGTTAAAATGAAGTAACTGTTTAATAAATTAATGAAATATGTGAAAATATGAAATTAAGAGATAGAAATTATTAAAATATGATTTTATGCTTTATTATATAGCTCTCATGCATAAAATGGCTTATTTTATGTTTATTTGAGCTTATTATATTTTTATGGGCCATGCATGATTAAATTAAATAATAAATTATGAAATTATTTTTAATAATTCAAATTAAATATTTCATTAATGAAATTGAGTTTTAATTAATTAAATAAATTGGTGAAATTTTATTTCTTTGGTCCTCTAATTTACTGACTTATTTTGGATAGGTTTGAAAGCTTTACCTAATTACAAAACTGTCCAAATTGGGGACCAAGTCAACCCAAAATTCGGCTGCACATGGCTGCCCATAAACCAATTTTTGGTTTACCCAAGGTCCTTGAAGAGTTGAAGAAATTAGAGATTTACCTGAAGATTTGCACTTGACCAAGTCTTAGTGCTGAGCTGTTGTGGCACTCAAATCAAGCAAAAAAAAAAAAAAAAATCAACCCCAATTCCACAATTCATGGCCGGCTACCTATGGGAGATATTTGATCAGAGGACAACTCCTATTTTTAGTAAACTAGCCTCTCTTGCCTCACCTATAAATAAGACCCCATTTCTCACTTTTCTAATCATCCCTCAATCCCTCAATTCCTCATCATTCATAATTTTCTCTCCTCTCTCATTTCTTCCCGCACCTTTCATCATCCTTGCATAAGGATTTAGCAAATTAGCCCCTTAAAGAACCCTTGGTCGGCCACCTCGAAGAGCCATCAGCAAAGGAGCAAAGTAAAGGAACGAAGGAGCTCTTACCGTTCAGAGTCTTGGGTGACAACCACTTTGAATTGGGTTTAATCTTTCTTTTTTTTTAATTTAATTCAAGAATGTTTGCTACGTGTTCTTTGTTCTTATTTACAACAATGATAGCTTAATTTTATTTAAGATAGGATGGTTGCTTTAATTAAATAATATTTACTTTATTCATGCTTATAATATTTGTGCCTTAATCAATCATGTTTTCAATTAAAATCAAGTCTGTATTTCGTTCATACGTGATTGAAATGCACCTGAATTAGTTGAGCGATCCTAACTAGACGACGACTAGTGGACGCATAATTGAAATGTGCATGCTCAATTTAGATCCTATGTAATACCCACTAACCCTAAACCACTACCGGAACAGGGTTACGAGGCATTACCAAACATATCGGACAATTTACAAATAATTATTAAATTAATAACAAACATATTATAATATAATCATAAATTCATATAAAATTTTGCTAATTAATTTTCTCTTTATTTATTTATTTTAAAAAAACTCTATATAACCCTTTTATAAATAGTTAGCCTTCCATGCAATTTCAAATAGCAACCAATTCAAAACCAATAATACAATCCATAAAATTTTCATATTCAAATGCACATAAACATATCTTAAACATTAACTTAGTAATTTACTAAATAAACATTCACATATATTGTTTAAATTAATAAGCTTCATTCATTCTATTTCAACTTGTTACCAAATATACCAAATATGTTATGATAATTCTATTTACATTTCATTAAACCAAGTATGAAAATATCATTTTAGTATCATTTCCAACAAAAAGCATAAGGCATTTTCAAATGACTAATATAACACTTAAGTAAATGCCACTTTACCAAAAGAAAGATTACATCACCAAATTATGCTGGAGTCGGGATCACTTTGGATGCTGAACCAAGACTCTAAACACCTATCAACATGTACACGGAAACAACCGAACGCTGAGTATACATATACTCAGTGGTATTACCATAATTCAAATTATAAAACATAATAATCATATCATTAAATCATATAACTTTAATTTTTACTGAACCAGTTCAAACACAAGTTTTTCATTCTCAATATATTCTTACAATTCAATTTAGCTATTCAACCGTTGAAATTATACACATTCATGTTGAGCCATTATCCATCTCATGAACCATTGGTTCATGCTTTCCATTCTCATACTCAAATTCAAATCACATTTTTCAATTCATGTTCCATTTTCACATTTCTTTCAATGGCTCAACCATTTCATTTATTCAATTTAACCTTTCCTTTAACTATCCCTATTAACAGACTCGGACTTTGGAGGATACACGGATCCAACCAAATACACCAATTTGGCACCCAGTGCCTCATCGGATAGTTCGAAGTAAAGTTGACACCCAATGTCTCATCGGTAGAGCTGAAGTAAAGTGATACCCAATACCTCATCGAATCTATTCGAAGTAAAATAGTGACACCCAGTGTCTCATCGACTTGAGGTCGAAGTATCCCTGAACTCTTCCAATCCTATGGCATGCCAACTATATCCGACTCAGCCCGACTAGTTAATAGGAATTTTCCATTCATTAGTCAATCACTTTCAATTTCAATTTTACTATCAATTCAATCACTTGCTCAATTCAAAAACACACTTTCCATTTTCAAATCAATATGTAATTCAATTTTACATATAAATTCACCATGGACATGCAATTCAAATTCTAATTCATGCACATATTATATTTCATTTTTCATTCATCTCAATACCATCACTTACCTTATAATTTACTTACCTTACATATAAATTTGAATATAACATTCAATTAATAATAATTTGAATTATAATAATGCACACCGTGATTTTCCTGTGTCTACTCCTCAGTAATCTTTTCTTTTCTTTTCAATGCCGATGCCTCGAGTTCTTTATTGGCTACAAAAAGAATAATAATTTTTACATTATTAATCAATTCCTACCTTATTCCCAATTTAACCCTAACTAAGTTCACCTATTTTTTTTAACTCAATTCATACTTTATTTTTATTCAAATTTCAACCAAACTCAAATTTAACTATTAAATTTTCAGTATATTTTCCTAATTTTTAATTTTCCTCAATTAGTCCCTACAACATAAAACTTAGAGCTTACTTCACAATCTAATCCCCTTATCAATTCTAACTTGAAATTCATTCAATTAAATCCCTAATTCATCTTTTTGTCCAACATAAATTATACTTGAAAACCTATAAACTTCTAAACTATCAACTTAATTTTATCAAAACCTTGTTTTAATACTTCTAAAACATCAAAATTAAGAGAAAATGACATAATTAATCTTACTAATTAAACTCCAAGCTTCAAATTCCCTATTTCCCCTTTTTCTTTCTTTTTCTTCTTTCTTTCTTCTTTCCCTGCTCTGTTTCGAATGCTTCTCTATTCTTTTACCCTTTTGTTTCTTTTGTCTTTCTTTTTATTCTTTTATTATATCATTTGTTTTATTTATTTTATTAACTTAATATATTATAATTTAATTATTATAAATATCTATCATATAATTAATAATATAATACAAATGTATACATTTACTTTTCTACATTTGTACATGATCAATACCATACATTTGTCATGATTTTATCTAATTATTTCATAAAAGACATATAAAATAATTATTTAATTAATAAATATCTTTTTAATTTAATAAAAATAATAAATATATATTTACTTTAATATTAAGTAAATACATATATAAATTACAAATGTATATATTTCATTTAGTACACTTGGATTCATCATCACCTTACACTTGTCACCATTAAGTTATTTTTCATTTAAAAATCTTATAATATTATTATTTTAAATTAATTTCATATAATTTATTACTAATAGATATTTTGTAATTTAAATCTAAGTAAAGATCTTAGATTTTTACTTCATATGCTGCCTCAACTTATGCTAAATGGCATATTTGCCATTTTGGTCCTTTTTATTTTCTATTGATCTATAATTCAACCTTTGCCCTCTATTCAATTTAGTCATTTTCCTAATTACTCTTAATTAAGCTAAATTCACTTAATTAAAGTCTAATTAAACACAGAACTAGACTCACAATTATTCCTAATAATTATTGACGAACCCGGTTTATTAAGACGGAGGCCCAATATTACACTTCTCCAATGCCCATGAATTTTGGGTCATTACACTTCTCCCCTTTAATAAATTTCATCCTCGAAATTTACCTGAAAATAGATGGAGATGCTGTGCTTTCATAGTTTCATCCAGTTCCCAAGTCGCTTCTTCCACATTATGACTTCTCTATAGCACTTTTACTAGAGGAGCCCACTTATTTCTTAACTCTTTTACTTCTCGAGCTAATATCTGAACCGGCTCTTCTTCATATGATAAGTCTGGTCGAATTTCTATATCATTAGTACAAATGATATGGGAAGGATCTGATCTATATTTCCGAAGATAGAAACATAGAAAACATCATGAATCTTTTGTAATTCTGGAGGTAAAGCTAACCGATATACGACTGGCCCGATTCTTTCTATAACCTCATATGGCCCGATATAACGAGGATTTAATTTACCTTTTTGGCCAAATCTCAATACTTTCTTCCAAGTAGAGACTTTAAGAAATACCTTGTCCCCAACAAAATATTCAATTGGCCGACGTTTTTAATCAGCATAAGATTTCTGTTATCAAAAGCTGCTTTTAATCTATCTTTGATCTTCTTAACAGTTTCTTTCGTCTTTTGAATCAATTCCAACCCAATCATCTTTCTTTCACTCAATTCTATCTAATATACAGACAATGTACACCATCGACCATATAATGCTTCATAAAGGGCCATTTGAATACTAGATTGGAAACTATTATTATAAACAAATTCATCTAGTGGTAAATAGTGTTCCCAACCTGCTTCAAAAGTCAATGATACAAGCTCTCAACATATCTTCTAAAATCTGAATTACCTGCTCAGACTGTCCGTCAGTTTGCGGATAGAATGCAATGCTAAAATTGAGCCTGGTACCCAGAGAATCATATAATTGCCTCCAAAATCTCGATGTAAACGGTAGATCCCGGTCTGAAATAATAAATACAGGAATACCATGCAGTCTCACTATTTCTCGGATATAGATCTCAGCCAACTTCTGTAAAGACCAATCGGTTCTGACTGCTATAAAGTGAGCAGACTTAGTAAGCCGATCAACAATCACCCAAATGGCATTCTTTTTGCTTGCTGACAATGGTAATCCCATAACAAAATCCATCGTGATTCGATCCCATTTCCATTCTGGAATATTAATAGGTTGAAGTAGACCTGTTAGTACCTGATGTTCCGCTTTTACTCGCTGACATGTCAGACATTTACCAACATACTCGACTATGTATCCTTTCATTCCTGGCCACCAGTATAGTTCTCGTAAATTCTGGTACATTTTCGTTCCACCAGGGTGCCAATGTGAAAGGGCTATCATGTGCTTCTCGAAGAATCAACTCTTTAAGCTCAAAAGTAGCTGGAATACAAATCCAATCTCGATATCTTAAACAAACATGATCATCAAAATTAAAGTTTTCTACTATGCCATTCTGTACTATTTCTCTTTTCTTCATCAGCTTTTCATCTCCCAACCGTGCTAATCTAATCTGATCAAACATTACCAGATTTACTCCCAATTTGGCCAAAAGACTCCCATCATCACTGATATGGAGCTGTGCAAACATTGCTCTCAATTCTATTGCAGCTTTTCTACTCAATGTATCTGCTACCACATTTGCCTTTCCAAGATGATAATCTATGACACAATCATAGTCTTTTAGAAGCTTGATCCACCGGCTCTGTTCAAATTCAATCCCTTTTGTGAAAAAAGATATTTTAAACTCTTATGATCAGTATATATGTAGCATTTCTCACTATAAAGATAATGCCTCCGAATTTTTAATGCAAAAATCATAGCTGCTAGCTCCAAATCATGAGTTGGATAGTTACACTCGTGTGGTTTCAGTTGTCGAGATGCATAGGCTATTACCTTTCCATCCTGCATAAGTACACAACCTAGACCATTCAAAGAAGCATCACTGTACACCACAAAATCTTTCCCCGACTCTAGTAATGTCAGAACTGGTGCCTCTGGCTTCAACGTGTCGAAACTCTTCTAACATTGATCATCCTAGATAAAAGGGACATTTTTATGTAGTAGCTTAGTCTTCAGCAAAGCTATCTTCCAAAATCCATTTACAAATCTTCTGTAGTCCCAGCTAAACCGAGAAAACTACATACCTCATATATATTCTTGGGTGGTTTCCACTGAACAATTGCTTTAATTTTTTTCAGATCAACTCTGGTTCTATCTACTGACACTACATGTCCCAGAAATGCAACTTCTGATAACCAAAACTCATATTTGCTGAGCTTTCCATACAACTGCTTCTCCCGTAATATCTGTAGTACAATCCTAAGATGCTGATCATTCTCTGACTCTGACTTCGAATAAACTAGTATATCATTAATAAAAACCACTACAAACTAGTCTAAATATGGCTGAAAGATACGATTCATGAGATCCATAAAAGCGACTGGGGCATTTGTCAACCCATATGGCATTACTAAGAACTCATAGTAACCATACCTCGTACGAAAAGTTGTCTTCGAAACATTACTTTTTTTTACCTTCAGTTGATAATACCCAGATCTTAAGTTAATCTTTAAAAATACCGAAGCTCCCTTTAACCGGTCAAACAAATCATCAATACGAGGTAATGGATATCTATTCTTGATTGTTACCTTTTTCAACTGTCGATAATCAATACATAGCTGTATTAATCCATCTTTCTTCTTAACGAATAATACCGGAGCTCCCCACAGTGATATGCTTGGTTGAATAAAGCCACAGTCTAACAAGTCTTGCAACTGTATCTTCAACTCTTTTAACTCTATAAGTGACATCCGATACGAAGGTATAGATATAAGAGTAGTACCTAGATAAACATCTATAGCAAATTCAGCTTCCCTATTAGGTGGTAAACCCGATAATTCTTTAGGAAATACATCAGGAAGCTCACAAATCATTCGAATTTTACTGCACTGGCTCCCAATTGAATTTGAATTAATAACATATGCTAAATATGCTGAACAACCCTACTGAAGCAATTTATTAGCCTTTATTTCTGAAATAATACGTGCCAGCCCACTAGTACGGATACTATTTACTTCAATCCAATCTCTACCTTTTGTCTGAATGTTGAATCTCTTTTTACAGTAGTCCAAAATCACTCCATGTTCAGATAACCAATCCATCCCTATTATTATAACAAAATCCCCAAATGGTATAATCAACAGGTCAACGGGAAAAGTTTTATTCTATATAATTAACGGGCATCTCGGACAAACCTGATTCACTAACACTGTTTGCCCCAACGGACTCGACACCTCTATAGACACTCTAGACATTTCTGATTTTAATTTTCTCGACTCAACTAATTTTGAATTAATATAGGAATGTGAAGATTTGAGATCAATTAAAGCATGCACAGGCTCAAAATATAGTAAAAATATACCTGTTACTACATCATGGACATCGCCTTCTTCTCGATTTCTGACCACATAAGCTCTGGCTGGTACCCTAGCCTCGGACTGCTGAGTAACAATGTCACTGCTTTTCCTAGCACCACTTCCTCTAAAAGCTGAACCACCTCTACTAGATCCCCTGCCTCTAGCTGTGGATATTGATCTTTATGAAGTTACTGGTGCAACACTATTAATTTTCAGACAATCTCTGATGAAATGGTTTGTAGAACTATATTGGAAGCAACCCTTTGTCAATTTCCAACATTCCCCTCTATGTGTCTTCCCACAGTGCTGACAATTTGGAATTTCTACACTCCAAGATAGACTTCTCACATTGCTACTAGACACTGTTGTCTGTTTCCCTTTGCTTTTCCGCTTCTATTAGACCTAAAACTAGATCTCCATTCACCTTGAGATTCATTTGATCTTTTTGGCTGTGGATTTGAGCTGGTAGTTCTTGCACATTTCCTAGTTAGTCTAACACTTTTAGTCTTTTTATCGAGGCCCAACACTTGCTCTACCATTTTGGCTCACTCAATTAAATCTACGAACTCAATAATATGAAAAGATACCAACTATACCTTGATCTCATCACGCAATCCCCGTAAGAATCTTTTACAACTATCTGCTTCAGCTGGGATAAACTCAGAGGCATATCTGTTGAGTCTCAAGAACTCTCTCTCATAATCTATAACTGGCATGTCGCCCTGTTGTAGCATTAAAAACTCTTGTTTCTTATCTTCAATATACATTTCCCTGATATACTTCTTCTGAAATTCTTTCTGAAACAGATCCCACGTTATCTGATTTTTCGGTAAATGTCAAACTATTGATTCCCACAATAAGTAAGCTTCCCCTTGTAGTAATGATACAACATAAATCAAACACTCTAGAGGGGTACAATCTAATTGCCGTAGAATTCTTTTGGTCGACTCCATCCAATTTTTAGCTGTTGATGGATCGACTCCTTTCAGACCCATAAATTTCATGGCACCATATTTTCTCAACTCTTTTATCGGGCCCATCTTTGAATAGGTGTGGAGGTCGTAGCAGGAGCAATTCTCGCTACTCTTTCTAGTGCATCAGCAATTACTCGTAATATATCAAAGTCATCTCTATCATTTCTTCTTTCAACTCTAGGAGGTGGATTTCTTGCTAGATTTATACTAGGTGTTGCTGATTCAGTTTCTTCTAAATCATATGGTTCTTCATCTCCAGTGTACATTTCTTGACCAGCTTCATTTATTCTTTCATCTGACATCTTTAATCTATAAAACAAAAATAATTAAATAGGTCAGCATCCAAATCCCGACTCAGTTTCGACTCGACAGTGGCATGTACATCTAGACTCAATTACAGGCTCGATTTAGTGTAAGAACCAGCTAAACCTGATAGCTCTAATTCCAACAAAATGTAACACCCCTAACCCTAAACCATCGGCAAAACAGGGTTACAAGGCATTACCGATCATATCGGACAATTTACAAATAATTCTTAAATCAATAACAAACATATTATAATATAATCATAAATTCATATAAAATTCTTCTAATTAATTTTCTCTTTATTTATTTATTTATTTAAATAAAACTCAATATAACCCCTTTATAAATATTTAGCCTTCCCTACAATTTCAAATAGCAACCAATAATACAATCCATAAAATTTTCATATTCAAATGCACATAAACATATCTTAAACATTAACTTAGTAATTTACTAAATAAACATTCACATATATTATTTAAATTAATAAGCTTCATTCATTCTATTTCAACTTGTTACCAAATATACCAAATATGTTATGATAATTCTATTTACATTTCATTAAACCAAGTATCAACATATCATTTTAGAATCATTTCCAACAAAAAACATAAGGCATTTTCAAATGACTAATATAACACTTAAGTAAATGCCACTTTACCAGAAGAAAGATTACATCACCAAATTGTGCTGGAGTCGGGATCACTTTGGATGCTGAACCAGGACTCTGAAAACCTATTAACTTGCGCACGGAAACAACCGTACACTGAGTATACATATAGTCAGTGGTATTACCATAATTCAAATTATAAACATAATAATCATATCATTAAATCATATAACTTTAATTTTTACTGAACCAGTTCAAACACAAGTTTTTTCATTCTCAATATATTCTTACAATTCAATTTAGCTATTCAACCATTGAAATTATACACATTCATGTTGAGCCATTATCCATCTCATGAACCATTGGTTCATGCTTTCCATTCTCATACTCACATTCAAATCACATTTTTCAATTCATGTTCCATTTTCACATTTCTTTTAATGGCTCAACCATTTCATTTATTCAATTTAACCTTTCCTTTAACTACCCCTATTAACAGACTCGGACTTTGGTGGATACACGAATCCAACCAAACACACCAGTTTGGTACCCAGTGCCTTATCGGATAGTTCGAAGCAAAGTTGACACCCAGTGTCTCATCGGCAGAGCCGAAGGAAAGTGGTACCCAGTACCTCATCGAATCTATCCAAAGTAAAATAGTGACACCTAGTGTCTCATCGACTCGAGGTTGAAGTATCCCTAAACTCTTCCAATCCTATGGCATGCCAACTATATCTGACTCAGCCCGACTAGTTAATAGGGATTTTCCATTCATTATCCAATCACTTTCAATTTCAATTTTACTATCAATTCAATCACTTGCTCAATTCACAAACACATTTTCCATTTTCAAATCAACATGCAATTCAATTTTACATATAAATTCACCATATACATGCAATTCAAATTCTAATTCATGCACCTATTATATTTCATTTTTCATTCATCTCAATACCATCACTTACCTTATAATTTACTTACCGTACATATAAATTTGAATATAACATTCAATTAGTAATAATTTGAATTATAATAATACACACCGTGATTTTCCCGTGTCTACTCCTCGGTAATCTTTTCTTTTCTTTTCAATATCGATGCCTTAAGTTCTTTGTTGGCTACAAAAAGAATAATAATTTTTACATTATTAATTACAGCACTAAATTACAATAATAATTGAATTTCTAATCAATTCCTACCTTATTCCCAATTAATCCTAAGTTCAGCTATTTTTTTTAACTCAATTCATACTTTATTTTTATTCAAATTTCAACCAAACTCAAATTTAACTATTAAATTTTCAGCATATTTTCCTAATTTTTAATTTTCCTCAATTTAGTCCCTACAACATAAAACTTAGAGCTTACTTTACAATTTAATCACTTTATCAATTCTAACTTGAAATTCATTCAATTAAATCCCTAATTCATCTTTTTGTCCAACATAAATTATACTTGAAAACCTATAAGCTTCTAAACTATCAACTTAATTTTATCAAAACCTTATTTTAATACTTCTAAAACATCAAAATTAAGAGAAAATGACGTAATTAATCTTACTAATTAAACTCCAAGCTTCAAATTCCCTATTTCCCCTTTTTCTTTCTTTTTCTTCTTTCTTTCTTCTTTCCCTACTCTGTTTCGAAAGCTTCTCTGTTCTTTTACCCTTTTGTTTCTTTTGTCTTTCTTTTTATTCTTTTATTATATCATTTGTTTTATTTATTTTATTAACTTAATATATTATAATTTAATTATTATAAATATCTATCATATAATTAATAATATAATACAAATGTATACATTTACTTTTCTACATTTGTACATGATCAATACCATACATTTGTCATGATTTTATCTAATTATTTCATAAAAGTCTTATAAAATAATTATTTAATTAACAAATATCTTTTTAATTTAATAAAAATAATAAATATCTATTTACTTTAATATTAAGTAAATACATATATAAATTACAAATGCATATATTTCATTTAGTACACTTGGATTTATCATCACCTTACACTTGTCACCATTTAATTTATTTGTCATTTAAAAATCTTATAATATTATTTTAAATTAATTTCATATAATTTATTACTAATATATATTTTATAATTAAAATCTAAGTAACATATGCCACCTCAACTTATGCTAAATGGCATATTTGCCATTTTGGTCCTTTTTATTTTCTATTAATCTATAATTCAACCTTTACCCCTTATTCAATTTAGTTTTTCCTAATTACTCTTAATTAAGCTAAATTCACTTAATTAAATCCTAATTAAACACACAACTAGACTCAAAATTATTCCTAATAATTATTGACGAAATCGGTTTATTAAGACGAAGGCCCGATATTTGAATTTTTCGATGCCCATGAATTTTGGGTCATTACATTTTAACCCGATTAAATTGCAAGTTGAGTGGGCTCTATGATCTGCATAGTTTTGAGATTTATGTGATTAAACTATTTCAAACCTAACACGTCCCTGTTACCTCGCATTAATTCTAAGAAACCCTTAGTAAATAAGGATTAGTAACATGCGTATTTACTAAGTAAAGGATTCCGAAAGGACCTAGTGTGGTTTCCAAACTCATGAAAGATTGAGTTACCATGAAATGTTTTTCTGAATATTGTTAAGCATGTTGATGGTAAATTGAGTTTAATTAAAGTAATTGTCCGAGTTTATTTATGTTATAATTGTTGCAAATTGTGTTTAATTCTGCTAAAATCTATTTCATTCATATAGTTGCATGTTAGGATAAATCACATTACGGATCATTGCGTTTAGATTAATTTTACATAATCTTAATCAACACTTCCAGATCAAATTGTATTTTTATTTACCAAGTTGTTATTATAATTTTATAATTAAGTCACTTAGCACCAATACAATCCCTGTGGAAACGATAACTCGATACTTACTTATTACTTGATAACGACTGTGTACACTTGCACAAACCCCAGCATTACAAGTTTTAGCACCGTTGCAGGGGATTGTTAACTGTTGCCATAGTCATTTTTTGTGAGATTATTTATTTTTCAATTTGGTTATTTCTAACATTACTAACTTATTCTTTTTAATTTTTAATTTTGTTTTGATTTTCTTTTCAGGTGTTTACGAGCATAGATCAGATTATCGATTTACTCTCAATAGACCCTGAAATTGAGCGAACTTTTAGATAAAGAAGACGTGAACGAATAGTTCAAAGATAGAACGAGATGGACCTTGGAAATTAGAATTAAGACCAATGTAATGAAGCCGATCAGGTACGAAATCCCATTCTCATTACCGATGATAGGGATTGATGCATCAGACAATATGCTGTGCCACTTTTCAGTGAATTAAATCCAGGAATTAGAAGGCCAGATATTGAGGCAACCTAATTTGAATTGAAACTAGTGATGTTTCAAATGCTCCAAACGGTGGGCCAATTCAGTGGTATGCCCACGGAAGATCCACATAGCCACCTTTGATTGTTTATGGAGGTAAGTGATTAATTTAAAATAGCCAGTGTGACTGAAGACGCACTAAGGTTAAAGTTGTTTCCGTACTCGTTAAGAGATCGAGCACGAGCATAGCTCAATTCATTGCCACCAAGTTCCATATCTACATGGCAAGAATTACTAGAGAGATTTTTGGTTAAGTATTTCCCACCTAGCAAGAATGCTAAGTTTAGGAATGAGATCACAACTTTCCAACAATTAGGTGACTAGTCTTTGTATAAGGCTTGGGAACGATTCAAGGAGTTACTTCACAAGTGTCCTCATCATAGGATTCCTCATTGTATCCAGTTGGAGACATTCTATAATGGTCTCAATGCGCATACAAGATTTATGGTAGATGCTTCTGTAAATGGTGCAATTTTGTCTAAGTCTTATAATGAGGCTTATGAGATCATCGAGAGGATTGCAAGCAACAACTATCAATGGCCAACAAATCTAACAACTTTAAGAAGACGTGTAGCCGGAGTTCATGAAGTTGACGATTTCACTTCATTATCAACCCAGGAATATTCTATTTCCTCTATGTTAAAACAGTTTACTGCTAATAGTGCTAATAATTTTACAACCCAACCACCAAGTCTGCTTGAAGTAGTTTCATGTGTGTACTGTAGGGGGGTCATTCTTTGGAAAATTGTCTATTGAATCCTGAGTCAGTGTACTATGTGGGGAACCAACATCAGAATAGGAGTGGACAACAAGGACTCCATTCCAACTTCTACAATCCTGTAACACCACTTACCCAAGTCCAATGCTGGGACTGGGTACGAGGCATTTTCGAACTTATGAACACACGATCACTCAATCTCGACTCACAAATTCCATAAGGATTTAAAAATTTTTCAATCTTAGTGAAAACACTCTTATTATGGGCTTACGAGGCCCAAGAGACTTATTGGGTATGATCGGGACCCAAACCGGAACTTTTCAATCAGTAAAAAAAATTCTACTCAAAATAGGGCATGCGCCAGTGTGGGACAGGGACACGCCCGTGTGAGTAGGCCGTGTGGTCACACACGCCCATGTCCCTAGCTCATGCGAAATTAATTTTCATTTTGAACTTATAGGGGTTTTAATACAGCCAAGCACACACCTGTATCTCTGGCCCGTGTTCTTCACACGACCTCAACACGCCTGTGTCCTCACCTTGTGTGAAAAACTGAGGTATTCTATTTATGACGTCATCACGAAGTTTTCATCACACGGTCAAGCCACACGCTGGTGGCTAGGCCGTGTCTATCACACGGTGTGACACACAGTCGTGTCTCCAACCTGTGTGTTTACTACAAAACATTTAATTTCCATAATTTCAGATGTAGGGGGCACACGGGCTATCAACATGACTGTGGGTTGGCTGTGTGTCACACATGGCTTAGTAATGCCCTAGATATTTAAGTCTTTGATTTTCTTTGCACGATATGTCACAAATTGCATGTTTTCTTTAATGGCTAAGTGATTTAGGTGTGTTTCGGAAGGTCTGAGAAGCCTGGGTTCGAGTCTTGGCTTTTACAGAATTTTTATTTTTACTCTTAAATGAATCAGGACACTGGCATGTAGGCCTTATAAATAATAGTGTTTGTATTATGATACAAAGAGAGCTAGTAGTCTAATGGCAAGTGGCACAAGAGGTGTGGCAAGAGGTCTGAGGTTTGAGTGTTGGCATAATCATATGAGGGGTATTTATTTTGCTACATGGGACGGCTAGTATTGGAGTTGATTTGGGACTCT
Organism: Gossypium stocksii; assembly: GCA_020496765.1. NCBI lineage: Eukaryota > Viridiplantae > Streptophyta > Magnoliopsida > Malvales > Malvaceae > Gossypium > Gossypium stocksii. The sequence goes on from CM035629.1 coordinate 39,548,006, forward strand.
AAGTTGAATGGGTCTTGAAGAAATTTTAATAGAGTTGTTGGAGGAGTAAATCAAAGAGGATTTTATGGAGAGATGTTTGGAGGAAAATGTGGGATGTGAGGTTCGTAGTTGTTGGCCGAAAATGGGAGTCTTTGGGTGCTTGTTCAATCATAGGCACTTGGTGCCTAATAGGTTTAGTCATTTTGTTTTCGAAGGCTGCTCCTTTTTCTTCTTTTTGCTATGGTTGTGGGGGCTAAATATTTCATTTTGAGGGAACGTCTTGGGTTCTTTTTGGTGCAAAGTGAATCGTTTTGTATTTGGGTGTTAGCCGATTTCTTCTCTCAAGTAGTTCTCCTATTAGTCAATCGATTCCTTCCTTTTCTTTCCAAGATCTGACCAAAGACTCCTCTTGTTCTCTCAATTACTTTTCTTGACTGGTGGAATCCCTGTTTCTCTTCCTCTTCATTCTCAATCTCTACTGTTCTAGGTAGTCCTTTCCAATTTTTAAAGACTTGGCCGAATACTCTCTATCCTCCTGAACTCTAGTTTTCTTCATCTTTTTATTCTTTCTCCATTGTTTCTCTTCTTTCTCAACTTGGCTGAACACTTTAAACCTTACCTCTCATTTTGTTTCTGTTTTGACGCTAGTCTCTGACAGTTGGCTGATTATGTTATCATCTTTCTTTTTCTACTATTTGGTTTTAGGTAAGTATTCTTTGTTCATTTTGGTTTTGGTTCTTACTTCCTTGGTTTTCTTCTCTGGATAAACTGAATGTTCGGTCTATGGTTACTGATTCACTGTCCTTTTTGTTTCAAATATGTTTGTTGGATTACAAAATTCTTGAAGGGTGAAAGGTTTTCTCTAGGAAACTCAGGATCCTCCTTTCAGCAATTAATAGATTATTTGGGGGGTAAGTGGCTTGTTTGGCTGAATATTGTACAACTTTAGTGATGGGTTTTCTTAAACCATATTTTTGTAAATAGTTCTGTCTAATAAAAATTCGTTACTTAAGTAGATAGTCATGAAGGACGTTAGATCAATCCTTAGTCAGTGTTTGAGAGCAATAAAGCTATATTCTCTCATTCAAGGTAAGTTGTGATGAATGGTTAGGGATTAAAAGTTTTTGAGTTCTAATGGTTGGAAGACTAACAATATGATTTAATTGAATATAGGCTTTAGCGCTTGTAGACGGTTCACTCGATTTCGCAATTAGGTGTGTAAACACCCCGTTTAAACTGCATAACAACAAAAGCCGAAAAGCGAAAAAGTCAAACAACCGAAAGGTTGGGGATTGATGCCACACAAGCATGCGAGCGCTCGTGTGTTACTGTGAGCCAATTATACGCGGGCATAGGCTGCAATGAGCGTTCTCGTGGGCTTAGGCTGCTATTGGACCACGAATAGCCGAGATGGGCCGTGTGGGCCGATGGGCTTGTAGGCCCCACATAGATGAAATCCATGTTATATGGCAAATTCTTGACTGGGCTAAGTAGTTCGCATACCTATGACTAGTTTTGGGCCACATAAGCTTGTGGGCCCACTTGGGCCGACATTTCACCTTCAGCCCATTTACACTGTTATGACTGTTTAAGTTACATAAGTAGCTCTAGGTTACTATAGACCTTCTAAGAGGTCAGTAAATGTACCAAGATCCCAAAGTAGGTAAAAATAATCAAAATACCCTTAAAAGATAAAATGACTGTTTACCCCCTAATAGCAAAAAGAACCGTTATACCTCTAGAGGTAGATTGATTGTGCTTATGATATGAACATGATTGTTACTGAGCATGACATGTTGCATACACGTATTATTTATGGCATGACATACTGCATGAGATTGGGGTTTTGGTTTGGAGGAAGTTTACTGTTACTAGTGGCTTTGCCACATATACTGTTACTGGTGGCCATGCAACATATACTGTTACTGGTGGTTTTGCCACATATACTATATTGGCAGCTCAACACATGGTGTGTTGGCTGGGTGGGTCAATTTTATCCCCACATGGTGAGTTGGTGGTACAGAGTGAAATGTGTTGGCTGGATTGGGGTGGTAGCACTTTTGCATTATTACACTGTACTGTTACTGTATTAGGCTAAGGCACACACTGATACGGTAGTGGGTTAAAGCCTACACTATACTATTTCTGAGTATGGGTTAGGCCCAGACTGTTACTGCATGCTTTTATCGATGGACTGATAGGGGATTACACACTGAGTTTTTGCAAACTAACCTTTTCTTATTAACTGTGCAGGTAATCCCTAGCCTTAGGCGATTAGGTGCTGCGAGGGACTTAAAGGTGGCCACACATCTGCAAACAATTTACAGTTGGATTTATAATTGCTTTTGATTATGTTTGGGTTTTATTTTTGTAATAAGGCTATTTATGGGATTTAAATTTTTAATTGGGTTTTTGTTTTTCTACTGAAAATAGCTAGTTAGGAAAAGACTAGTTTTTAAAACAATAGTTGTTTTTAAAGACATGAAACTTTAAGCCTCAAAGTTTTTAAAAGATTCCGTGATTTTAGTCAGTTTAATACACTAATGGCAAATGTTTTGACAAGTCGAATTGATAATAATAAAGAACTTAACTCATGAAAGTTTTCTATAAACTCAGAAAGGGGTAGTTAACTTTCGACAAGTTTTGATGCACAATTCTGATTTTCTAAAAGACACTATAATGAAGTAAGCCAGATTCGGCCATAACGTCTAGGCCGAGTTTAGGGTGTTACATTTAGTGGTATCAAAGCCAGGTTGTAAAACTCAGCTGTGGAATGGGTTTTTAAAAATGTTTGGAATTTCTGGAAAACTGTTCTTGAAATGTTTTGGAAGATTGACAAGTGTGGCACACCGAGTCTCCAGTGCCAAATCTGTAAGTTTTCTTGATAACTGATTACTGTTTAGACCGAAACACAATACAAAAACTACTTTAGATATGAGACTGTGTTGTGACACTCTAGTTAGAGTAAACTAAAACTGTAGGAAACTAAAAACTGTAATGAGACCTTGATCTATGAAAATAACTTTAATTACTGCTTTTCATAAAACATCTACTAATAATTACCGAAATTGTAAAATTGATACATAAGATTTTACAATCAGATAATACGTGAATCGATATGAGTACTAGAGGTACTCGTGGAAGGGGTACGAGAGGCCGCGATAGAGGCCGTGGAGGTGGTAGGGCTGGGTTTTTCGCATTGGTCTACATGCCTAACGTTGAGGCTAGAGAGGCACTAGCTTCACCAGTAATTGAGACAGGATCATACGATCGAGCGGCTAGGGATGATGCCCTCACTCAAGCTATGCTCTGAATTCTAGAGAGGGTCGCGGGAACCAAAACGGGTGTTGTGGGCCGAGGGTCAATTTCAGAGTGACTCCGGTCAAATGGAGTGAAAATCTTTAGGGGTATATCTGGAGTACCCCCTATTGTGGCTGAATATTGGTTGGAAGCCATGGAAAGAATAATTGACAACCTCGACTGCAATTCTGAGCAGAAATTAAAAGGTGTAGTGTCTTTACTGCGGGATGAGGCCTATCAGTGGTGGCTTACAGTAAGAGAGGGTACTCAGGCCGACTAGTTAATATGGGAGTTCTTCAAAGCTACTTTTCAGGGGAAATACGTGGGTGCAAGTTGTGTGGACGCCCGGAGAAGGGAATTTCTGAACTTGACCTAGGAGAGTAAAATTGTTGCAGAATATAAGGCAGAGTTCTTACGACTTAGCTGTTATGCTCGTGGGATGGTGGCAACTGAGTATGAACACTGTGTGCGTTTCGAGGATGGCCTCCAAGATGAGTTACGAGTCTTGATAGCTCCGCAGAGGGAGCGAGATTTTGCAGCCCTAGTAGAAAAGGTGAAAATCGCCGAAGATGTAAAGCGCTCTGAGCTCGAGAACCGTGAAAGAGATAGGAACAGAAATAAGAGGGATTTAGGGCCCTTAGGTTCTTTTTGTGAGGTTAAAAAGAAGGCCAGGGTTGACGGGCCAGTTCTAGCTGGGATTTCTATTGTGAGATCACAACCTTGTACAGATTGTGGGAGACATCACCTAGGTGAGTGCTGGAAGAAGATTGGGGCGGGTTTCCGATGTGGGTCTATGGAACATCAAGTTAAGAATTGTCCTCAGAGACCTGTTCAAATGCAAGCTACAGGACAGGGTTATGTACAGCCAGTGAGAGATATCTAGTAGCCACTGAGAGGTCGTGGTCAGGCCAGAGGTGGAAATGGTTTGGTTGAGGTCGTGAAGCACCAGGCAGAGGTGCCGGTAATACTGAGGCTAGACAGCCAACTCTAGTATATACTACACGTCGCTGAGAGGATGGTGACGCCCCAGATGTTATAACTGGTACGTTCCTAATTCATAATATGCCGTATACTATTCTAATTGATATTGGATCTACGCATTTATACATTGCATGCACCGTGTCTGGAACCTTAGGTATCATGTGTGAGAGTCTTGTTAGTGAGATGACTGTGATAAGTCCACTAGGACAGTCAGTAAAGGTAGACAAATTGTTCAAAAATGTGCCCTTGGAGGTTCAAGGGGTTACTTTTCCAGCGGACTTGATGGAGCTGCCATTTGGAGAATTTAACGTGATCTTGGGAATGGATTGGCTGGTCAAGCATCATGCGAGTTCAGATTGTACTGCTAAACGTATTGTACTGAAGACTACTGAGGATGAGGTGGTGACTGTGATAGGGTAGCGAAGGGATTATCTATCAAATGTAATTTCTGCATTAAGGGCTGAGAAGTTAGTTCGTAAAGGCTGCAAGGCATTTCTAGCCTACATTGGCTAGCTGATTCTGAGCATCCTTCTGTCAAAGATATTAGAACTGTTAAATCTTTTCCTGATGTATTCCCTGATGAGCTTCCTAGGTTGCCTCTGAACCGTGAGGTTGAATTTGGTATTGAGCTCTTGCCTGGAACAGCTCTAGTGTCTATCACCCCTTATAGGATGGCACCGAAGGAGCTGGTGGAATTAAATGCTCAAATTCAAGAACTACTGGACTGAGGGTTTATTCAACCTAGTGTGTCTCAGTAGAGAGAACCGGTGTTGTTCGTAAAGAAGAAGGATGAGTCTATGTGCATGTGCATCGACTATCGGCAGTTGAACAAACTGACTATCAAGAATAAGTACCCCTACCAAGGATTGACGATCTTTTTGATCAGCTATGGGGAGCTTCGGTATTCTCTAAGATTGATCTGTGATCTGGGTACCATCAACTGAGTGTTAAAGAGGCTGATGTCTTTAAGACAGCATTTAAGACTCAGTATGGTTACTACGAGTTCTTAGTAATGCTGTTTGGGCTTACGAATGCACCAGCAGCCTTTATGGACCTCATGAATCGAGTGTTCCAACCCTATCTGGACCAGTTCGTGGTGGTGTTTATAGACGATATCTTGGTGTATTCGAGAACTGAAGATGAACATGATGCGCATCTCTAAGTAGTTCTGTATATTTTAAGGGAGAAGCAGTTATTCGCTAAGTTTAGCAAGTGCAAATTCTGGCCATGAGAGGTGACATTTCTAGGTCACGTGGTATCTGCCGAGGGGATTAGGGTTGATCCTCGAAAAATCAAAGCTGTTCTAGATTGGAAACCACCTAAGACTATATCGGAGATTCGAAGTTTTCTTGGTCTGGCAGGGTACTATAGACATTTTGTTGAGGGGTTTTGTTGAGAGGTTTTCTTTGATTGTTGCACCCCTGACTAAATTGATGCATAAAGGAGTACCGTTTAACTGGACTGATAAGCAGCAAGAAAGTTTTGAGAAACTGAAGGAAGTTCTGACTGAGGCCCCTGTTTTGATCCAGCCGGAATCTAGGAAGGAATTCACTATCTACAGCGATGTATCACACGTTGGTTTGGGTTGTGTGTTGATGCAAGAGGGTAAGGTGGTTGCTTACGCATCTCATCAGCTTAAGCCTCACGAGGTGAATTACCCTACACATGACTTGGAGTTAGCCGTGGTGGTATTCGCACTAAAGATCTGGAGGCATTACATGTGCGGTGAGAAATGTATCATTTACACGAATCACAAGAGCCTCAAGTACCTCCTCACTTAGAAGGAGCTGAATATTAGGCAGTGAAGGTGGATAGATTTGCTTCAAGATTATGATTGCTCAATTGAGTACCATCCTGAGAAGGCTAACGTGGTAGCTGACACACTGAGTCGTAGGGTTGTATTTGATTTAAGAGTGATGTTGGCTCGTCTTAGCTTGTATGATGATGGTAGCTTGTTGGCTAAACTACAAGTTAGACCGACATGGGCTGAGCAAATTAAGGGTAAACAGTTGATGGATGAGACACTGGTTTCTCATTTTTGACAAGTTGAGAATGGAGAGATTTCTGATTTTGGGCTGAACAGCGAAAGGGTATTGTGTTCCTGTGGGAGAGTTTGTGTTCTGAAGGACTCTAACTTAAGGCTGTCTATACTGCAATAAGCGCATAGTAGTCCTTATGCTATGCATCCTGGTGAAAACAAGTTATACCGAGATCTACGTGAGCTGTACTAGTGGCCAGGACTGAAGCGTGAAGTTATTGATTTTGTGAGCAAGTGCTTGACATGCCAACAAGTTAAGGCTGAGCATCAGTTGCCTTCAGGCTTATTATAGCCAATTAAGATTCCACTTTGGAAGTGGGAGAGGGTAACCATGGATTTTGTTAGTGGGCTGCCTTTAACGGCTACTAAGAAGGATTCGGTATGGGTTATAGTAGACTGTATGGCTAAATCATACCGGTTTGTACTGATTACTCGTTGTAGAAGCTGGCTAAGCTGTATGTGGCTAAGATTGTGAGACTGCATGGGGTACTGGTTTCCATCATATCCAACAGAGATCCTCGTTTCACGTCTTGATTTTGGAAAAAGTTACACGAGGCACTGGGTACTAGATTGGACTTCAGTACTACATTCCACCCTCAAATAGATGGTCAGGCAGAGAGGGTGATTCAAGTATTGGAGGACATGTTAAGAAGTTGCGTAATTGATTTTCGAGGCAGTTAGGAAAACTATTTACCGTTGGCAGAGTTCACGTATAACAATAGTTATCAGTCCAGCATTCAGATGGCACCGTACAAGGCATTGTATGGTCGTAGGTGCCGCACCCCTACCTATTGGACTGAGTTGGGTGAACGACGAGCTCTGGCTCCTAAGATAGTTTTTGATACCAAAGACAAGGTAAGGTTAATTCGAGACCATTTAAAGGCAGCGCCAGATAGAAAAAAGTCATATGCAGACTTGAAGTGTAAGGAAATTGAGTACTCTATGGGGGATTATGTCTTTCTAAAAGTCTCACTATGGAAGAAGATGCTGAGGTTTGGTCGGAAGGGCAAGCTAAGCCTTAGGTTCATTGGGCCTTACCGTATACTGAAACGTATGGGACCGATCGCCTATCAACTTGAATTGCCTCTAGAATTAAACTGGATTCATGACGTCTTCCACATTTCCATGCTAAGGTGTTACCGCTCTGATCCTTTACATGTAGTACCAGTTGAGGAAATCGAGGTTAAGTCAGATCTGACTTTCGAGAAGGAACCGGTGCTGATACCGGATCATGACGTTAAGGTACTAAGGAAGAAATCTATCCCACTGGTTAAGGTGCTTTGGCGTAACCACAATTCAGAAGAAGCCACTTAGGAACCAGAGGAGGCGATGCGACAACAATACCCTCATCTATTTTGACCAGGTAAATTTCGAGGCCAAAATTTCTTTTAGGGGGTAGAGTTGTAACGCCCCAAAAATTTAAGTCTTTTATTTTCTTTGCATGATATGTCACAAATTGCATGTTTGCTTTAATGGCTAAGTGATTTGGATGTGTTTCGGAGGGTTTGAGAAGCCTGGGTTCGAGTCTTGGATTTTGCAAAAATTTTTAGTTTTGCTATTAAATGAATCTGAACATTGGCCTGTAGGCCTTATAAATAATGGTGTTTGTATTATGACACAAAGAGAGCTAGTGGTCTAATGGCAAGTGGCGCAAGAGGTGTGGCAAGGGGTCTGAGGTTCGAGTGTTGGCAGAATCATATGAGGGGTATTTATTTTGCTACATGGGACGAATAGTGTTGGAGTTAGTTTGGGACTCTAAGTTGAATGGGTCTTGAGGAATTTGAATGGAGTTGTTGGAGGAGTAAATCAAGGAGGATTTTATGGAGGGATGTTTGGAAGAAAATGTGGGATGTGAGGTTGGTAGTTGTTGGCCGAAAATGAGAGTCTTTGGGTGCCTATTCAATCATAGGCACTTGGTGTCAAATGGGTTTAGTCATATTGTTTTCGAAGGCTGCTTCTTTTTCTTCTTTTTGCTTTGGTTGTGGGGGCCGAATATTGCATTTTGAGGGAACGTCTTAGGTTCTTTTTGGTGCAAAGTGAATCGTTTTGGTATTTGGGTGTTAGCTTATTTCTACTCTCAAATAGTTCTCCTATTACTCAATCGATTCCTTCCTTTTCTCTCCAAGATCTGACCAAAGACTCCTCTTGTTCTCTCAATTATTTTTCTTGATTGGTGGAATCCCTGTTTCGCTTCCTCTTCATTCTCTATCTCTACTGTTATGGATAGTCCTTTCCAGTTTCTAAAGACTTCGCCGAATACACCCCATCCTCCTGAACTCTATTTTTCTTCATCTTTTATTCTTTCTCCATTGTATCTCTTCTTTCTCAACTTGGCCGAACACTTTAAACCTTACCTCTTGTTTCGTTTCTGTTTTGACGCTAATCTCTGATAGTTGGCCAATTATCTTATCATCTTTCTTTTTCTACTATTTGGTTTTGGGTAAGTATTATTCGTTCATTTTAGTTTTGGTTCTTACTTCCTTGGTTTTCTTCTCTAGATAAACCGAATGTTCGGTCTATGGTTACTGATTCACTTTCCTTTCTGTTTCAGATATGTTCGTTGGGTTCCAAAATTCTTGAAGGGTGAAAAGTTTTCTCCAGGGAACTCAGGATCCTCCTTTCAGCAATTAATCGATTATTTGGGGAGGAAGTGGTTTGTTTGGCCAAATATTCTACAACTTTAGTGATGGGTTTTTCTTAAACCACATTTTCGAAAATAGTTCTGTCTAATAAAAATTCTTTGCTTAAGCTGATAGTCATCAAGGACATTAGATAAATCCTTAGTCAGCGTTTGAGAGCAATAAAGCTATATTCGCTCATTCAAGGTAAGTTGTGATGAATGGTTAGGGATTGAAAGTTTTTGAGTTCTAATGGTTGGAAGACTAACAGTATGATTTAATGGAATATAGGCTTTGGTGCTTATGGACAATTCACTCGATTTCGCAATCAGGTGTGTAAACACCCCGTTTAAACTGCATAACGACAAAAGCCGAAAAGTTGAAAAGCCGAGCAACCGAAAGGTTGGGCATTGATACCACACGAGCGTACGAGCGTACATGTGGTACTGTGAGCCCATGATACGCAGGCATAGGCCACCATGAGCGTTCTCGTGGGCTTAGGCCTCTATTGGGCCGAGATGGGCCATGTGGGTCGATGGGCTCATAGGCCCCACACGGATGAAATCCATGTTATATGGCAAATTCTGGATTGGGCTAAGTAGTTCGCATACCCGTGATTAGTTTTGGGCCAAATGGGCCATACAAGCGTGTGGGCCCCATTGGGCCGACATTGGGCCTCGGGCCTATATACATTGTTATGACTGTTTAAGTTACATAAGTAGCTCTAGGTTACTATAGACCTTTTAAGAGGTCGGTACGTGTACCAAGATCCCAAAGTAGGTAAAAATGACCAAAATACCCTTAAAGGGTAAAATGATTGTTTACCCCCTAATAGCAAAAAGGACCATTATACCCCTATAGGTAGATTGACTGTGCTTATGATATGAACATGATTGTTACTGAGCATGACATGATGCATACACGTATTATTTATGACATGACATACTGCATGGGATTGGGGCTTTGTTTTGGAGGAAGTTTACTGTTACTGGTGGCTTTGCCACATATATTGTTACTGGTGGAACTGCTACATATACTGTTACTGGTGGTTTGGCAACATATACTGATACTGGTGGCTTTGCCACATATACTGTACTGGTAGCTCAGCTGCGTTATTGGTGTGTTGGCTGGGTGGGTCGATTTTATCCCTACATGGTGTGTTGGTGGTACGGAGTGAGGTGTGTTGGCTGGATTGGGGTGGGTTGCACTTTTGTATTATTACACCGTATTATTACTGTATTGGACTAAGGCTCACACTAATACAGTAGTGAGCTAAAGCCCACACTATACTTGTTTTGAATAGTGCTCAAGCCCAGACTATTACTGCATGCTATTACTGATGGACTGATAAAGGATCACACACTGAGTTTTTACAAACTCACCCTTTCTTATTAACTGTGCTGGTAATCCTCAAGCTTAGGCGATTTGATGCTGCTAAGGACTCGGAGGTGGCCACACGACTGTAAACAATTTACAGTTGGATTTATAATTACTTTTGATTATTTTTGGGTTTTATTTTTGTAATAAGGCCATTTATGGGATTTAAATTTTTAATTGGTTTTTTATCTACTTAAAACAGCTAGTTAGGAAAAGACAAGTTTTCAAAATAATAATTGTTTTTAAAGACACGAAACTTTAAGCCTCAATGTTTTTAAAAGCTTCCGTGATTTTAGTTAGTTTAATACACTAATGGCAAACGTTTTGACAAGTCGAATTGATAATAATGAAAAACTTAACTCACTAAAGTTTTCTATAAACTCATAAAGGGGTAGTTAACTTTCGAGAAGTTTTGATTCACAATTTCTATTTTCTGAAAGGCACTATGATGAAGCATGCTAGATTCGGCCATAACATCTGGGTCGGGTTTAGGGTGTTACAGCCTAACCGTGTGGACAATTATAGGCTATTTTCCAAGCCAATTGCCACCCTGAAACACAAACCAACTCAAACCAATTTTGCCAATACACAATATAACATGAAAACACACTCAAACAACCACATTTTGGCATCCACACACTTCATTTTATCAACCACACACAAGCATACACATCCATACACATTATACACTTACTACATAATTTGTATCATAAGGGATTACAACACTTTAATTAGAAAATACTCATTCATATATGGCCCATAGCAAATGGCCAAATCATATAACATTTGTGACAACATTTGACCCCATAGACTATGCCACATAACAAATTATTAGACCATCTATACATGCCATAATCTTAAGTGTTTAAACAAAACACAAAAATTCTTGTTGATAGTGTGGATGGAATCCTGTTGATCTCCAAACTTCGGGTTAGCTTGACGAACCTATATGGGAAAAGAAAAGAAAGGGGGTAAGCAAATAGCTTAGTAAGTCTATAAGTAAATGAATGAGAAATTTAAACCAATAATACAAATTCAAAATAAGTAAGTTCTCTTATTACCACATTGAAATTAAGCTTACAACTTACTCAATGGTCTTACCACATAAATCAATATATACTTAAGCACTTAGTACACATATCATATTTCACATAACCTGCAAATACACACACTTAACACACGGTCAAATCTTTTACAAACATTCACATTTTATCGATTCGAATCAAATACCCGTTGAACCATGTAGAATATTAAAGGATACCGGGAAAAAGGCACAAGTGCCGCACATAATGTAGCCGATGCTACAAATGGTACATAGCTGAAGCTACCACATATCACATATCACATATGGGCTCAATGATGAGCTATTCACGGGTCTACTTACACAAGCTGACGGTATAGTCGAAACTACTCAGTGCTGCTCACACAAGCTAACAGGTATCTGCAACAAATGCAGGATTACCTAGCCACTGGTAGTCAAACTAAACCAGCACCCGAAATTCACATAAACGATCGATCTCATACAATGGTTTCCTAGTGACATGTCACTCATATCCTAGTCGATTCCTAAGGCTCAATCGGGTTTTCCTCGCTTATTATTTTATTTGTCAATATACATACTCATAAATAATTCACAAATTATTATAAGATTACAAATATTAGAATAATTAAGATAACTAATAAAAATATCAATATGACTCATTATTTACACCTAAACTTACCTCGAGTCAAAATGCAACATTTATCAATTTAATCTGAGACCTTGCCTTTTCCCCGGTCAAGGTCGTTTCCTCGTAGCTCTTGATTTGGAGCTTGAAAAAGTTGAAAACCCTAGCTATGGAAACTTAGAGAATTTTGGCACTTAGGGGAAGAAGATGGACACATTTTTGGCTTATTTTCCCTTTTTATTTCATTTAATAATCAAATGACCAAAATGCCCTTAATAGCCTTCTTTGCAAATTTTCCTTTCCATGGCATTTTTGTCCATCAAGCTATAAAATGGTCTATCTGCTATATAAGGACCTCTAATTTAAGAATGTAATTCAATTACACACTAAATTTGGAGAACTTGTTGAAAGCATACATGGAAAAGAATGACGTTTTGATCCAGAGCCGAGCAGCAACACTGAAAAATTTGGAAAACCAAATGAGTCAATTAGCTAGGAGCTTTGTAATAGACCACAAGGAACCTTGCTGAGCAATACTGAGAATCCAAGAAATTTGGGTAAAGAACATATCAAGGCTGTGGCATTGCTAAGTGGTAAAATTTTGGAACCCTGATTGATTGATGTCAAAGATGAGCCTGTCGAGAAAGAGGAAAGTTAACCCGCTGTTGAAGTTCCTACATCAAAAGAGTTGATAAATTTATTTTTCCTACTGATTTCATTGTCTTAGATTTTGAAGCAGATAAAGAAGTACTGATCATCCTTGGGAGACCTTTCCTAGCCACAGGAAGAATGTTAATTGATGTACAGAAAGGCGAACTCACAATGCGAGTTCAAGATTATCAGGCAACCTTTAACATTCTTAAAGCGATGAAATTTCCTGATCTGACAGAAGATTGTTCAGTTATGGAAGAAATAGAAACCTTGGTTTCTACAGAAATCAATTTTGAAGGAGATCCATTGGAGAAAGCTTTAGAGTTTGACCCTTTAGAAGATGAAGAAGGTGAAGAAAACATGGCTTTAATGGAAGCCAATCCGAAAAATTTTATTCAATCCATACGGTTTGAACTGTTGGAGTTAGAAGTTAGAGAATTTGTGCAACCCAAGTTGTCAATCAAAGAACCACCTAAACTCGAACTAAAGGTACTTCTGTCCCATTTGAAATATGTTTATTTAGGTGACTGTTCTACTTTGCCTATGATTTTTTCAGCTGAACTAACAAAAGATCAAGAAGAGCAACTAATTGCTATTTTAAAGAAATTTAAGAAAGAAATTGGGTGGACCATAGCTGATATTCGAGGTATAAGCCCTTCTTTTTGCATGCACAAAATTATTTTAAAGGAAGGTGAGAGAGCTCGAATTGATGGGCAAAGGAGGCTCAATCCTATTATAAAAGAAGTTGTAAGAAAGAAAGTGATCAAATGGTTAGATGCATGAATCATCTATCTTATTTTAGATAGTTCGTGGGTGAGTCTGGTGCAGTGTGTACCAAAGAAAGGTGGGATCACGATTGTTGAAAATGAGCGTAACGAGTTGATTCCAACAAGAACTGTTACTGGTTGGAGAATTTGTGTTGACTACAGAAAGTTGAATAAAGCTACTGGGAAAGACAATTTTTCATTACCTTTTATGGATCAGACGTTAGATCGACTGGCAGGTAATGAATTATACTATTTTTTAGATGGTTATTCGAGATATAACCAAATAGTTGTAGCTTCAGAGGACCAACATAAAACAACCTTTACTTGTCCGTATGGTACGTTTGCTTTTAGGTGAATGCCTTTTGGTTTATACAATGCACCTACAACGTTCTAACGATGCATGAAATCTCGAAAAAAGGAATTGAAGTCGATAAAGCAAAGGTGGGCGTAATTGAAAGATTATCGGCCCCAGTTAATATGAAAGGAGTTAGAAGTTTCTTAGGCCATACCAGTTTTTACTGAAGGTTTATCAAGGATTTTTAGAAAATTTCTAAACCGTTGTGTTTGTTGTTAGAGAAAGATACAGTGTTTGATTTCAATAAAGCATGTTTAGAAGCTTTTAACGATCTGAAAAAATGGTTAATCTTAGCTCCAATAATTGTTACACCTGATTGGAACTCACATTTTGAGTTGATGTGTGATGCAAGTGATTATGTTGTTGGAGCTGTGATGGGTCAACGAAGAAATAAAGTATTTCACCCTATTTGCTATGCAAGTAGAACCTTGATGGATGCCCAACTCAATTATACAGTGACTGAAAAGGAACTCTTTGCTATAGTATTTGCTTTTGACAAATTCTGCTCCTATCTTATAGGTACCAAAGTTATAGTATTTGCTGACCATATGGCTATTAAATACTTACTCACAAAGAAAGATGCAAAACCGAGGCTAATTTGTTAGATACTTTTACTCCAAGAATACCTTGAGATCCAAGATAGAAAAGGTGTCAAAAATCAAGTAGTTGATCATCTCTCGAGGTTGGAGCAAGATGAGGTAACTCGATCATGTGTGCCTATCAATGAGAACTTCTCAAATGAACACTTATTTGAGGTAAGTCGAATTCATGAAACACCTTGGTTTGCTGATTTTGTCAATTATCTTGCATGTGGAATAATTTCTCGAGAAATGACATACCAACAAAGGAAGAAATTCCTTCATGATAGTCGATATTATTTTTGGGAGGATCCATTTTTTTGTTTAAACAATGTGCAGATAATATAATCCGAAAGTGTGTAGCTGAAAGTGAGATTGTTGAGATCTTGTATCATTGCCATTCATCTCCTAGTGGGGGACACTTTGGTGGTTCACGTACTACAGTAAATATTTTGCAAGTAGGTTTCTTTTGTCCCACACTATTTAAAGATGATTATGCTTATGCGAAGAATTATGATAAATGCCAAAGGATCAGAAATATATCACGGAGGAATGAGATGCCCTTAACAAACATTTTGGAGATTGAACTATTCAACATATGGGGTATTGACTTCTTAGGCCTGTTTCCTTCTTCGTATGGGAACAAATACATCTTAGTTGCTATAGACTATGTACCTAAGTGGGTTGAAGCTGAAGCATACCCACAAATGATGCTAAGGTAGTTATGCGATTCCTACATAAGCATGTGTTTACACGATTTAAGACACCAAGAGCTATTATTAGTGATGAAGGTTCTCATTTTGTGAACAAGTGGCTTAAGTGGTTATTTGACAAATATGATGTGAAGCACAAGATTGCTACTGCTTATCACCCCCAGTCTAATGGGCAAGTTGAAAGAGTAAACCATGAAATCAAAGGTATCCTTGAGAAGGTAGTACACCCTAGCAAAAAAGATTGGTCTCAAAGGCTCGATGATGTATTATGGGCCTATCGAACAACATTTAAAACACCATTAGGAATGACTCCTTACTGGTTAGTTTTTGGTAAGGCATGTCATTTGCCATTGGAGTTGGAGAATAGAGCTCACTGGGCTTTGAAGAAGTTGAATTTTGATCTTAAGCAAGCCGGTGAGAGAAGGATGTTGCAACTAGATGAGTTGGAAGAGCTGAGGTTGTTTTCCTATGAAAATGCCAAAATATGCAAAGAAAGATAAAAACGATGACATGATAGCCATATACAACCTTGTGAGTTTAAAGGTCAGAAGGTTTTGTTGTTTAATTCAAGGTTGAAGTTATTTTTAGAGAAGCTTAAATCCCGATGGAAAGGAGCCTATACTTTTTATCTAGTTTATCCTTATGGAGCTGTTGAAGTATACGACAATCACGGAGGTACGTTTAAAGTTAATGGTCAACGTCTCAAACATTATTGGGATGGTGAAGTTGAGCTAGTTGAATCCTTGTTCAAATTAACAGACCCTTGATTTTTTATGAACTTGTTTTGTAAATAAATAAATAGTTAGAACTTATTTTCTTAATTTAGTACATTTAATTAATTATGTCTAAGGAGATTGGAATTTAAGCGGGACCGCTGTGACCCCTCCAACCTTTCCTGGGAATTAATTTAATGTAGTTTGTTAAGAAGAAATTTTCTAATTAGGATTTAAAATTTTTAAGCTTAATTTGTTTTGTTTTAATTTTAATTTTTATGTTAATAAAGGAGGTCAAAATTTGGCCCAAGTATTAATCCTAACGTAAATACAATTTGAATTTAAGGCCCAAGACAACAAAAAGGAGGAAAAATCCATACCAATTGCCACCACTCTCATTACTTGCCACCCAAGTAACCCTAATGTAGCTAACTTTTTGCTACATGTTGCCCTAATTTTTCCCTATATAAACCCCTCTTAATTCTATTATTTTTCATAGCCTCTAAAGCAATTTGCTTAACCCTAAAAATCCCTAAACTTCCCTCTTGTACCGCTAGCCTCAAATCCCAAAAGAAGCCTCTAGTCCTCTTCCTTTTGTTTGCCCAAATCTCCTAATTCCACCGCAAGAAATTTGCCGGAGCATCATCATTGTCGCTGCACATTGCCATTGCTGCCACACGTTGTCGTTGCTATGCAACATCTTTGCCGTAGCAAGGTTTGCTGAAGCAAGTCCTACCCACACGTACTAGAACATCTTCAATCTTTCCTTTTGGATGTGCTATCGATCGGTCTGCTAATTGAAGTGTAACAGTTGTCAGCCTAACCTCACCAATCCTTAATCGCTTGAATACAGACTTGAGAATTACATTTATACTTGCTCCCAAATCACATAGAGCCAATCCACAATAAGAGTCTCCAATGTAACATGGTATGGTAAAACTCTTTGGATCCTTCATTTTTGGCAGCAATTTATCTTGCAAAAATGCACTACATTCTTTTGTTAAGCCAATTGTCTCGAATTCCCCCAACCTCCTCTTTTTAGAGAGAATATCCTTTATGAATTCGGCATAATTCAGCATTTTCTCTAAAGCTTCCACAAAAGGGATATTGACATGTAATTGTTTAAGCAAACCTAAAAATTTCTTAAATTTCACCTCTTGTTGATACTTCTGGAATCTCTATGAATAAGGAGGTGATAAAGCTTTAACCTTGACCAAATCTCTCTTCTAAGGTGCAAATGTCCTTGTGTTTACCATGGGCGTTGAATCTTTAGGATGATTCTGTTGTGCTTGGTTTTTGGTAGGAGTCAAAGGAGTAGACTTCTGCACTATGGGAACTTCAACATTTGGTTGAACTTCCTCCCAATTCTTAGCTACCACAAGCTCGTCTTCAATTTCAACAATCCTCGGTTTTGAAATTTTTCCACTCCTCAAAGTAACAGCTTCACATAATTTTTGCATGTACTCTTCAAATTCATAATGTTACTTGGCAAAGCTTATTGAGGTATGCCTGTGAGCTTGTTGGCTAACTATCCCATCTAGTTCTCTAGATTCCTTAGGGTCGCATTACTTTTGGCCATATATGCTTACAATAGGTTCTCCAAACTACTTGAGGACTAGGCTGGTTGAGGTTTCTTCATTTGTTGAGAAAAACTTGGAAAATGATTTGAATGTGAAGGTATATAAGAATTACTTGGACTAGTCCTTTGATTACTCCAGGAGAAATTGGGATGATTCTACAATAAAGGGTTGTAGTAAGTTGATTTTGATCCTGACCCACTTCAATTATGGTTGTGGTTGTCCATGCAATAGATGGATTCTAGGTTCAATAGGCAGTCTTTGCACATATGAACATCTCCGAAATAAATACAAGATATAATTTCAAACTGGCTTGATTGTTGACCTGACATGGTAGCATTAAAATCATTAGCAAAAAAGTTCTTAAGCATGAAAGTCATAGAAGATACCTAGGCTGCCAAAGATGTAAGTAGATCATTTTTGTGAACACCGAACATTTTTCTTCCTGTGGCTACTTGTGTAGTCTGCCACTAATAACTGCTCCTAGAGATCATTTCATGTATCTCATATGCTTCATCTTATGGTTTTTCAAGAAGAGATCCATTGGCTGAATCGTCTACCACTATTTTTGCATGTGTGTTGAGACAATTGTAAAAAGTCTCCAACTGAATACAGTGAGGAATGCCATGATGCGTACATTTCTGCAACAACTCCTTGAATCACTCCCATACATCATAGAGAGATTCATAGTCAAGTTGTTGAAATGTGGTGATTTCATTTTTGAGCTTGGCATTTCTACACGGTGGAAAATACTTCATCAAGAATCGTTCAGCCAATTCTTGCCACGTTGATACCAAATGAGGTGGTAAGGAATTCAACCATAAGTGAGCCTTTTCTTTCAATGAGAATAAGAATAACTTTAACCTCAAAGCATCTTCAGTTACTCTAGCTAGCTTGAATGAATCACTTACTTTCATGAATACGCGAAGGTGCAGATGTGGATCATCAGTAGGCTTTCCATAAAATTGACCTATCATTTGCAACATTTGGAACATAGTTAGCTTTAACTTAAACTGATGAGCCTTAATTTCGGGCTCACAATTGTTAGATTGAGTTCATTGAGTAAAGGCAGGGTATATTGACAGATGGGGCGGTCTCTGCATCATCAACAATGATTAGATTATAAACATTGTAAAAAGCTCATTGGTTTTGATTTTTTCATAGAGGATGCATAATGACCTGAAAATATAAAATTAAATAAAACTAAAATAAAAATAAAATAAATTTAAACCAAATTGCAAAATAATTATCTCCAAAAATAATGACAAAATATAGTCCTCGGCAACGACGCTAAAAACTTAGAACGACGGAAATGTGCAAGTGTAACAGCCCATTTTAGACCCTAATCAGAACGAGTGGTTTCAGGACCAGTTAACCGAGTCAAATTATTTTTTTATTTCTTTAATATGTTTTATAGCATGATAGATATTTGGTGTGAAAGTTTCATTTAGAAATTTTATCGTTTAAATAGCTAATTTGGTAAAAAGGACCAAATCGCATAAAGCGGAAACTATGTGTGCCATTAGTAAAATGGCTTATTTGGCTATCGCTTTTTGAATGGAGTACCTTGTATGGAAATTTATCCTTTATTGTTGATAGTGGAAGGTGATGGACAATTTTGTCCATATTATACATGACTTTATTATTTGTTTTAATAAGGATAAAGTTGTAAAATGTTTATTATGGTTTTATTAAATAAAAACAAAACATTTTATTGCTTCATATTCATGTATATGCCAAAATTGAAGAAGGAAATTAAGGGTTTTACTTTCAAACATTCGGCCATTGTATAATCATCAATTAGGTATGTATTTTTAATCGGTTTTTGATAATTTATATATTTTTGAGATCGTTGCTTTGTATACTAGCTGACTGATACCTCAATTTCTGAAATTGGTTGTGTTTTGAAATGTTTCATTGATGAATACATGGTTATTTTGATGATTTTTGATGAATTATTGAAGGTTATTTGGAAATATACAAGTTTTACAAAGTAGTTTTTGATGAAAATGAGTTTTAAGGATTTAATTGAAAAGAAATAGAAATTATGTTGTTAGAAATGTGATTTTATGAAAGATATATGCTTATATGAGATATATGAATATTCGGCTTTGATAAGTTGAGGGTCCTATTGTGTAATTTGCTATTTTGTGTTTAAAGGACTACGTTGTTAAGTGGTTGAAAGTATAGGGGCTATTTTGTAAATAGGCCAAAATATATGTTTTTGGACTAAATTGAATGTGTTGGTGATTAAATAGTTGAATTTGCATTAATATAGATCAAGACAATCAAATCTCGGAACTTGATCGGGGAAAACGAAAGGTAGACGAGTAGATATCAGGAAATCGAGGTAAGTTCGTATAAATAGAATTGAATTTTAAATGTTTATAATTGTTGTTCAAATTATCATGTGAATGTATGATACTTTATAGAAATGAAATTTGCCTATTGATTATATGTATATGAATTAATATGGAAATGTTTAAAGATTACAAATACGATATGATTACCAAGTCCCATTCGAACCGTAGAAGTCGTAGGATACAAGTGACATGTCACTAGGGCTACAGGTGGTTTGAGCTCCTGCATTTGTTGCGGACTCACCACAGCTCATGAGCTATATGTTCATCCTTCAGGATTACATGTTCAGTCTTCGAACTTACCGTTCAGCCTACGGGCTTACCGTTCATCCTTCAGGATTACATGATCAGCTTTTGGGCTTACCGTTTCAGGCTCGAAAGAGCATATATGATGCATTGATGGATTACAAGTTATACGTATATACACTGTGTGTGTATCACCCGAGTATCCCTCGATGTTCTTAAAGGTTCAACGGGCAATTATTGATACATGTTATATGATGATAAAAGGTTATACTGAGTACATGTTACACGAGCTACATGATTTATATGAAATATATTATATCAATTACATGGATTATATGTCATAAGTATTTGATATAAGCCTGTGTTATGTGAATGACTTATTTGGAGAATGAATGATCACAAGATTTTGTAAGTACTAACTTGTGTATTATTGATGAGTAGGCAAAACGAGTTCATGACCCGGTTTGTAATTACTTATGTGCTTATCTTAAATGTTCAGTAAGTTTAATTCTATGTTATACGGGCTTACTGAGCTTTTAAAGCTTACTCTGTTTACTTTCCCTATTTTATAGATTCGGAAGCTAGCTCAATTTTCAGATGAGTCAGAGACTTGCTATCACACTATCCATCAAGCTTTTGGTACTTTTGGATTTTGTTAATGAAATGGTCAAGGCATGTATAGGCTAGTTGATAAGTGAATGTTTATGGTTAGTTGTGATAAGGAATGTGGTATGTTTTGGGCAACTAATCAAGCTATGAGATGTGGCTTGTTTTGTATATGTTAACCTATTTTGAATAACTTTTATGATGTGTTTCTATGTGATAAATTGCGAGTGTTATGATGTTATTTGAATAGGATTTGTAACGCCCTGATTTTCAGGATTTTTCAGGTTTTGTAAATTTTAGTGAAGTTTTAAAATTTTGGTGTTCTGAAGGTTGAAAATGTATGTAAATGTGTTAGTGGGCCTTTAGAAGGCCCAAGCTTAAGTTAAAACCCGGTAAAATATTAAGTTGGGTTTTCAAGTGAAAGGGAACTTGGTTAAGTGGGCCTTTAAGAAAAACCGTGTAAAATATGTCACAAAGGGAGCCTTGGTGGAGTGGCAAGGTGGCGCCACTAAGCTCCTAAAAAAGTGGCGCCTAAGTGGGTATTCAAGGACAAGGGTTCGAGTTGTAAGGTAAGCGTAGTGTTCTTTTTAATTTTTAGACATGTGCCGGGCATGTGACCAACTTAAGTGAGAATTCGGCAAGGGTTGTAGGGGCTTGGGCTGATTGTTCAAGTGTGATATTAGGGTTACATCTTTTTCTATTTTCTGTCATGACAATTAGGGTTAGCCACCTTAGGAGCTATTTTTCTCTTTTCAGTCAAA
Organism: Gossypium stocksii; assembly: GCA_020496765.1. NCBI lineage: Eukaryota > Viridiplantae > Streptophyta > Magnoliopsida > Malvales > Malvaceae > Gossypium > Gossypium stocksii. Next base: position 39,569,293 of record CM035629.1, read on the forward strand.
AAGCTGAAATTTGCCTCTCTAAGAGCACCTAGCCGATTTCTTCATCTTCTTCTCCTCTAACATCTTTTTTCCTCTTTTCTTTTCACCCTGTTGATCTTCTCCTTAGCCGAACATCCTTTCTACTCAGACCTACTCTTTCTTTCGATTTCATCCCTTCATAAACAACTATAACCGATTGTCAGAAGTGCCAAAATCCCGAAATAAAACTCACCTTTGTGCCAAATTCCCTAAGCCAAGATTCCTCAACTTTCTTTCGTTCTTTTGGCCAAATCTCACTCCTTCTACACTCTAAATCCCTGTCGACAACACCTATACTAAACTCCCAATACCGAATCATCTTCTTCCTTACCATTCTAAAAGCTGAAATCACCATTAGTTTAGGGAGATAGCCGAAAATTTCAGATCTCAGAGATAAGGGTTCTACTAATGTTTAAGGGTCAGATTTACATCAGATCTACATAGGAATCGAAGAGAAATCGTTGGTAAGTGCTTAACACCTCAGATCTGTACATTACTTCATGTTATGGAAATGCCGAAGTCCCTAGAGGCTTAGGGAGGTTGTCGTTTGGGCTCTAAGACTCTAAGGGGGTTATAATAATTGATTTCTTTGGTGTTAGTGTGACTTGGAGACTGCTGACAATGGTTGAATTATCGGTACAACCAGATCTAGGCATGAAGGAGATCAAAGTCGACAAGGTAAGTGTTCTTGGCCATTAAGGGTGATGGCCGAATATGTAAGTGGGATTTTGTGAAGTTTCGATTTAGATTTAAGTACTGGTGTGATCTGATCTATTTAGGTGATCATGTAGGAATAAGCACATGGAGGATTTTGTCGATAGAACTACAAATCAAGTGTGTGTCTCGAACACCCTTCATTGCTTAAATCGGCAAAAGCCGAAATGCTAAAATGCCGAAGCTCTGGCATTTCGAGGGCTTGTGAGCATGCAAACGCTCTCGAGTCAGAAGGTAAACATTGGAATTCGATTTGACACTGGTAAGTGAGTTGACCGTGAAATTTTGAGCGCTACAGTAAGTTGGGCCTCGGTGGGCCTAATATGGGCCCAAGGGCTTTTAGGCCCATTTAGAGTAAAATTAGGTTTAAGGGTAATAATGTGGACTATAGCCGTAAAAACTGCTAAGACGAGTAATGGATTAAAGATTCAGGCTTAAATGGGCTTCACGGGCTAATTGACATAGTAGGGCCCATTAGGGGATTTTAGGGCCTAAGGGCTAAAACTGATAAACTGAATTAAATGAGTTTCTGTAACAATCACTGAAATAGTAGAGGCTGTAATAGTAATAAAAACTATAATAAGAGAGCAGAATTACTAAAATACCCTTAGGGTGAGAAATTACTGAATTATCCCTAGGTGGAAAATTACCATTATACCCCTAGGGCTAGAATCGACTGTACTGTTTGACATGACTGTTTCTGTTACTGCATATCATGATGTATGTATGACTGATGCATGGGTTGGGTTTATATTGGAGGAAGTGTGAGTGGCACTGCCACGTTACTGAAAGGGGCTTTGCCTCGTATACTGTTTATCTGAGCAGCTATGCTGCGACTGTGGTGTGTTGGCTGGGTGGGTCGAGTTATTCCCCACATGGTGTGTTGGTTGGTACGGGTGGTGTGTAGCGGATGGGTGGGTCGAGTAGTCTCCCCATGTTATTTGGGTTGCATACATACTGTTTTACTATACTGTACTGTTCTGGGCCTAAGGGCTATACTGTTATTTGAATAGGGCTCCGGCCCAGTATCTATCATCTGAATAGGGTTTGGCCTAGTAACTGTAATCTGAATAGGGCTTCGTCCCAGTATCTGACTGAGACTGGTTAGGGCTTAAGCCAGTGGGCTCGAGCTAATTTGGGCTTTGGATGGGTTCTGCACACACTGAGTTTTCCAAAACTCACCCCTTTCCTTTCCATCCTTGCAGGTGAGCCTTAGTTCGTGACTTGGATGCTGGGAGGGATTCAGAGTGGCCACGAGGACTGAGCACGGTTTTAAAATTAGTTTTACTACTTTATATTTTTAATATCTGTTTCTACTTTTAAATTTGTTAAGGGTTGTAATAAGGCCACTATAACTGTTTTATTTGGGATTTTCAATTGCTTTACTTCAACTACAAACACACACATGTTTTCGAAAATTAAATGAACGTTTTCTTAACCAACCTGTTATTTCAAAAGGTTAAGTAAGAAAATAAAATTAAAATGAATCGTCTAACAAATGGAGTAGTGATTAAATCGAATAACTATTAGACCAGGAATTTCCAAACCAAGCGTTGCTTTTCAAAACCCAACAACAGACTTAGTAAATAGGTGGCGTAGGATGGTTTAGGTGATGTAGCACACCAAACATGGCCATAACGTCTGGGCCAGGTTTGGGGTGTGACATTTAGTGGTATAAGAGCCCGATTGCAACAACTCAGTTGTGGATCGAGTCCAAAAAGAGTTTTCAAAAATTTTTTTAAGCTCATAAAGGGTATTTTTGGAAAAATCAGATTTTCTGGAAGAATTTTTGTTTTCGAAGTGATATTTTTTCAAAATGGTTTTTTCTAAAATATGTTTACAGAATTGTTTTTTTTTTAATATCTGAAATTTTATGAATTTTCTGGAATTTGGTACTTCAAGAGGTGGCACACTGAATCCCCAGCACCAAGTTGTAAGTATTTCCTGCCTTAAATTCTGTACTGTAGTGAAAATAAAACTGTAGATGGCACTGAGCCTTAGATATAATACTATAGGTGCGGTAGTATTAAGGCTATAAAACTGAGACTATAGGGTAAACTAAACCCTAGGAAACTGAGACAGTAGTTAAACTATGATTATGCGAGAACAACTCTAAAACTTTATCTGTTCATAAGATAATCTGTAATAAACAACTGAAACATTACACTAATGCCATAAAATTCATAATCAGATAAGACGATATGAGTACAAGAGCTGCTCATGGATGAGGCCGTAGACGAGGCCGAGTTAGTGCTCAAGCTGGATCTTCGTCTTCTGAGCATATGCCTGCTAGAGAGGCACGACCACCGGTTGAGAATAATGGGCCGTACGATTGGGCCGCAGGGGACGACGCTCTGTCCAGGCCATGCTGAGAGTTCTGGAAAGGGTGGCCGGAGCCAATGTCGGGCCCATGAATAGGGGGTCCATTTCTAAGCGACTCCGGGCCAATAGAGTGGAAGTTTTTAGGGGCATATCTAGAGTGGCCCCGAATGTGGCTGAGTACTGGCTGGAAGCCACGGAGCGAATTATGGATGACTTGGACTGCTCAGTGGAGCAGAAGTTAAAAGGAGCGGTATCGTTGCTGAGGGACGAGGCGTATCAATGGTGGATTACCGTGAGAGAGGGTACCCCAGCTGAGAGGGTAACCTGGGAATTGTTCAAGCAGTCTTTCAAGGCAAAATATGTTGGGGCTAGTTATGTGGACGCAAGAAGGAAGGAATTTCTGAACCTGACCCAGGGTAGTAAGACTGTGGCTGAATATGAGGCAGAATTTCTGCGATTAAGCCTGTATACTAGTGGCATTGTTTCCACCGAGTATGAGCGCAGTGTTCGGTTTGAGGATGGCCTCAGAGATGAGCTGAGAGTATTGATAGCGTCGCAGAAGGAGCGCGACTTTGCTGCACTGGTGCAGAAGGCTAAGATAGCCGAGGAAGTGAAGCAAGCTGAAAGGCAGAATTGCGATAGGGATCGCAACCGTTTTAAGAGAGATTCTGGAACATCAGGAGCTGTAAACCAGAATTTTAAGAGGGCTAGAGTAGAAGAACCAGTTCAAGCTATGCCAGTGAATGTTGTTAGACCACAGGCTTGTAGGGACTGTGGTAGAATGCATCGAGGTGAATGTTGGAAACGCATTGGAGCCTGTGTCCGCTGTGGGTCCAAGGAGCATCAGGTTAAGAACTGCCCACAGAAGCCAGCTGAGGCTCAAGCTGTTGATCAGAGGGTTGCTCATCCTGTGCGAGGAGGATTGCCACCGCCGATGGGCCGTGGCCAAAGTAGAGGAGGAAATGGTAATGGACGTGGTCGTGGAGCACATGGAAGAGGTACTGGTAACGCTGAGGCTCGTCAACCAGCCTTGGTGTATGCTGCTCATCGTCGCGAGGAGGGTGATGCGCTTGATGTTATAACTGGTACGTTCTTAATATCTAGTTTACCTTATACTACTTTGATTGATGTAGGTTTGACACATTCATATGCAGCTTGTAGGATTTCTGGATTATTAGGTGTGCATTCTAAGGAGACTATGAGTGGGGTAACAATAGTTAGTCCTTTAGGTCACTCTGTTAAAGTAGACAAACTCTTTAGGGAAGTGCCTTTAGAGACACAAGGTAGGATCTTTATTGGAGATTTAATGGAGCTACCTTTTGGAGAATTCGATTTGATTTTGGGCATGGACTGGTTAACTAAGCACAGAGCGACGTTGGATTGTGCGGCCAAGAGGATGGTGTTGAGAACGGCCGAAGGCAAGGAAGTTATGGTTATTGGTAAGCGTAGGGACTACTTGTCCAATGTGGTTTCGGCCTTAAGGGCTGAAAAGCTGATGCGTAAGGGTTGTGAAGCATACTTGGCGGTTGTAAGTCAAACTGAGCCCGAAGGGGTGACAGTGGAGACAGTGAGGACTGTTAATGAATTTCAAGATGTATTTCCTGAGGAACTTCCTGGATTACCTCCTAACCGAGAAGTTGAATTTGGGATCAATCTGTTACCTGGAACAGCTCCAGTGTCCACTGCGCCTTATAGAATGGCACCAAATGAGCTAGTGGAATTGAAAGCCCAGATTCAAGAGTTGTTAGATAGGGGCTTCATTAGGCCGAGTGTGTCTCCGTGGGGAGCCCTGGTACTGTTCGTGAAAAAGAAGGATGGAACGATACGTATGTGCATCGATTATCGCTAGTTGAACAAACTGACGATAAAGAATAAGTATCCTCTGTCGAGAATCGACGATCTGTTCGACCAGCTTAAAGGAGCTTCTGTGTTTTCCAAGATCAACCTTTGATCTGGATATCATCAGCTAAGGGTAAAGGAGGTGGATGTGCATAAGACGGCATTCAGAACTCGTTATGGTCACTACGAGTTTTTGGTTATGCCATTTGGATTGACGAATGCACCGGCGGCTTTTATGGATTTAATGAATCGAGTATTCCAGCTGCACTTAGATCGATTCGTGGTCATCTTTATTGACGATATATTGGTGTATTCGGAAACAGAAGAGAAGCATGATGAGCATCTTCGAATTGTTCTACAGATTCTAAGAGAAAAGCAATTGTATGCGAAATTTAGTAAGTACGAATTCTGGCTTCGAGAAGTGACTTTTCTGGGGCATGTTGTTTCTGCTGAGGGGATTAGGGTAGATCCTCGCAAGATTGAGGCAGTTCTAGATTGGAAGCCGCCAAAGACGGTGTCTGAAATTCGTAGTTTTCTAGGTTTGGCAGGCTATTATAGAAGGTTTGTTAAGGGGTTCTCTATCATCGCGGCTCCGTTAATGAAATTGTTAAGGAAGGGAGTAGCCTTTATTTGGACTGAGAGGTAGCAAGAAGCTTTTGACAAGTTGAAAAAGGTGTTGACTGAGGCACCAGTGTTGATTCGTCGAAATCTGGGAAGGACTTTATGGTTTATAGCGATGCTTCGCATGTGGGATTAGGTTGTGTACTGATGCAAGAGGGTAAGGTGGTTGCTTATGCTTCGCGGCAGCTTAAGCCTCACGAGGTGAATTACCCTACGCATGATTTGGAGTTGGCAGCGGTGGTATTTGCATTGAAAATCTGGAGACACTACCTTTATGGAGAAAAGTGTATTATATACACTGACCATAAAAGTCTCAAATATCTGTTAACTCAGAAGGAGTTGAATCTTAGGCAACGAAGATGGATAGAGTTGCTTAAGGACTATGACTGTTCGATTGAATACCACCTTGGCAAGGCTAATGTAGTGGCTGATGCACTGAGTCGAAGGACCGTTGTTGAGTTAAAGGCCATGTTTACTCGTTTGAGTTTGTATGATGATGGGAGCTTGCTAGCAGAGTTGCAAGTAAGACCGACTTGGACTGAGAGAATTAAAGAGTTGCAGTTGAAGGATGATTCATTGATTCCTCGATTTCAGCGAGTCAAGGATGGTGAGAGTGAGGACTTTGGACTGAACTCTGATGGGGTTCTATGCTTTCGAGGAAGAGTTTGTATTCCTAAGGATATTGACTTGAGGCAGTTGTTATTGAGCGAGGCTCGTGGTGGATCCTATGCCATGCACCCTGGAGGTAATAAGTTGTATAGAGATTTGCGAGAGGTTTATTGGTGGTCTGGACTTAAGCGAGAGGTGACTGAGTTCGTTGGGAAATGTCTGACGTGTCAGCAAGTTAAAGCTGAGCACCAATTGCCTTCTGGATTTTTGCAACCAGTGAAGATTCCGCAGTGGAAATGGGAAAGAGTAACGATGGATTTTGTGAGTGGGTTGCCTTTGACACCTTCGAAGAAAGACTCTGTTTGGGTAATCGTGGATAGATTGATGAAGTCTGCTCATTTTATACCGGTTAGAATCGATTACTCACTTCAGAAGTTGGCCAAGCTGTATGTAGCAGAGATAGTGCGTTTGCATGGGGTGCTAATTTTGATAATTTCTGATCGAGATCTTAGATTTACATCTCGATTCTGGAAGAAGTTGCATGAGGCGTTAGGTACACGATTGGACTTCAGTACTGCATTTCACCCTCAGATAGATGGTCAGTCTGAGAGGGTCATTCAAGTGTTGGAAGACATGTTAAGAGGATGTGTTATCGACTTTCGTGGTAGTTGGGAAGATTATTTATCGTTGGCGGAATTTGCATACAACAACAGTTATCAAGAGAGTATTCAGATGGCTCCATATGAGACACTTTATGGGTGAAGATGTCGTACTCCTACTTGTTGGATAGAGTTGGGAGAGCGCCAAGTTCTTGGACCAGAGTTAGTGGCAGATACAGAGAGCAAGGTTAAACTGATTCGTGATCGGTTAAAGGAAGCATCTGATAGGCAAAAGTCATATGCTGACCTGAAGCGTAAGAAATTGAGTTTGCTATTGGAGATAGAGTATTCCTTAAGGTTTCACCGTGGAAGAAGATTTTGAGGTTTGGTAAAAAGGGAAAATTAAGTCCGCGGTTTATTAGGCCTTATAGGATTCTCAAGCGAATTGGGCTAGTAGCATATCAGTTGGAGTTACCACCAGAGTTGGATCGTATCCATGACGTTTTTCACGTGTCTATGCTAAGACGGTATCGGTCGGACCCTTCGCATATTGTACCAGTAGAGGAGATTGCAGTAAATACCGATTTGACCTTCGAGGAGGAGCCTGTGCAAATCTTAGATCGTCAAGTCAAAGTCTTAAGGACGAAGTCTGTTTCATTGGTTAAGGTGCTATGGCGCAACCATGGTAGAGAAAAAGCTACGTGGGAGCCAAAAGAAGCGATACATCAACAATACCCTCAATTATTTGGATCAGGTAAATTTCGAGGCCGAAATCTCTTTAAGGGGATAGAGTTGTAACGCCCTGATTTTTGGGATTTTTTGGGTTTTGTGAATTTTAGTGAAGTTTTAAAATTTTGATGTTCTGAAGGTTGAAAATGTATGTAAATGTGTTAGTGGGCCTTTAGAAGGCCCAAGCTTAAGTTAAAACCCGGTAAAATATTAAGTTGGATTTTCAAGTGAAAGGGAACTTGGTTAAGTGGGCATTTAAGAAAAACCGTGTAAAATATGTCACAAAGGGAGCCTTGGAGGTGTGACAAGGTGGTGCCACTAAGCTCCTAAAAAAGTGGCGCCTAAGTGGGTATTCAAGGACAAGAGTTCGAGTTGTAAGGTAAGCGTAGTGTTCTTTTTAATTTTTAGACATGTGCCGGGCATGTGACCAACTTAAGTGAGAATTCGACAAGGGCTGTAGGGGCTTGGGTCGATTGTTCAAGTGTGATATTACGGTTACATCTTTTTCTATTTTCTGTCATGACAATTAGGGTTAGCCACCTTAGGAGTTATTTTTCTCTTTTCAGTCAAAAAGCCAAACTTGCCTCTCTAAGAGCACCTAGCCGATTTCTTCATCTTCTTCTCCTCTACCATCGTTTTTCCTCTTTTCTTTTCACCCTGTTGATCTTCTTCTTAGCCGAACATCCTTTCTACTCAGACCTACTCTTTCTTTCGATTTCATCCCTTCATAAACAACCATAACCGATTGTCAGAAGTGCCGAAATCCCGAAATAAAACTCACCTTTGTGCCGAATTCCCTAAGCCAAGATTCCTCAGCTTTCTTTCGTTCTTTTGGCCAAATCTCACTCCTTCTACACTCTAAATCCCTGTCAACAACACTTATACCAAAATCCCCATACCAAATCATCTTCTTCCTTACCATTTTAAAAGTCGAAATCACCATTAGTTTAGGGAGATAGCCGAAAATTTCAGATCTCAGAGATAAGGGTTCTACTAACGTTTAAGGGTCAGATTTACATCAGATCTTCATAAGAATCAAAGAGAAATCGTTGGTAAGTGCTTAACACCTCAGATCTGTACATTACTTCATGTTATGGAAATGCCGAAGTCTCTAGAGGCTTAGGGAGGTTGTCGTTTGGGCTCTAAGACTCTAAGGGGGTGTTAGTATGACTTGGAGACTGCTGACAAGGGTTGAATTATCGGTACAACTAGATCTAGGCATTAAGGAGATCAAAGTCGACAAGGTAAGTGTTCTTGGCTATTAAAGGTGATGGCCGAATATGTAAGTGGGATTTTGTAAAGTTTCGATTTAGATTTAAGTATTAGTATGATCTGATCTATTTAGGTGATCGTGTAGGAATAAGCACGTGGAGGATTTCGTCGATAGAACTACAAATCAGGTGTGTGTCTCGAACACCCTTCATTGCTTAAATCGGTAAAAGCCGAAATGCCGAAGCTCCGGCATTTCGAGGGCTTGTGAGCATGCGAACACTCTCGAGTCGGAAGGTAAACATTGGAATTCTATTTGGCACTGGTAAGTGAGTTGACCGTGAAATTTTGGGCGTTGCGGTAAGTTGGGCCTCGGTAGGCTGAATATGGGCCCAATGGGCTTTTGGGCCCATTTAGAGTAAAATTAGGTTTAAGGGTAATAATATGGACTATAGCCGTAAAAACTGCTAAGACGAGTAATGGATTAAAGATTAAGGCTTAAATGGGCTTCACGGGCTAATTGACATGGTAGGGCCTATTAGGGGATTTTAGGGCCTAAGGTCTAAAACTGATACACTGAATTAAATGAGTTTCTGTAACAACCACTGAGATAGTAGAGGCTATAATAGTAATAAAAACTGTAATAGGAGAGCAGAATTACTGAAATACCCTTAGGGTGAGAAATTACTGATTTACCCCTAGGTGGAAAATTACCATTATACCCCTAGGGCTAGAATCGACTGTACTGTTTGACATGACTGTTTCTGTTACTGCATATCATGATGTATGTATGACTGATGCATGGGTTGGGTTTATATTGGAGGAAGTGTGAGTGGCACTGCCACGTTACTGAAAGGGGCTTTGCCTCGTATACTGTTTATCTGAGCAGCTATGCTGCGACTGTGGTGTGTTGGCTGGGTGGGTCGAGTTATTCCCCACATGGTGTGTTGGTTGGTACGGGTGGTGTGGAGCGGATGGGTGGGTCGAGTAGTCTCCCCACGTTATTTGGGTTGCATACATACTATTTTACTGTACTGTACTGTTCTGGGCCTAAGGGCCATACTGTTATCTGAATAGGGCTCCGGCCCAGTATCTATCATCTGAATAGGGCTTTGGCCCAGTAACTGTAATTTGAATAGGGCTTCAGCCCAGTATCTGACTAAGACTGGTTAGGGCTTAAGCTAGTGGGCTCGAGCCAATTTGGGCTTTGGATGGGTTCTGCATACACTGAGTTTTCCAAAACTCACCCCTTTCCTTTCCATCCTTGTAGGTGAGCCTTAGTTCGTGACTTGGATGCTGGGAGGGATTCAGAGTGGCCACGAGGACTGAGCATGGTTTTAAAATTAGTTTTACTACTTTATATTTTTAATATCGGTTTCTACTTTTAAATTTGTTAGAGGTTGTAATAAGGCCACTATAACTATTTTATTTGGGATTTTCAATTGCTTTACTTCAATTACAAACACACACATGTTTTCGAAAATTAAATGAACATTTTCTTAACCAACCTGTTATTTCAAAAGGCTAAGTAAGAAAATAAAATTAAAATGAATCGTCTAACAAATAGAGTAGTGATTAAATCTAATAACTATTAAACCGGGAATTTCCAAACCAAGCGTTGCTTTTCAAAACCCAACAACGGACTTAGTAAATAGGTGGCGTAGGATGGTTTAGGTGATGTAGCACACCAAACATGGCCATAACGTCTGGGCCAGGTTTGGGGTGTTATAGGATTATTAGCTATAGAGTTGATAAGTGAATTAGTATGAAATGTTGCATATTTGGTACATGTATAGATGATGATTAATGTTTGCAAAGTATGCATTTGAAATGCTTGTTTTGGTTGCCAAATGGTGTATGAAATGTTGTGGTTATGTGATGCTTGTAGGGTTGACCCATTTGGGTGGTAAAATAGCTTAAACCCAGCCTGCATTGTGCCCCACGATTAGAGTACATGGGCGTTCTACTCGACCGTGTATACCTTGCATCTAAAATATTTTGGACAGTCTTGCATACAGCCAAGACACACAGGTGTGCCTGGTAACCGTGTGATAATTGGCAGTATCGAGCACGGACCAGACACATGAGTGTGTCCAGTGACCGTGTGATGGTTGGCAGTGTTGCCCACAGTTGAGGTGAGTTTGAGGCACGACCGTGTGGGGTGCACGGGCTAGGGACACGGCTGTGTGTCCCTAACTTTAAAAATTTTCTCAAAGTTTCTTAGATCTTTCACATGTTTTCAATTTGATCCCCAAATGATTGTATGTATCATTATACAGATCTTTAAAGCATGCTTTGATGTTTGGTATAGAATTATATTGATGAATGTTGAGTTCAAAATTTTACTGATTTGATCTGTGCTACAAGTCCGGTGATGCCCCTTACCTATTCTGGCGACGGTTACGGGATAGGGGTGTTACAGCAAGAGTACACAATTATATCAAGTAATAAAGTGACAAGTAATGTCGAGTTATCGTACCCACAGAGACTGTGCAAGAAAATATTTATGAAATGCAAATTTAAAAATTTTGGTGATGAAAATTTTGAAGATGTGTTGTAAAAACTAAAAATTAACCAAGTAATTTAACTAAGAAAAATAAATATGACATAAATGATTTTTAAATTAACCAATGATTTTAATCAATATGACATAAATGTGTTAGATCAATTTTATTCTTTAACTTAGAGTAATTAAATCTTTGTTCATGTTGTTACGAATAATTTCACAACAACTCGATAAATTGCTAACTAATGCACATACGTACCTATTAGAACCTATTAATCTCTTGACCATATCTCTATGTCAATTCAACAGATTAATCAAATTTTAATAAGCAAATAAAAGATTATGTGAGGTAACAATAGATCTCTATATTGTTACAATTTAATCAAAATAATCTTGCAAGTTATGCAAGGCTAATATATTGTTTAATACCGTCACTAATTTAACCCTTCGCTACATTAGAAGATTAAACATGCACTAATTAAATATTGTGTCTATTTATTACAATTTCAATCCGTTTAAATAATTAATTAAAATTTTATGCAAGTATAACATAAGCATGGTTTTATTTAATTGAACAATTTACTAAGACCTAATAACAACAAAACACATTTTTAATAATCTAAGCGGACATAATGCAATTAATCTAACACGAAAGGAATTTAAGTTATTTTAATTAATTAAAGAACAACAACACAAATATTCATGCTCATGATCAAAACAAAACTAAAACAACGATTAAGAGAAGGGGACTAGAAAAAAAAGATCTCGGTGGTTTTTTGAAGCTAGACTAGTGCGCTCCTCTCCTCTCCTCTTGTTCTATTAATCCAAAGTCTTCATGAACTCTTGATTGTTGCTACTCCAAGAGACGTGCAAGCTCTTTCTCAAGACGGGAAATAGACAAAGGAAGGAAAATTTTTTGAAAAACAATTAGAAAGGAAAAAGAAGGAAAATGTGTGTGTGTGTGAGATGTGTGCAGTGATGGATGAAAAATGAAAGAGTGAATGGGGCTTTTTATAGTGGGAGATGGCAGCTAAAATTAGCATCCAATCCCCCTTCCCAAGGCCAGCCATGCTAGGTGAAAGGAATGGTTGACTCAAATTTGATATTTTTAGCTTGTGGGTAAAATAGAAGGCATGAAAAGGGGAGGGGTTTGAACAACATTTGGGAGGAGTTCAAAGGTTATTTTGCAAGTGTAAAATTTAAAATAAGCTGATTGGGTCAGCTATATGGGATGGCTTGGGCATCTCTTTTGGGCTTGTCTATCGTCCCTCTTTACTTGCTTAATTTAGGCCCTTTCCTTTACTTCAAGCTACCCGTTTTTTCTCGATAAATATCAAATTAGACCAGTTGATTCAAGGAAGTCAGAAAACATAAATTTAAGTCCTCCATGGTTTTGAATTCATTATCTTGTGCTCCAATGATGCCTCGTAAATTAATTCTTTCGAGGTGACTGCCAAGCTAATTTTTCACTTTTTGTGCAAAGCTATCGAAAATAGATCAAATTGTGAAATTTATTATAAAAATAAATTAAAATTAAATATGTTTCATAAATTGAGTCCTATTTAATTATTTTATAATTAAAGTATGAAATTCGACAAAAATTACTTAAAAATTGCATGAATTAGTGCTCAAAAGGTACTGAAAAAGTCTATATATTCTTGTACTTCCAATTTTTACATAAACAATCTACTTATTTAACAAAGCCTAATTAATTATTTATTTTTGTTCGATCGTTGTCTCAATGTTGCCCCCAAATGTGCATATGTTTTCTTACTATGTCCTAGGTTCTTACAAAAATTGCATTATCTCGATTGGTCTATCTTCTCTAGAATATCCATATTTTTGTGTATTTGACTAGATTTCAATCGACCTTTTGGTTTGCAACGCAACTTAATATTCAATTGCAATTCGAATGGAGAACTCGAAATAGGCAGCCATCTACCTTTATTTGGGACTATTGGGAATTTAGATTTCCATACTTTATATATCTGTTTTATTTTGTACACTTCATCTACATACTTCAAGCAATTCAGATTTGTTGAGGCACATGCAATAATTGGATGTGCATGACCACACTCCAGCATGCGTGTATTGAGGCTATGAATCAACACTATTATACTTAAATATCTAGTGACTTTACTGTAAGTGTGATAGGTTAGTCATAATATTTGTAGTGTTACAATGGAACACCTGAGTATTCCAAGGATCAAACCTAAGGGATTGCCAAATTGGTAAATATGTTTATCAAGTTAATTACAAGTTCAACAATAACTAATCTAATCGAGTCAGAAATTATTAGGGTAAGTTAAAATAAGATAAGATTTGACTTATACCTAAATTAAAAAATATATCAAACTAACGTTCTTCCTTTTTGCTAGAAACAATGCAAATGGATTGAAATGATGGTTTAGTAGTCATCGATTACTAACTAAACCCTCAGAATGTTTTCTAACTAGAGTCGTCCACTGTAACAACCCGAATTTGGGCTTAGTCAAAAAAGTGATTTCAAAATCACTAATCTGAGGTTAGAGAAATTATTCTAGCATTATTTTATGTGTTATAGTATTTTTATAAGAGTGCATGCAAATTTTGGTGAATTAATTTATGTGATTGTACGCTTAAATTACGAAAAAGGACTAAATCGCATAAAGGGCAAAAGTTTAATTTTATTAGCAAAGAGTGTTAAATAGTAAGGGAAATATAATTGGGGGTCTTTAAGGGGAAAATATACCCCTTTCTATCAGTGTGGCCGGCCACGGAGAGACAATGTAACACCCTTATCCCGTAACCGTCGCCGGAATAGGAAAGGCGTTACCGGAAATCAGAAAACAGATCAGACAGTAAAATTTTGAAACATTCTTTTGAATAAAAGATAATTTATTTATATAAATGCAAAACACAACCAAAGGTTGAATTTAAAACTTATAAAAATAAACATCCAAGAGATGTCATATTCACATGACTTATATACAATAATCAAAATATTGTTCTACTTAAGGTCTATCCTATACATGCCACAAGCTAAGTCCAAATCATCAGGTTACCAAAATAGTAGATAGTGTGACGAAATGCTGACGATCCCCAAGCTGGTAGTAAGAGCCAACGATCTATAAAACAAAGGAACATAACATTCAAAGTAAGCTTTCATAAGCTTAGTAAGTCTTAAGCAATTTTAAACAATTGAACTTAAAAACAAACCAAATAATCGTATCACATAACTTTTTCTGAGTATAATACCATTTGTCCGATTATGTACAATCACATATCTCATTTTACTTCAATTATATTCAAACTCATATAGACATAAGCATTTACATGCTTATGTATTAACTTTAATTCTATCGAATTCAACTAGTATACCATTTTTTTTTACCCACACTTACTTTCAACATTCATAGTTAAATGTCATATCGAATACTTTCATGTAACTTTGCATAATAATTGAATGCACACATATACCATATACTTATGAATTTATAAGATCTTTACATATGCTTCTCATTACACACTCTTAATTCCCGTCAGATTAATCTCACATATAATATATATATATCACATACCTGGCCAACTTATTGTCTCAAACTTATTTCATTACCAATTTAGCACAAGGTTGTATAATCTTTGACTTTAATTAGTTCACCGGCATTTAGTCCATTTAACAAGCTTTCTCTTTAAGTCGTTCAGAAATGTACAGATTTCGGATAGGCTTTATACAATGTTGACGTCCCGGACGCGGTCTTACATGTTATTCAATATTGATGCCACTGTCCTGGACAGGGTCTTACACACTAACACAGATCAATGCCTTCGTCCCAGACGAGGTCTTACATGAAACATAAGTGATGCCAGTGTCCCAGACACGGTCTTACACACTATCTCAAATCAATGCCTTCGTCCCAGACGAGGTGTGACATCCCTAATGCGACCTTAGTCGGAATGTGGTTTCGGGACCACTAAACCGAGGCTAAAAAATAATTTAATATTTATTTTGATGCCTATTATATGTGTTGAAATCATGTGTGACACTTTGGTGTTTCAATTTAGAGTTATAAGTGTGAAATTAACTAAAAAGGGCTTAGTTGAAAACTTTGGAAATATGCTTGACAAAGGTGTGATGACTAATAAGTACATGCATGCAAAATAGGGGAGTTGCATGTCAAATTTCACCTTTTAATGCTAGTGGATGGTAATGATGACTTTGTTTGTCATTTTGTGCTTTGTTTGTTTGTTAAATAATAATAATAATAGGAATTAGTAATTTGTTAACATAAAATAGATAAAATAAAATTAATTAATAATGGATGGGAAAAAAAACAAAGTTCTCTCATCTTTGTTCTTCAAATTTCCGATTGTGAAGAGAGAAAAAGACCCCTTGGGAGGTTCGGCCATGCTTGCTTAGTTCTTGAGGTATGTTGATGTTTTCTTTAAATTCCTTGAATATTTGAGCTAGTTGAAGAGTTCTTCCCATGGCCCACGTTAAAATTTTGATAGAAAGGAAGTACCTTGCATTCGGCTATGTAAGAAATTGGGAGGATTAATGGGTTGTTTTATGTTTTTATGAGTATAGGAGAAATAAGAGAAGTTGAACTAGTTAAAAATGTCTTTGGTTGTTTAGATGGCCATAAAGAAAATTTGGCTATCATAGTTATGCATGTATGTAGTGCCGTTTGTGAATGGAGGTGTGAGGGATTCTATGATGTTAAATATGCATGTGAATTGAAATTGTGAGCTCAAATTCGTTGAATTGGAGTTTTGTATGGCTTAAAATGTCTAAGAAGCATGCGGTTAAGGATGTCTATGTATCATGAATGGAATGTTGATATTCTTAGTTGGAAAGGTTAGAAAGACGAGGTTGAGCTTGTTAATTGGTTTATATGCGAAGTTTTGATGTTGTTAATAATCGGCCAATAAGGCAATGGGTTTACCGCATGTGTGTGATTTTAGAGAGTAAATTTATGGAGTAATTTAAGTGATATTTGTGAAATTTATTAAATGTGATTTTAGCATAGACATAAAGGTTACATGTGTAATCGGTCTATGGGAAATTGCATGGACATAGCTTATAGTAATGGATTAAATAGTGAGAGTATAAATTTTTAAGCATATGGCAACTTTTGCATTCGGTTATGCATATCTTGTATGATATTGAAATTGGTAAATTGTTTTAAGTGATTGATTGATAAAGTATTAAAAGTGAAAATATATATAGATGAAGTCTAAGACCATAATCGTTCGGTCATATCATGAGAGTAAATGCAAGGACCTTGTGACATTCGGCCATTAACATGAGTGCACTTCTAGCATCAAAAGTGAATGATGTACTCGGTTATGGCCTTTGAACTTGAAAGTATGGTTGGATAATTTCAATGTTATATGGTTGTAAATTTTTTTGAAGACTTGTTAAATGACTGATAGGTTAGGAATAATTAGTTACAAGAGTAAAATTTGTTTGTGTTTATAATGGCCTAAAGTCTATGTATATATATTCGACCATTTTTTATTGAGTACTTACTTTGGTTAAAGGTACCAAGGGCTTGTTAAATTGTCAAATTGAGTCTTTGATTGATGTAACTAAGTGATGAATAAAAGAATTAAGTAGTGGTGGTAAGAAGTTGGAGTATGATGCTAAAGGGTTACATTCGGCCATGGTTAGGAAGTGATATTTTTATATGTTTTCCATGTTTTGCTCATTAATTGAGCTTAGTGGATGTTTGAGTTGAATTATTTGTATGTTTCATGGAGATTTAAGGATAGTTTAAAAATGGCTATTGAGTGAGTAAATTATACTCATGATTTCCGATTTCAAATTGGAAGATTTACTATGAAACTCGATATGTTGTATGTTAATTTTTTTTATGAATTTGAGTTGGTCATTGCTCTTTGTGTGGCTTATTAAGCTAGATGGGACATTCGGCTATGTCCATTTGACCAAATGAATGGAGTTAGATTTTAGTGCATATTGTTTTACTTTAAGGATGAATACCGAATATGGTTTTTAGCTTATAGTAACACAAATTGTCGAATTAAGCTTAAAGGTAAATTAAGGTCTAAATTGACCATTATGAATTATTATTGGGGAATCCTCTTTGCTTGTTTTGAAATGAATTTTATGCTTTATCATTTACATAGTCAAAAGGTGGCCGAATGTGAGCTTAAGCTTTGAGCCAAAATTGAAGCTTGTTAGTTAGTTAAGATGTCTTTTGATAGCCCTTTTGATATTCGGCCTTGAACATATGTTAATGAACCTTGAAATAATTTTGATAAATGTATTATCTTGTATATGAGAACTAAGTATAAGTTGAACAATCGGTCATTAGGGTTATATGATCATTTTGTGTTTGAGCTATAGTGATTTACATGGCTTGATAAGTTCTTGCCATTTTCGGTTATAAATAAGAATGAGTTTTTAATCATGGCATATTCTTATAAATTATAAAACATCTTGAGTTTGATATGAGATTTGCCGAATGTGATTAATAAGTAAATGATATTGGTAAAGTAACTAAACAAATCTATTTGTTTAGATTAAGCTAAAGAGCGAAGAGGATCAAAGTTGGATAAGGGAAAAGAGAAAGCGATATAGTAGCTAATCCGCGACCGTTCGAATATATCGAGGTAAGTTTTAAGTGATTAAATGTTGATTAAATTCGATCATAATAGGACATAATGAGTTGATTTAATAAGATATGATATGGCTATGATATGTTCTAAACCCAAATGGTCAGTTCTTAAGTGTTTGGACTTGGAAATTTAAGAGCAAATGGTAATAATCTGCTTAGAACAGCAGCAGTAACATGATTTTAGAAAATCACCATAAATTATTGGAGTTGAATTAGAAGCTGAATAAAATACGTAATCAAATCTTGATAAGTCTAGTTTCTTATAAAAGAAACCTTGTAAGTAAAGGAATTTCCTATAAAGAGATATTTAAAGTTATGTGAGACAGTGTCAAAATGACTCCGAAATCCCCTGTTCTGTTTTTAGAAAATCATTATAAATTGTACAAAAATTATTATAAGATAATATTTGTATTCTTAGACTCCTTAATGAGTCTAGTTTCAAAATAAATAAACAAAAACATATTTTGAATTTTGTACAATGAGAAATTTGATTCGTAGTGAAGAGTGGGCAGTATAGTCAAACAGTGAAACAGGGGAAACTTTAAGAAAAATCTGGTATTGATTGGCCAAGCCAAAATTCCAAAAATCTTATGGATAAAAGATATATGAGTATATTTTCAGGAAAAATTTACGGCACTTCATTTGGAGTTTTGTAGCTCCATTTACGAATAATTTAATGACCATTGCTTAGGAAAAAACAGCTTGTGCTGAATCTGTGATTATGTTGTATACCTTGATAAAACTATTTGAGCCGCTTATAAGCTATCGATTAAATATTGGTAATCAAAGTACCAAATCCATATTAAAGTGAAGCTATAAGCCGTAAATGACTAGTATACCTAGTCAATTTTGTTATGATGAAATTGATGTACAAGATATGTATGTGTGGTGAGGCCAAAATGGCTAACATCAAATGTGTGTAAGTCATCTGAATGGCCTTTATGAAAATGTGTGCTATCTTTATTCGTATAGTGAGGCCGAATGGCTATTTAGAAGTGTGGTATGTCTGAGTGGTTATTTAAATGAAAGCAAAGTATGTGACGTATTATCAAGTGATGATAAAAACGTTATCTCATATATGTGTTTGCGTATGTGATGTGACCGAATGGCCAATGAGATGAATGTGAACATGCATATATGTGATAAGGCCAAATGGCCAATGTGATGAATGTGAAAGTGTATAAATGTGATAAGTCCCGAAGGGCGTTTGTGCCAGTACTATATCTGGGTTAAGATCCCGCAGGCTTTATGCGAGAATATTATTCTGAATAAATGTTCGTAGGCTTCGTGCTCGTACTATATCCGGGCTTTAAAGACCCGAAGGCTAAATGCTGGGATTCAAGTAAGACTTTGATATTGAGTATCCCAATAAGTTACCATCAAATAAGTATTATGTATTTAAGATGTTCAGGTACGTATTACTTACTCATCAGTGGAGTGATTTCGAAGTGAATTATCAATATCAAAGAGGTATGTAAATGTGATTAATATTGTAACTCCAAATGTGAGAATGATCTAATTGGTAATGGTATGCTTGTATAATGAAGTATGTGATGAAATATTCTTATGTATTAGTGCATATTCTGCCCAAAAGCCTTATGATTTGAGTATGGGTTGGGTTCAACTAGATGTGCCAGTACAAGGTAAGGATTATATTCTGTAAACTTACGTATATGTGCCTACGGTAATTTAGTACTTGTCATGTTGAAATACTTGAAAATATGGATGTGATTATGAACAAGTGGAAAGGATTATTGAAAGTTGAAAATTGGTGAAGAATGTGCTTACCATGTGAATCCAACTTCAGTTGATGAAGAATGTGCTTTGGAAATATTCGACCATCTAGGTCATTATTATTCGAAAGTATATATGTGACAGCCAAGTGATGCGTTTATTGATATTATGGTTCGAGATGAAGCTCTAGATTAATTTCATCGAACAGTTGAAATGAATGACCAATGATATTGAATGAAAACACTTTGTTTTGCTTAAAACTTACTAAGCTTACGAAAGCTTACTCTGTTCGTTCATGTTTTGATCTATAGGTTGTGGATTCTGACTACCAGCTCGGGGATCGTCAGCACTTCGTCACACTATCTACCATCACGGCAACCATGTGATTGGACTTAGCTTATGGCATGTATAGGATAGACAATAAGTAGAATGATACTTTGACCTTCGTGTAGAAGTCATGTGATTAAGGTATCTTATGGAACTTACTTGTATAAATTTTAAATTCGAACTTTGTTTGCGTCTAGCAATTTAGTAAATGAATGATCTTTATTTTAAGAAAAAGTTCAAAATTTTACTGTTCTGACATGAGTTACAAGTCCGGTAATGCCCCTTACCTATTCCGGCAACGGTTACAGGATAGAGGTGTTACACGAGGTCTTACATGATCTCATTTTAGACACTTAGTGCCCCAATGTCCAATCTCGCACACATAGTGCTCGGTTAAAGAACTCGCACACACAGTGCCTCTTTTCATTCGCACACATAGTGCCCATGTTCATTCGCACACATAGTGCCCATGTTCATTCGCACACATAGTGCCCATTTTCATTTGATATTACACATCGAAATGACTTAACCAAGTCTATAAAACATCATACGTATACAACATTATCAAAGCATATACTGCACATCAAATCCATCTTTAATAGATTGCATATATATTTCGCCTATACACATAAAATCATAAATCAAAATATAACATCTCATGCATACATGTCACAAATATCCGAATATACTTCACCTTATTTTATCTCATAACACATTCGACAAATCACATTACATATCAATACTCAAAATATATTTCATACTTCTATTCGGCTATGTAAACATATATATATACATGTCCACCATTATAATTTATCTTTATACTTCCATTCGAATATAAAACTAACCATCCAAACATTTATTCATTTTAAAATTTTCCATTCGACCTTTACATAAATCGACCCTTTACTTCAAATATTATAAACTGATATTCGGTCATAAAATAATATAGACACTTACATTAAACATCAGTATCATTTGCATATAGGCTCATTCCAAATACATTATTTTCTCTTCAAAGTTCTCATTCACATACTTAAAACCTAACATCATATATGCTATCATTTATAATAATCATTGGCCTTAACACATATGCCTAATGCCCATCATCTTATCGTTTTATAACTTATCATTGGGTAATATACTATAGTATCCATACTATCCTCTCATGTATAAAAATAAACCAAATTCACATATGTATTTACCTAACCAATTTTTACTATTACCTTATAACACACTTATAGCCAAGTATGGCACTTTCTCATAGACAAGCATTTAACCGAATGTAACATTGAATCCAAGATACATATAAGGGTAGTCGATCCTATATTTCTCATAACCTTATGCTCAACCAAACAATCCAATTATTATAAGTATTTATTCAATTGAATATATCAAGTCAATATACATATAAATATATATCCCCATGTCATTAAGGATACACATTTCATTTGACATTACATAAGTATAACTTAGCTAAAGATGGCCAAATACCACCCTGTGTACTTCTTGGTACACGATATGCATATTCAAGCCTTTTGAATTCACTTCATTTCATATTTATTATAATTCACCATCATATACATAACACATTTTAACATCTTATAATAAGAGAAAATTGTATACGTACTTTATCACGAGTTAACCATAAATTAACCCATACTTACATTTTCACATTTACCACTTATTTATAAGCATAACGATCTTGAGTCACAAAATGTCACACCGGCACTAGGCCTGCTAGGCTTTTTAGCCTGATTTCAATAACAAAACACTTCATAGTACTTTGCAAAATTTTGCACATCATAATTCATATACCATCATCGGCTCAATTCATATATTCAACACATATCCAGCACATTATAATATCATGCATATTTCCATACCTCATTTACATTCGGCTAACATCAAAGAAAATTTCTAGATAACATTTCTCAACCACTTTAATTAAATTTGTTAATTA
Source organism: Gossypium stocksii (assembly GCA_020496765.1). NCBI lineage: Eukaryota > Viridiplantae > Streptophyta > Magnoliopsida > Malvales > Malvaceae > Gossypium > Gossypium stocksii. The sequence continues at coordinate 39,591,100 of CM035629.1, forward strand.
AATTTAATCACATTGACCTTTCTATCAATCGGCAATTTCTTCCATAAGTACTTAACACTCGAATTTAACCTACAATATCATATCTCTATTAATATTTAACTCATTTCCGAGCTAACTTGAGAACTTACCTTGACATGTCGTCGAATGATTACGGATATGCTATTCAACCAACTTTGTTTTCTTCTTATTCGAATTTTGCCCTCTTTGCTCTTGAGCTAAGATGAACAAATTTTATCTTATTACAACTTAATTCTTCAAGCATTAATTCATAAGTATATACATATATTCGACCCTCACATTCATAATTTCATAGCAAAAGTCATGCACATGAATAAGCATAATCGAACTAACATTTTCTTTCAATGTCATAAATTCATCCTATACCAAATACACAAATACACATAATTCTATTTCTTCTCCATGATACACTAAAGACGAATATTATCCAAGATTACTAAAAACATAACATTTATCAATTTCACACAATTTAATTTCAATAGGCCAAATATTCTAAAATTAAAAAAAATCACATAACAGCCCCTTTCAAGCCAAACATTAGCAATTCGGTTCTACCCAAATGCACATATAATTATTTAACAATTACTTATTGTACCTTAGTCTAAATAATATACCTCAACACACTATAAATTCAATTTCAAGATCGATTACAAATCTTCAATTAAATTCACATTTTGCATATTTTCATAACCGAAGAAAATTGAAGATTACTAAAGATCCCACAAAAATAAAAGAATTCACAAGCACATATTCCAATCTCCTCATTAACGATTTAGAACACAAATATCACTCATTTCCTTACTTCGGTTCACATTCGGCAATCTTATACAACAAAAGCACTCTAGCCGATTCTCACATTTCATCTAATCCACATTTATAAACAATTAACTAGTTCAAAAATTCACCTATCCCCCATTACTAATTAAATCATGAAAGCACAACCATTTTCTTCAATCTCATTCATGGCCGAATGCATTACTAACCATAACTTTAGAAATTAATTCATGGGCTAAGGACATGACTCGGTTACAAACTCAAAGACACCAAAATTATTGAAAATCAAATCAAAACTCACCTTAGTTCATGCCAACAATAATGCTGAATGCTCCCAAGCTATTCTTTTCTTTTTCTTTTTTTTCTTTCTAGTTAGAATCGGCCAAAACATAAGAACAATGAAATTTTTGCTTTGTTTTTATCACCCATCCTCAGATATTATAATCATATTATATATTATAACATATATTAAGTTTATTTATTATAAAACTATTAAATATTATTTAACTAAAATACAACACACAAAATGCCAAATTTTATCATCATTACTGTCCATTATATGTCAAAAGTGGACTATTTGACATGCAAGTCCCCATTTTGTAAACCATGTATTATTCAGCCCTCTAAATTTAACCTATCACATTTTCAAAATTTCTCACTTGAGTCCTATTTAGTAAAATTCACATTCAAATGACAAAATTAAGACATGATATTTTCACACATGATACTTCACATATAATAGGCATAGAATATTACATTTAATTATCTTCGTGACTCGGTTTTGTGGTCTCGAAACCACTTTCTGACTAGGGTCAAATTTGGGCTGTTACAGACAATTGAATAGGAAAGTCCAAATTAGCTGGGAATTTGGTATCTATTTTGACTAATATTAAAATTAAATAAAACAAAAGGCTATCATCTTTTCTATCTTTTTCTTCCACCAAAATTTTCAGAAAAATAGGAGCTTTTTGAAGCTTGAAATTTCAGCCACCTAGTTCCCCTTCCAAGTAAGTCAATTTGATGGTCTTTCTTGATAATTTTTGTACTTCTTAGACCCTTGTAGCATGGGCTACCTATTGAGGGGACTAATTTTCAAAATGATAGGAAGTTTAGGGTTTTTCCACGAAAGAGTTCTTGTGGTTTTCTGGATTTTTATGGAAGAAAATGAGTCATTGTTGTCAAATAAACAACTTTTGTGAAAGGGTGTTCACGGAAAACACCTAAATTGGACTTAGTTGTAAAGTGAGTAAATTGTGTAGTAAATGCATAGAATAGTGAAAATTTTGGGCTGCCATAAGAGTGAAAAGAATTTGGTTAGGCTTGGTTAATAAAAAAATTCGATAAAAATCAACTTCCGAGCCTAGGGGTAAAATCGTCATTGTGTAAAAGTCTAGGGTAAAATGGTCATTTTTCCAAACTATGAATTTTTGGATTGTTTAGATGAAAATGGTGATTAAATTAGTGAATTTTTATTTTTATAGATTAAGAATTACAAAATCTGAACTTAGACCAGGAGAAGGCTAAGCAAATAGACTGAACCGAGCAGTTATTCACATTTTGTGTACCGAGATAAGTTATAGGTAAATAATGCAACTTTCCTATAAATATGCATGAAATTATCATTTTTGCATTAAATGAATAAATGTGGAATAAAGTAATGTATTGATGAGAATTTATGTGATAAAACTCAGTTGAACTATACGAGCAGATTGGATATTCTTTGCCGTGATACTAGGGATATACGAGAGCTAGTGTAAGACCATGTCTGGGACATGGCATTAGCCTCGTTACATGTTAGTGTAAGACCATGTCTGGGACATGGTATCGACACGGATATGTGCTAGCCAGTGTAAGACCGTGTTTGGGACATGGAATCGGCTTAGATAGGTGTTAGCGTAAGACCATGTTTGGGACATGCCATTGGCACGAATAAAGGAGAGCTAGTGTAAGACCATGTCTGGGACATGGCATTAGCCTCGATACATTGAGAGTCAGTGTAAGACCATGTTTGGGACATGGCGTTGACTTGATATGTGAGCTAGTGTAAGACCATGTCTAGGACATGGCATCGACTTGATACCCTATGTTGGAGGCTCATTAAATATCCATTCGTATTCTAAATAATTCAACGGGAAATCTAAATTTTGTATTTAGATCGAGAGATGTTATGATGACTTTGTGAGTGGTGCAGGTATTTAAGTGAAATGTATGCTCAATAAAATGTTGTATGATTAGTAAAAGATGAAAATGAGTAAGTTACGCCTATAGCCATCCTTGCATATCATGTGACATGTTGAGAGCATCTTACATCATGATAAATTGTTGTTATTTATTTACTTATAACTTACTAAACTTTATGCTTCTCCCTCTCCTTTCTATTTTCTTATAGTGCCACCCAAATAGCTCGTGGATCATCGACATCGGAGATTTCGTTCCCACTATCGGCATAAGCATCCAGTATAGTTAAATTTAAGTATTTTGAGAAATGGCATGTATAGGGACTAGTCTTAGTTTAATGTCATTTTATTTTGGAGTCAAAAGTGTTGGCTTGCTTTAGAATTTGATTCTTTTTGTATAATGCCATGAATGATGGCTAATATTGGAAGTTGATATATGAAAATGTTGATGTTATTCACAAATGTGCACTATACTTAGTTGAGTATATGGGATGTCAAATTGTGTCTATTCAGGTAATTATTTGTACCATGTTATGTATTGGGATGTTTGGTAAATGTTTGATCTTGTTTTAGGGTGGTAATAGGCTTGGTAGATAGTCCTATATTGTCCACACGGGTAGACACACGAGTGTTTGTCTCGGCCATGTGTGACACACAGTCTGCCCACGGGCGTGTGGTTAGGTCATGTGTCCCCTGCACCTTGAATTGGTAGAATTAAATGCCCAGTAGTAAACACACGGGCTGAGATACGGTCGTGTGTCGCAACCGTGTGGAGGACACGGCCTAGCATACGGGCGTGTGCCACAGGCGTGTGACCCTTAAGGGCTGCTGACATCAAAAATAGAATGTCAAGGTTTTTGCAAGCGAGCTGCGACACGGGCGTGTCATGGCCGTGTGAGGGACATGGGCTAAGCATGCGGGCGTGTGCCAGGCCGTTGAAAACCCCTGTAGTTCGGTGTTAGAAAATAAATCCATACGGACGAAGGGCACAGGCATGTCCTTAGGTGCTTAGGCCATGTGAGCTACATGGGCCTTCAGTACGGCCATGTCTAGAGGCCACACGGGCATGTTGCCCTTCTATACGGGCGTGTGCCTTGTTTTTAGTAGTTTTTGGATGAAATTTTCTTAAGTACCTGAAATGGTCCTGGATTATTTCTAAATTATGCTTTAGCCCTCGTAGGCCCATATGAAGGACCATAAGACAATGTTTGAAAAAGTTTTAAATTGGGATGCATTTTATTAAGTTGAGGTTGAATGTTTGCATGTGATTTAGTAAGGTAATGCCTCATACCCTGTCTCGGCATCGTATATGGGTAAGTGGTGTTACATTTAGTGGTATTAGAGCTTTGATTTAGTCAATTCTAGGACTAACCTAGCTTGTGTACAAGTCTAGCTATACATGCCATAATTTTAAGATGATAGTGTGATGACTCTGAACGATTATAAATTGTATTTTTCATATAGTAAATGGATCCTGAAGGAGCTATGGCGGATGATGTGGAAAGTAACGTGCTGGCTCCTGTTGAAGGAACCGCGCCAGTTGAGACTGGGCCCGTGACGATGAGTCAGGGCGGAGGGGCTAGAGAAGCCTACCTCTAGATGATGAACGCTTGGTATACAGAGTATGTTCATGCTAATCCGAATACTCCTCTGATTCCTCAACCTGCCCCTGTAGCTCCTCAAAGAGCAGATGTGGTAAGAAGAGACAAACCTCCGATTGACAGAATTAGAAAGCATGGGGCTGAGGAATTTAGGACAAACAAAGATGATGACCCAGAGAGAGTAGAGTTCTAGTTAGAGAATACTATTAGAGTGTTCGATGAGCTATCATGTACACCTAAAGAATGCATAAAATGTGTAGTATCACTTCTGCGAGATTCAGCCTACTAGTGGTGGAATACTCTCGTGTCAGTTGTACTGAGAGAGAGGGTGACTTGGGAATTCTTCCTGGAGGAGTTCCACAAAAAGTATATCAGTCAGAGGCTTATCGACCAAAAGAGGAAGGAGTTTCTAAAACTTAAGTAAGGCCGAATGATAATGAAAAAATAAAAGCGTGAGTTCGTAAGGCTCAGCAAGTACACTTGAGAGTGCATATCTACAGAGGCCACAATGTGTAGTAGGTCTGAAGATGGTCTGGATGAAGACATTCGGTTGCTAGTTGGCATTTTGGAGTTGAAAGAGTTTGTATTTCTCATTGATAAAGCATGTAAGTGTGAAGAGTTGGCCAAAGAAAAGAGAAAAGAAGACATAGAGTCTCGTGACTCAAAGAAGAGACAAATGGGGAAATCGCATTAGTTATCATCTAAGAGATCTAGAAAGTTTACCACCCGATCCAATGCTTTAGTGGGATTCTCAGGTAAGAACAAGAGTAAGCAGCATGTAAAGTCTAAAGCTCAGACCACCTCTGTTGTGAGTGTTGGTAGTGCTCGACCGGATAGACCTAAGTGCTCGCAGTGTGGTAGACAAAACTTTGGTGAGTGTTAAGGAAATGAAAGAGGTTGCTTCAGGTGTAGTTCACTAGATCACTTCATTCGAGACTATCCTGAGATGGATGAAAAAGACAAAAGACAAGAGGTGAGAGCGAGTAGTGCTCCTTCGAGGGGTAGACCACAGAAGAACCCGGCTAGTGGGGCTAGTAGCAAGGGTGCCCCTAGAGACTTTGTTGTGAAGTCCGAGGGCAGAGTGCCTGCGAGGACCTATGTTATCCATACCTATGAAGAAGCTTCATCTCCCGACGTGATTACGGGTACCTTTTCTATCTATGATATTTCTGTGATAGCTTTGATTGATCTAGGGTCTACCCATTCATATATTTGCTTGAAATTGGTGTCTAGAATGAAAATACTAGTTGAGTCTACTGAATTCGTGGTAAAGGTGTCTAACCCACTAGGCAAGCATGTGTTAGTTGACCAAGTGTGTCGGGATTGACCATTGACATTAGAGGTCATTGTTTTCCAGCTAACCTAATGTTATTGCCATTTGACGAATTTGATATAATCCTTGGTATGGATTGGTTGACTGCTCATGATGTAGTATTAAATTGTGGGAGAAAATTTATTGAGATGAAATGTGAAATCGGGGAAGTTCTTCGAGTTGAATCAGGTGAACCGGATGGCTTGCCGATAATAATGTCTTCTATGACAGCTCAGAAGTATTTAATAAAAGGGTTTGAGTCATATCTCACTTTTATGTTGAATACCCAAGTGTCGGAGGCAAAGATTGAGACAGTGCTTATGGTATGTGAGTACCAATATGTGTTTCTAGAAGAGTTACCCAGATTACATCCAACTAGGGAAGTTGAGTTTGGTATCGAGTTGGTCCCTAGTATGGCACCCATATCGATTGCCCCGTATAGGATGGCTTCAGCAGAACTTAAAGAATTGCAGACTTAGTTGCAAGAGTTAACAGATAAGGGTTTTGCGAGACCGAGCTATTCTCCGTAGGGAGCACCGGTATTATTTGTTAAGAAAAAGGATGGTTCAATGAGATTGTGTATAGACTACCGTCAGCTCAACAAGGTTACAGTGAAGAATAAATATCCTTTGCCAATGATTGATGACTTGTTTGACCAACTGAGAGGAGTAACCGTGTTCTCTAAGATAGACCTAAGGTCGGGGCATTACCAGCTGAAAGTCAAGGAACAAGATGTGCCGAAAATTATTTTTCGGATGAGGTACGGTCACTATGAGTCCTTGTCATGCCTTTTGGCTTAATGAACGCCCCTGCGGTATTTATGGACTTAATAAACCGCATTTTTTACCCTACTTGGACAAGTTCGTCGTCTTCATTGATGATATACTCGTGAATTCTCATGACAAGAGTGAGCATACAGAGCATTTGTGGACTGTCTTACAGACTTTGAGGGATAAACAATTGTATGCCAACTACAGCAAGAGTGAATTTTGGCTACGAGAGGTCGAATTCTTGGGACACATTGTGTCGAGAGATGGGATCAGAGTTGATCCGAGCAAAATCTCAGCTATTGTTGAGTGGAAACTGTCGAGAAATATATCAGAGATTAGGAGTTTCTTGGGCCTAGCGGGCTACTACTGACGATTTGTTAAAGGGTTTTCAATCATCACTACTCTGATGACGAGACTACTTCAAAAGGATGTTAAGTTTGAGTGGACAAAAAAGTGCCAACAGAGTTTTGAGAAGCTAAAGGCTTTGTTGACCGAAGCCCCAGTGTTAGTGCAACCGAAATTAGGAAAGGAATTTGTAGTGTATAGCGATGCATCCTTAAATGGATTGGGGTGTGTGATCATGCAAGAAGGTAAGGTAATAGCCTATGCCTCGAGGCAACTAAAGCCACACGAGAAAAGCTACCCGACCCACGATTTGGAGCTAGCTACCATAGTTTTTAAGCTGAAAATTTGGAGACACCACTTGTATGGTGAGAAATGTCGGATATTCACTAATCAACGAAGATGGTTAGAGCTGGTAAAGGATTATTAGCTGATAATTGACTATCATCCCAGGAAGGTGAATGTAGTCACCGATGCTCTGAGTAGGAAGCCATTGTTCACCTTGAACGCCATGAATACTCAGTCTATAAGTGATGATGAATCGATTTTAGCCGAGATGAGAGCTAGACCAATGTTTCTACAAGAGATTGTCGAAGCTCAGAAGAATGCAAAGATTTGCAAGCCAAGGTGGCTCAGTGCGAGACAGGTAATGGATCTGATTTTCAAGTTGGCACCGATGGTTGCTTGATGTATCAAGATAGGATTTGTGTACCTAAGGATGATGAGATTCTTCAGAAGATTTTGCGAGAGGCACATAGTAGTCGCTTATCTATTCACCTGGGCAGCGTGAAAATGTATAACGACTTGAAGAAAATGTATTAGTGGTCGGGAATGAAAAGGGACATTTCAGAGTTTGTCTCTAAATGCCTAATTTGTCAGCAAGTAAAACTTGACCACCTAGTACCTTCGGGTTTACTTCAGCTGGTGATGGTTCCCGAGTGGAAATGGGACCGAGTTACCATGGATTTTGTTTCCGGGCTACCTTTGTCGCCAAAGAAGAAAGATGCAATATGGGTTGCAGTGGATAGACTAACAAAGTCGTCTTACTTTATACCAGTATGTATTGATTTCTCGCTCGAGAAACTAGCCGAGTTGTACATTACTAAGATAGTGAGACTGCATGGAGTGCCATTGTCGATTATTTTGAATAGAGATCCGAGATTTACATCTCAGTTTTTGAAAAAGTTGTAAGAGGTATTAGGGACAAAATCGAATTTTAGCACTACTTTCCATCTGCAGATTGATGGCCAGTCAGAGAGAGTAATTCAAATTCTCGAAGACATGTTGCGATGTTCTATCCTCGAGTTCCAAGGCAGTTGGAAGAAGTACTTGCCACTAGTTGAATTTGCCTACAATAATATCTATTAGTCGAGTTTGAAAATGGCACCTTATGAGGCTTTGTATGGGCCCAACTGCCAAACACCCTTGTATTGGTCAGACCTTAAAGAGAATTAGATATACGAGGTTGACTTAGTCAAAGAAACTGAAGAGAAAGTTAAGGTGATTCGTGATTGTTTGAGAGCTACTTCGGATAGACAAAAATCCTGCGCGGATTTGAAATGGAAAGAGATTAAGTATCAAGTCAGAGATAAAGTGTTTTGAAAGCGTCCCGGTGGAAGAAAGTCCTCAGATTTGATAGGAAATACAAGTTGAGTCCACGGTTTATTGGACCTTATGAGGTGACCGAGAGAGTTGGACCGTTAGCATACCGATTAGCATTGCCTCAAGAGTTAGAGAAAATCGATGATGTGTTTCATGTATCTATGTTATGCCATTATTGCTCTGACCTGTCACATGTGATTTCACCAGTTGAGATTGAAATAAGTCCAGATATGACCTATAGTGAAGAACTGGTTAAGATTTTGGATCGAGAGGTCAAACAGTTAAGGAACAAAAGCATAGCGCTTGTAAAAGTATTATGGCGTAGACATGGAGTCAAGGAAGCCACATGGGAACCTGAGGAGACTATGAGAGATCAGTACGAGAACCTCTTTAATGGTAAGATTTTCCAGCATTGAAATCCCTAAAGAAGGAGAATTGTAACGGCCCGAATTTGGGCTTAGTCGAAAAAGTGATTTCAAAATCACTAATCTGAGGTTAGAAAAATTATTCTAGCATTATTTATGTGTTTTATTATTTTTATAAGAGTGCATGACAATTTTGGCGAATTAATTTACGCGATTGTAAGCTTAATTGTGAAAAAGGACTAAATCGTATAAAGGGAAAAAGTTTAATTTTATTAGCAAATAGTGTTAAATAGCAAGGGAAACATAATTGGGGGTCTTTAAGGGGCCAATATACCCATTTCTATTAGTGTGGCCGGCCATGGAGAGACAATTGAATGGGAAAGTCAAAATTAGGTGGGAATTTGGTAGCTATTTTGACTAGTATGAAAATTAAATAAAACAAAAGGCTATCATCTTTTCTATCTTCTTCTTCCATCAAAATTTTCAGCAAAATAGGAGCTTTTGAAGCTTGAAATTTCAGCCACCTATTTTCCCTTCCAAGTAAGTCAATTTGATGGTCGTTCTTGATAATTTTTGTACTTTTGAGACCCTTGTAGCATGGGATACCTATTTAGGGGACTAATTTGCAAAATGATAGGAATTTTAGGGTTTTCCATGAAAGGTTTCTTTTGGTTTGCTAGATTTATGGAAGAAAATGATCATAGTTGTCAAATAAACAACTTTTGTGAAAGGGTGTTCATGGAAAACACTTAAATTGGACTTAGTTGTATAATGAGTAAATTGTGTAGTAAATGCATGGAATAGTGAAAGTTTTGGGCTACCATAAGAGTGAAAAGAATTCGGTTAGGCTTGGTTAATAAGGAAATTTGATAAAAATCAATTTCCGAGCCTAGGGGTAAAATGGTCATTTTGTAAAAGTCTAAGGGCAAAATAGTCATCTTGCCAAACTATGAATTTTTGGATTGTTTAGTTTAAAATGGTGATTAAATTAGTGAATTTTTATTATTATAGATCAAGAATTACAAAACCTAAACTTAGACCGAGGGAAGGCCAAGCAAATAGGCTAAACAAAGCAGTTATTCACATTTTGTGTACCGAGATAAGTTATAGGTAAATAATGAAACTTTCCTATAATTGTGCATGAAATTATCATTTTTGCATTAAATGAATAAATGTGGAATAAAGTAATGTATAAATGAGAATTTATGTGATAAAACCCAGTTGAACTATACGAGTAGATTGGATATTCTTTACCGTGATACTAGGGATATACGAGATCTAGTGTAAGACCATGTCTAGGACATGGCATCGGCCTCGTTACGTGTTAGTGTAAGACCATGTTTGGGAAACAGCATCGACACGGATATGTGCTAGCCAGTGTAAGACCATGTCTGGGATATGTCATCGGATTGGATAGGTGTCAGTGTAAGACCATGTCTGGGACATGGCATCGGCACGGATAGAGGAGATCTGATGTAAGACCATGTTTGGGACATGGCATCAGCCTCGATACATTGAGAGTCAGTGTAAGACCATGTCTGGGACATGGCGTCGACTTGATATGTTAGCTAGTGTAAGACCATGTCTGGGACATGGCATCGGCTTGATACCCTATGTTGGAGGCTCATTGAATATCCAGTCATATTCTAAATAATTCAATAGGTAATCTAAAGTTTGTATTTAGATTGAGAGATGTTATGATGACTTTGTGAGTGGTGCAGGTATTTAAGTGAAATATATGAAATGCGAGCTCAATAACTTGTTGTATGATTAGTAAAAGATGAAAATGAGTAAGTTACGCCTATAACCATTCTTGCATATCATGTGACATGTTGAGAGCATCTTACATCATGGTAAATTGTTGTTATTTATTTACTTATAACTTACTAAGCTTTATGCTTTCTCCTTCTCATTTCCATTTTCTTATAGTACTGCCCAAATAGCTCGTGGATCATTGGACGTCAGAGATTTCGTTCACACTATCGGCATAAGCATCTGGTATAGTTAGATTTAAGTATTTTGAGAAATGGCATGTATAAGGACTTGTCTTAGTTTAATGTCATTTTATTTTGGAGCCAAAAGTGTTGGCTTGCTTTAGAATTTGATTCTTTTTGTATAATGCCATGAATGATGGCTAATATTGGAAGTTGATATATGAAAATGTTGATGTTATTCACGAATGTGCACTATACTTAGTTGAGTATACGGGATGTCAAATTGTGGCTATTCGGGTAATTATTTGCACCATGTTATGTATTGGGATGTTTGGTAAATGTTTGATCTTGTTTTAGGGTGGCAATAGGCTTGGTAGAGCCCTATATTGTCCACACGGGTAGACACACAGGCGTGTGTCTAGGCCATGTATGACACACGGTCCGCCCCACAGGCGTGTGGTTAGGCCATGTATGGGAATATGAATATGAATATGAATAATTTTTTTGTTTTTGTTCTTGTTCTAATTAAAATGGATTAAATTTAATTCGTGTTAGATTGATTGCATTCTGTCCACTTAAATAATTAAAATCATGATTGTGTTGTTATAGGCCTTGGTAAGTTGTTCAATTAAACAAAATCATGCTTATGGTATACTTGCATTATAAACTGTAATGTAAGAAATGAATTAATTATTAAATGTATTGAAATTGTAAGTAATTGAAATAATATTTAATTGGTACATATTTAATCTTTTAAGGTAGCTGAAAGTTAAATTTGTGACGGTATTAAACGGTACATTATCCTTGCATAACTTGCAAGATTATTGTGATTAAATTGTTTCAATATAGAAATATATTGTTACCTCACTTAATCTTATATGTGCTTATGAAGATTGATTAATTGTTTGTTGGCATTTAGAAATGTTCAAGAGATTGGTTAATCTAGTAAGTATGTATGTGCAGTAGTTAATTAATTACCAAGTTGCTGTGAAAATATTCGTAACAACATGAACATGGATTTAGTAATTCTAAGTTAAGGAATGTAATCGTTCTAACACAATGATGTCATATTGATTAAAACTCATCTTTTTGAAATCGTGTATTGGAATTTTTACTTTTTATTTTTATTACTAAGTTAATTTGTAGTTTTTAAATCATTTCTTCAAAACAACATATTTTTCCCAATACCAAAGTGTTTGATTTACATTTCATAAATATTTTTCTTTCACAGTCCCTGTGGGTACAATAACTTGACATCTACTTGTCACTTTATTACTTGATATGATTGTGTACACTTGCACATTTCTGTCGTTCCAATGACACACCCTCACACGTAAGGCTTTTGATGCACGATTGATAAACCGTAAATTATACATATTTTTACCTCATGCTTAGCCTATTTTTGGATGAATCATTCCTTGATTTGTGGAATCTGATGCTCCTAAACCTTTAATTTCATGTTTTATACTCAAGTAAGCATAGGGGAGTGAAAAGAACAAGAAACAGGCCGAAAACGGAGAAAATGGGCCAAGGTGTGAAATCAACACAGCCTGGAGTTCACCACACGGGCATGTCACACGGCTGTGCAACATTAACAGGCTCGAGCATGGCCTAGACTCGATTCATACGGGCATGCCACACGGGAGTGTCCCTACCGTGATAAAGTTCAATTTCATGAAGAAAAAGCTACTTAGGGGTTAAGAAAGACATTCCAATCTCTATATAAAGAAACTACAAGGGTGTACAGTCTTCCCGCCAAGACAGAGAGCTAAAGGCAGGGAATTACTCGAAAGAAAGCCAATTGATCCATCTCAGAAGCCAGGATCTACATCAAGTCAGAAGATCTCCCTTCAATCCTTTCAAGAGTTTTGGGTTTTCTTCTATTTTGTTATTTTCTTTATTCTGAGATGTTTTTTTTTATAAACATGAACTAAACCCCAAATATCTAAGGGGGATGAAACCTAAGATGAATCTTGTTATTGTTATCTGAACTATATGATAAATATTTGACTTGTTCTTAATTATGTTTTTAATTCTTGAATTGATATTTCTGGGATATTAATTTAAGTCGAATGTGCTTAGGCAGAGGATTAAAATTCTCTGTTTAAGAGTAGATCCAACACAATTAAGCGGAGTTGATTGTAATCCTAGACATAAGACGACGAAAATCTGCGGGATTAAAGTCAAATCTAATATGGGGATCCATAGATCGAGTTAATGCAAGACTAGGGGTTTTAATTAGAAAGTGATTTCAATTAATCAACCTAGGATTAGTTGTTCTTACTCTCGATGGAGATATTAACATAATTTAGGGATCTCTACGGATCAAGTCGAATGAAGAAATCGTCTAGTTCAGAGTTAGATAACAAGTGAAGTCCAGCTGGATTCTTCCTTAGGTATTGTCTTCATCATTCAGTTTTCTTAAAGTAATTTTCCCAATTTAATCTTTGTCGTGTCTTTAGTTTAATTTAGAATAGTTTACAACTAAACTCCCTCTTTATTTTTAGGCTAGATAATGGGAAGAAAGTCATTACTAGTATTTGTAGTTCCTTGGATTCGATATTTCGGTCTTGCCACTAGCTATACTATTATTCGATAGGTGCGCTTGCCTTTTATCATGATAATAGTTAGTTTTTAGGTACGATCAATTTATTACTTCATCACAATCACGAGTTCAAGTTTTTGGCACCATTGCCGGGGAACTGAAATATTAGGAACACTCGATTCCTATTACTTTAGCCATTTTTACTTTTATTGCAATTTATTTTCTATTTTTATTTTAGGTTTTTATTTACTAAAATTTTCTTTTTATTTTTCTCTTCCAGGTGTCTCTAGTTTATGACTAGAAGAAACCCAGGAGGACCATTATTGTTTGACAACGATTTAGAAGCCACAATTCATAGAACTCGTAGAGAGATAAGAAGAAGCTTGTGATACCCAGAACAAGGACAAGAAGAAGAACTCGAATCTACTGAAGAGATGGAGGCAAATCAAGATAATCAGCTACCTCCTGTAGTAGCCGCAAATCCTATCAAGCAAAATCTTGTACCTTGTACTATGTATGATTATGCTAAACCTAATTTGGCTAGTACTGAATCTAGTATTGTTAGGCCTACTATTGGTGCAAAAAATTTTGAACTGAAACCTAACACTATTCGGATGATACAATAGTTTGTTCAGTTTGATGGTTTGCAGGATGAAGATCCTAACGCTCATTTAGCCAACTTTTTGGAATTATGCGACACATTTAAAATAAATGGTGTTTCTGATGATGCCATTCGTCTTCGGCTATTCCCATTTTCCTTGAGGAATAAAGCTAAATAGTGGTTAAATTATTTACCATGAGGGTCTATCACTACATCGGAACAAATGACCGAAAAAATTTTCCTCAAATATTTTCCGCCGGCTAAAACGACTAAATTAAGGAATGATATCTCTTCTTTTGTGCAAATGGATTTAGAAACACTTTACGATGCTTGGGAGAGATACAAGGATTTATTGAGAAGGTGCCCTCACCATGGGTTACCTCTATGGTTACAAGTTCAAAGTTTTCACAATGGTTGGAACCCTTCAACGAGACAAATGATCAATGCTGCCACCGGTGGAACATGTGACAGCCTTAAAACGACCCTAGTCGGAATGTGGTTTTGAGACCACAAAACCGAGGCATAAAAATAATTTAATAATTATTTTGATGCCTATAATACGTGCAAATTCATGTGTGACCCTTGTGATGTTTTAATTTAGAGATATAAATGTGAATTTCACTAAAAAGGACCTAGTAGTAACCTTTGAAAGTATGATAGGGAAATGTGTGATGACTAGTTGATGCATACATGTAAAATAAGGGAGTTGCATGTCAAATTTCCCCTTTTAATGATAGTGGATGGTAATGATGACTTTGTTCTGGCATTTTGTGATTTGTTTGGTTGTTAAATAATGATAGCAATATTTATTTATATTAAAGAAAATGATATTATAAAATAGAAATAATAAAAGTTAACAAAATCATGAAATAAGAATATTTTTTTTTATAAGAAAAGAGTGATAAAAACAATGTTTATTCACCTCTTTCCTTTCAATTGCCGAAACTAGTAAAAGAAGAAGAGAAAAATAAGATTCAAGCTATTCGGTTGGAAGAAACCTTGATTAAGGTACGATTGCTTAGTGTTTTTCTTTGATTTCCATGAAATTTAGTTGATAGTGAGGTTCCCTTCATGACCCATGTTTAAATTCTTTGAGTCTTGGATGTTTGAAGTTTTCGGCCATGGTTAAATTTGTGAAAGATGGAAGCCTTGAAGCCATGAAGTTAGGAGTGTTTATTAGATGAACTTTAAGGTGTTAAATTGATATGTATAACTTGATTGATGCGTGGAAATTTATTTGAGTGATAATTTGAGAAGCTCTTGCTAAATACAAGAACCGAATACCAAATTGTTGGTATATATATGTATGTTTGCCGATTATGAACTTGAATAATGATTGGATTAAATGTTTGAGTACTTAAAATGCTAAAATGGTATTTGGTCTAAGCTTGTATGTATGAATGATTGGTATTGAATATTTTAAAGGATGCATAGTTATAAATTGAGTTTGAAGCTTAGTAATTGTGTAAGAACTTGTTAAATGTTGCTTTAAATGGTTAAAATTAGTAAATTGTATTCGGTAATCATGGTGAAATGTTGGATTTGTGGTTAAAATCTGAAATCTATAATTTAATTGTAAGTATGTATATACGTGATTGCCGAATGTTAACTAAAGAGAGTGAACTGTTGTAATATGTGAATTTTATGTATGCTGACCGATTTTAGCTTGATATTATGAGCTGATTTGTTTGAGATTTCTGCCGTTAAATGTTCAAATTGAACTCAAAGGGACTGACCTTACATTATATGGTATCATGTAATGAATTTGAAGTTGAATTTTATTGTTAAGTTCCCAAATGGTAGTTGAACGTTGGGCTGCTTTAATGACTGAAATTTTAGTGTTTTGGTACCGTAATTCAGGTGTGAACTGATATGAATTATGTGGTTTTAAAGTATAAATTAAAATGAATTCAATATTGCGAATCATTGGCCGTCCAAATTAGGACAAATCTTTGGTAAATGCCATTGTTATAATATAAATCATTGGTTGTTCGATTTAAGACATACTTGCTGTATTTTAGTTGTTTAAATAATGCCGTTAGGAGGAGGATTATGGCCGAATGTACTTGGGAGGTTAATGGTGAGTTTTGTCATATGAATTTAGTTGATAGTCTTTAGATTTTAAAAGTGAAATTTTGGTATTGGTGCATGCATTGCTGAATTCAATATGAAAGTTTTATATATGAGTTGAGTTGTTAATTGTTTAGTTTGGAAGCTAAAGTTTTAGTACATAAAAATAGATTGCCGAATGTGTCTTTAAATTATATTGGAACTATTTGTGTTAAATGAGATTGAATTTGAGAGCTTGATAACTGATATGTTTTGTTTTGGTTCACTATAACATTCGGCAATGGAGTCAAATTCATTGAGGTACGAAATGGTTGGTGGTGACTGTGATGCATGCGTATTGGTTTCAAGTTACATAAATATATAATTGTAGGGTCGAATGTGTGATCAAGAGAATATGTGTGTTACTTACTTTAAAAGAAAGTGTATTAAACAAGTGAGATGTATGAATAAGGTTTAACAATAGTTAAATTGTTTGATTAAGCTCACGAGCTCAAGAAACCAAATCCGGATAGGGGAAAGCTAAACTAATCGAGTAGACAATCCGCAGTTGTCGACAACATTCGAGGTAAGTTTTAAGTATTAAAGCCTATAATATGATTGAGTATGATGTGTTAAGCACATATTAAAAGAATCATAACTCTATTGTATTTTTATGCATATAGCCTAATGGCTATTATGAAGTATAGGTAAGTTATTGATATGATATGTTGCCAAATGGATATGATAATATGAAGTGCTAAAAGGATATGTCAGAAGAGTAAATTTGTAATAAATCTGCTTAGGACAGCAGCAGTAATGTGAATTTAGAAAATCACCATAAATTTTTGGAGTTGAATTAAAGGCTGAATAAATTATGTATTTAAAGCTTAATGAGTCTAATTTCTTATAAAAGAAACCGTGTAAGCAAAAGAATTTTCGATAATGAGATATTTGAAGTGGCGTGGGACAGAGTCAATATGACTTCGAGATCCCCTATTCTGTTTTTTACAAAATCATTATAAATTGTACAATAATGGTTATAAGATAAAATTTATATGCTTAGACTCCTTAATGAGTCTAGTTTCAAATGAAATAAACGAAAACATATTTTGAATTCTGTACAATGAGATATTTGATTCGCAGTGAAGAGTGGTTAGAATAGTCAAACAGTGAAACGGGGGAAACTTCAAGAAAAATCTGGTATTGATTGGATAAATCTAAAATTCTAAAAATTTTATGATAGAGGATATATGAGTCTATTCTCAGGGAAAATTAACGGCACTTGATTTGGAGTTTTGTAGCCCCAGTTATAAATAATTTAATGACTATTGCTTAGGAAAATAGCTTGTAGTGAATTTGTGATTAAGTAGTAAACATTGATAAAACTATTTGAGATTGCTTATAAGCTATCGATTAAATATTGGTAATCAAAGTACCAAATCCGTATTAAAGTGAAGCTATAAGCTGTAATGACTAGTATACCTAGTCAATTTTGTTATAATGAAATTGATGTACAAGATATGTATGTATGGTGAGGCCAAAATGGCTAACATCAAATGCGTGTAAGTCATCTGAATGGCCAATGTGATGAATGTGAAAGTGTATATATGTGATAAGGCCGAATGGCCAATGTGATGAATGTGAAAGTGTATATATGTGATAAGGCCAAATGGCCAATGTGATGAATGTGAAAGTGTATAAATGTGATAAGTCCCGAAGGGCATTTGTGCCAGTACTATATCCAGGTTAAGATCCCGCAGGCTTTATGCGAGAATATTATCCTGATTTAATGTCCGTAGGCTTCATGCTCGTACTATATCCGGGTTTTAAAGACCCGAAGGCTAAATGCTAGGATTCAAGTAAGACTTTGATATTGAGTATCCGCAGTAAGTTACCATCAAATAAGTATTATGTATTTAAGATGTTCAGGTATGTATTACTTACTCATCGGTGGATTGATTTCGAAGTGAATTATTAGTATCAAAGAGGTATGTAAATGTGATTAATATTATAACTCCAAATATGAGAATGATCTAATTGGTAATGGTATGCTTGCATAAAGAAGTATGTGATGAAATATTCTTATGTATCAGTGCATATTCTGCCCAAAGGCCCTATGATTTGAGTATGGGTTGGGTTCAGCTAGATGTGCCAGTACAAGGTAAGGATTATATTCTGTAAACTTACATATATGTGATAAGGAATATGTTTGGTTCTTTATGTGCCTACGGTAATTTAGTACTTGTCATGTTGAAATACTTGAAAATATGGATGTGATTATGAACAAGTGGAAAGGATTATTGAAAGTTGTAAATTGGTGAAGAATGTGCTTACCATGTGAATCTAACTTCAGTTGATGAAGAATGTGCTTTGGAAATATTCGACCATCTAGGTCATTATTATTCGAAAGTATATATGTGATAGCCAAGTGATGCGTTTATTGATATTATGGTTCGAGATGAAGCTCGAGATTAACTTCATCGAATAGTTGAAATGAATGACCAATGATATTGAATGAAAACACTTTGTGACTTAAAACTCAAGGCTAAAGAAAGGTGAATTAAATTATGTAAAATTTTGGCCAGGTATATTGGGTCAAATGAGATTTTACCTAGATTAAGTATATGTGAAAAAAACGTCATTGATTCAACAAAATTATTATTTTGCTTAAAACTTACTAAGCTTACGAAAGCTTACTCTGTTCGTTCATGTTTTTGGTCTATAGGTTGTGGATTCTGACTACCAGCTCGGGGATCGTCAGCACTTTGTCACACTCTCTACCATTACGACAGCCATGTGATTGGACTTAGCTTATGGCATGTATAGGATAGACAATATAGTAGAATGATATTTTGACTATTGTATATAAGCCATACAAAAATGGTATGAGTTACAAGTCCGGTAATGCCCCTTACCTATACCGGCGACTGTTACGGGAT
Organism: Gossypium stocksii; assembly: GCA_020496765.1. NCBI lineage: Eukaryota > Viridiplantae > Streptophyta > Magnoliopsida > Malvales > Malvaceae > Gossypium > Gossypium stocksii. The sequence continues at coordinate 39,610,129 of CM035629.1, forward strand.
AGGGGTGTTACAGAACAATTAATAACAAAACACCAGAAGTAGCTTACGAGTTTATAGAGGAGATGTCACTGAACAACTATTAGTGGCAAGTCATGAGAACAAAGCCACAAAAAGCTGTAGGGGTTTTTAATGTTGATGCGGTCACCATGCTTTCTAATCAGGTAGAACTCTTAAATAAAAAGATTGACGATTTAGTTGGTTCTACGTAGGTACACCCAGTAATGCAGTGTGACATGAGCAATTCTAATTACCCCACCTATGGATATGGCATAGAAAACGAGCAAGCCAACTATATAGGTAATAATCCTAGATCTCAAAATAACCCTTATAGTAATACTTACAATGCAGGTTGGAGGAATCATCCCAATTTCTCATGGGGAGGACAAGGTAACCAAGGAAATCAGAGACCACCACCACCTCCGGAATTTCAGCAACCACTGTACCAACAAGAGAAAAAGCTGAACCTTGAGGACATGCTCACAAAATTTATCTCTGTGTCAGAAACCCGTTTCCAGAACACTGAGACGACACTTAAGAACCAACAAGCATCCATCCAAGGACTCGAGACTCAAATAGGCCGGTTCGCTAAGCTAATCTCTGAAAGACCACAAGGTGGATTACCAAGCAACACCGAGACTAACCCTAAGGAGCAACTCCATGCCATCGACACAATTGATGAAGAAGGGTTAGCCAAAACCACAGCAGAGTAAAGTAAGGAGACTGTGGTAAGTAGAAGTAAGGATGAGGTAAGTCACAAAGAACCAGTTGTCAAAGAATATAAGCCTTGTGTCCCATATCCTAATGTGATAAGGAAAGACCACACAGACAAGCAATTCGGTAAATTCCTTAAACTCCTAAAGAAATTACATATTAACTTACCATTTATTGAAGCTCTGTCCCAGATGCCAAACGCTGTTAAGTTTTTAAGAGAGCTTCTGATGAACAAATGAAAGCTAGATAAGACATCTCATGTGGAACTAAATGCAGTTGCTTAGCTATTTTGCAGAATAAGCTACCCAACAAACTAAAAGATCTAGGGAGTTTTACAATTCCTTGTTTACTTGGTAGTTTAGATGTTAAAAATGCTTTAACTGATTTAGGAGCAAGTATTAATGTAATGCCTTATAACTTGTTTAAACAACTAGGCCTTGGGAAACCTAAACAAACTAATATGAGCATCCAATTGGCTGATAAAACCATTAGATTTCCTAGGGGTATAATTGAATATGTGCTTGTCAAAATTGATAAATTTATATTCCCAGTCGATTTTGTTGTTCTAGACATAGATGAGGATAGCAATGTACCCCTAATCCTAGGGCGACCCTTTTTTGCAACTACTAGAACCATAATTGATGTAGGTATAGGTGAGCTCACACTTCGCGTAGGTGATGACAAAATTACTTTGCAAGCTCGTAACTCTAATAAGACTGTTGACGATAAAAATATTATTATGAGTCTTGATAATAAAAATGATCTCACCGCCCAACCTTCTTTGCAGGATACTCTTCACATAGGTACGATCAAACAACAGATAAACCCATCCAAGGGGACCACCCATGAAAAATGAATGCTACAGATTGAAGAATTGGACGAGTGGCTGAACTATCAACAAGAGAAACCCAAAATATGCCACATCGAACCAAAGCATCACCATGATGACCCTAAGGTAAAAACGAATCAATTTAAGGTATGGGATAAGGTATACTTAGACGAGGAAGATCCTCGAATTCCGAATTCAAAAATTCATACAGGTGATACCCCTCCTTACACAATAATGAAAATTTTTCCTTATGGTACAGTCGAGATAACACATAAGACATTTGGCACTTTCAAGGTAAATTATACTCAACTTAGACCTCATTTTGATAGTGAAACTAATAGCAAGAGAGAGGAGTTCGAACTCCTCAAACCACCATGACCATGCAAAGGTTGAAGGAAGTCAAGCTTAGACTATAAACAAGCACTTCTCGGGAGGCAACCCGAGCACTAACATAGTAAAGTTCTTTTATTTAAGCTCTCTAATTCATCAACTAACCTCCTAAATGCAAGTTTTTCAAGCCACACGGCCATGCCCACGAGAGTGCCTAAGGCCGTGTGGATACCATGGGCAAAGACACGGCCGTGTGATACGGCCGTGCACAAACAGGACAAAATTTTCCCAAACACAAGGGCTGCGACAACTAGCCACGGCTGTGCGAGGTGGTCGTGGCCAATTCTGACAAATCGACAAGAGCTGCGAAAATTAGCCACGGCCGTGCGATGTGGCTGTGGCCAAACCTGACGAATCAACACGGGCGTGCAACTTGCCCGTGCCGTAACCCCGTGGTCGAACATGCCAATTCATACACGGGCGTGTAACCTCATACATGGACGTGGGAGAAGCAAACATCAAAGGACACGGCCATGCGACACGGTCGTGTGCCCTAACACGCCCAAATAACACGGGCATGTGACACGACTCAAGCACGCCAAAACCCTTGAAATTCGAACCACACGGGCTAAAAACGATTTACATGGGTGTGTGACATGCCCGTGTGCCCTAATTTCTATAAAAATCCTTTACTATTCATCATCTTCTTCATTTAAAACCCTAAAACCTCTCTACCCATAGCCCATACCAACCTTTCCTAGCACTGCCACTGACCTAGGCCACGCCACCACGCCCGTGCAAGCACCACCACAACTGTGTTCCGCTCTTAACCTCACATTTTCGGTTCCCCTTTCTCTCTCTTCTATTAATTTCTTATGTCTTTTAACTACTTATCTGTTAAAGATTTCATTTTTTTTAGTTGTTTACAATTATTATTGATATGATTCTCACACATTTTGCATGATTAATCTAGCAAACTTGTTTTGCCATTTAGAACCATTTTTTGGCTGCCACTTCGAACTATCTGGAGCAATTTGATTCTTAGTATAAATTGATACCCATGTTTCCATTATTTGATTCCATGCTTAGGATAAAATTCATCTTTGAATTCATCTCTTGCATGAAGTATGTAGTAATCTTGGTTAGTCTAATTGGTCAAGTAAATTAGGAACTTATGAGTCCTCATATTTCTATATTTTTATTCTCATTTATGTATTTTATTTTCAAGAATCATGTCATCATCCCGAGGAAAGAAAGCCGCTGTCCCCGCCTCTAAAAAATGAAAGGGGTCTGGTGGTTCCTCTTCCAAAGCCACAACCGAAACTAGACACCCCTTCCTCTAGTTTCCGCAAAGTTCCCAAGAGGAACTATTCCAAATTCTAAGGGCGAGACCCCTCAAAGTAGAAAGGTGTATTGATTGGGCCGCATTAGAACGGGTCCAATTGGCAGACGCAATATGGGCCCTGTTGACGACGAACCAGTGGGACCAATTCTTCCAGATCGTTGAGCCCACTTATCTAGAGCTTACCTTAGAGTTATGCTCTACATTCCACCTCCAAACAGTCATGGCCCAACACAACGATCCAGGGACGATCCAATTCTGCCTCAGAGGTATTGTTCGACATCTTAGTGTACCGGAGTTCGGTACAGCACTGGGTCTATACACTGAGCAGTTTTAGAGGAGGAAAACCTCTCAGAGCTTCACTGCTGTATCCACTTCTCACCGTCTAAGTGTTGGCAAGCCTTGGTCCCTACTCCAGCCACATACGACCCTAGTCGCTCCAAGGCGACAGCTCTCGCCCCTTCATTTAGGTACCTTCATACATTACTCGCGTACATATTGACGGGTAGACACGAGAGCACCGCCGTTGTCAACACCCACGATGCCTACTTCTTGTGGAGCATGGTGCATGCGCACGTGCTCGACCTCACTTACTTTATCACCCACACTATTCAGCACCAAACCGAGCGACATCGAAGGGGTGTGATCTCGATGGGCCTGTACGTGACCCGCCTGGCCTGCTACTTCAACCTCCTCAACACAGAGGCCCAGACATCCTCCTACACTCTCATCGGCCAGATGTCCTCGCAGGGCATCCAAAGCATGCTTCACATAAGGATGATAGAGAGCCGATATGGGACTGACCCTCCTCAATACTGGTTATCTCAGTTAACCAAGTAGAAGGACCCAGAGGACATTCCTGATGATGTCCCCCCATCCCACGAGGAGCCACCGCCCACTCGCCGTCTAGTTCATGCTGCAGCTTCAGATTCTGTCACTTTTGAGCAATTCGCACAATTCCAGCAACAGTGTTTTCAGCGCCTTGATCACATTGATGCTACGTTATCTCATATTTGTCAGCATCTACATCTCACACCGCCGCCCCCACCTCACGAACCATCTGAAGATTAGGACTCATGAGTCTTCTTATCTTCTTCTTTATTTTCCTTTTTATTTTACTTTTTTAGTTTATTTCATTTAAACCTTATCATTTTCATTATTTGAATTTCAGTATTTTAACAACTTAGTTTATTTTATTTCAAATGCTTAATATTGGCTATTTCCTAACGAGTACATTGTGTTAATCTAAATTCCCTAAAAATTTATAAATGCTATCGTAGTTTCAAAGGAGTTTTACAACTCAAATCCATATCTAATGGGAAAACCTTGCCATGACTACCAGTTCCTACATGACCACAACTCTAGCAACCACGACACCAATCATCATATTCTTGCGGCATAGAAATTGTGGATCAATACCCTTCCCTACAAATCTTCTGTAAAGCCCTCTTACCTGAGATCGTCACCGGAGTCGAGCTTGAGGTGTTTCTAAACTTAATTTATCATTTAAACAACTTTAAACCATTTATTTTAACTTTCGGAATAAGTTGTCCTTCTGCGTCATGGTCGCAAAAAAAATCATATCTCGAGTTACGAGACTCAAAATTTAGATCCGTAAATTTTCCCTGAAACTAAACTCATATATCTATCTATTAATGTTTTTCTAGAATTTTTGGTCGGGCCAATTAGTATAGTTTATTAGTTAAAATTTCCCTATTTCAGTGTTTGACTACTCTGACCTATGTTCACTATGAATCACTTTTCTCTCTGTACAAAGCTCAAATGACTATGCTGCTTGTTTCTCCTAAAACTAGACTCAATAAGGAATCTACAAATATATAGTATGACTCCTAATTGTTTTTGTACAATTTTTAGTGAATTTATAAAGTCAGAACAGGGGATTTAGAAATTACTCTGACCCTATTCCACCAAAACCCAAATATCTCATAAAATACAACTCTTTTACTGTTTCGTTTCTTCCATATGAAAATAGACACAATAAACTTCAATTTCATATTTTATTCACCACCTAATCTTATCTCTACTATTTTTAGTGACTTTTCAAACTCTCATCATTGCTGCTGAAAAATTCTGTTTTATAATAAAGATCATCTTCCTATGGCATTTTATGAACTAAGTAACACATTAAACATACATGACACCAAATATAATCAAGATTGGTCATTCCAATGGCTAATCATTTCCAAGCATTTCCTTATCAAACCATTGCCATATCATAAGATTATTTACACAAAATGATTAGATTGCTATACATGCCATACATCAAAATACACAAGCCATTGTACCAAATTCTTCCTTGGATAGTGTGATCGTTCCTTCGACCCTTCCCGACTTCCAAGCTGGCTTGTCAAAACTATAATGAATAGAAAGGAGGGAGTAAGCATAAATGCTTAGTAAATTCATATGTAAATAACAAATAACATAATTATGAAATTCAACATAACATCGATTGCAATAGCATCACTAAAACATTCATGGCACAAGAACATTAGCTATCTTACCACATTATCGTTCTACCAAGTTCTCAACCCAAAGTTTAAGGTCATACCTGTCCAATTTCTCTTTCACGATAAGTTTCAACATACCTCATTTGTTTAGGCGCTCTCATTATTCATTTATCAATCTACCCGTTGAACACATAGGAATATAACTCGGATACACAAATCATATACTCATAAGTGTCATATTCGTAGCCAAGCTACCATGTAACCCGCCCATAAGCGAACTCAGACTCAACTCAACGAGCTCGGGCGTTTGCATCTATAAGTGAACTCGGACTCAACTCAACAAGCTCGGATGCCTAGTTACGTCTCACGAACTCGGACTCAACTCAACGAGTTCGGAACTCAACCATCCTAGTGACATGTCACTTGTATCCTAACCTATTCCCAAGGTTCAAACGAGATTTTCCTCAAACACACATTTTTGGTCATCCTCCTCGGAACACTGGGACCCATACTCGCTAGCATTTCATGCTTATCAAGCTAATCACATACTTTGCATATCAACAAATAATATTTCACAAGGCACAATATTTCATGATAATAAGCATCATATCATATAAATAACACTAAATCACTTAAAATAAAAATTATGTTACCTTATTTACACATGAACTTACCTCGGTACCAAAATATCAATAATCGAGCCTATTTCTCGTAAACTTTGTTTTTCCCTCGATCACGACTTGAATCTCGTTTCTCTTGATCTAAAATAACATATTTAGCTCATTTAATACTCACATTTATCAAAACAGTCCTTGACCCTAACTTTTTCAAAATTACAAATTTGCCCCTAAACTTTTGCATATTTACACTTTTGCCCCAAGGCTCGAAAATTAAAATTTATCCCAAATTTTTAGGTTTTAAGACATGCTGATCATTTATTTAGTAACAGCAACCCCAAATTCCAACTATAACATGCACTTATGAACAATAGGTATTTTTACCGATTAAGCCGTTTTACTCGTTTTTACTCAAAACCGAGTAGCACAAGTTATCTAACATAATCTGAAACCTCATATTCTATCATAAAACATCAAAATAAACACTTTTCACCTATGGGTATTTTTCCAAATATGAACCCTAGCTTAAATTATTGCTAGCATAAGCTTTATCGAGCTAACGGGATCACAAAAATATAAAAATCATTAAAAACGGGGCTTGGATGCACTTACTATGAAGCTTGAAAGTTGAAGAAACCCTAGCTATGGAGAGAGGTGATATTCGGCCAAGGTTGAAGAAGATGATAACAAATTTGTCATCTTTTTCCCTTTTAATTCATGTTAATAACCAAATGACCAAAATGCCCTTAATGTCTTTCTTTGAAAATTTTCATGTACAGGCCCATTTTTGTCCAAAATTTTAGAAATTGGTCAAATTTCTATTTAAGACCTCCTAATTAATATTCCAAAGCAATTTCATACTAAATGCTTCTAGAATACAAGTTTTGCAACTTATTCAATTTAGTCCCTAATTTTAAATTAAGCACTTTATGCATAGAATTTCTTCACGAAATTTTCACACCATCAAGACATCATATCACAAACATTAAAATAATTATAAAATAATTATTTCTATCTCAGATTTATGGTCACAAAACCACTATTCTGATTAGGCCCTAATTCGGGACATTATATCTTCACACCTCCAACTCAAGGAATTCATCCAATCTTCAAGGAGTTTCACTTCTCTCCCTATCTTATGATTTTATGCTTCTATTTTCACTAACTTTATCTTTGTACATTGAGGGCAATGTACATCTTATGTGCGGGGGGAGTTCACTTTTATTTTTCGCATTATCCTCGAACCCCTTAAAATTTTTGCCACTAAATTTTTGCATTGTTCTCAAATCCCTGAATCTTGGTTAACAAATAAAATGAATTTTGATTGATTTATGATGTTTATTGATGTGTTGAAAATTAAGACATAGGTACTTATGCTTTGATCATTCAAACTTCAAGATATTAAAGAATCAAGCATGATAAGTTGAAATTTTTGAGAACTTAAATTTTTCTAGGTTGTTTTCCCCAATTTTAAGTGTTATCTTGAAATTTGAAATTCACAAGATTGACATCAAAAGCCATAATTACGGTGAGATTTTTGAGCATTTTGAGCATACATCCTTTCGTGCTCACTTTTATTGTTGCTTTGAGTGAGTCAATATTGATTTGTTATTCTAGAACTTGCTTCGATTATACATGCCGAGACCACATCATTGATTTAATATACTGAAATGATAAAGGCACCTAGGTTTTAACCCACTTAGTCCATAAAAGCCTACCCTCATAAATTAACCCCTAGTGAACCCCATTGAGCCTAACAAACCATTCATTGACTTACCTTCAATATTAACCTATAACCCATTTTTGTTGAATTCCCTTCAATTATTTTGATCCCTATTTTTGTCGAGATTTGAGTTGAATAATTATTATTTTTGTCGAGATTTAAGTTGAATAATTATCTAGCTTTGTTCTCCTTTTCAGCTTGTAAAGTTTATAAATATTTGACTTGTTCTTAAAAAAAAAGTATATTTCAACTATAATTCAATGTTTTGCATATTTCCATGTAATTTTTGAGCTTCTGTTCTTAAACGATGTTATCCAAAAGAAAAAGGCTTTACTCTAGGAATATGTTTCAGTGGTAGAGATTTTTCTAGTTAGATGATTTTTCAATTCAATCTCAATTCTAACCCTCTTTTTCAGCTTGTGACCACACCCCTAACCAAGGCCACGTTACAACCCTTGAAAGACCTTTTGATCGATGTATCATGTCAATACATAGTGGTGGAGATTTGATTTTCCTGCAAGCTTCTGGTAATAACTTTTCATGTTGACTAATGAGTGCTTAATTTCTGAACCCTAAACACTTCGAGTGGATAGAGTGAATCTTTAGTAAGGATGTCAACTCTAGTTAATTTTGAGTTTAAGGTAATTACCTAGAATAGGGGAAGAAACCTATGTTTCTGTGATAAAACTCTCAACTTAGATTGTTTGAGACTTTGACTTTCTTTCAGTTGAATTTTCAATGTATGATTCCTTGTGGATTAGTTTGAAACATTATTGATAAGGATTATAAGTTGAGAAGAATGATTTTTAATTGTAAGTTGAAATTTTGCTTGAGGACAAGCAAATGCTTAAGTGTGGGGGTATTTGATAAACCGTAAATTATACATATTTTTACCTCATGCTTAGCCTATTTTTGGATGAATTATTCCTTGATTTGTGGAATTTGATGCTCTTAAACCTTTATATTCATGTTTTATACTCAAGAAAGCATAGGGGAGTGAAAAGAACAAGAAACGAGCCGAAAACGGAGAAAATGGACCAAGGTGTGAAATCAACATGGCTTAGAGTTCACCACACGGGCGTGTCACACGGCTGTGCCACATTAACAGGCTCCATCACGGCCTAGACTCGATTCACACAAGCGTGCCACATGAGCGTGTCCCTGCCGTGATAAAGTTCAATTTCACGAAGAAAAAGATACTTAGGGGCTAAGAAAGACATTCCAAACTCTATATAAAGACCCTAGGAGGCAACTACAAAGGTGTATAGTCTTCCCACCAAGACAGTGAGCTAAAGGCAAGGAATTACTCGAAAGAAAGCCGATTGATCCATCTCAGAAGCCAGGATCTACATCAAGTCAGAAGATCTCCCTTTAATCCTTTCAGAAGTTTTGGGTTTTCTTATGTTTTGTTATTTTCTTTATTCTAAGATATTTCTTTTTATAAACATGAACTAAACCCCAAATATCTAAGAGGGATGAAACCTAAGATGAATCTTTTTATTGTTATATGAACTATATGATAAATATTTGACTTGTTCTTAATTGTATTTTTAATTCTTGAGTTGATATTTTCGGGATATTAATTTAAGTCGAATGTGCTTAGGCAGAGGAGCAAAAGTCCCTGTTTAAGAATAGATCCAACACAATTAAGTGGAGTTGATCATAATCCTAGACATAGGATGATGAAAATCTGCCGGATTAGAGTCAAATCTAATATGGGGATCCATAGATCGAGTTAATGCAATACTAGGGGTTTTAATTAGAAAGAGATTTCAATTAATCAACCTAGGATTAGTTTTTCTTACTCTCGATGGAGATATTAACATAATTTAGGGATCTCTACGGGTCAAGTCGAATGAAGAAATCGTCTAGTTCAGAGTTAGATAACAAGTGAAGTCTAGCTGGATTCTTCCTTAAGTATTGTCCTCATCATTTAGTTTTCTTAAAGTAATTTTCCCAATTTACTCTTTGTCGTGTCTCTAGTTTAATTTAGAATAGTTTACAACCAACCTCCCTCTTTATTTTTAGGCTAGATAATGGGAAGAAAGTCATTACTAGTACTTTTAGTTCCTTGGATTCGATATTCCGGTCTTGTCACTAGCTATACTACTATTCGATAGGTGCGCTTGCCTTTTATCGTGATAATAGTTAGTTTTTAGGTACGATCAATTTATTACTTCATCACAATCACGAGATCAATGATTTTAGCACAACCCAAGATGAGTTACATTGATATCTAGGAGCTTGAGGCATTATCCATCCCAACTTTACTTATGATTTCTAATGACTGCAAGGGTGTCGCCTAAGTGATAATACCAGAGGTTTTATCCTTCTCTTAAGCTTGTTAGAGATCGATTTCCACCTGTCGCTCCACCCTTTCTTTTATGTGGTGCTCGATGAATACGACATCACACTAGGGTAGTTATTGGCCCTGTCCTAGTGACATTGGTGGTATTCTTTTTTAACTACTACATGCATAATGAACCGTCAATGCTAGACATATTTCAAAAATTTTATTAGTTGAAAATAAAAAGACAAGGAGCTTCAGTTGGTAATACCCACTTTAGTATACTTCTAGGCTTCAAGCCCATACCAGAGCAAGATTTCAAAACTACATTTAAGGAAGCATAAATATGTAAGAGTTATCTATGAGCTCGAGAATGGGTCTAGCTTTCCCACACGATAGTCCCTTCTTGGGAAAGTGTTTGTACACACTGCCAGCCATCGATTCCCAAGTTGCTTGGAAAAAAATACAAACGACTGAAAAGATAGTGTGTCCTTGAATTTTTGGAAGTTGCTTTAGTCAGAAACGTCTTCTAATATTACCTACAAGATTTCAGCCCAAACAGTCGTAGGAAAAATGACCCCATAAATTGGTTGAATGATTTGAATGTTCCTTCTGCTTCAGTGGCCTGGTCTCATATTTCAAATAGTGATTTAACACAAGTTTTAATAAGGTGCATAAGGGAACCTCCCTTCCACTTCTTTGAAATTTGTGAACTACATCCACGCAATTGGAATATTACACATCTTGGTACTCCTTTTTCCTCTTCAATTTGAACTAATTCTCATGTTGATGGTGCAAGGTCTTCCTTGAATTCAATATGAAACATGGACATTAGGATTATTTTGGATGAGGCTCAAGCAAAAGAAAGGGCTACTGCTGCGCCACCTAGAAAAACAACAATGAAGAAAATTCAAAAAGCAGCCCAGGGTGGAAGAAAACACCCAAGAGATCAAGGAAAGTGAACACCCATAATTAACATGACACAGACTTAGGAAAGTGTTTGCTACAGTAGAAACTCATACTTTTCTAGTTCTAGCCCTACAGGAAACACCTGCTCTCCTGGCATAGTTCAGCCACTTTGTAGACTCCCCTATTCACACTGCTGATCCCTTTTTGGCTGAGATTTTAATAGCAAGTCCAAAACAGCCAGTGGTTCCATCCAGTTCTCAACTTCCCAATGCTTCCTCTAGTGAAGCTGAAGAATCCTTCCCCTAGAGTGGTTTGTTAAAGTTAAGGCCACATTCTATCTTTCTAAGCTTTATATTTTAGCAGCAAATTAATTCAGTGCCTCAGTAGATAAAGGAGGCTCTCTCGTCCTATCTCTCATCAAATTCTAAATCATCTCCACTATCACTTTTAGCGAAGTATTCACAAGCCTTATCTATAGAGTATGGGCTTTGGAGTTGGCTTCTCTAAGAAACCAGTGATCTACACAGTGCTAAGATTGTGAGTCTAGAGGAGGCTATAAAAGTTGGTGAACAAACTGTAGCCCAAGTATGTCAGATTAATCAAATTTATCAAAGCAAGATCGAACAACTCAACTCCTATACTAAGTTCAAAGATACACATACTAAATGCATACAACTAGAGAAAGAGAACAACTTGCTGAAAGATAGGGAGTCCTCTTGGAAGGAGAGGCTAAAGCCTAAGAAGAGTGCCATAAAGCAAACCTGAAAAGTCTATGCCAGTCTAGCAATGAAGCTTTAAAAAAATATCAAAAGGATACTAGGAAGAATCTAATTGAGGCTTTGCCCAAGCTAAGGTCTAACTTGATTTTTCATGCAAGTGGCTATTGGCCCTCTAGATCTAAGTCAAGTAAACTTAAACTTCCTTCAAAACATCTTACTAAGTCCTTAAGCTTTAATTTTTATCACCCCAATTTTCAAAGGAAATGGAAACAATCAACTAGCTTCTTTATTCCCACTATGCCTAAAGTAGAAGATGAAGAAGAGGAAGGCTCTATTGACTTAGAGAACCTCCCAAGAGATGCCCCCAAACATAAAAGGTCTCTACTAAAACCACTGACCAACACGCTGAGGAGGGGAACTAAAATTTTCTTCTTATTTTGCATTGTTCTTTATATGTTTATCATTTATCTAATATCTTTCTGATCTTTTTAATGAAACTATCATTTCCTTTCCAACTATTTTTCCAATAATAATCAATATATAAAAAATATTTATCATGCACAAAAATCTTTAACATGCCTGAGAGACTAAGCCAAGTTCGACGTACTATGCATACAAGGCTAATTCTCACTTAACTGTCAAATGAGCTAAACCGAAAGCTGTGATACCAATAAATCTCATAGCCAACACTTAGCCTGATAAGATATTATCCTCTTTGGGCACACACGGCCCTCATGATTTTGTTCTTGGGAGTGCCCATACACCAACAAAAGGCCTCTAACCACTTACATGTTGCTACCCCTTTATATAGCCCAGGTCTTTCTCGTGCTTTACCGATGTAAGATTTTCCTAAGGTGTTACAATAACTATATCATATAGCAATTCAAACATATAACATTCCAATTTACTTATAATCAATATTTGTTAAACTAATCTTTATTTTATAAATTATTTTGATATAACAAAGAAAATCTTTTTGAATAAAAATCATTTTTAACAAATACTTAATGAAGTTCAAAGTCACAATTTGTCAAATACTTTGAGAATCACTTTGAACACTTAGAAAATATTTTGGACAAATTTCAAACTTCTTAAAACAAGTGAAAAACTACTCCCTCATACTTATAAAATTGTTTTTAAGGTTCAAAGTTCAGAAACATTAAGCAAAAATAACTAGTAACGATATTTTTCAATAAGTATTGATACCTAGACATTTTTCTCGATACCTATGCCCAATTATGATACGAAAATGCCATTATGGAATTTTTTGTCAAAGTAAAAATATTAATACTTATCATTAACTATCGATACCATGATATTTTTATTGATAACTTTTTTAGTATCGATACGAAATTGGCATTCTAACTTCAATGAAAATTGAGCAAAAGTATTAAGTACCGATCCTTGTAATTAAGTATCGATGTAACATCCCAATTTCAATGGTGTCGGAGACAATTGTCTCAGGACCACAATGCTGATGAGTGAGTTATTATTTTAATATTTATTTAATGTTTACAAGATTATTTTAAGGTCGTATTAAAATTTCATTAGGAAAATTTGATGTTTAAATAGTTAATTAGGTAAAAAGGTCTAAATCATAAAAGGTGTAAAAGTTGAATTCTATTAGTTAAAAGGGTCAAATGGTTATGAAATCTTAAGCTAATTGACTAAGGTAGTAATTATACCATTTAAGGAGTTAGTGGACAAATATGGACATGAATGTGTTGTTTTGTATAGTTAGTAACCATGGTTAAAATGGTAATTTAATAATTGAATTAAAACAAAAGAAATTAAAACATAATACCATCTTCATTGTTGTCTTCTCTGTAACACCCCTTAACCGTACCCGATGTCGGGACAGGGTACGAGGCGTTATCTGACTTAAACACATATGAACATGTAAAACCAAGTCATGAATTTTCGTTCAAATTTAAAACTTTTCACTTCCTATCTTAAAGTCCCTTTTACGGGCCTACGAGGCCCAAAACATACACTGGTAATGATTCGGGACAAATCCGAGAACTTTTGAAACTTTTGAAACACAATTAAAATTTTTCACATTTTGAGAGTCGCACGCCCGTGCGGGCAGGCCGTGTGGTCTCACACGCCCGTGTGGCCCAGGACACACCCGTGTCCTCTACTCGTGTAACTCTCTGTTTATGATGTCAGCACACATTTAAGGTCACACGGCCAAGTCACACACCCGTGTGCTAGGCCATGTCCTTCACATGGCTAAGACACACAGCCGTGTCTCTGCCCACGTGGCCAACACATAGGCTATTTTCCAAGCCTTTTCATACTCTTAATTCTTTACACTCATAAACAATTCATAAACATACATCACCCCTTTGATTATTGCGGATTTGACCATCAAACATATGTATTATGCCTAACTACAACAAGGCATTTCCATACACGTAAAAACTAGGCTTACATACTGGAAACACAACAATTTATATAATTTTTCATACCTATTTTTACTTAAAATCAGGCAGTTTTGGTAAAATTCTAGTCATAAAATAATTAATTTTCATAAAATAAATTAAATGTGCTAAAAGTTTGAACATGTTGATTTTTAGTCAATTTGATAATTATTTTTAATTAATTTTGATTATTTTTGACATATTCGCACAAAAGGCGAAAATTGACTCGGCAGACACTGTTAGAAGAACAAAACCGAGAAGCAATTTGAAGTAACAAGGCGAAATAATTTTCCAGCCTAAGATGGTCCAAATATGTGTATTAATTCATAATATAATTAATTTTAATTTATTCCCAATTTAATTTGGGCTAAATAAATTAATTTTAATTAATTATGGAAAAAAGGCCCAGTTGAACCGCACCAGTTGGACCCAATTTATCGAACCGAACCAGCCACCAATTGGGCAGCCCAGAACCGTCCAAAGGCTGACCAAAATCATCATTTTAGCTGATTAAATAAGCTTGCAAACAAGTCCTTAAAAAACCTCCAAATTGCATTCAAACCCCACCTTAATTTAAGGCTTTACGGATTTGCCCCAGGCTAATTTTAGCAAAGTTGAAAGCTTCAACTTTGCCATCTGGATGGCCGGCCATGTGGGGGGTCTCTTGGCTGCTGGAGTTTGCTATTTTTAGCAGCCCTCCTCAGCTATAAAAGGCACCCTATGCTACCCATTCTCATCATCCCTCAACATCCATCATTCACTCTCATTCTCTCATTCATTCTACTCTCTTTTCTCTTCATTTCTCATTCTATTTTCCTCTAGTTCTTGTGCCGATTTCTCCTCTAGGAAAAGAGGTATTTTCCCAGCCATTTTGAGTAGAAAGCAAGTGTTCATAGAAGCCTTGATCGGCAAGGGCAACGGAGACGAAGAACGGAGCAATCAGTTAAGCCACGGAGAAACACCAGATTTGCTTCTTGTTCCCATATTTTTAATTTTTGTTGTTTTTATGATGAACATATCTATGAATATTCATGTTCTTGAAATGGTTATTTTAATCGATTTAGCTTGAATTTAATTCGTGTTGGGTTGATTGCATTTTGTCCTCTTAATTTTATTAAATTTATGTTTATGATGTTATAGGCCTCAGTAAAATGCTTGATTAAGTAAAATCATGCTTAGGTTATTCTGGCATTATAATTGTGTAGATAACTAAAGAATTAATTGTTTAAATGGATTGAAATTGCAGTTAATGGACACAGTACTTAATCAGTGCATGTTTAATTCTTCTAAGGTAGCTGAAGATTAAATTAGCATTGTATTTGGCGATACATATGCCTTGCATAACTTACAAGATTATTGTGATTAAATTGTTTCAAGATAATGGAGTCTTGTTACCTCACATAGTCTTTTATATGCTTATTAAGTTAAATTAATCGTTTGAATCAACATAGGGATATGCGAGAGATGATTTAATTTAATAAGTATGTATGTGCAATAGCATGTTACCTTTTATAAATCTGTTTAATGGGTCGAATTGGCATAGGGATATGTTCTAAGAGATGAATGGATTTTTAATTAGTAAATATGTTCATAAGTTAGCAAATTATCGGGTTGCCGTGAATTTATTCGTAACAGTATAGCATAAGTTTAATAATTCTAAGTCAAAGAAATGTAATTACCTCAACACAATTATATCATCTTGATTAAATCTTAATTGAAATCGCGCATTAGAATTTTATTTTATTTTATTATTTTACTTAGTTTTTAATTAGTTTTAATTCATCTTCCAAAACCAAATTATTTTTACCTCACCAAAGTGTTTTCATTACATTCATAAATAATTCTTTTACAGTCCCTGTGGGTACGATAACTCAACATTTACTTGTCACTGTATTACTTGTTGCGATTGTGTACACTTGCACATTTCCTTCATTCCACATACCCATAACCATTATAAGCCACATCTCATGGCGGTATACAATGAAGTATCATCGGCTAATACATTTAGCAAATTCACAATAATACATACTACCAGTAATTAAATCTCTATACATGTCACTCATTTGAATACTAATAAGAATTGCCATTACTTTAACTTGACAAATGGATGGTGTGATACTGCATCTGATGATCTCCAACCCCGAGCCAACCTGAAGACACTAAGAGAAAAAGGAAAGGAGGGTGTAAGCTTTACAGCTTATTAAGTTGGCATAAAACAATAAGCAAATTTAATTAACGATACATTTCTCTTGATTTCACTTCTTATTCATGTACGACCTAAGCTGTCTTCCTAAGTCACAGTCACTAAATTAATTGTATCTAGAGTTATAGATCTCAAAACTTAGATCCACTAATTTTCCTTGAAACTAGACTCACATACCTTCTTACCATTAAATTTTCATAATTTTTGGTTTAGCGAATCAATACAGTTTATTCATTAAAGATTCCCCTGTTTCGCTGGTTGACGGCTCTGACTCCTCTTCACTAAAAATCAAATTTCTCATTATATAAAGTTTTCATAACCTTCCCATTTGTTTCTCTTAAAATTAGACTCATCAAGGATTCTAAGTTTATAAATTACACACCATAACCATTTTTATACAATTTTTAGTGATTTTCCAAATTTGGAACAGGGGATTTCCAAAACTATTCAGACCTTATCTCACCAAAATTTAAATATATCATAATAGAAAATTTATTTACTCACACCATTTCTTTTGTGTGGAAATAGACTCAATGATCTTTGATTTCATATCTCATTCAGCACCTAACTCAATTTCCACTATTTATGGTGATTTTTCAAATTCACGTAACTGCTACTGTCCAATTTGTTTTATTTTTAAGTTACAATCTTTCATGCTTTGATTGTAGTAATTTTAGTGGTAACACTTACCTCTTATCATCCTTACCAAAATTCAATCATTTATCAAACACATTGCTCATAAACTCATACATACATACCTACACATTTGCTTACACACACCCTTGCTAACATATACATTTCCCCAAATACATACACATGCGCTTATACATCACATAGTCACACAAACATCATTTAGTAAACTTTCCCGTTGAACCCTTCGGAATAACATTCGATACTCAGTGGTTTCAGCAATAGCTCCACCAACACATAATCCAGCTCTCATGTACACATGGTGAACTCTCAATATCACCCATGTGACGTAGCCATTAAACCCCGTAGCTCTCGTGTCTACATGGTGTCCAACGCTCATAAACACACATGCGACCTAGCTACACATAACATAGCTTTCGTGTCTACATGGTGTCCACCACTCGGATCACACATGCAACCTAGCTATTTTAATCCGTAGCTCTCGTGTCTACATGGTATACACACAATATTACGCATGTGACCTAGCTACATATGTAAGAATACCACATAGCTTTCTTGTACACATGGTATACACCTCGTATTACACATGTGACCTAGCTACCACCTAGCATCCTGTAGCTCTCTTGTACACATGGTGTCCTACCCTCGGAAACACACATGTGACCTAGCTACACATTCTTCGTATCTTTCGTTTTTCTAAAGGTTCAATCGAGAACACCAATTTTCCATAATTCACTAACTCATAAAATCGAATCCATCCAACATCATCCATATCGTACCATAAATATAATTTATGGAATTTAAATCATTTCACATAATCACCATAGTCATAGAAAACACTTCTAAACACAACATTTCGATTCATTTCCATGTCACCTATGTCACCTTGTATCATAGACATATTTTTAAAATCAATTCACCAACATAATACACTAAACATGTAATTCAACAAAATCAATTTAATACCACAATTTAGGTTTCAAACATACATTACGACATTATTGCATTATTATTATACCAACTTACCTCGGACACGAAAGTGACTAATTTTCTCGACTTGGTCCATAACTTCGTTCTTCCCTGATCTATGCCCGAATCTCATTTTCCGTGATCTACAATATCATAATTAGTTCATTTATTAGTCACATTATTCAATGTGACCCAAAAATCACATTGTGGAAAATTTATGTTTTTGCCCCTAAACTTTCACATATTTACACTTTTGCCCCTAGGCTCGTAAATTAATTTTTATTCAATTTCTTTGCATTTCAGGCCTAACCAAACGATTTCATCACTATGATAGCCCACAATTCTCATTAAAACACACACTTATGACCAATTTTATAACTTTTACGATTTAGTCGTTTCGAACGTTTTCGTCGAAAATCACTTGGTAAAAACCGTTTCTCTAACCTTAAACATGCATAATCTACCATAATCCATCAAAATGCACAATTATTTAACATGCTTCAATTTTTAAACATAAACCCTAGCTCAAAATAATGGTAGAAATAGGTAGATTATGATGCAAGGATTTCAAAAATACGAAAAACGTTAAAAATGGGGCCCAGAATCACTTATTATTGAGCTTGAAAAGCTTGAAACCCTAGTCATGGCTTTTCCCATGGTGTATTTGGCCATTGAAGAAGAAAATGAGCATTTTTTTGTTTTTATTTTGTCTTTTTGTTCATTAAATGGCCAAATGACCAAAATGCCCCTCACTTAAAACTTTGATATTTTTACCCTTCCATGTCCATTTTTGACCAAATTTTTAGAATTTGGAAAATTTTCTATTTAAGGACCTCTAATTAATATTCCAATTCAATTTCCTGCTAAAAGCTTCTATAACTCAACTTTTACAACTTATTCAATTTAGTCCCTAAAATCAAATTGAACATTTTTCACATAAAATTCCTTCACGAAATTTTCACACAAGCATATAAACATATCATAGACCTTATAACAATCATAAAATAATTATTTCTACTTCGGATCTGTGGTCTCAAAACCACTATTCCGATTAGGCCCTAATTCGGGATGTTACATTCTCCACCAAAATTTTGAGGGAAATAAACACCATTTTAGGGCTTTAAGGTTCGACTAGCATAGGTGCTTTCATGTTATGTGATTTTGATCTCGTTTTTAATGATTTTTTATGTTTTTGAGTTCGTTTTAACTTAGCCTAGCTAGCCCGGGGTATAATTTGAAAAATTTCTAAAGGTTGAGGGACTTGCCATGGTTGTTTTTTAATAGGCCTTGAAGTTATTTGATAAATTATTAACCTTGGTTGTAAAATAAACATGTTTTGTTAAGTGATTCTTGATGAAATTGCAAATAGGGATTAAATTGTTGAAAATGTAAATCTATGGGTTTTAGTTTGAAATGTTGATAATAATGGATTGTTTTAAGGTCCCTTGTAACATAAATTAACATGGATTTAGGTAATATTCAAGTTATGAGTTTAAGGACTAAATTGAGAAAAGTTAAAGTATTATGGGTAATTTTGTAATTTTATATAAATATAAATTATGGATTAAATTGAATGCTAAAAGTAATTAATTGAATGAAATTATTTATTTAGATTAAGATAAACCATAATCGGGCTTAAATCGTCGAAAGGCTAAAGCTTCGAATTAGTTTGCGACTCTGCTTCTACGACCTAATTATCGAGATAAGTTTGTATGAATTATGATTGTATTAATGTTAGTTAAATTGATTATTTAATATCTTGTATTAATATAAACGATATTGAAATTGCATATATATCGATGATTGAGTAATTGATGGATAATGAATCCCGTTTGAACCTTAAGGATTTTTAGGATACGAATGACATGTCATTAGGGATTTCATGTTTCGGGTGCTGGTCTTGAATGTCCTACTGATGACTGAGGTCATGCATTTGTTGTGGATTCTCCATAGTTCATGTGAGTAGCATCGTGTAGTTAACATTTTGACCTACAGCTTGTGTGAACAAGCCCATTTCACAGCTCATGTGAGCACTATTGTAAAGGAAAGGTTACAATTATATGGAAAGGCACACTATGTGTGTGAGTATTCCCGAGTATCTGATGCAATTCTAAATGGTTCAGGGGTAAGTAAAGGAAACGACATGGTAAGTAAACAAATGGAATGGTTGATCATATGAAAAGGTTGATGAATTAGATGATGTGTATATGAAATCTACTAACTATATGTTTAAACTCATATGAATCATGGATGGACCTACTAACTTGTGAGTTTGATGGTGCTTGTATAGGCTTTTACTAAGCTTATGGTCTTGGTAATGACATTATTCTTGTTTTATAAATTGTGCTAAAAAAATGGTAAGTTTTGTTTGAGTTTATATGAGCTTACTAAGCACTCATTGCTTACGTAGTTATTTTCTTTTGTTTTTATAGATTACCAAAAGCTCGACCGGTTGGAAGCTTGTCGGGGATCAATCACACTATCTAGCAATCATTTCGGTAGTTTTTTGTGTATTTTGGCCAAGGTTATAAATGGCATGTATAGGACCTTTGGTAGTGGTATGTCTTGAATGTATTAATGGTTGATTTGGTATGTATATGCCTATAAATCTTATGTTTGTTTTATTGGATTTCTAATGCCTTGTTAAGTTAGGTCATTTTAGCCACTTTTAGGTAATTGAAATGCATGATCTTTTGGTATGTTTGTGATGGCTTGTAAATGGTCACATATGATATCATTTGGTAGATAGAAGAGCTAAGTTTTATGTTTGAAATGTGACTATGTTGCTTTGTTTTCATCAATTATGTTTTGACACAAATGTGGTGCCTTTGAATGGCATATTGGTTAGATGAACTAGGATGTCTGAAATGGTATGTTTATGAGTGTTTGGATGATGTTTAAGTCAATTGAATGTATGCATTTTTGGGATGGATGGTTAGGTGTGTTTTGGCCTTGAAATGGTATGTTTTTAGGGTCAAAATATGGATCTCACGGCCTAAGACATGGGTGACACGGTCGTGTGACATGCACAGCTTGGCTACACGACCGTGTATTATTTGTAAAATCTTAGTGTTTTAAGTTAGTAAGTTACATGGCCTGCGACACGGCCGTGTGTGGCAACTCAGAGAGTTACACGATCTGGAACACAGCCTGCAACACGGCCGTATGACTCAACTCAATGAGTTACACGGGTTAGGACACGACCGTGTGTCCCTTTGTTCTATTGTTACATGGCCTGGGCTATGTCACATGGCCTTGCCACACAACCGTGTGACCCTTGTTTTCAAATTTTGCATATTTTTCTCAAATTTCCTCTTATGTTTCAAATTACTCCCGAATTGCTTTTAAGCTATTTTTAGGGCCTCAAAGGCTTGATTTAGGGACCAAATGCATATGCTTGATTGGCTTTTAATAAGTTTAAATTATTTAATTTTATAATGAAAAATGTTTTCCAATTGTTTGATAATGCTCTGTAACACTAATCAGGTGACGGAGACGTGTTAGGGGTTTTACAATTAATACCTATAAAAAATTTATCGATACCATCCCCTAGTATCGATATGATTTTAGGGTTCGATGCTTTGAAATTTTTTTATGAAATTACCATAGTATCGATACCCATAAAAATTGATCGATAATTTTAGTCAAGTGTCGATAGATTTCTCTAGGTAAAAAGGGCCAATAGTCACTAAATTTGAGATTAAATGCTTTAAGAATCAGTACCCATCAAAAAGTATCAATACCTATTGTTGCAGGTGACATTAATGCTCTGGTCTTTTACATCCTAATGAATCTATTCAATTTCACAACAACCACAATGGTCAGAAATCAATTTGGGGCTAGAAATACCGGTTGCAAAAGGTTCAGCAACAAAAAGAGAGTGCAAAAAGATCAAAAGCTATCCTGTCAACCTCTTTGCTTAAAATTATTCACATTTTTCTTGTATACACTTGTGTGCATTCACTATTTTTCTATTAACTCAAGTGTTTTGTTTGTATTTGTGCTTAATTGGCAAAAATCCTAATCCCGTAAGGATTATTTCTTTGTTTGCTTTTTAGTTTTCTTTTTTAAGAGGGTTAAACCTTTTCCTTGGAGGTTCATCAAATTAATGAATTTGGAAAAATCCTTAGTTGTGGAAAGCTAAAGTAGTTGAGTAGGCAATTCGGGTCAAACCATACTAAATTCTTGTGTTCATTATTTCGTACATTATTCTCTTGATTTCACAAATTTTTAAAGGCCAATTCACTCCCTTCTGGCTATTGATCTGCCACAATTAGTTCAGATGAAACCACTTTCTGTACTTAAGGAGCTCGTATAAACGCAATTTAGTTATATTTTTACATAGTGTTCATATTTACTTAATACATAATAGAAAGTGTAATTTGAGCCATTTATATGACATTAGGGGCCAAAATAGGCTTACAAGAAGGCTAATGTATTCGATAACTGTTTAGAAGTGTTTAGGACATCATTTGGAGGCATAAGAAGACGAGACTATCCGCAATATTGCAACACAAAGTGTTGATGTTGCAACATAGAGAACAGAGCACTTAAAAGGAGCAAACTGCCTTCAGTGTCATGACATAGACGGAGTGTGTCACGACAAAGCCTTACAATCCATCCTCAGCTTGTAAACTACCATCAGTGCCACGACACAGACTAGAGGTTATCGCGACACTGCCTTGACGAGGGGAATTAATAAGCTAATGGCATTTTTTTTTCACACAACAAGCTTTAACTCAAAAACGTCAACCGAATTAGGTCAATGGACAACAACCAACCCTAAGCCCATAAATAGACAAATCTAAACACTTGATAAAAATATTTCATTCAAGTTTTAGTTTACAACTTTATTTAGTTTTACTTTTCAATACTCTTTAGTTTATTTTGTACTTAGGTTTATTATCATTTGTAATTCCATTCTAGCTTTTATTTTCTTTCTTCGTGGAACTCAATTTATGGATTAATCAACTCTTTGTGGATTGTTGTTCACACAATTATCAATATATATCAAGATTCTTCTTAAACTCTATCCTTGATCTATTATTTATGTTTAGTTTTTCAATCAAGTTGATGATGTTTACTAGATCCATGAGGAACTAATACCTTAATGGGAGATTAGCGAGTGGACATAGGAGTAATTAACTCTTATGTAGGGTTTCTTAGCGGATCAACTTATAGCATACCTCTTCTTGATTAATTTGTTGATTGAATTTAGTAAGATGATGCAAGTGTTAGAGGTAGTTCTTTTGACATGAACTGGTTAAATCCTAGTATTGCTCGACTTGTTATTAAGATTACCTACTTTGAATTTAACCTTGCATTATTAACATGGATTTCTTCAAATTTCTAGTTTAACAGTTACAAAGAATAGGACCCCGTAATCTTCCTCCGACAGTTTAAGCAATTATGTAGCATTATTGTTTACGCTAATGTGTCAGTAGAAGTTATTAAATTGTTACTTATTCCGTTTGCCTTAGAAGGACAAGTAAAGGCTTGGTTAGATGTGCTACCTCCAACACTAGTACTACCTGGACTGAATTTGCACATTATTCCTACGAAGAGTTGTACTAAATGACTATAGTAATTAGCAAATATGAGGAGTTATTTAAATTCAAGCAAGATGTTATTAAGACATTGGGATAAGTATGGGAGAGATTTAAATTGATTACTCGGTCAATATTGGGAGGGGGCATTAACCTTGCAATACAATTGCAACATTTTTATGATGGGTTGGATGGACAAAATAAACGATAATTTGATATTATAGCTGGAGTAAGTATTTGGTCAAAAATGAGTCGTTAAATAGTTGACATGTTGGAAAAAGTCAGTTACAATGAGCATATATAGGGTGTCAGTCGGAAGATAAAATTACTAAAACAATAGAGTTTACATCCCAAGAAGGAGTAACGAATAACCCAGAAATAGAAATGTTGAAAGCAATCAAGCTAAAAAAGGATGAGATAGAAGAGGAAATGATCGATGATCCAGAACAAGAAACAATGAATTGGCCCTTCAACTCGACTTGTGGCTTAAAAGTAAGGAACAAACATAACAGGTAAATCCAACTACAACAACAATGATCCCTTCTATTATCAATCCACCTATTTTGGAATTGAAACCTTTACCTAATCATTTGAAATATGGATACTTGGGAGAGCTGAATACTTTGCCTGTCATTATTGTCACAGTGTTGTCCATAGAACAAGGAGTGTTATTAAGCGTGTTGAAAACACACAAAAAAGCATTTGGATGGACTATTGCAGACATTAAGGGAATCAATTTTGCACTATGTCAACACAAGATTAGATTGGAAGAAGGAAAGAAAGCATTGGTAGACACACAACGACGTTTAAACCTAGCCATGATGAGGTGGTAAATATGAATTACTTAAGTGGCTGGATGCTGGTCTTGTCTATACATTTTCTGATAGTGAATGGGTGAGCCTGTAAACTGAAAAATATATAGGATTTTTCCTATGTAATTTATCACCTTTACTTAAATTCATAGTTAAAACTAAGTAATTGTTTAATTAATTAATGAAATATGTGAAAATATGAAATTAGGACATAGAAATTATTAAAATGTGATTTTATTCTTTATTATATAGTTTTCATGCATAAAATGGCTTATTTTACATTTATTTGCACATATTATATTTTGAAGACATAAAATGGGCCATGCATGATTAAATTAAATAATAAAATATAAAATTATATTTAATAATTTATTTTAGAATATTTCATTAATAATTTGGGTTCTAATTAAGTATTTAAATTTTATTATTTGGTCCTTTAATTTATTGATTTATTTTGGACAAGTCTGATAGCTTTGTTGGATTACAAAAACTGTCCAAATTGAAGACCAAGCCAACCCAATTTCGGCTACACATGGCTGTCCACATAAACCACTTTTTTAGTTTAATTACACAAGGTCCTTGTAATGTTGAAGAAATTAGAGATTTGCCTGAAGATTTACATTTGATCAAGTCTCGGTCATGAGTTGTTATGGCACTTAAATTGCTTAAAAATAAAGCAAAATTCAACTCAAAATCCACTAATCATGGCCGACCACTCATTGAAGAAGCTTGAAGAGACTAAACTTTTCTATTTTTAGCAAACTACTCTCCTCTCTTCACCAATAAATAAGACCCCATTTCACCATTTCTAATCATCCCTCATCATTCTCTCTTTTCTCTCAATTCTCTTATCATTTTCCATGCCCCACACCTAGCATCATCTCTTCAAAGAGATTTTAGCAATTAAGCCTCTTAAAGAGCCCTCGGTTGGCCTCCTTGGAGAGCCATCAGCAAAGGAACGAATGAGCCCTCGTTGGTCAGAGTCTTAGGTGACAGCCACTTTGATTTGGGTTTAATCTTTCTTTTCTTTGATTTAATCTAAAAATGTTTGCTATGTGTTCTTTGTTCTTGTTCACAACAACGTTAGCTTAATTTTATTTAAGCTAGGATGATTGCTTTGATTAAATAATATTTATTTGATTCATGCTTATGATGTTTGTGCCTCAATTGGTCATGTTTTCAATTAAAATCAAGTCTATATTTCGTTCATACGTGATTGGAATGCACCTGAATTAGCTAAACAATCCTAACCGGACGACGGCTAGTGGACACATAATTGAAATGTGCATGCTCAATTTAGATCCTAACCCGATTAAATTGCAAGTTGCATAACAACTCTAACCAAGCTCTGTTATCTGCATAGTATTTAGATTTGTGTGATTAAACTATTTCAAATCTAACACGTCCTTGTTACTTCGCACGAATGCTAACAAAACCCTTAGTAAATAAGGATCAGTAAAATGCATATTTACTAAGTAAAGGATTTCGAAAGGACCTAATGTGGTTTCCAAACTCATGAAAGATCGAGTTGCCATGGAATGTTTTTCGACTGTTATTAAGCATGTTGATAATGAATTGAGTTTATTTAAAGTAATTGTTCTAGTTTATTTATGTTATAATTGTTGCAAATTTTGTTTAATTTTGCTAAAATCTATTTCATTCATATAGTTTGCATATTTAGGAAAATTTGCATTAGGGATCATTGCATTTTGTTTAATATATTTAATTTTAATCATCACTTCTCAATCATATTGTGTTTTTAAATTTACCAAGTTGTTAATCTAATCTTACAATTAAGTGACATAACACAAATACAATCCCTGTGGAGATGATAACTCGATACTTACTTATTACTTGATAACGACTGTGTACACTTACACAAACCTACGCATTACAAGTTTTTGGCGTCGTTGCCGAGGGTTGTTTACTATTGCCATTGTCATTTTTTTTGTGAAATTATTTACTTTCAATCTGGTTTATTTCTAACATTCCTAACTTATTCTTTTCAATTTTGTGATTTTATTTTCAAGGTGTTTATAAGCATAGATCAAATTATCGATTTACTCCTTGTAGACCTAAAAATTGAGCGAACTTTCAGAAAAAGAGGACGTGAATGAACAGCTCAAAGACAAGTCGAGATGGACCTTGGAAATTAGAATCAAAACCAAGGTAATGAAGCCAATCGTGTACGAAATCCCATCCTCATTGCCAATGATAGGGATTGATGCATCAGACAATATGCTGTGACACTTTTCAGTGAGTTAAATCCAGGAGTTAGAAGGCTAGATATTGAGGCAACCCAATTTGAACTGAAACCAATAATGTTTTAAATGCTCCAAATGGTGGGCTAATTCAGTGGTATGCCCACAGAAGATCCACATCTCAATCTATTATTGTTTATAGAGGTAACTGATTCATTCAAGATAGCCGATTTGACTGAAGATGCACTGAGTTTGAAGTTATTTCCATACTCGTTACAAGATCTAGCACAAGCATTCATTGCCACCAAGTTCTATATCTACATGGCAAGAATTAGTGAGAGGTTTTTGGTTAAGTATTTCCTGCTTAGCAAAAACACTAAGTTAAGGAACAAGGTCACAACTTTCCAACAATTAGATGACGAGTCTTTGTATGAGGCTTGGGAGCGATTCAAGGAGTTTGTAAGTGTCCTCATCATGGGATTCCTCATTATATCCAGTTGGAGACATTTTATAATGGTCTCAATGCACATACAAGATTGATGGTAGATGCTTCTACAAATGGTGCAATTTTGTCTAAGTCTTATAATGAGGCTTATGAGATCATCAAGAGGATCGTGAGTAATAATTACTAATGGCCAACAAATCAAGCAGCTTCAGGAAGACGTGTAGCTAGAGTTCACAAAGTTGACGCCCTCACTTCATTATCAGCTCAAGTATCATCTATTTCCTCTATGTTAAAATAGTTTACCACTAATAGTGCTAATAATTTTGCAACTCAGCCACCAAGTCTTTTTGAAGCAATTTCCTGTGTGTACTATGGGAAAGGTCATTCTTTTGAGAATTATCCATCAAATACCGAGTCAGTGTACTATGTGGGGAACCAACATCAAAATAGGATTGGACAATGACCCCAATCCAACTTTTACAATCGTTCATGGCATAATCATCCTAACTTTTTTGGAGCAACCAAGGAAATGGACCAAACAACAACTTATTACAGCATAGACCTAACCAATCTCAAGGGTTTAATCAGCAAGCTCCAAAACCACCTCAAGCTAAGTCATCAAACAGTTTGGAGAACCTTGAAAGCATACATGGCAAAGAATAACACTTTGATCTAAAGCCAAGCAACAACATTGAAAAATTTGGAAAACCAAATGGGTCAGTTAGGTACAGAGCTTCGTAATAAACTGTAAGAAACCTTGCCCAGCAATACTGAGAATCCAAGAAATTTGGGTAAAGAACATATCAATGTAGTGGAATTGCGAAGGGCTAAAATTCTGGAACCCCAATTGATTGATGTCGAAGATAAGCCCGTTGAGAAGAATAAACCAACTGTTGAAATTACTACACCAAAAGAGTCAAAATCTGCAAAGACTAATAGGGTAAATACTAACTTAGTGAATCCAGATACTTTAACATCTTCTTTGGGTGCAGATTTACCTACTCAGAAGAGTTATCTGAATCAACCAAAAGTTCCATCACCTCTATATTCCAAAGATTCCAACAACACAAGTAGAAATAAGAGGTGCAATTCAAGAAGTTCTTGGATGTTCTGAAGCAGTTACACATCAATATTCCATTGGTGGACACTTTAGAATAAATGTTGAATTATGTGAATTTTATGAAGGATATACTATCCAAAAAGAAATGACTGAGTGAGTATGAGACTATTGCCTTGACAAAGGATTGCAATGCATTCTTACAAAACAAACTGCCACCGAAATCGAAAGACCCAGAAAACTTTACTATACCCTGTAACATTGGTAAAACATACTGTGGAAAAGTTTTGTGTGACTTTAGAGCGAGTATCAACTTGATGCCTAAGCCTATTTGCAAGACGTTAGGGATAGGTAAAGTAAGACCTACTGTAACACCTTAAATTTCTTTTTTTAGCTTTTGTGAATTTTTGACACAAAAGTTTGTCTACTTCAATGGTTAAGTGTTCTAGATGTGTATGGGAGGTCCCAAGTTCAAGCCTTACCTTGGGTAAATTTTGGTATTTTTATGAATGAAGCCCTATCTATGGTCAGTAGGCTTTTAATTAAGAGTTTGCAAGTACTTAACAGAATGGGCCTGCTGGTCTGGTGGTTAAGTATAGTGTTACTATGTTGGAGGTCTTGTGTTTGAATGTTAGCAAGAGCAAAGATGATATATTTTTGCTCGGTTCTATGTTAGAGTTTCAATGGAGCCAAACTCGTAGGTAGTTGTGACTGTGTGGGTTAGTGGGGGAGAAAAACAAGGGATATGCCATCAGTTAAAGGGTGTATCAATTTGAATTTTCCTTTCTCTCTCTCAAAAATTTCCTAACACAATTTTCTCTTGTTCTTCCTCTCTGACTGCACCTTTCTTCCTTTCCCTTTTCAGTAGTCATCGTGCCTTTCTTTCTCTATTTTTTCGCGGTGGTTTGGACTCGCGAATGTGCCATTGATGTTGGGTTTTTAGTCGATTGGTAAGTCAAACATTGATCCCTTGTAACTTCTAGTTTGGGTTGTTGAATCGTTACTTTTTGGGATTTGGTTATTGTTTAAGTGATAATTAAGGGGCTAGGGATTTTCAGACTGCGTTTAGAGAGTACGAAACCCCCCGTTGTTCAATCGAAGGTAACGTTTTGATAGTTTTGGGATTGGTTCTCTCGTTCGTTATCATTTGAGTACCATTTCTAAGCGACTAAATTGGTACTAATTGGTTAATTATATGTTTTGAAGTGCTCGAGTTTTCTTTTTTCATGAAAACGTACCAGGTGTGTACCTGAAAATGTAGAAAATGAGGTTTTGACAAAAGCTAAAAACCCTACTGTTGATGCCACACGGGTGTGTGGTAGCCCTTGTGGTAGGCTGTGTGCTAGAACACGGGCATGTGATCGATGAGGCCAAGCCGTGCATGCAAGACACGACCGTGTGATGGCCAGGTAGGCCGTGTGTTGTAACATCTTGAAATAGGGCCTAAACAGACTAGTGGTTGCAAAACCACGAATCTAAGATAGAAAAATTTATTCCGATTAATATTTATAATTTACTGAGTGATTAGATGCATGTGTTAGAGTATCGATAGAAAATTTCATAAATTGCATGTTTAATTTGCCTATTAGAGCTTAATTGCAAAAGTTGATAAATATGAGTTCTAGATAGGAAAGGATTAAATTGAAGAGCATAATTGAAGCAGAGGTCCTTAGAAGGTAATTATACCATTAGGTTTTCATAGACAAGAATGGACATACATAGGTAGAAATAACCAAAGTTTTAATGAAGGGCATTTTAGTCATTTGGTAATTAAAAAGATTAAAAAGGGAAAAAGATGGAAAAATGTTATCATCATCTTCATTAGGCCGAATGTCAAGGGTTCTGCATAGCTAGGGTTCGTTTCAAGCTTCCAAGCTCCATAGTAAGTGATTCTAAGCCCCGTTTTTAATGTTCTTTATGTTTTTAAAGTCCCGATAACTCGATTTAGCTTATTCTAACAGTAATTTAACCTAGGGTTCATATTTGGAAAAATACCCATAAGTGAAATGTGTTTATTTTGATGTTTTATGATAGAATATGAGGTTTTAAATTATGTTGAACAACTTGTGCTACTTGGTTTTAAGTAAAAACAAGTAAAACGGCATAATCGGTAAAAATACCTAATGTTCATAAGCACATGTTAAAGTGAGAATTTGATTTTGCAACTAAGCGAAAATGATCAGCATGTCATAAAACATAAGAATTAGGGATAAAGTTTAATTTTCGAGCTTTGGCGCAAAAGTGTAAATATGCAAAAGTTTAGGGGCAAAATTGTAATTTTGTCAAAGTTAGAGTTAAGGACTATTTTTATAAATGTGAGTATTAAATAAGCTAAATTTGGTAATTATAGATCAAGAAGAACGAAATTTGGGGATAGACCGAGGAAAGAAAAAGGTAGAAGATTAAGTTGTCAAGTTGATCGTATTTTGCACCAAGGTAAGTTTACGATAAATAAATGCAATATTTCGATATTTTATATTAATGTTGTTAATTTCCAGCATATATACATTTATTTTATGAAAATATTCCAAGTTGAATCAAAGATGAGGTAACAGAGAAAAAGTATCAAAAAGCTCGTTTGAACCATAGGAATATATGGGAGACGGAATGTCATGACATTTTGGGTTGAGACAGTTGAGGAACATCCCATGTTAGTCCGTATCAGACATATGGCACTAGCAGGTTGAGACAGTTTAGGAACATCCCATGTAAGTCCATATCAGATATATGGCTTTGGCAAGACAGGGAACATCCCATGTAAGACCATGCCTAGAGCATGGCATTGGCATGCTATTATCAGGCAGGAAAACCCAAATATCCTGAATATTCCAAACAGTTCATTGGGCTAATATACAGGCTATGTTACAAGAAAGTTCAGGTAAAGGAATGATAAACAGGAGAGTTAAAGAGTAAGTGGATAAGTAAGATAAAGATTTTGTTAGTTGATGGTATAAAATGAGTATATTTATACTTGGTGAATGTTGTCATTTATTTAATTGTAAGCTTACTAAGCATTGTAGCTTACTCATTTTCCTTTCTCTCTTTTATAGTGTAGCCAAGCCAATTCAGGGATCATAAGGACGTCGGAGTTCATCCCACACTATCAAAGGCTATCTCGATATTTTGTAATTTGAAATGTTTTGAGTTATGGCATGTATAGGGGCTTGGTCATTTTGTGTTTATGTCCTTATGATACGATTAAAGAATGACATGTGAATACTTGATAGTTATTAGCTATTTAATGGCTAATTAAGAACATGATTTGATGTTATGTATGCCTAAATGATAGTTTATGCAAAGAAATTATGAAAGAAAAGTTGGCCAAGAAACAGTTTCGGAACAGCAGTAGTGATGTGAATTTGAAAAATCACTAAAAATTGTAAAAATGGAAATAAATGGTGAATAAGATATAGAATTAAAGCTTATTGAGTCTATTTTCATAGGAAAGAAATAGAGCAAGAAAACGAAGTCTCTATTCTGAGATATTTAAATTCCTGTGAGACTAGTTTAGAGGGATTTCGTGATCCCCTGTTCTAATTTTAGAAATTCACTAAAAATTGTACGAAAAAGATTATAAGTCATAATTTATATGTATAGTTCATTAGAAACTAGTGGAAACACTAAATGAAAATTGTACTATGAGATAATTGTTTTTAGTGAAGAGAGGTCAGGTCCGCTGGGCTGCGAAACAGGGGAACATTTAACTAATAAATTGTACTAATTGGCCACACCAAAAGTTCTGGAAAAATTATGGTAAGAAGATACATGAGTCTAGTTTCAGGAAAATTTATAGATTTTAATTTATAGTTTCGTAACTCGAGTTATAGATGATTTAGTGACTATTATGCAGGTGGACAGTTTTATTATGAACAGTGAAATAAATTGTTTTAATTTGTGTAAGTAATTGGAAAATTTTTAAATGTTCCCGGTTTGGTCCCGAACCGTTCCAATTGCATGTTTAGGGCCTCGAAGGCCCATTTTAGGGATATATTGGATGAATGTGAATGAATTAATTTTAAAAGAAATTTTTTATGCCTAAACTAGTAAGGTAAGTGTAAGGGGTGTTACATGTGTGACACACGGGCTAGACTGATTTAGGTTGTGTAAGACAAACAGGCGTATGGGTCCATACAGGTATTCCACACAGGTGTATGGGATTCTGGGTCAGGCCATGTGATCCACACGGTCAAGGCGAAAATAGGTCATGTAGGCCACACGAGGCAAGCCACATGGGCATGTGGGCCCATTTAACTGAAATGTTTTCTAAGGTTGCACGGGTCGCCCAAGTCAACTGTGAACCTACTGTAGGGTCGGTAAGCACTACTTAGACCCTTCAATATATGAGCTGAACGTATGATGTATGTACTGAGTGTGATAATTATATACATATATACTGGATTATATGTATAACTGATAAC
The DNA here is from genome assembly GCA_020496765.1 of Gossypium stocksii. Taxonomy (NCBI): domain Eukaryota; kingdom Viridiplantae; phylum Streptophyta; class Magnoliopsida; order Malvales; family Malvaceae; genus Gossypium; species Gossypium stocksii. The sequence goes on from CM035629.1 coordinate 39,642,789, forward strand.
CATGTAATGGCCTTTCATATACTGTATGTTGCATTGCATTGGGTTGGGATGATGATTTTAGGAGGAAGTGTACTGAAAGGCTCTTAAGCCTATTGACTGGCAGTTCAGCTACAATATATACTAAAAGGCTCTTAAGCCTATTAACTGGTAGCTCAGTTACAATATACTGTTATGTGCCATATTCGGTACAGCTTGGAGTGTAGGGCTAGATGGGTGTTTTAAACCCCACAGAAAGTGTAGGGATGGTCGGAGATGGTGAATAGAGGCTGGTGGGTAGGATTTTGTTTATGTTTACTGCATGCATAACTGTTACTATGATGGGCTAAGGCCCTAATACATATCTGATACTAAAACTGAAATGGGCTAAGGCCTAAACTGCTACTGAAACTGAAATAGGCTTAGGCCCAGACAGCAGTTGACTCTTTAATGTGATTGTCTGTATATTTGTTTTCTATGGGAATTACACATTGAGTTTACGTAAACTCACCCCTTCTGTTTAATCTGCACGGGTAATCCCCAAACTTAAATGGACCGGTGCGGTGGAGGACTCAGGGGTGGCCACGTATGTGTTAAATCGACTTAAATTAAATTTTGATTTCATGTTATTTTTGCCTTATTATTTTTAGGGGTATTTTATGTAATTTTATACTTTTTGAACTGTTTTCCTTATTTTTGGGTTTTAATTGCTTAAGTAGTTTCTTATTCCTAACTATAACGAAAGTCGATTTTATTGTAAATGAATAGTTTTGCTTAAATAAAAATGTTTTCTAAAGCTTTCGCTAAAAAGACAAATCAACTAGTAAGCGTTTTTCCGAGATAAATAAAAGCTATTAAATTGAAGCGATTTTAAACTTGTCAACTTTGATTTCAAATCCTATTCCATGTGACATCGCCAGATTTAGCCATAACGTCTAGGCTGGGTTTGGGGTGTTACTTTTAGTGGTATCAGAGCTAGGTTGTAAAACTCGGCTATGGTTTTTGGGTTTTAAAATTTAGTTTTTGAAGAACTGATTTTCAAATGATTTTAAATAATTGAACTGAGTATGTGGTACACTGTGTCTCTGGCACTGATCCTGTAAGTATTCTGAAACTTTGATAAGTTTTATCTAAAAATATTATAAATAGCATATTATGAAACCTATATAGGTGGTATGCTGTGAAAACACTCTAGTTAGTGTATACTAAAATTATAGTAAAACTGATAGAGATTGCGACATACGAAAACAAACTCCAAATAACTGAAACTGCTTACATAAAACATCAGTTAATAAATACTGAAACTGTAAATAATTCATAAAATTCGTAATACAGATAAATCTGAGTTAGACAATGAGCATACGTGGTACACATGGATGTGGTATTCGAGGTCGTGGTAGAGGCCGTAGGGGGCTCGAGCTTAGTCTTTCTCTTCTTGGGGCAGTATATCGAATCTAAACACTAGTGATCGCATGGCTGGGGACGATGCATTGTCCCAAGATATGCTAAGGATATTGGAGAGGGTCGCTAGGCCCAATACTGGATCTGGGGGTCAAGGTTCGGTTACGGAATGACTCCAGTCCAATGGAGCTAAGCTTTTTAGGGGTGTCACTAGAGTCATCCCTAATGTGGCTAAATACTGGATGGAGGCCACTGAGTGGATTATGGATGATCTGGATTGCACCACGAAGCAGAAATTAAAGGGTGCAGTCTCGTTGCTAAGTGATGAGGCCTATCAATGGTGGCTGACTATTAAAGAGGGCACTCAACCCGAATGTTTCACTTGGGAATTCTTTAAGACGGTGTTTCAGGGCAAGTATGTGGGAGCCAGTTACGTGGATGCTCATAGGAGAGAGTTCTAAACCTTATTGAGAGAGACCAATCTGCGACTGAGTATGAGGCTGAAATCCTGCGATTCAGCCACTATACACGAGGTATGGTGGCATCTGAGCATGAGAGGTGTGTCCGTTTTGAGGATAGCCTTAGAGATAATTTGAGGGTGCTATTAGCTTCGCAAAGGGAGCGAAAGTTCTTGGTTCTAGTAGACAAGGTGAAGATCACCGAGGAGGTTAAGTGCGCTGAGCACTAAAATAAAGATCGAGAGAGGGGTAAGAATAAGAGGGATTCAGAGCCCTCGAGTTTTGTATAGAGGCCTAAGAAAAAGGCCAAATATGATGGGCCAGCTAGAGCTGGGCCCCTTGCTATCGCTATTAGACTGCAGCCATGTGTAGATTGTGGTAGACGCCATCAGGGCGAGTGTTGGAGGAGGACTGGGGCATGTTGAGGTGTGGGTCACTAGAGCACCCAATTCGAGATTATCAGCTGAAGCTTGATCTGATGCAAGCTTTGGATACTTGTACTGTACAGCTGTAGAGGGTAGTTCAATAGCCACTGAGAGGCCGTGGCCAGGCTAGGGGTGGTAATTGTATCGGCCGTGGATAGAGGGCACTGGCAAGAGGTGCTGGACAGGCTGAGGTGAGGCAGCCTACTCTTGTTTATGCTGCTCGCCGTTGAGAGGATAAAGATACTCTAGACATCATCACAGGTACGTTCCTTATCTATGATGTACCTAATCTTGCATTGTAGACATAGGTTCCACACATTCCTATGCAGCTAGCACTGTCTCTGAAAATTTAGGGATTTCAGTTGAGAGCACTACGAGAGAGGTTACTGTACTGAGTCCATTGGGGCTGTCTGTACGGGTTAATAAGTTATACAGAGATGTACAATTAGAGGTTCAAGGGGTGATCTTTTTGGCTGACTTAATGGAGTTTCCGTTTGGGGAGCTCGACCTAATTCTAGGAATGGACTGGTTGGTCAAACACCGAGTAAGTTTGGACTGTGTGATTAAGAGGGCCATGTTGAGAACAGAGGAGGATATAGAGGTAGTCATGATTGGAGAACGTCAAAATTATTTGTCTAATATGATCTCGACACTAGTGGCTGAGAAATTGGTTCGTAAGGGACGTGAGGCATTCTTGGCCTATGTTAGTGTTTCCGCTTTTAAGGACTCTACGGTAAAGGACATCAGAACTATAAGGGATTTTTCAGACGTCTTTCCTGAGGAACTATTGGGTTTACCTTTGAATCAGGAAGTGGAATTTGGAATTAAACTTCTTCCTGGTACAGCTCCGGTGTCTATCGCTCCCTACCGAATGGCACTGAAGGAGCTTACAAAGCTTAAGGCTCAAATCCAAGAGTTGTTGGATCGTGGGCTCATCCGCCCTAGTATGTCTCCATGAGGAGCACCTGTACTATTTGTTAATAAGAAGGATGGTTCTATGAGGATGTGTATTGACTACCGGTAACTAAACAAGTTGACCATTAAGAACAAGTATTCGCTTCCGAGGATTGATGATCTGTTTGACCAGTTTTGAGAGGCTTCTTTATTCTCCAAGATTGATTTATGTTCTAGGTATCATCAATTGAGGGTTAAGGAGGCTGATGTACATAAGACGGCATTTAGGACTCATTATGGTCACTCTAAGTTCCTAGTGATGCCTTTTGGATTGACTAATGCACCGGTAGCTTTTATGGATCTAATGAACTGAGTGTTTTAGCCCTATGTGGATCGGTTTGTGGTGGTGTTCATCGACGACATATTAGTTTATTCAAGGACTAAGGATGAGCATGACGAGCACCTTAGAGTTGTTCTTCAGACTTTGAGAGAAAAGAAACTCTATGCTAAGTTTAGCAAGTGTGAGTTCTACTTATGTGAGGTAACATTTCTGGGTCATGTGGTTTCTACTGAGGGGATTCGAGTTGATCCTCGAAAGATTGAGGCTGTGTTAGATTGGAAGTAGCCTAGGAATATGTCTGAGATCCACAATTTTCTGGGACTGGCAGGTTATTATAGGCGATTTGTGGATAATTTTTCACTGATTACAGCGCCCTTAACTAAGCTACTACGTAAGGGTATACCATTTGTCTACACTGATGGGCAGTAAGAGAGCTTTGAGAAGCTTAAGACTATTTTGACTCAGGCTCCTATTTTGATACAGCCTGAACCTAGAAAGGAGTTCACAGTTTATAGTGATGCATCAGATGTCGGTTTGGGGTGTGTGTTGATGCAGGATAGTAAGGTGGTGGCATATGCATCTTGTCAGCTTAAAACTCACGAGGCGAACTATCTGACACACGATTTGCAATTGGCCGACGTAGTCTTTGCTCTAAAAATCTAAAGGCACTATCTGTATAGTGAGAAGTGTATCATCTACACTGATTACAAAAGCCTCAAGTATCTCCTCACTCAGAAGGAGCTAAATCTTAGGTAGCATAGATGGATTGAGCTGCTTAAGGATTACAACTGTACCATTGAGTACTATCCAGGTAAGGCCAATATGGTGGCTGATGCATTAAGCCGTAGGGTAATGACTGATCTAAGGGCGATGTTTACTCGCCTTAGCCTATTTGATGATGGTAGTCTGTTAGCCGAGCTTTAGGTTAAACCGACTTGGTTGGGGCATAATCGTGATAAACAGTTGGAGGATGAGTCACTTGGGTTACAGTTCTGTTAGATTGAGTGTGGTAGCACTACGGATTTTGGACTGAATAGTGATGGGGTACTCTATTTTCATGGACGGATCTTTGTTTCGAATAATAACGATTTGAGGTAGTCTATTCTGAATGAGGCGCATAGTAGTTCTTATGCTATGCATCTTGACGGAAATAAGATGTACCGAGATCTTCATGAATTATACTGGTGGCCGGGATTGAAACAAGAGGTTATGAATTTTGTGGCACGATGTCTGACATGCCAGCAAGTTAAGGCTGAGCATCAATTACCTTTGAGTTTGTTGCAGCCGGTTAAGATTCTACTATAGAAATGGGAGCGAGTAATATAGACTTCATTAGTGGGTTGCCTCTAACACCCACCGAGAAGGATTCAGTGTGGGTCATCGTGGATCGATTGACCAAGTCTGAATATTTCATACCGATTCGTACTGATTATTCACTGCAAAAGTTGGCAAAGCTCTACATTTTGGAGATAGTGAGACTGCATGGGGTACCTATCTCGATCATTTCTGATAGGGATCCTCATTTCACATCTTGTTTTTGGATGAAGTTACATGAGGCTCTAAGTTCAAGGTTGGACTTCAGTATTACGTTCTATCCTCAAACCGATGGTCAATCTGAGAGGGTTATTCAGATACTGGAGGATATGTTGAGGAGCTGTGTAATTAATTTCTGAGGTAGTTGGGAGGAGTATCTGCCTCTAGCGGAGTTCACTTATAATAACAATTACCAGTCTAACATTTAGATGGCACCTTATGAGGCTCTGTATGGTCGTAAGTGTCGTACTCCCTTATGTTGGACTGAGTTGGGTTAACGACGTGTTCTGGGTCCTAAGTTGGTTTCTGAGACAAAGGATAAGGTTAGACTGATACGGCATCATCTAAAAGCGACTTCTAACAAGCAGAAATCTTATGCAGATCTAAAGAGGCGTAAGATTGAGTATGTTGTGGGGGACTTCGTATTTCTCAAAGTCTCGCCGTGGAAAAAGGTTCTGAGGTTCAGTCACAAGGGCAAGTTGAGCCCTAGGTTTATTGGGTAGTACCGGGTTCTGAAATAAGTGGGACTAGTTGTTTATCAGTTGGTGCTACCTTTGGAGTTGGATCGTATTCATGACGTATTCCACTCCTCGATGTTGAAGCGCTACCACTTTGACCCTACTCATAGTGTTCCTGTTGAGGAGATTGAGGTTAGGCCAAACTTGACCATTGAGGAAGAGCCAGTTTAGATTCTAGATCGTGATGTAAAGGTTCTTTGAAAGAAGTCCAGTCCACTGGTAAAGGTTTTGTGGAAAATCATAGCACTGAGGAGGCCATGTGGAAACCTAAGGATTCGATGCGTCAGTAGTATCCTCATCTGGTCTGATTAGGTAAATTTCGAGGATGAAATTTTCTTTTAGGGGATAGAGTTGTAACGCCCTAAATTTTATTTTTTGGCTTTTGTGAATTTTTGACACAAATGTCTGTTTGCTTCAGCGGTTAACTGTTCTGGGTGTGTGTGGAAAGTCTCAAGTTCAAGCCTTACCTTGGGTAAATTTTGGTATTTTTATGAATGAAGCCCTATCTCTGGTCACTAGGCTTTTAATTAAAAGTTTGCAAGTACTTAACATAATGGGCCTACTGGTCTAGTGGTTAAGTGGAGTGTTACTATGTTAGAGGTCCTGTGTTCGAATGTTAGCACGAGCAAAGATGATATATTTTTGCTCAGTTCTGTGTTGGAGTTTCGATGGAGCCAAACTCGTAGGTAGTTGTGATTATGTGGGTTAGTGGGGGAGAAAAATAAGGGATATGCCATCAGTTAGAGGGTGTATCAGTTTGAATTTTCCTTACTCTCTCTCAAAAAACTTCTTAACACAATTTTCTCTTGTTCTTCCTCTCTGACTGCACCTTTCTTCCTTTTCTTTTTTAGTAGTCATCGTGCCTTTCTTTCTCTTTTTTTTCGCAGTGGTTTGGACTCTCAATTGCGCCATTAGTGTCGGGTTTGTAGTCGATTGGTAAGTAAAACATTGATCCCTTGTAACTTCTAGTTTGGATTGTTGAATCGTTACTTATTGGGATTTGGTTATCGTTTATGTGATAATCAAGGGGCTAGGGATTTTCAGACGGCGTTTAGAGAGTACGAAACCCCCGTTGTTCAATCGTAGGTAACATTTTGATAGTTTAGGGATTGGTTCTCTCGTGTGTTATCGTTTTAGTATCGTTTCTAAGTGACTAAATTGGTACTTATTGGTTAATTATAGGTTTTGAAGTGCTTGAGTTTGCTTTCACCTCGAAAACGTACCAGGTGTGTACCAAAAAACGTAGAAAATAGGGTTTCAGTGAAAGCCAAAAACCCCACTATCGATGCCACACGGGCATGTGGTAGCTTCGACTACATACCAGTGGTAGCTTCAGCTACATTATGTGTGGCATTTTGTGCCTTTTTCTGTGTATCCTTTAGTATTCCACATGGTTCAACAGGTATTTGAATCGATATGATAAAATGTGATTGTATGAAAAAGTTTTTACCGTGTGTTAAGAATGTGTATGTGCAGGTTATGTGAAATATATCATGTGTGCTAAATGCTTAATGTATGTACTGAATCATGTGGTAAGACCATCTGAGCAAGTGATAACCTCAAACTCAATGTGATAATAGGGAAACCCATTTTCATTAGATATGTATTATCGGTTTTAAATGCTTATTATTTTGCATATAGACTTACTAAGCTTTATAGCTTACCCTTCTCTTTTCCCTTCCCTTATAGGTTCGTCAAGCTAACTCGAGGTCCGGTGATCAAGTGGAAATCCATCAACACTATCAACAATTACTTGGTATTTTGAAATTAAACTTAGAAATTATGGCATGTATAGGTGGTTTAAATCTTTTGGTTATATGTCAAAGTCTTATGGGGTCAAATGTTGTTAGTGATGATTTGGTAGTTAGCCATTTGAAACGAGCCATAAATGGTTATGTTATATTTTGTTAAAGTGATGTAATCTATTTATGTGCAAGTTTGCATAGTATATGTAGAAAATGTGTGGATGTGTATGCTTGTTGATGGTAGATAGAAGTTAGTATGTGAATGACATAATGTGTATGTTTGGATGAGTTTTCATGCTATGTTGTGTAATGGCAAGATTGGTTGGTATTGATTTATGTTTCAGGGTGGCAATTGGCTTGGAAAATAGCCTATAATTGTTCACACGGGTAGACACACGAGTGTGTTGATAGGCCGTGTGTACCCTGCACCTGAATTTATGAAAATTTAATGCCCAGTAGAAAACACACAGGCGAGACACGGCCGTGTGTCTCAACCGTGTGCTTGACACGGCCTAGCCCACGGGCGTGCGGCTTGGCCGTGTGACAAAAATTTCATGATGATGTCAGAAATAGAATCCCCAGGATTTTTCACATGGGCTAAAACACGAGCATGTACACGGCTGTGTGAAGGACACAACTTAGGACACTGACATATGCTCGGCCGTGTAAAAACCGCTATAGGTTCAAATTTAAAAATAATTCCACACGGGCTGGGGACATGGGCATGTGTGACCACACGGCTTGTCTACACAGACGTGTCCTTGTCCCACATGGGTGTGTGCCATGTTTTGAGTAAAATTTTCTAAGCGTCTGAAAAGTTCCGATTTGGTCCCAGATCATACCCAACGTCTTTTTTGGGCCTCGTAGGCCCATAATAAGAATGTTATGAATAAAAATGAAAAAGTTTTAAATTTTATGTGAAAACTGTGTGTCGAGATCGAATGATTGTGTGAGTGCAAGTACGGTAATGCCTCGTACCCTAATCCGACGACGGACGTGGGTGAATGGTGTTATAGGAACAATGTGCTATCTAAAGTGTGGGGGTAACATATTAAATTTATGCTTTATTTTTAGGAATTCTATGATTTTTTATGACTATTTTTATTTTTCTTCTCAAAAATGTGCTTGAGCTTGTAGAAATACAAGTGATTGGTTAAGTGCGTGTATATAGGTTGATTGTATTTAGTATAAATTTGGCATGATAGTGAATAATTTTAAATTTTCAATTATTAGACTAATAAGTTCTATATATTACACTTTAAATAGGCATTAAGTAATTGAATATACCAAATGATAGAGAGAATATAGGGAAACGAGCATGCTAGCATGAATAATAAATGGTTAGAATTGTAACTGTTTGATCAATTAAATTTGTGAATATTGAAATACCTAGGGATGACTTAAGGAATTATTTGGTATAACCTAGAGCCAAAAAGTCAAAATTATTCATCAATCTTTAGTACCCATATTTGAGCTAGAAAACTCTTCTTGATGAACTTTCATACAAAATTTAAAACTGAAATGCGAATTTGTACTCACCCTTCTTCTTTGCTCTCTAAATTTCATGAACTTAGACGTTAGGTCATACGTATTAAGGGATAGGTAGAGCCATAATGATGGTTTTGTAAAATTAGAGTGGAATAGGAAGAAGTAGTGTGATATAGTGATTATAGGTGTAGCTATAACTGAACACTTACCAATTTGTTACAAGTTTTAAACAAGCTTCGCTTTCCCTTGTCTTTGCTTGTAGACGGTTCTGTCATGTTCACAATTTCACAAACATACACAAGTCACTAGCAATCAAAGCATATGAAAACTCATACATAAACACAAGTGAACCTAGGTTCACACATGCTAGTCTTTTGGCGAACCTAGGTTCGCACATGCTAGTATTTTGGTGAACCTAGTTTCCTTTGTTGCTAACCTTTCAAAATTTCTTCTAAACATCAACATAATAAAGAAACAAATCCTAAGAGCTAATTTTTGGGTTTTGGATTTTGTAGAAGCTTAACAACAAGATAATCAATGAAGGACTTTAAGAGAATTTTGTCGTTCAAAAGAACATGAATTTTCGATGGAAAGGACTCAATTTATAGGCACCAAGTATTTTGGTGTTCTTAGGATACCCGAGTCATAGTAAACGTAGGAAAGAGTTACGTGCATGGATGGTGTTACAAACAGAAATGTAACACCCCAAACCCGGCCCAGACGTTACGGCCAAGTCTGATGTATCACATCAACGGGGGATTAATCATGTTCATTAATTATTGCGATTAGGGTGAGTTTTGCAAAAACCGTTATTAAAGTTTGAAAAGAAAATCCAGGTTTAGTTTATGAACGTCCTATCCACTACCAGCTTAAAGTGTATTCTATTACAAGATCTGGTTCGTCTTTATGTTATTCATTTGATACGTGTGTTTTATTTTAAAAACGTCTATTAATTTTAAGAAAGACCCGCGCAGCCTTAATCTACCCATTTTAATCAAATTATAAATAAAGGAATAAACCCAAATTAAAAGTACTTTAAGCGGCCTTATTACAAACCCAAAACCAAAATGAAAATAATTTAAGTAAAAATACTGAAAAATGAATTACTTAAAGCAAATTAACCAACTGCAGTCCACGTGGCCACTCTGAATCCCTCCAGCTCCAAGTCCACTAGCTTAGGGCTCACCTGCATAGATGAAAGGAATGGGTCAGTTTGGAAACTCAATGTGTAAAGAAAACTCAACTGGAGCCCAAATCAGTTCAAGCTTACTGGGCTTAAGCCCTATCCAAGTACAGTATTAACTGGGCCGAAGCCCTATTTAGATTCAGTTTAACTGGACCTTAGCCCTATTCATATTAACATTATTAATTGGGTCTTAGCCCTATTCAGTAATCAGTGCGGCCCATAGGCCCATCTAGTAACAGAACGGATATTATGCATGTATGCAAAAACCCAACCCAAATCCAGCCCTACATACCACCCGTACCAGCCCTACATACCATGTGGGGAATAACTCAACCCACCCAGCCCTACACACTATAGTCGCAGCATAGCTGCTTAATCAGATAACGTGGCCAAGCCACTAACAGTAAAACGAGGCACAGCTTCTTTCAATAAACGTGGCAATGCCACTTAGCACTTCCTCCGTCAATAACCCAGTCCCATGCAACAGTAAAACATGTCATGGCATACAGTAAACAGATATAGTATAGCATGCATTTCTGTCAAATTTAACCCTAGGGGTATAATGGTCATTTTGCACCTAGGGGTAAAACAGTAAATTTCCACCCTTAAGGGGTATTTCAGTAAATTTACCAATTTTTAGGGTTTCATGCTTATTACAGTTGTTAACAGTCCAATTTTCACCTAAATAGCTTATCTAGCCCAGTTACCAACTTTAGAGCTATTGGGCCCTAAAACCCCTAATAGGCCCTACAGTGTCTATTAAGCAATTTGGCCCACAAAGCCCAAATTCAATAGTTATCTTAGTAGTCTTAGCATACAAACTACCATAACCCACTTACCGCTCGTTTTCACCTAAATGGGCCCGTAAGCCCATTGGGCCCAAATTCAGCCCCTCGAGGCCCAAATTTACCGAGTGCACGAAATCGCGCACACATCAACCTTATAGTTTGTGATTGTAGTTTTTACTGAGTCAACCGACCCACGAGCGCTCACACACTCGCAAGCCCACGAAATGTCAGAATTTTGGCATTTCGACTTTTCGGCTTTTGCCGATTTAGTCTACTAGAGGGTGTTCGTTTACACACCTGATTTGCGATTACTACAGCGATATCTCCCACGCAATTATCCTACAATCGTTTGGAAACATACTGTTAATCCAACATCCAACCAAAACTATCACTACCTAGCCCTATATACAATCGGCAATCACCCCTTAATCACTTGAGTACTTGCCTTTGCCGAAATCAGTGACTAGATCTAGATCAAGTCGCACCAACGGTTCTAGCCTTCCACACACCCCTCGATTGGTAGCCTTCAATCCGCACTAACACATAACAAACTGAATGGTCAACCACTGAGGCCCTAATCGACAGCCACCCTATGAACTTAGGGTTTTTCAGCTTTTCTTGAATCACTAATTAATGGAAGATAACATTTGAGCACTTAACACCAAAGATGTACTTGATAGTAGCGTTTCCAACACCTTTCCAATCTCAAATCCGTTACGGATCTAATCTTAAAGTGCAAGTAGTGTATAGATCTAGAGGTTTAGATCCTGAATCACTATGAATTTGGAGGTTTCGACTTTTGGTATAATGAAGAAGAGAAAGGTAAAAGTTGTAATGGAAAAGAGAAGGTGTCGACAAGGGTTATGGGAGTGTGAGATTTGGCTAAGTGGATTGAAGAAAGAATGGGGTTTCGATCAAGAGAGAAAACTACAACACAACTTCAGCTTTTGGCTTTTGGTGGTGGTCGACCAGTAGACTTGAGAAGAAAGGTTGCTTCAATAGGATTCGGCTTTGAGAAAAAGTAGAAAAGAAAGAGTTGAATCGACTTTGGTGAAAATAGAAGAGAAGAAGAGAAGAAAGAAAAGAAGAGAGGGAGAGGATGGCAGTTTCGGTTTGAAGAAAAGAGACAAGTCGGCACAAAAGAAAAACAGTGGCTGCGTTTTTGGCTTTTTGGAACTAAGAGAGGAGAACAGAAAAAGAGAGGTAGAGGGTACTATACCTAATCGGCAGAAAGAAAAAGTCCCACTTGACAAAATCCCAAAGGCTAGCCACTAGGAGAAACCGGCACTTACTACTCCCAATTGCCGAAAATAATACCTCCCAAAAGCCCTAGCCGACTATGCACTCCAACCTTCTCAATCGGCCACACACTCTCCTCTTCAAACTTCCTAAAATCTCTCCCCTTATCCCTCCTTAACTCAATCTCAAAAGCATCTCAAACTCTTCCCAACAGAGCTTCACTTGGAGTCCATCATGTGCCTAGCACATGTAGTAAAAATAAAATACCACACTGCTTACCTTGAGACTTGAACCTTGGCCCTTTGCACAGTTGCCACACGCCACTTCCCTAGGCTTTAAGTGGCGCCACCTTGCCACTTTACCAAGGGCTCACTTGTGTCTTAAATTACTCACTTTTTCTTAAAAGCCCACCTACTTAAGACCCCTTCTCTTTAAGTCTAAAATTTGATAATTCTACCGGTTTTAATTTAGGCTTGGGCCTTCTAAAGGCTCACTAACACACTCAAAGCATAAATTACATACCCAAACAACAAAATTTCATGTTCACACCAAAATTGCAAAAATCTCAAAAAATCTCGAAAATTAGGGCGTTACAAGAAAAGTAAGTTGACTTCCTAATTTTGGTATAATTACCATTTGACTACTCATTCCTTTGACTTTTGGTCCAAAATAGTAATCACAGCTCGCCAGGCCCACTACGATCTCTACTTTGCCAAGCCTCCTGGCGATCATAGTTCGCTAAATCCACTGGAGACCCTAGTTCACCAGGCCTTCTAACAAACACTAACTTCTCAGACCTACTGGCGAACACCAGCTTGTCATGCCTCAAACTCCTATGCCCTATTTTAGGACGTTACGAATTTGGTCCTCGAGTAGGGAAGCTTGTATATTATCTTAGAGGCCGTGACATTAACCCCTTAATGTCGTAACATTAACTTTAAATCTTTTGAGAATGTTACCTATTAGTTCTCCAAGATCTCAAGTCATCAAATAAGCTTTCATAAGCTCGTATGAACCCTGATTTGGGATTTGTTATGATATAATAATATAATAATCATGTTTGTGAATTTAATTTGGTATAATGATGAAGAAATATATTGTGTTTAAATGATGTTACTCCAATAATGGTTGTAGCACCCCATAGCTCAGACCTAACGATTGGGCCGGGTATAGGGTGTTACACTTCTTATCCATTGTAAATGTGTATTATAAGCAATGATTAGTTTGAAGTTCAAATCTATACATGCTTGAGAACAGTATAATGATACTAATCATGAATTTTTGGCTAAAGTCTCACTAAGAAAGCTTGTAAAAATTTCTTTAAATTTATAGATCAATTTTGAAAGAAAATTATGATAATGAAAATTTTCTCATTAGATCTGCTTCGTTCCCTAAAGTAAATGTAGCATTACATAATCAATCTTAAAAAGGACAAAGTTATATCTATGGTTGTAGCCATGGTATTTGATAGGTTAGTATGGGTCTAATAATCACTATAACTATAGTGATTATAGTAATTATTTTCTCTCCTATAAAGTGGAATGATAAATTTAAATAAAAGAACAACTAAGATTCTCGAAATAACCCTTCAAAGTGAGAAAAAGAACAATGCAGAGATGCATTTGTCACAATGATATCGAAGTAAATTTGGATGACTTTATCGACCTTGTTAACAAATTATATTGTTTATTCATTTGTAAAAGTGAATAGAACCTATTTGACAAATAAATAAAAGGAAGATACATAGTCCAAAATGTTGTTAAATGTTCATTCTCAAAACAAAATGATCAATGGTTTATACTAATTAATCATTTCTTGGAACAAATGGTATTTATATGATATTATTGATAAGGAATATGAGATAGATTTTTATTTATAATAATTCTTTTTGATAAATTTCATCTAAAATTTCTAGAACAAAACCAAATAAAGTTAAAATTTCAAATAAGACTTACAAAATAAGTGTCAAATTTGAAATTTCTTTAATATAGTTGATAAATATTCTATATTTAAAATTTATTTAAACACTTACAAGTATATGTTAGAAAATAACAATAACTCCGACTACCTTGGCAATTGATTCCTTTCATTTAAACATTGGTGTAAAACAGTCAAAAAAAAATTTGGGACCTCTTAAATTGTAAAGTTATTCGTTAATAAAATGTTGGCAAAAAATTTTTAGGCGTCGAAAACAATTACAAATAAATTTCACCCCTCAAATATAGATTTTTCAGTTTTCTAGTCATCAAATTATTACATTTTATATACACCAAAAAACATTTTACATATCATCAACAATAAATAATTTTTTTTTATAAATAATCTAATATATCAACCCTTTGATAATGTTTATGTTAGAGCTCATTGAGACTTTGATACAGTCGTGCTCCGGTAAATTTCAATCCCAGAGCCCCTTAGCAGAAAATGAATTCTAGTTTCATTTCTATTCTCTCCCTAAAAAAATAGATAGGCATTCGAAGAGAGCATTGTTCATCAGTTTCTTTAGATTTTATCAATGCTTTTTGATACGTTCAAATTTAAAAGACAATTTTTTATTATTGTGAACTCTCAAAGAAAACAATATCGATTCATTGATATTGTTCTCCTTTAATGCCCATCTGCTCTTTAAAAATTTATTAGTTGGAAATACACTTCAGGTAGATGCCAATCCAAACAACTATGAAAGTCTGGTTCCATTAGATTTAAAAAGTCGATCACTCAAATAAAACAATATTAATTTGTGCTCACGTCATACCAATGCAACCCGAAAATATAAGAGTGAGCTTACGAGTTCGCATATCATAATTGAAGATAACTCGATAGCAAAAAAATAAATAAATAAATAAATAAATAAATTTTAAGTTAATTAAATAATTCCATTTTTTAAGTTTAAATTGAATTAAATTTTACAATTCTAGTAACACCAATAATTCGAATAACAAATTAATATAAATACCCTTTTAATTCCTATAATTAAAAAAAAAAAATTAACCACTCCTAACAACAGTTAAAATAATTTTCAAAAATTCAATATATTTACAATTTAAAAATTCTAAAAATATCCTAAGAATATATAAATAAATTTAAATAATTTTTTAAAATAATAATTTTAAAAAAACCAAACAAGTAAATTACCACTTAATATGCTAAAATATACAAAATTAGTTAAAATGTTATAAGATTCTACTTTAATATATTTAATTTTATTTAATTTAACTCAAACAATTTTATTTAATTCAACTCAAAATTAATTTTCAAATCAAATTAAGATAATAAAATAAAATTCATCAACTCAACTAACTCAATTTTTTTACTCCACCCAATTCTTCAACACACACCCCTAAACATTAAATCCAATTACCAATATCTAAATACGAATTAATTAGATGGTTAGTTGGATATCTATATCCACTAAAAATCTGCATTTAGTAAACCCAAAATTAATAATAATAATAATAATAATAATAATAATAATAATAATAAATTAATGTAACTAGAATTAGGATATCCAAGTCCTCAATCCATTAAAGCAGGCAGATTTAGATAATAAATATATGAGTCAATATTTGAACCTTGAAATAAAAATGGAATTGATTTTCTTTGGTATAGTAAGGAAGACGAGGAAGTGAAGTATATAGGCTATGTATCAATATTCAAGTGTGATTTTTACGGACAGAAGGATCCATACCATCAGAGAGACCGGACGTACTATTTATGACACGTCAAACCAGAACTACTATTCCTTGCTAACCTGCAGTTTTCGAAGTGATGACCGTATTTCCTCATTGCTGCATCCTTCAGCACGATGGATGTTGGGACTGTCAAATGGCAGGACATGATCTAGAGGGTACGTTCTGTTGGAGTGAAGCTTGAGAGCAGTGTTGCCAATTCCCTTCAATATGACCGTTTTATGGACACCTCTAAGCAAGCCTTCATAATCCGTGTCTCCACATTCTCCGGCAAACACGACAATGCCTGATAACTCCATGCCCCAACGAATATATAGGTACCTAGAGCAGACCAAGTCGTATTTTATATATATTTAAGTGCTTGAATCAATTCAATACCTAATGAGTTGTCTGAAACATGATCGATGAAATATGACGACAGAAATGAAAAAGCACAAGTTCTGCCAGAATACCTTAAAGCTTGAGCTCGAGATGCCAAAACAGGAATAATATTCAATGTGGTGCCATTTTGACAATAGATAACATTGCATCTAAGAGCTTGGATTCTCATCAACTTTCGAAGCTCCTTAACTGGGGGAATCTGTTAGGATGGAACAAGCATTAGAGGAGAATTCTGAGGTTAAGTGAAAGTACAAAAGAACTGAAAATTAGAGAGGATAAGGTTTTATAGGTTACCAATTCAGGTTCCTTCACATCGAATGTATAGCAATGGACAGTAGATCGTGATTCATCTTCCGAGACAATTTGTCCTTTTTTCTCATTAACAGAAGTAGCCCATCGAACCAATGTTTTCCTTAAACCTTCTCCACCCCAACGGTATTCGATGTGCGATTGATAATCCAAGTCTACAGTGAAGGGAAGCCCACTACCATCTTCCGAACTTGTTGAAGGATAGTACAAATCACCACCGCTGTTACAGATGAAAGCATCTAAATCCAATGGACTTATGCTTCCCGAGATAAGAAGGGAGTGTACCTCAGATATTGACAAGGATGTCGATAATATAAGCCCAATAGAATTCTCTTTCCCTGCTACGTCCATGATTGTCTTAATTATTTTAGGAATATCCGAGACTGAATCACAATCCACAGCTATCACAAAAATGTACTTCTTCGACCTCAAAACCGGAAACCTACTACCACTAACATTTTGTTCTGCTTTCTCCATTAAACTTGCCTTTTCTGTACCTCCTATAATTCCGTTGGATAACTTTAGAAAAACATTCTCCAGGTTGCTTCTTCGATCAATAGAATCCAGAGAATTATCGAAAGTTCCAGTTCCTTCACTCTTTTCACCATCCAGTGATAGCTTTAAGTTTAAAGATAAATCTTGTATGTCTCTCAAAGAATCACCAGGTGAATTCGGTTCTGGATTTTCAAAGCCAACATTACTTCTCTGCCACTGTGGTTGCCTTGGCTTGCACATGGCTATCCGAGACAAATATGTTTTGCAGTGCTCCGGCCAAGAAAACTGATGAATATTTTTCAGCCCATTCTGTCTGCACCTCGCCCACAATTGCTTGTCCGAAACAAGTTTTAGAAGAGCATCAGCAATAGACTGCTGATCGTGGGGATCAACTAGTACACCGTTGTCAAGAACCTGCAACAAATTCATCGTCAGTACCAACAAGTATTGTTTAGAACATCAAACTTGCTCCATATTTATATAAGGCGCAAGAACAGCCTTCAAGTTCCAATTGATAGAGATGATGAACTAACCTTGTGAATGTCAACTGGACCCCCGTTTTTTGTGGCAACAATAGGCAAACCATATGCTGCTGCCTGTTTACAGAATAGCTTATAATGTCAAAATCTGACGTAGAAAAAGTATAGGTATAGCAGACAACTTTAAGTACCTCGATCAAAGTAAGCCCAAATGGCTCGATAAATGCCGGATTAATAAAAACACCCTGTAAAAGAAAAAGAAGAAAGAGTTGATAATTTATTACAAGTAGAATAATATGACAATCATTCCATCATCCAGAAGTCAAAATTTTTTACATCCAAATAAAAGATCCACTCTCCCACCGAAAAGAAAGATGATTATAATTTCTTAAATAAAAAAATTAATTCATCAGCTGTACCTTCGTTTTTGCTGCTAGCCCGTAAATATCAGGAACTTCATGCTGCTTGTGGTGCTTGGGATATGCTACTTGGCCATACAAATCATACTTGTCAATCAGTTTAAGAATCGAGAGAAGCACAGTTGCATTTGTGCCAGACATTTCATCAATATTATCACGGTTTCCCATTATTAATGTCTGCAACAGCCAGAGACGTGAGATCATTGGGATAAAACTAACATATAAGAAAACTAGATTGACAGTGTCATCAAGTTCAGCTCAAATTCATGGACATACAAGATTAGCAAGCTCCCTTAAAGGTCGGCACTCTCCAAATGCTTTGACTAAATTTGTAATATTCTTTTTAGGGTCCGGCCGAGCAAGGGCAAGAATCATCGGTTTGCGTGGGTTTGTAAAGAAACGCATTACCTGCATACAATATCTATTATCAGATCACTGCTCCAATAACAATATGTTATAAAATGTTATCAGAGTTTTAACAATCAAAAGAAAGGTCAGTAAAGTGCAGAATCAGGCAATTATTAAAGAATAGTATAAAGAAAAAAGTATGGTTATAACCTCGGACCAAATTGGTGGGTCAGGAGTAGGATCTTCTTCATTTCTTTCTGTATCCCCATCCATGTCTCCTTCATGTGGAACAATATGATGAAACTCCATTCCAGGAGGAATTACCTAGATATTATTGTAGCAACATAAGCACAAACAAAGCTAATAAGAGAAAGAACAATGAAAATTAACACTTTAACAGCAACAGAGTTCCTGTGCAAAGAAGTATTGTAGGCAAGAATAACAAACAAAAAACTGATATCTTGTTACTTACAACCATACGGGGCATAAACCTCCCATGGCAGTTGACACCCCTTTTGATCCTTGCTCTAAGTTTGCGCTCCAGTACTGGATCAAAGCCATCATAAAGGCGCCACTGCTCTTCTATCTCCTGTCTAGTGCTGGTTATAACAATTTCAGAGCTATCAAGAGATAATTCCTCAGCCTCTATCCGCCGCATGATTTTGTAAGTCATATTTATTTCGTCCCTTGATTGCCGACCCTGTTTCAATATCTGTTCTAGCTTATCTCTACCAAGTGAGTGGCCAGTGAAAAGCATTGGCACATTTAGAGCCCCAGAAAGAAGAGCTGCAGAATCACCCGCATCTGCATAATGTCCATGAATAGCAACAGGCCAGACTGGCTGCCCACCGCCAATTTGCTCACCTAGAACTTTGGACATCTGTCGGATGTGACTAAGTGCACAATCAACAAACTCAGGAATATGAGGCCAAAGAAGTTCTTTGGGTATATATTTATCTTTTGGACCGAAGGGGATACGAATAATATAAGCACCACTGCTCTCACCAAGCTCCTGCATTGAGCTCTCTGTAGTTCTTGGCGTAAGCATCTCCGTTGGTTCAGCATAACTCCAATCAACATCTGGAGCTGACACTTGTCTTGTCAGCAAATCAACCCGATAAACTCCTGGCATTGTGCCCAAGGCCCTAGCAAGTTCTACTACATACTTGACCTGTGTACAGCACAACAAAATTCAAATTTTCCCAATGTGCAGTAGGGTAATTGATCATCTTTGAAGCAGATATAACACACTCAACATACAGACCACATTGACAGGATTAAAAAATGTGGGAAAGAAATACCTGGCCACCTGTATCAGAATCACGACCAAGCTCCATGTTTTCACCCCTTATCAAACCATGAAGACTGCAGGAAGACAGCTGGTTAGAAAGAACTACATTACATCATAAATGTCTGAACAAAGCGCACCTTGAAAATATGAATCACTAAACAACGGCTGTAACAAGTCAGCATATTAGAAGCGCAGGTCATGCCTTATCAAAACAATATAGAGCTTCTTTTCTTTGATCTGATCAGCCAAGTTCTCCATCAAATCAACCGAAACAATTCTACGCATTCTTCCTTGAACACTATCGCCATGAGCTGAACCATCACCAGGAAAATCTCCTTTCTCTCCTTCTGAAAGGTCTTCAGACATGTCAGCAGTTGCCTCCCTGCGGCCTCTTTCACGTTCAAGGTGACGCTTAGCATTACGTTGAACTTCCTCCCCCTCAAGCTGAAAAGCAACCAAATACGAGGAGAGAGAAAAAAATAACACAGGTGAAACAACATAGTGGTGCTCTATACAATGTTCATTACCAATCAAACCATCAAGGATAAACAGCTAAAATTTAGAATCAATATAAATTGTCCCTGGTCTAAAATAACATGTTGACATAAGTTATTCAATCAGAGTAGTTCACATAATGCTAAAATTTTAATTTATAGCTTAATTCCAAAAAGAGAAATGGCTAGACATGCTGAATAGCAAGCAATTTGGTATTCAACTTAAAAATCACCGAGCCAAATGAAAAACAAACAAAAAAAAAAAAAAAATCGCATTATCCTCATGGACAAGCAACTTTACTATCGTTGTTGTGAAGGTCATCACAGTTGACCCAAAAACAACACACAAAAGAAATAAAAGAAAATAAATTCACTTCTATTCTACTAACCCCTCAACACCAAATCCAGCACCAATGTTGTTTGAACCAGCCGACCGGTCGGATTGGTTTAACCTGGTACCAGTAGCTTTGAACTGATTAAATCGAGAATCGGTAAAACCAATATTTAAAATTTTTTTATTTTTTAATCGGACCGATCCACCGGCAAACTGGTGGCATCAGCAACCGATCCAGTTTAATAAAACATTGTCCATCACAATCAAAGGAGGAGTTTCTACATTTATTTATATACATATCAAAAGCCAAATTATATTAGATGCGAAATTCAAACCGAAATAGCATAAAAAGAAAAGGAAAAATAACCTGCTTCTTCTTTCGAGCCAAATTCCAAATCCTCCAGCACATATTCTCCAGTCTCGTGTTCCTCTCCTTAGGACCCCTCGTAGCAGCAGCCTAAAACCAAAAAAATATATTTAAAAAAGTATACTTAAATTAAACACTCAAAACAGTCCATTATTCAAATTGAACACAAAAAACAGAGAGACCGGAAGAATTTCGAGTACTACTATGTTTAGAAAAGAGAGAGAGAGAGAGAGAGAGAAAGAGTGAGAACAGCCAAAAAGAAGGTGAAAACGAAACCGTACTCGAATCCAAGAACGGTGGAGATCGGTCTCGTCGAAACCAGTGATAACCTCTTCCACGAAGTAACGAGTTGGACTGAAATGACCTCTCTCCCTCAGCAACAATGACGATTTCGCTTCATCGATCCCTGGACCAACGTCCAAGATCGCTTCCAGGTAACTGTTTATCCAATCGTTTCCCGCCATTCTTTGACTGAAAAAATCCACCAAACAAATACAGAAGAATTAAAAAAATAAAAGAAACCGAAGAACTGAATTTACAGAGTCTATGGCGGTGTCGCAAATATTAAAAAAAAATTAAATTAATGATAATAGTATCATTAGGTGCTAGAAAACGGATGATGAAACAGCGGAAATCTATTAAAACCTGATGAGCCAGTTATGTTATATTTTTGTTGGGTTTTGTTTCCTTTGGGTGCCAAGCGGAGCTTTTGAATTTAAATACAGGGATGAGGTTGACGCGTGTGATAGTTTTCTTGGTTAGAGGGACCAACACGTGTTACGTGATGAAGAAATAGGATATAATATTTTAACGGATAAACTACACATAAAGTCACTAAATTATTAATAACTTTATATTTTAGTAACTTAACTTCAAAAAATTATAAAATTATTATTTAATTATTCAAAAATTCTTATTTAAATTATTAAGCTATTAAAATGGTTGTTTTATAATCTTTTCTATTCATTTCACCTACACTATCTGAAAACATTCTTTCCTATTCTTTTTTACAAATCAATTTATATTAATAAACTAATTTTAAACATTACAATTTTATAAATTAAAATTCAAATAATTTTTTTTCTAATACGAGACACTTTAGAAGTATCCAAATTTACATATAGTAAAAGTATCTAAATTAATTTTGACCATTATTTTAAAGAAAAAAAAAACGATTTTTCTCTATTTCTCTTTGACCTCCTGACTACGGACATAATTTTGTGTCAGAGTAAAGCAACATAGTCAAATTTCACCTCGGTATTTAATTGTTATTTAAAATTTTGAAAATAAATAAGGGTTAATTCCACAAGATGGCCCAATGTATAGACTAAACTCTAAATTTATCCTAAGATTTAAAATTCTATAACTGAATCCCAAAATATTAAATATTGTAGGATTTGACATTATGTCCAAAATGGATCTAACGCGGAGCGAAATTTTAACACATGAATACCAATTTAAACATGTGGAGCAATCAGGTCAATTTTACCTTTTAGGGTTTGAAATTTTAAGGATTTTCATACCATCCTGTTTCTAATTGCTTCATATGTTTAAGTTAAATTGGCATCTACATCAAATTTAACAAAAAAAATTCAATGATAATATACTTACATTTTATGAATGGAATAAATCTCAAAATTATATATGAATTATGGTTTAATGTGTAATTGTATACATAAAATTTGATTTTGTGTAATTTTATACATAAAATTTTGATTTGATTTAATTGTTGTAAATTATTAACACAATTATTGATTTAAGTCCTTTTATGTTTATATATTGCATACATAAATAATTATATTTATCCTATATAAAAATAAATTGATGTATTTATTTCTTTAAATGTGCATGATTTAATCAAAAGTATATATTTGAATAACAATTAGAGTTCCGCGTGTACAATTACACTAAATTAAAGTTCATGTATACAATTGCACATTAAATCAAAGTTCATGTATAATTTTGAGATTTATCCCTTTATGAATTGAATTGATTTTTTTTTAATTTGGAGGTTAATTTAAAATATGTCCATAATTTGAAGACATCTCATGGAATTAACACAAAAACTCATGTGGATAATTATTATTTTACAACATATACATATCGGAATAATCTATATAATAAATCAAATAATAATTTAGAGAACATCTTAAATAGAAAAAAAAATAATGCATGGTAAAAATTAAAATAGAGAAGGATTTTTTTTAATAATTTTATTTTAGATTTTGATCATATTTATTTTTTTATACAATGTTTAGAATTATTTTTAGTCTCTCCTCAACTCATAAATAGAAGAATAAATGCTTTAATATACTCGAATTTACATCCTTCTACATTAACAATTATACCATACTAATTGAGTTAAGACTCAAACAACAATAAAAAAATTATTATCAAAACTTGTTATAAATGTTTAGAATAAAATAATTGTTGTGATAAATTGGTAAGCCAATATTGCACTCAATTTATTGCTTAAAAATATTAGGAAAAAGTTTTTTTTTTTTTTTAATTTCTGAAAATGGATCATAAAAGTGGGAACAAGATCCGATAACTTCTCATATTTCTTGAAAAACACTACTTAGAAAAAGCCAAAAAGCAGCAAGAATAATGTTATGGATAAATTAGCATAATTAGCCCAAGTTTACACATGGTTATTGTTAAAGTCATAAACAAGTTCTTCTATGGCTAATTTGTGTGTTTCAAGTTGATTGGCATGAGATTCAATCTATATGTTTATAAGTATTTTCTTCCTTTCCCATTGTAATGTTGTAGTTAACTTATATAAAAAAGTTAAATAAAAAATAAAAATACAACTTTTTATACCCTATTTTTGAGTAAATAAAAAATAGTGAAATTTTAAAAAGGACAAAACATTATTAAGTGGTGTTAGAAAAGACAGTTTTAAAATCTCATTTTCATAAATCAGGTTCGTAAATATTAAGTTAAAATATTTACAGAGTTGATATAAGATTTTATTAAAGTTTGGCCTATTAATTTTATCTATTAATTGTTTAATTTAGGTGTAGGGACTAAATTATAAAAATCTTATCACTATAAATTTTTATTTGACCAAAAACTTAAAAATTTAAATTCTATTTAAACAAAAGCCTAAAATAAAATTTAAACCATTTTAGAATATGTGATAGCGGCTAATGGTTGTTTAAACTAATTAATACATAATTAGTTAAATTAATTAAAGTTAAACATGTTTTCATCGAAGTATAAAAACAAAACTTAAGTGGAAGGAAACAGAATAGTCTTCATCTTCATCTTCCACATCCGAATTCACGATTGAAAGAAAAGAAGAAAAATTCCCAAGGGTTTTAAGCTTTCGGTCATGATTTGGTTAGTATAATTAGTCATTTTCTTGTAAATTTTATGTTTTTTAGGTTATGAGAACTTGATTTCGCTAGCTAATGTATTAATTTGTAAAACTATTAAAAATTTTTGAATTAAAATTATTAATTTCTTGAAGAAATTGGTGTTAAATTGATAGATTTTAAGTTTAGATGTGGAAAAGGACTAAATTATAATATATAATTGTTAGTTTTGTTCAAAATGGCTAAAGTGAATAAATTATGAAATTTGTAATCTCCCAAATTCGGTCTAGACATTATGGCCAAATTCCGAAATTACATTACATTAGCCACCTAAATAGCTAAGTAAAAATGTCAAATTTTAAAATCACATTTTTGTTAAATTTCAAAACTTAAGCGTGGTTGCATAAGACTTTGCTGAAAACACCAGTTAATTAGGTCATCCATTGTTAAGTTCAATTTATTTATTGATTGTGTCATTTAAAAAAACTTAGTTAATTACATTGAAAAATCCCTTGTCAAAATCTTAGTATTATCATTGTGCAGTGGAAAATTATCGTGTTTGATTTTCAAAGAAAATTCCATATTTTAAATCATATTTAAACCAATTTCCAAAATTGTTCAATTTTCGTCAAAATTCATGCATGAAAAAAAGTCCTAGTTGAAAAATGTTCCATACCACAATTCATACTTAAATAAAAATTACAATCCCAAATAAAAATAATACCAAAATAATTAAAAAATTTTTATAAAAATTTGAATGCCAAAAATTCCTTAAAGAGACCTCCGAATGTCTAATCCAAGCCTAGTCCTGAGAATTATATGTAAGGAGTAAACTAGGGGATAAGCTCAGTGTGAGTCCATACAATATAGTATTCAATCAATCAAACAAACATTCATTTATTACACAGTTCAACTAATTTGTCATGGCACTACAACATATGAGTATGACATGCTAAATGTTTCAATACAATAATCCTACCCATTCATCCGCTACACACCATGAATTTCCCAAACTCGTCAACTCAACTCCAAAATAGTATGGGATAAACCCATTGTGTATAAAACCACCAATATCAGTATGCAGATAAAACTGCCAGTAAAAGTAATTGCAGACAATCAGCCAGAATAAATGTGATAAATCGTCGAATCACCTCAAATCTCTAGTGTAGTGCACTGAAAACAATAATGCGAACTTTAGATGCCGCCTAGTTCTCCACGGAACTCCTTCGTCAACCTTAAAAACCCACCCCATGCCAATGCAATTATGATGTACCATCAGTGAAGCACATCATGCTTATCAGTAAAGTTTCGGTACAATGGCATGCTTATCATGCTTTTCAATAAATAATAATAGTGTACATCTAGCATACTTTCAATAATTAAAAGTAGTGGCATGTGTACATACTTTCAATACGGTCAAAATTAAATATGGAATGTAACATAATTTTGTACATATCACAATTTCAGTCAAGACAACATACATGCACATAAACAAGGATACATAATCTAGCATGCTATATTTGCATTCAATTCGCACATTCGTCACCCAAACAGAATATTTAACAACCAACTTTTGGAATATTTGCAAACCTGATTCAGCATTCCATTTATTAACATTTAGGCCATTCGACCAAACCACAGTCACCAAGCAAACAATATTATTTAAATATATTAATTTAAATTTAAGTTCTTTAGTTTCAAAGAAGACCCACACCTAATTAACGTGAATATAAAACCCTAACTTAACACCACAACTCTTATTTAAATATATTAATTTAAATTCGACTAAATTTCATTTAGACCTGTACATTCCCAAGAATAAAATAACCCTATAAGGTTCGACCACAATAGGGAAAATACAGTGAGCACTTATATTCGTATTTGGGATTCCTACTTACTTTGTTTCGGCTAACAATGGTGATACAAACAACTTTTATTGTCACTACTGATCCGAAATGTTCAGATTCGTCCCTTTAACAAGAATAATTTACAAAATTAGTATAAGAAGATCGGTTAAAGTATTAAACACAATCAATCAAAATAGAAAACTAAAAGAAGGGAAACAACATTTGATCTTGCTAGAATCGGGACTTACGCTTTACCTGTTTTGGCTTTATAATGAACGATAGAAAAATAATGATCCGAACAACCACCACGAGGGCCAAGGAAGTTCAACCAAGGGTAAGCACAAGCAAAAACTAGCAGCGAAATCAAAAGAGAAAATCGATGGAAAGGAGGCTTAGAGGGGCAAAAAATGTAAGGGAACATATGGCAGCTTCCAACTCAATGTGCGATAAAAGGTAGAGAAAAGTGTAACACCTCTAACCCATATCTGTCGCTGGAACAACATTACGAAGTATTACCAAAGTTTACAGAACAATTACAGATAATTCATATTATTTACTATTCATATCCAAAACTAATCATATTCTCCCTTGAATGGACCCTTGAGGTCCAATTTAAGGATTAGAAAAAAGTCTAGACTAAATCAGGATCACAGAAAAATTTTCATAAAATTTCAAAATTTTACTTATATACAAGGGTCACACGCCCGTGTAAATAGGCCGTGTGGCTCACACGGCCAAGTGACATACCCATGTCTCAAGTCGTGTGGCATATAAGGTAGGGCACATGCCTGTATCCCTAACCCGTGTAACTCTCTGACTTGCAACTTAATTAAGTGCAGGGATCACATGGCCAACCCACACGCCTGTGTGCTAGGCCATGTAGTCAATTTAATTTTTGAAAACTAGGTGCAAGTTTCACACGGTCATGACACACACTCGTGTTCTAGGCCATGTGTTACACACGGCTGAGACACACGCCCGTGTCTTAGCCTGTGTGTCCAATTTTGAGCATTTTGTTTCTAAATTTTAAGATGCAGAGGACACACGACCAAACCACATGCCCATGTGCCAGGCCGTGTGTCACACACAGACAAGATACACACCCGTGTGTCTACTCGTGTAGACAAAATAAGACCATTTTCTAGCCTTATTTCTCACCCAAAATTTTCCAGTAACCTACACTAACACTTACAAACATATACCAACCAATTCAAGTCATATAAATCAAGCTTAATACAAGCACAATGTAAGTTATATTAACATGTATATTCAAATGATTAAGCTTACTAAATTTTCATTTATGTACTTAGGTAAATTTGTATTATTTATACTAATTCAAATTCATTTACCATTTGATTCATATTTCATATTCTACTTAACCATTTCAAAACATATCAAACATGATATGGTCTTATAATTATATATCAAAACATACTATTCTAGCCATTCCAATAGCTAGTTTACAAACATCTATTTTCATACCAACATTGGCCTAATTAGTCGATACATGTCATTATACCAAAGTAAGATATCTATTTATACCAAAACGAGCTAGAGGATAGTGCGATGATACTCTGACCAATTTCCAACCTTTACGAGCTTCCTAGCACTATAAAACAGAAGAAAATGAACCTAGTAAGCATTCAATGCTTAGTAAGTTTGTATAACATGAATTTATCTTACCATATATTTACATTTAAGATAAGCATGTAATAATACATCCAAGCAATTTTGCTTATAGCCTAAAACCCAATTTCAACAATCATGTTAGTCAAGTAATTCACATAATACCAAGAACATGGATGAGCTCTCATTTAATGTCTTTCATATACATATGCTTTCCATATCATTATTCCATATTACATGTACACTTTAATGACAATTCATTTCAAGTTCAGTTTAGCCATGTTAGAAGTTTACCCGTTGAATTTAGTTTGAAATATCAATGGATACGCTCATGTAGTACACTTTAATGTACAAAACTAAAATCTGTCCATTCATATCTAAGGGTACCCAATTAGGGCACATAATTGGGAAGTACACTCTTGAGCCTTGTAACGGGAAGCTCCCATAGAGCTATTTCAGAAAGCTCATAAAGAGCCTATTGGGAAGCTTATTCGGGATATATATTACGGGAAGCTCATAAGAGCCATAATCGGGAAGTTCATAAAGAACCATATCGAGAAGCTCTGGATAGCCAATATCGGGAAGTTCAAGCGAGCACTATCAGGAAGCTCATGAAGAGCCTATAATCGGGATACTCATAAGAGATAAGGTGTGTCCACAATAAATGTAGGATCACAACCTATCGGGACACTCCGAAGAGCTATAACGGGAAGCTCATTGAACCATATAATGGGAAGCTCGAAAGGGCTTATAACGGGACGCTCGTAAGAGCTGTGGTGTGTCTACAACATATGCTGGACCTCAACCAATACGAGAAATCATGTATCCATCAACTTTCATCTATTCAAACGGGATTTGACATTTTTCTAGCATTATCGGATATGTGATAATTTCATATATTTATAATATTTATACAATTCACATAAACACATTCAATTCAAACATAAAAATATACACAATTTAGTTTCACGAACTTACCTCGATACTTGTTCGTATACGAAATCTACTAATCTAAAACTTTTTGTTTTTCTCGATCCATCTCAGTATTAGGTCTTTCAAGATCTATATAAATAAATTTAATAATCAATTTAATATAATTCAAATTCAATTGGATTCAATTTCGTCCCTAGGCTCAGAAAATAAAATTCATGCAATTTAATCCTTATTCCAAGCCTAACTAAAATTTTCATAACTTTTACAGCACATGTATTTCACAAAATTTAAAATTTTTCTATAACTTTTACATCTTTACAATTTAATCCCTAAATCATAATTTCATCAAAATTTAATTAGTAAAAGTTGTTTATCTATCAATAACCTTCCATTTTCTACCATAAATTTCAAATTTTCAGCATAGTCATCCATGGAAAAACTTTTATACTTTGATAACTTTTCAAATTAATCCCCAAAATAGATAGATTAAGGTATTCCGATCTCAAAAATATAAAAATTACTAAAAACGGAACAAGAATACTTACCAAATTAAGCCAAGAAAGCTTGCTTTCTCTTTCCTAGGGTTTCCATGTATATTTTAGGGAAGATGATGAAAATAAGATGATATTATCTATTTAATTATTTATCATCCATTAATTTTTTTCTACTTTCCAATTTAGTCCTTGCCTTTTTCTAATTTTCCATCGATAATTCATCAAAAATATCTACTAACTTTTCTTTAATGGTCTAATTACCTTATAAGGACCTCAAGTTTTGAATTTCATAGCTATTTGGTACTTATAGCTATTAGAATCCAACTTTTGCATTTTATGCAATTTGGTCATTTCCATAATTAAATATATAATCGGTAAATTTTTTTCATCAAAATTTTCATATGACATTCCTATCATAATGTAGACCATGCAATAATATTAAAATAAATTTTCTTTCCGGTTTGGATTTGTGGTCTCAAAACTACTTTTCCGATTTCACTGAAAATGGGCTGTTACAAAAAGAAAATTAGCAATAGACGTCAATTTGATGATATTGACAGCAACAAAATCAGATCAAGAAAAGAGAAAATAATGATGAAAAATAGCAGCCATGATAACTAGAGGAAGACAAATAAGAAAGCTAGACTTGGGTAGCAATAATGGAAGAAGAAAAAAGAAATAAAAGAAAACAGAAAATAGAGAGGAAAGAGAAGAGAGGGACGACATAAGGGAAAAAGAGAGAAAAGAGGATAAATTAATTTTAAAAAAACTGATAACTTATTAGATAATTTAGACAATCATTTTTCTAATTCTAGAATAATCAACTTAATCAAATTCTATAGAGTTTAAGTCAAACTGAAATCTAACAACTGACAAAGGTTGAGTGACACAAGCTTAAAATAAAAAGAATTTTGTAAGCAAGGGGAATTGAACTAAGGTTTCAAGAATATCCACTCCAATTCTTAACCATTAAGCCAACTACTCATTCTTATTAGAAACTCAGAATTATATTAATAAGAAATTCAAGATGTGACAACTCTCCCCTCATTAAAAGAAATTTTGACCTCGAAATTTACCTGGATTGAATAGGTGAGGATATTGCTGACGAAATGAGTCATCTAGCTCCCAAGTAGCTTATTCAGTCCCATGCTTTCGCTAAAGAAATTTAACCAATGGGATCTATTTTCATCTAAGTACATTTACCTCCCTATCTAAAATCATACTGGGTCTTATTCAAAAGTCAAGTCTGGCCTAACTTTGATCTCCTCCATCAAAATAATGTGATAAGGATCTAATAAGTACCATCTTAACATTTACACATGAAACACATCATAAATGTGGTCTAGCTCGGGGACAACTCAAGTTGATAAGTCACCTGTCTAATTCTCTTAAGAATATGATATGGTCCAAAAAATCTAGGGCTCAACTTGCCCTTCCATCCAAATCTCAATACCTTTTTCCACGGTGAAACTTTCAAGAAAACCTGATTGCCGACACTAGACTTGTAACATCCTGATTTAGGGCCTAGTCAGAATAGTGGTTTCAAGACCACAAATCTAAAATAGAAATATTTCTTTTATGATTGTTTTGAGGTCCGATATGTTTGTATGATTATGTGAAATTTTCATGAAGAAATTTTGTGAATAAGTGCCCAATTTAATTTTTAGGACTAAATTGTGAAAGTTGTAAAATATGATATTCTAGAAGCTTTAAGTATGAAATAGCTTTAGATTATTAATTAGAGGTCCTTAAATAGAAATTTTCCCAATTTCTACATTTTTGGACAAAAATGGGCATGCATTGGTAAAATTTGAAAGTTTAGTAAAAAATGCATTTTGGTCATTTGGTTAATAAAAGATTAAAAAGGGAAAAATCAAGCAAAAATGTGCTCATCTTCATCAAGCAAGTCCCGAAATTTCTAAGGGTTCCATAGCTAGGTTTTTTTTTTCATTTTCAAGCTCAATAGTAAGTGCATCTTAGCCCCATTTTTAATGTTCTTTACATTTTTGAAGTCGTTATCAACCGATCTAGCTATTTCTACCATTATTTTGAACTAGGGTCCATGTTCAAAAAGTTACCCATGTGTGACATGCAAGTATTTTGATGTTTAATGAAGGAATATGAAAGTTTGATGTGTGACAAACATCTTTTACCAAGTGATTTTTCATGAAAACACATAAAAAGGTCTAAATTGTAAAAGTTATAAAATAGGTAGTCAAAATGTGTTTTAAAAGAAAATGTGGGCTGTTATAAGCATGAAAATGGTTCGACTATGCTTGTATGTTAAAGAAATTGAGTACGTTTCATTTTACGAGCCTAGGGACTGATTTGTAAATATGTGATAATTTAGGGGAAAAATTATAATTTTGCCAAGGTATGATCTATGGATTGATTTGAACAATGTGATGATTAAATAAGTGAAGTTTGCTATTATAGATTAAGAGGAACGAAGTCCGAACCTAAATCGAAGAAAGAACTAAGTTGCGGACTAAATTGTATAACTAGTCATATTTTGTTATCGAGGTAAGTTTGTGGGTAAATAAAGCAACATTACTTCATTATGTATCTAATGCTTTATTATTGCATGATATGTATAATTGTTCTATAAATTTTGATGTACAATGACTCGATGACGATGTGACGAGGTTTTGATGTCTCGAAATTCCTGTTGAACCTTAAGAATTGATAGGATATAAATGTCATGACATTAGGGTTATTGAGATCCCATATAAGACCATATCTAGGACATGGCATCGGCATCTGATAATGTGATTACGTGTAAGACCATATCTGAGATATGGCTTCATTGTGAGATTTCGTGTAAGACCACATCTCGGACATGGCATCGATATGAAATCCCGTATAAGACCATATCTGGGATATGGCATCGGCATCGATATGTGATCTCATGTAAGACCATATCTAGAATATGACATTGGCATTCTACCATGTGTATGAGATTTCACAAGCATCCTTAGTATTCCAAATGGTTCAATGAGTAACTCAGGAGTATGTCAAAAAAATGGCAAGGTATGAACATGTTGAAAGGGTATAAGTATGTACACGAAGCTCATAATTCTTAAGTTATGCATCGATAAGGTCTCAGTTAGAAGTGAATGAATGGATCATGAGCATGAACTTTATTGTACACTATGTTAATGACTTAATTCAAGATGTAACTATGATACTTGATGACATTGTGACAAGTTATATTTACGCTATGTACATGATAATGCATGGCTAATGTTGTTAATTATTTACATACAAACTTACTGAGCATTATGCTTACTCTCATTTCTTTTCCATTTTTCTTATAGTATAGCCAAGCTAGCTCGGGGATCGAAGGACTTCGGAGACTCGATCGCACTATCAATTGGAATGTTTGGGGTATAACTAGTTTTAACATTTTGAGTATGGCATGTATAGGGACTTGGTCTTTTTGTTATATGTCATATTGGTTTAGCCAAATGTGTTTTCTCATGATGATACTTGATTCATTTTGTATAAGGCCATTTGATATTGGCTAATATTGATTTTAAGTAAAATTGCATAATGATGCATTCCATGGATGTGGCAATTTGTATGTTTTATATTGTTGAGTATATGATTGGTTAAGTATGCTAGAAATGGTATGAGGATGATGTGATAGTGTCTAGTTATGGATATGTTAGTTGCTTAAATATACTATGAATTATACCAATGTATTGGTGCTTGTGTGTTTATGTTTCAAGGTGGCAATTGGCTTGGTAAATAGCATATACATTGTCCACACGGGTACACACACGGACGTGTGTCTAGGCTATTGTGACACACAGTCAGCCTTACGGGCATGTGAATAGGCCGTGTGTTCCCTGCACCTTAATTTTTAAGAAATAGAATACCTAGTATGGAGCACACGGGCAGAGACACGGGCGTGTGTCTTGGAAGTGTGAAGGCTACGGCCTAGAACATGGGCATGTACTAGGCTATGTAAAATTATTTTAGGTTCGAAATGGAAAATATTTCAACACGGGCTGAACACAAGGGCGTGTTTCTCAGCCATGTGGATGGCACAGCCTTGAACACGGGCGTGTTTCAAGGGCGTGTAAAGTCTGTATGTAACGCCCTGATTTTCAGGATTTTTCGGGTTTCTGTGATTTTTGGTAAATTTTTAAAATTTTGGTGTTCTAAATATTGGAATTGAGTTTAAAAGTGTTAGTGGGCCTTTAGAATGCCCAAGCCTAAGTTAAAACCCGGTAAAATATCAAGTTTGGATTTTAAGTGAATAGGAGACTTGGTTAAGTGGGCTTTTAAGAAAAACTTCTTGTATTATGACACAAAATGGAGCTTTGGCAAAGTGGCAAGGTGGTGCCATTAAGTTCCTAAAAAAGTGGCGCCTGGGACGGAATTAAAGGTCCAGGGTTCAAGTTGCAAGGTTAGTGTATGGTTAATTTTAATTTTTAGGCATGTGCCGGGCATGTGATCATTTAAGTAGAATCGGCTAGGGCCTTAGGAAGGTTGGGCCGATTGCTTTGTTAGTAATTAGGGTTAGTTTCTTTTCTTTTTCTGTCATGACAAATTAGGGTTAGCCACCTAAAAGCTTTCACTTTCATTTATCCTTCTCTAAGTTTTCACAAAAGCCGAAAACGCAGATTCCTTCTCCTCTGTGCCGATTTCTTCTTCCTCTTCTTCTCCTCCATTTCTTTCCTTTCCTTTTTGCTTTCTACCTCAGCTGAACATCCCAAATCCATCTTTTCTTCAATTCCATCCTCCCTAAAACCACCATAGCCGATTGCCATAAAAGCCGAAATCTCGAAAACTTACCTCTTGTGCCGATTTCTCCAAGCTAATTCCCTCTATTCTTTTCATTCCTTTTGACCGAATTTTATCTTCTCTAAACCCTTAGTACCTGTTGGCAACACTAGTCCAAGATTATAACCCCAAATCACTATATTCTTCACCAGTCAAAAAGCCGAAATTGCCATAACCATAGGAGCTCATAGCCGAATCTTTAGATCTCTAATATTCGAGTTTTGCTAGCGTTTAGGGGATAGATCTGCATCAGATCTAAGTAGGAATATAAGGAGAAACTGTGGTAAGTACTCGTTATCCTATATTTACATTATTTTGCGATTTAGAAAAAGTCGAAGTCCCTAAAATCTAGGGAGGCTGTCAATTGGGGCTTAGGGCTCTAAGGGTCATTAACCAATGATTTCTTTTGGTGATTAGTGTGTTCTAGAGGTGATTGATCAAAAGCTTGGATCTTTGGAACAACTAGATCTAGATCTAGTCATCAATTTCGGCAAAGGTAAGATTTTGAGGGCCTTAGGGGCATTGGCCGAATATGGGTAAGTGAATATTGGGATTGTTTGTTGTAGTTTTGCAATCTAAGAATTGTGGTAATCGATTGTAGGACATCGTGGGGGATCTCTCTAGCAGTCGTCGCGAAATAGGTGCGTATCGAACCCCTTCTTTAGTCTAATTCGGCAAACGCTGAAATGCCGAAATGCTGAAATTCTAACATTTTGTGGGCTTGTGAGTGTGCGAATACTCATAAGATGTTAGAAATCATTAGATCTGAAATCACAAGGTGGTAAGCTAGTCGCGTATGGAATTTCGTATACTTCGGTAATTAGGTCTCGATGGGCTACAAATGGGCCCAATGGGCTTACGGGCCCATATGAGTAAAAATAGGCAATAAGTATGTTCTGTTAGACTGAAGGATCGAAACTGCTAAAACTGGAAAGTTGGTTATGAAACTTGGACTAAATGGGCTTAATTTGCTAATAGACACCGTAGGGCCCATTAGAGGTTTTAGGGCCAATAGCTAAAATTGTTAAACTAAGCTAAATAGACTACTGTGAAGACAAATGGATTAGTAGTGACTATATTATGCATGAAAACCCTAAAAACTGATAAAATTATTGAAATACCTTTATAGGTGGAAAATTACGATTTTACCCCTAGGAGTAAAATGACTGTTATACCCCTAGGGTTAAGTTTGACCCAAAATGCATGTTTTACTGTTACTGTTTAATGCATGCCATTATTATCTGTTGCATGGGACTGGGATATTGATGGAGGAATACTGAAAGTGGCTTGACCACGTACTGGAGGCCTTGCCTCAATTTACTGTTATCTGAGCAGCCATGCTGCAACTGTGGAGTGTAGGGCTAGGTGGGTTGAGTTATTCCCCACATGGTGTGTAGGGCTGGTACGGGTGGAGTGTAGCGGATGGATTTAGGCTGGGTCGGGCTTGCATACATCATATTATCTGTTCTATTCTGAAATGGGCCTATGGGCCATACTGTTAACTGAAAGGGCTAAGGCCCAGTTTACTGTATCTAGATAGGGCTTCGGCCCAGTGGGTTTGAGCTGACTTGGGCTCTGGATGGGCATTCTATACACACTGAGTTTTCCAAACTCACCCCCTTTCTTTCCATCCATGCAGGTGAGCCCTAGTTGGTAGACTTGGAGCTGGGAGGGATTCTGAGTAGCCACGAAGATTTAAATTTTTGGTTTTCAATTATTTCATTTTATTATTTATTTAGGTTATTTAATTTTGGTTTCTGGGTTGTAATAAGGCCGCTCTATTTATTTTATTTTGGGTTTTTAATTCTTTAATTCTTTAATTATTTTTAGCTTACGTAGGACATTGTTTGAATCGTTTTGAAATCGGTTAGCTCTACGGCGCATTTTTGTAAAAGTTACTTGTTTTCAAAATATTTCGAAAATAGAGCAAAGCTTCTGCATCATAAATGTTTTTATAAATAAATATCTTAAATACGTTTAAACTTAATTTGTTGTTCGTAGACAAGTCATAAGGTTAAAGTGTGGCAATGGATGTGTGCATGTCTAGGATTGGATCTAGGAAGAGCTTGGTACTTAAGCAGTCTAAATGACTCACCTCCTCTTCTCTTGAATCCTACCTGGTGCGTAGTCTCCATTCACTTTAAGCCATAACAAAGAAAGTCTGATTTTTCGATGCTTAAATTGTTTTTATAATAACATGTTTCTGCAACTACAAAGGTTTACAAGCTTTCGCAATTTTTCCATAAGATTTTACAAAGTTGTTTCGATTATTACAATGAATCACGTTTTGGAAAAAAATAAAGGTTTTATACAAGTTTACTGGTAAAAGTTCTAAACATTAAGAAGGGTTTTCAATGAAAACATGGTTTTCGAAAAACACTTCAATGTGACACACCAGACTTGGCCGTAATGTCTAGGCTGGGTTTGGGGTGTTACACTGCACCTAATTTAAGAGAATTTAATTCGTCAGACGGCCTAGCACACGGGCATGTTGCTTGGCCGTATGGTTTCATTTGATTGATGACATCATAAACAGAGAATTACACAGGGTATGGACATGGGCGCGTGTTACCACACGGCTTACCCACACGGGCGTGTCCTATATCCACACGGGCGTGTGACCCCTGTTTAGTGCAAAAAATTTTATAAGTTTATAAAATTTCTAGAAGTTCTCGGTTTAGTCCCTAACTACTTCCAATGCATGTTTAAGGCCTCGTAGGCTCGTATAAGGGACGATATACATATGAATGAATAGTTTTAAATTGAACAAAATTTTATGGCCAGGTGTTGGATGAATGTTTATGTTTAAGCCCGGTAACGCCTCGAACCCTATTCCGGCATCGGATACGGGTAAGAGATGTTACATTTAGTGATATCAGAGCTATGGTTTAGTCAATTCTCGGACTAGGTAGCGTGTGAAAGAGTCTAATTATACATGCCATACATATATTGTGATAGTGTGACAACTCCTGACGATTTTAAATATGTTTTCATATAGTAAATGGATCCTGACAGAGCTATGACGGATGAGGTGGAAAGTAACACGCTTGCTCCCGCTGATGGGACAGTGCCGCCAAAGAGTAGGCCGTGATTGTTGGTCAAGGAGGAGGAGAATAAGCTAGAAAAGTCTTTCTCCATATGATGAATGTATGGTATATGAAGTTTATTCGAATGAACCCGAACGCTCAACCCACTCCACCCCCACCTATTCCTCAGTATACCCCTGTAGCTCCTCAAGTTGTGGAAATGGTAAAAAGGGAAAAGCCTCCAGTTGAAAGAATTCAAAAGCAAGGGGCCGAAGAATTTCGAGCTAATAAGGATGATGATCCGGAAAGAGTAGAATTCTGGCTTGAAAATACCATCAAGGTATTTGATGAGTTGTCTTACACATTTGAGGAATGCATGAAATCTGTGGTATCACTCCTACGAGATTCGGCTTACCAATGGTAGAACACCTTTGTGTCGTTATACCGAGAGATAGAGTTAATTGGGAATTGTCTAGGAAGGGTTTCGCAATAAGTATATTAGCCAAATGTTTATTAATCAAAAGAGGAAGGAATTTCTGGAATTAAAGCCAGGCCAAATGACTGTAACTGAGTATGAGCGTGAGTTCATGAGACTTAGCAAATACGCTTGAGAATGTGTATCTACTGAGACCATTATGTGTAAGAGATTTGAGGATGGGTTAAACGAGGACATTCGATTATTTATTGGCATTCATGAACTGAAAGAATTCATTGTACTTGTAGAGAGAGCTTGCAAGGCCGAGAAGTTGGTTAAAGAGAAACGAAAAGTTGAATTGGTGTTTCATGACTCAAAGAAGAGACAGATGGGAAAGTCATTTTAGTCCTCATCCAAGAAATCGAGAGAATTCATTACTCAATTGAATGCTTTAGTTGGGTTCTCGAATAGAAATAGGGGTAAACAATATTCGGATCCTAAAGCTCAAACCACTTCGATTGTGAGTGTTGGTAATGCCTAACCAAATAGACCGAAATGTCCACAGTATGGTAGACGACACCCTGGTGAGTGCCGAGTGAATGATTGAACTTGTTTAAGTGTGGTTCCTAAGATCACTTTATTAGAGATTGCCCTGAAATGGTTGAAAAAGAGAAATTTTAGAGTGCGAGATCTGGTAATACCACCCCTAGAGGGAGACCACAGAGAAATCCGAGAAATGGAATGAGTAGCAAGAGTGCACCTAGAGAATCGGCTGTGAGACCCGAGGGTAGAGCACCTGCAAGGACTTACGCCATTCGCACTCACGAAGAGGCTTCATCTTCGGATGTGATTATAGGTACTTTTTCTCTCTATGATACTTCTGTTGTTACTCTAATTGATCTGAGGTCTACCCATTCGTACGTTTGTATGAAATTGGTATCTAGTACGATATGTCTGTTGAGTTTACAACATTTGTGATAAAAGTGTCAAACCCTCTAAGCAAGTATGTATTAGTTGACAAAGTATGTAAGAATTGTCCTTTGATGATTAGAGGTCATTATTTTCTGGCTAATCTTATGTTATTGCCGTTCGATGAATTTGACGTAATTCTTGGTATGGATTGGTTAACTGCTTATGATGTGATAGTAAATTGTGGAAGAAAATTTATTGAACTTAAATGTGAAAATGGGGATATTCTTCGGGTTGAACGAGGTCAATCGAACAGCTTACCTATAATGATTTCTTCAATATCTGCTAAAAAATGTGTAAGAAATGGTTATGAAGCTTATCTTGCCTTTGTAATGAATATAAAAGAGTCTGAGTTGAAAATCGAATTAGTGCCGGTAGTATGTGAGCATCCGGATGTGTTTCCAGAAGAGTTGCCCGGATTGCCTCCGATCAGGAAAGTTGAATTTGGTATTGAGTTAGTCCCTGGTACTACACCTATTTCGATTGCCCCATATAGAATGACTCCGATTGAATTGAAGGAGTTGAAAGCTCAGTTACATGAATTGAAGGATAAAGGTTTTGCGAGACCTAATTATTCTCTGTGGGGTGCTCCGGTACTATTTGTGAAAAAGAAAGATGGTTCAATGAGACTGTGTATAGACTATCGATAGCTCAATAAGGTGACCATAAAGAACAAGTATCCTTTGCCAAGGATCAATGATTTGTTTGACCAATTGAAAGGAGCCACAGTGTTTTCAAAGATAGACTTGAGGTCCGATTACTACCAGTTGAGAGTTAAGGAGTCAGATGTGCCGAAAACTGTATTTCAGATGAGGTATGGTCATTATGAATTCCTTGTCATGCCTTTTGGTTTAACGAATGCTCCTGCTGTGTTTATGTATTTAATGAACCGTATTTTTCGACTATACTTGGAAAAATTCGTTGGTGTTTTTATTGATGATATACTGATCTATTCTCGTGATAAGACTGAACATGCTAAACACTTGAGAACGGTTTTGCAAACTTTGAGAGACAAGCAGTTGTATGCTAAATTTAGTAAGAGTGAGTTTTGGCTTCGAGAAGTCAGATTTTTAGGACACATTGTTTCGGGTGATGGTATTAGAGTTGACCCAAGTAAGATTTTGGCTATTTTTGAATAGAAATCACCGAGGAACGTGTCAGAGATTAGAAGCTTTCTAGGCTTAGCTGGTTATTATAGACGATTTGTTAAAGGGCTTTCCATGAATTCTACTCCGATGACGAGGTTGTTACAGAAAGATGTCAAGTTCGAATGGATAGAAAAGTGCCAATAGAGTTTTAAGAAACTAAAGGCATTGTTGACTGAAGCTTTAGTTTTAGTACAACCTGAACTGGGAAAAGAATTTGTGGTTTATAGTGATGCATCCTTGAATGGATTGGGTTGTGTACTTATGCAAGAAGTAAAAGTAATAGCTTATGCCTCGAGAAAGCTGAAACTGCATGAGAAAAACTATCCGACACATGATTTAGAACTACCTTCCATTGTGTTTGCATTGAAGATCTGGACACACCATTTCTATGGAAAAAAATGTTAGGTATTCACTGACCATAAAAGTTTAAAGTACTTGATGACTCAAAAGGATTTGAATCTACGGCAACGGAGGTGGCTTGAACTATTAAAAGATTATGAACTAATAATTGACTATCGCCCAGGAAAGGCAACATGGTTGCTGATGCATTGAGTAGGAAATCCTTGTTTGTATTGAGGGCTATAAATACTCAGTTGACTGTATCTGATGATGGTTCTATTCTAGCAGAATTGAGAGCCAGACCAGTGTTTCTCTAAGAGATTTATGAAGCTCAGAAAAGTGACTATGAATTGCAACTCAAGAGAGTTCAGTGTGAGTTGGGTGTTGAATCAAATTTTCAGACTGGTTTTGAGATCTGTTTAATGTCCCGAGACAGAATCTGTGTACCGAGAGGTGATGAGATTATTCAGAAAATTCTACATGAGGTACATAGTAGTTGTTTGTCTATCCATCCGGGTAGTACGAAAATGTACAATGACTTGAAGAAATTGTATTGGTGGTCGAGTATGAAAAGGGATGTTTCCGAGTTTGTATTGAGATGCCTGATTTGTCAGCTAGTAAAAGCTGAACATCAAGTACTTTCTGGTTTACTTCAACCTGTGATGGTTCTTGAGTGAAAATGGGACCATATTACTATAGATTTTGTGACAAGATTGCCTTTGACACCGATGAAGAAAGATGCCATATGGGTTGTGGTGGATAGGCTTACGAAATTGACTCATTTTATACCGGTACATACTGACTATTCACTTGATAAGTTGGTTGATTTATATGTATCTGAAATTGTGAGACTTCACGGGGTACCTTTGTCAATTATTTCGGATAAAGATTCGAGGTTTAACATCAAGGTTTTGAAAAAAGTTGCAAGAAGCCTTAGGTACAAAGTTCAATTTTAGTACGGCTTTCCATCTGCAAATCGATGATTAGTCGGAGAGAGTAATTCAAATACTTGAAGACATGCTCCGATGTTGTGTATTGGAATTCCAAGGAAGTTGGGAAAGGTATTTACCGTTGGTAGAGTTTGCCTACAACAACAGCTTTCAGTCGAGTTTGAAAATGGCGCCTTATAAGGCATTATATGGACGTAAGTGTCGTATGCCTCTGTATTAGACTGAACTCAGAGAAAATCAGATTCATGGGGTTGACTTGGTCAAAGAAATTGAAGAGAAAGTTAAAGTGATTCGTAATTATTTTAAAGCCACTTCAAATAGACAAAAGTCCTATGCAGATTTGAAACAGAAAGAGATTGAGTTTCAAGTCAGTGATAAGGTATTCTTGAATAGTATCTCCGTGGAAGAAAGTTTTGAGGTTTGGCCGAAAGGGCAAATTGACTCCGCGCTTTATTGGACCATATAAGGTTACCGAAAGGATAGGGCTGGTAGCGTATCGGTTAGCTTTGCCATCTTAGTTGGAAAGAATCCATGATGTGTTCCATGTGTCTATGTTCCACCGTTATCGATCTGATCCTTCGCATGTGATCTCACCGACAGAGATTGAGATTCGTCCGGATATGACTTATGGAGAAAAGTCGGTTAAAATTTTAGCTCGGGAAGTCAAACAATTGAAAAACAAAAGTATCTCCCTTGTGAAAATGTTATGGCAAAGACATGGGGTTGAAGAGGCTACATGGGAGCCCAAAAAGGCCATAAGGAAACAGTACCCAAACCTTTTCACCAGTAAGATTTTCGAGGACGAAAATCCCTAAAGGGGAGAGTTGTAACATCCCTATTTAGGGCCTAGTCGGAATAGTGGTTTTGAGACAATAAATTCGAAGTAGAAATATTTGTTTTATGATTGTTTTGAGGTCCATGACATGTTTGTATGATTGTGTGAAAGTTTCATGAAGAAATTTTGTGAAAAAGTGCCCAATTTAATTTTTAGGACTAAATTGCGAAAGTTACAAAATATGAGATTCTAGAAGTTTTAAGTATGAAATAGCTTTGGATTATTAATTAGAGGTTCTTAAATAGCAATTTTCCCAATTTCTACATTTTGGACAAAAATGGGCATGCATGGGTAAATTTTGAAAATTTAGTAAAAAAAGCATTTTGGTCATTTGGTTAATAAAAAGATTAAAAACGGAAAAATCAAGCAAAAATGTGATCATCTTCCTCAAGCAAGTGCTGAAATTTCTAAGGGTTCCTTTGCTAAGGTTTTTGTCAATTTCAAGCTTAATAGTAAGTGCATCCTAGCCTCGTTTTTAATGTTCTTTACATTTTTGAAGTCGTTATCAACTAATTTAGCTATTTCTACCATTATTTTGAACTAGGGTTCATGTTCAAA
Organism: Gossypium stocksii; assembly: GCA_020496765.1. Lineage (NCBI taxonomy): Eukaryota > Viridiplantae > Streptophyta > Magnoliopsida > Malvales > Malvaceae > Gossypium > Gossypium stocksii. Next base: position 39,684,637 of record CM035629.1, read on the forward strand.
AATTTACCCATGTGTGACATGTAAGTGTTTTGATGTTTAATTAAGGAATATGAAAGTTTGATGTGTGATAAACATCTTTTACCAAGTAATTTTTCATGAAAACACCTAAAAAGGACTAAATTGTAAAAGTTATAAAATGGATAGTAAAAATGTGTTTTAAAAGAAAATGTGGGCTGTTATAAGCATGAAAATGGTTTGGCTAAGCTTGTATGTTAAAGAAATTGAGTACGTTTTATTTTACGAGCTTAGGGACTGATTTGTAAATATGAGAAAGTTTAAGGGCAAAATTATAATTTTGCCAAGGTATGATCTAAGGACTGATTTGAACAATGTGATGATTAAATAAGTGAAATTTGCTATTATAGATCCAGAGGAACGGAGCCTGAACCTAAACCGAAGAAAGAACAAAATTGCGGACTAAATTATATAACTAGTCATATTTTGTTACCGAGGTAAGTTTGTGGGTAAATAATGCAACATTACTTCATTATGTATCTAATGCTTTATTTGTAACACCCCTTTCTCGTGTTTAAGGCCAGAATAGGATACGAGGCATTACCGGACAATAACACAGCAAACTGTACAATATCAAGCCATAAAAATTCATTCCAATTTAAGACTTTTCAAACTATATCATTAAGTCCCTAAAATGGGCCTACGAGGACCAAAACATACTTTGGGAACCATTCGGGACTAAAACGATAACTCTTTAATACTTTTGAGACACTTAGGAAATTTTCTTGTTTTGGAGGGTTACACGCCCGTGTGGGCAGACCGTGTGACGACACACGCCGTATGGCTCAGGACACGGCTGTGTCCTCCGCCCGTGTAACCCTTTATTTATGACGTCAGCACACATTCAAGGTCACACGGCCAAGGCACACGCCCGTGTCCTAGGCCGTGTGGATGCAATTGAGGCTATTTACCAAGCATTTCTACCGTACAAAATCACTTATACACTTAGGCCAATTTCATCAGTATACAACATGTCAAATTTAGGCCTCCTAATAGCCACTATTAAAGCATAGACTCATTACTGTAATGACATGGGTCTAATGTACCATATCACCCTTACCTTGCCATTAACCACATACAACTTATATAACCATTCACATAATACATTTATCACATCCTTATCATGTACTAATTCATTCACCCATATGCAAACATACTCATTCATGTATTGCATCATTATGATTTATAACATAGCTAATATTAGCCATATCAAATGGCCTTATACAACAATAAAATTTCCCTTAACTTAGGCCAACACAATAACACATACACATATATTCAAGTCCCTATACATGCCATAAACTTATAAATACTTGAAATTCTTTTAATACCAATCTTAAGTTGATAGCGTGATTGAGTCTCCGCGACCTCCAACTCGAGCTAGCATCTACAACACTATAGGAAAAAGGAAAGGAAAAGAGTAAGCATTTTAGCTTAGTAAGTAAGTATGTAAATAGTAAATAATTCATTAATATGCTTCAATAAAACCTCCCAATGTGTTCTCAAAACAATATGGTCATACTTGCACATAGTTTCCACTTTTTACTCATGTTTACCCTAAGCTGTTTACTCGCGCCATAGTCACTAATTATTTTTATCTAGAGATATGGAACTCCAAATTTAGATCCACCAATTTTCCCTTAAACTAGACTCACATATCTCTTTACTATAAAATTTCCAGAATTTTTGGTTCAGCCAATCGGTACAGTTTATTCATTAAATTCTCCCCTGTTACGCTATCCAACGGTTACGACACCTCTTCACTAAAATTCATTATCTCATTGTACAGAATTTAAAATATGTTTTTTTTGTTTATTTTTAAAGTAGGATCATTAAGGAATTCAAACATATAAATCATATCCCAAAAATATTTTTGTACAATTTTTAATGATTTTCTAAAGTTGGAACAGGGGATTTTTGAAACCATTCTAACCCTATCTCACTATAATTTAAATATCTCATAAGATGTAATTAATTTGCTCACATCGTTTCTTTTATGTGAAAATAGACTCAATGATCTTTAATTTTACGTCTCATTCAGACTCTAATTCAATTTCCACCATTTTTGGTGATTTTTCAAAATCATGTAACTGCTGTTGTTTCAAACTGTTTTATTGATAATTTCACTCTTCCATGTTTTCCTCATATTACTTTCATTTATGCACACATAACACCAAGCATGTTCAATCCTAGCCATTCCAATGGATAACCATCATCAATATTTACTAGTATTCATGATAGCACTTACACCGTATCAACCTTACCACAAGTTCATTCACATATCGAGCACATTGCTCACATTATACATTTACCCACATATTCACTTGCTCACATATACACCTGCACTTATACACCACATAATCACACCAATCTCTTTTAGTAAGCTTTTCCTATTGAACCATTCAGACTAACCTCTGATACTTAGTGGTTTCAGCATATAGCTCCACCTACACATAACCCGGCTCTCGTGTACACATGGTGAACACTTGATATCACCCATGTGACCTAGCCATCAATTCCCCTAGCTCTCGTGTCTACATGGTGTCCAGCACCCGGAACCATACATGTGACCTAGCTACTTAGTCCCGTAGCTCTCGTGTCTACATGGTGTCCAACACTAGGAACCACACATGCGACCTAGCTACATATAGCATAGCTCTCGTGTCTACATGATGTACCCTCAGCACCATACATGTGACCTAGCTATCTTTAACCCGTAGCTTTCGTGTACACATGGTATACACCCAGTATTACACATGTTACCTAGCGACCACATAGAATCTCGTAGCTCTCTTGTACACATGGTGTCCTACCCTTGGAACCACAAATGTGACCTAGCTACACATTATCCGTATCTTTCGGTTTCCGAAGGTTCAATCGGGAACTCCAATTTCCATAATTCTCAAAATCATAAAAGTCATCCAATATTATTCATAATGTACATTAAAATATTATAACATAAATGAAAACAATGAATTATTTACATACAAACTTACCTCAGTCCGACATATCGAATTATTGCACTTTAATCCGAAACCTTTTTCCTTCTCCCATTCTAAGTCCAAATCTTATTTTTCTCAATCTATATCAACACATTCAACCCATTTATTCAATATTCAATTCAAATTGACCTAATTTTACATTTTGGCAAAATTTACATTTTTGCCCCGAAACTTTATCAAAATTACACTTTTGCCCCTAGGCTCGTAAAATAATTTTTATTCAATTTCCTTGTACTTTAGCCTAGCCGAACCATTTAAAAACTATAGCAATCCAAAATTCTCACTAAAACACACTTTCTTTTACATTTTATCACTTTTATGATTTAGCCCTTTTTGGACGTTTTCACTAAAAACCACCTAATAAAACTCGTCTCTCTCATCTTAGACATGCATAATCTACCATTAATCATCAAAACACACTATCATTCAACATGGTAAATTTTTAAACATAAACCCTAGCTCAAAATAATGGTAGAAATAGCTAAATCGAGTTACCGGGATCTCAAAAGTGCAAAGAACATTAAAAACGGGGCTTAGGTGCACATACTATTGAGCTTGGAAGCTTGAAAACCCTAACCATGGTGTCCATGGAGAGTTTCGGCCAAGGTTGAAGAAGCATGGACACAATTTTGGCTTATTTTTCCCATTTTATTCCTTTATTTACCTAATGACCAAAATGCCCTTCATTAAAACCTCTGGCATTTTATCCACCCAAGGGTATTTTTCTCCAAACGAAGTTATAATGGCCTAATTTCCATTTAAGGACCTCCACTTTAGAAACCCATTCCAATCAAGTACCTTTATGAATTAGAACACACATTTTTCACCTTTTACAATTTAATCCTAAATGCTAAATTAGACACCCAACCAATAAAATTTCGTAACGAAAATTTCACACGATTATTCTATCACTCCATAAACCTTAAAACTTAATCGCAATAAATTTTTCTACTTCAGATTTGTGGTTTTCAAAACCACTATTCCGATTAGGCCCTAATTCGGACTGTTACATTATTATTGCGTGATATGTATAATTGTTCTATAAATTTTGATTTACAATGACTCGATGACGATGTGACGAGGTTTTGATGTCTCGAAATCCCGGTTGAACCTTAGGAATAGATAAGATACAAATGTCATGACATTAGGGTTATTAAGATCTCGTATAGGACCATATCTAGGATATGACATCGGCATTTGATTATGTGATTACATGTAAGACTATATCTGGGATATGGCTTCGTTATGAGATTTCATGTAAGACCATATCTCGAACATGGCATCGATATGAGATCCTGTATAAGACCATATCTGGGATATGACATTGGCATCCAACCATGTGTATGAGATTTCCCGAGTATCCTTAGTATTCCAAGTGGTTCAATGGGTAACTCAAGAGTATGTTAAAGAAATGACAATGAACCTATTGAAAGGGTACAGGTATGTACACGAAGCTCATAATTCTTGAGTTCTACATCGATAAGGTCTCGGTAAGAAGTGAATGAATGGATCATGAGCATGAACTTTATTGTACACTATGTTAATGACTTAATTTAAGATGTAACTATGATACTTGATGACATTATGACAAGTTATATTTATGCTATGTACATGATAATGCGTGACTAATGTTGTTAATTATTTACATGCAAACTTACTAAGCTTTATGCTTACTCCCCTTTCTTTTCCATTTTTCTTATAGTATCACCAAGCTAGCTCAGGGATCAAAGGATGTCGGAGACTCGATCACACTATCAATTGGAATATTTGGGGTATAGCTAGTCTTAACATTTTGAGTATGGCATGTATAGGGACTTGGTTTTTTTTTTTATGTGTCATATTGGTTTAGCCAAATGTGTTGGCTCATGATGATACTTGATTCATTTTGTATAAAGCCATTTGATATTGGCTAATATTGACTTTAAGTAAAATTGCATGATGATGCATTCCATGGATGTGGCAATTTGTATGTTGTGTTGCTGAATATATGGTTGGTTAAGTATGCTAGAATTGGTATGAGGATGATGTGATAGTGTCTAGTTGTGGATATGTTAGTTGCTTAAATATGCTATGAATTATACCAATGTATTGATGCTTGTGTGTTTATGTTTCAGGGTGGTAATTGACTTGGTAAATAACTTATACATTGTCCACATGGGTAGACACACACGCATGTGTCTAGGCAGTGTGTGACACACGGTCAGCCCCATGGGCATTTGAACAGGCCGTGTGTCCCCTGCACCTTAATTTTTAAGAAACAGAATACCCAGTTTGGAGCATACGAGTAGAGACACGGGCGTGTGTCTTGGCCATGTGAAGGCCACGGCTTGGAACACGGGCGTGTACTAGGCTGTGTGAAAACTATTTTAGCTTCGAAATGGAAAATATTTCAAGAGGAGCTGAGCGCATGAGCATGTTTCTTAGCAGTGTGGACGACACGGCCTTGGACACAGGTGTGTGCCAAGGGCGTGTGAAGTCTACACCTAATTTATAAGAATTTAATTCGTCACATGGCCTAGCACACGAGCGTGTAGCTTGGCCATGTGGTTTCATTTGATTGATGTCGTCATAAACAAAAAGTTACACGAGGTATGGACATGGCGCGTGTTACCACACGGCCTACCTACACAGGCGTGTCCTATATCCACACGAGCATGTCTTATATCCACACGGGCGTGTGACCCTTGTTCATTGCAAAAAAAATTATAAGTTTGTAAAATTTTTAGAAGTTTTCGGTTTAGTCCCTAACTACTTCCAATGCATGTTTAGGGCCTCGTAGGCTCGTATAAGGGACGATATGCATGTGAATGAATAGTTTTAAATTGAACAAAATTTTATGGCCCAGTTTTGGATGAATGTTTATGTTTAAGCCTGGTAACGCCTCGAACCCTGTTCTAGCTTCGAATATGGGTAAGGGGTGTTTCAAAAATCATTTTCCTTCCACTTCATATCTATATAAGACTTCTTCCTATCCAAAGCTGCTTTCGACCTATACCGGATCAGTTTGACAGTACCCTCTTCTCTTAAACCAACTATGGACCCGAAACATTTCTCTCACTCAACTCAGCCCAACACAATGGAGTACGACACCTAGTAAGGTGTTATCTGTATACTAGATTGGAAATTGTTGTTGTAGGCGAATTCAACTAGTGGTAGATGCTCTTTTCAACTACCTCGAAACTAGATCCCAAAACCCTTAACATGTCCTCCAAAATTTGGATAACCCGCTTTGATTGACCATCTATCTATCGATGGAATTTCGTACTGGAATCCAACCAAGTACCTAGTGCTTTATGAAGTTTTTTCTGAAATTGAGATGTGAAATGCAAATCCCGATCTGAAATAATCGACACAGAAACCCCCATGCAATCTTACTATTTCAAAGATATAAAGCTTAGCTAGCTTTGTGGGGAATAATTAGTGTAAACTGATAAGAAATGAGCCATCTTAGTCAACCTATGAACAATAACCCAAAAGAAAACTGATGCTTAGCCTTTACCCGCTGACAAGTTAAGCACTTAGATTCAAAATCTATTACCTCTGCTTCAGTCCGGCCGCCAATACAACTCTCTCAAGTCCTAATACATTTTATTACCTTAGGGATGCATAGCATAAGGGATACTATGCACTCTTTGAAGGATATATTATCAAAAATCTAAATCATTCAACATACAATACCTTGCTTTGAAGCACAAAATACCCTCAAGATTCAATTTGAAATTCTAACAACCTGTTTTTGGTCAAATCAGAAAGTGGTTTTAGAACCACAAATCCGCAGTTGGAAATTTTATTTTATTATTATTTGAGGTCTACAATATGATAGTATAATTTTGTGAAAATTTCGTGAAGAAATTTTATCGTTTAAGTGTTTAATTTGATGAAAAAGACTAAATCGCGTAAAATGAAAAGCTTGTGTTCTATTAGCTAAAGGTGTCTAATAGCTATAAAGCTTTAAAATAGAGGTCCATATATGGTAATTAGACCATTAATATGTTGAGTGGACAATTTTGGGCAAGTATTAAGTGATTTTAAAGGTTATAAACCAAGGTAAATTAGTAATTTAATAATAAACTTAGTAAAATAATAGAAATAAAAGATGTCTTCTTGTTTTATTCATCTTTCTCACGTAAAATAAAAATAAAAAATCTCCATTGTTGTGCTTTTGAAGGTTGGACCATAGTTCCATTGCATGTAAGTGATTTTTGACTCGGTTTTTAATGATTTCTATGTTTTTGTGATTGTTACAACTAGGTCTAGCTAGCCTAGGGACTAATTTGCAAAACTGTTAAAGTGTTTGAGTGTTACCATTTTTGAATATATATGTATTTTGATGTTTGATGATAGATTATGAATGTTTGATGATAGTTAAACAAGTTTTATAAAGTGGTTTTTAGTAAAAATGTCAATTAGGGATTTAATTGAGAAATATGAAAATCCTGTGGTTAAATGTGTGAATAAATGAAAAATATGGGCTGTTATAAGCATAGATGATATTCAACTAGCTTGGGTTAAGAATAAATTAAATAAATTTGCATTTTTATAAGATAAGGACAAAATTGTAAAGAAGTTGAAATATTAGGGGTAAAAGTGTAAAGTTGCCTTAATGTGTATTTTAGACTAAATTGAATCGAGTAATGATTGAATTAGTTAAATTTGGTATTATATAGATCAAGAAAAGCGAAGTTTGGATCTAGATCGGGGGAAAAACAAAATATCGAACTAATCGATCTATTTCGTCGTTTTAATGAACCGAGGTAAGTTCGTATGTAATAAGCATTATTATAATTGTGTTTTAGGTGCTTTAATATTGAGTAAATTGTGAAGACGACATTGTGAATATATTCGATGATGATTTGGAAAACGTGAAATCCCGGTTGAGCCTTAGGAATAGATTAGGATACAAATGACATGTCATTAGGGGTTACATGATTTGGGTGTTGGTCCGTATGTTCTACCGGTGGCTACGTTACTGGCATGTGTTGCGGTACTTAACAACTTGAGTGAGCAGCACTGTGTAGCTACATTATGACTGTCAGCTTGTGTGAGCAAACCCATTGATAGCTCGAGAGTGAGCATTATATGTGATATGGTTTGAGATAGCTTCGACTTTATATATGGAATGTGGCACTTAGGGTGCGAGATTCCCGAGTATCCAATAGTATTCCGAATGGTTCAATGGGTAAATCAAAGATATGGATAAGTATGAAATTGGTACAAGATGGTACAGGTGTGGACACAAACCATACAAGCATTGAATCGAAGAAACTTGTGAAATTTATATCTAAACTTGTGAATGAAAATGTGGTAGGTTGATGGTTCAATATGAGATATGTTATGATATGTTTAAATTATTTAAATTAATTAAATTGTGCATATTTGGTAAGCTAAGTTTATTATCATACGAGCTTACTAAGCTATATAGCTTACTTTGTTTTCTTTTCTATGTTTTATAGTGTTTCGAAAGCTCACTCGATTCTAAAGTCATCGGAGATCGCATCACACTATCCAGCTATCATTTTGGTACTTTTGAATTTGTGTATTTTGATTATATGGAATGTATAGGAGCAATAGTCATCTTGGTCTATAGTTTGGTTATGGATTTAGCTATTTGAATTGGCTTGTAAATTATGATGCTTGGTTATGTTTAAAGCAATGTGAATTGGCTTATTTTAACATATTTGGTTATGTACATATTGTGCAAATGGCTGTTTTGATATGTGGTTGATAAATGCTATGTGATGTTGGTTGTGCGGATTGGTATTGAAGGTAGTAAATGGTTTAAATGGTGCATGTGATAGCGTGCTAATCATTAGGCAAAATAATGCATATATGAAGTTAACCACTTAGATGACTTTTGGATGAGAAATAGGTATGAACCTGAATGGCTAATTTTGATGCTTATGTGTCTTGTGGTTGGTGGTATTAAAATAGCATAATTTAGGCTTGATTGAGATTGGTTTGATTATCTATTGATACTATATTATGTGCCAATTGAAATGTTTAGGTTGATGCAAATTTGGGTGAGAAATGTGGCTTGAAACATAGCCTATTTTCGTCCACACAAGTAGAGACACGGGCATGTGTCTTAGCCATGTGTAACAAAAGGTCAGGTGACATGGTCATGTGTCCCCTGTAGAATTTAATGAAAACAAGTCAGGGAGTTACACGAGTGTGTGGTTGGCCGTGTGACACAATTTAGAGATTTACACGGGGTACGACACGGTCTGGGTCCCATTTTGAATCTCCACATGGCCTATGACACGAGCGTGTCTTTTGGCCGTGTGTCTCACACGGCCTGGCCACACGGGCATGTGTCCCCTGTACTTTAAAATTTTTAATATTTTCCCAAAATTTTCATAAGTTATCGGTTTAGTCCCGAACCACTTCTAATACATTTTTGGGCCTGTAGGCTCGTATTAAGGACAATGTGATTGAAATTGAATGATGTTCATTTGAAATTGGAAATTGTATATGAAGTGTATGCTTAATTATGTGATAAGTTTGGTAATACTTCATAAGCCTAGTCTGGCGTCTGATACGAGTTAGGGGTGTTATAGAAATCATCAGTCTTACCCTCCTCAACCTGTTTAAATTGAAGCAATAAAGACTCATCCAAAGGTTGCTTAACCTTAATCTCACTCATCCACTTAGGTTTAACTTGCAACTTAGTTAGAAGACCACCATCCTCATACAAACTTAGACTTGTGAACATAACCTTAAGCTTAGTCATCAATCTTCTTCTTAGAGCATTAGCCACAATATTGGCTTTATCGGGATGATACTCAATAGTACAGACATAATCCTTCAACAACTCAATCCATCACTATTGTCTCAAGTTTAACTCTTTCTAGATAAGGAGATATTTGAGGCTCTTGTGATTTGTGTAAATAGTACTTTTCCCACTATAAAGGTAATGTCTCTAAATCATCAGAGCAAACACTACAGTGCCAACTCCAAATCATGAGTCTGATGATTGCACTCATGTAGCTTAAGCTATCTTGAAGCATAGGCTATTACCTTTCCATCTTGCATTCAGACACAACCAAGACTATTGTGATATAAGTCACTATAAACAATATAGTCCTTCCTAAATTCTGGCTGAATAAAAACTGAAGCTGGAGTCCACACGAATTTTAGCTTTTCAAAGTTAGCTTGCTGTTCATCTAACCACTTAAAAGGTGTATTCTTCCTCAATAGCTTAGTTAAGGGAGCAACTATCAAGGAGAAACCCTCAACAAACCTCTGATAATACCATGCCAAACCAAGGAAAATTAAAATATATAAAACACTCTTAGGCCGCTTCCATTACAGAATAGCTTTAATCTTTTTTGGATTCACACAGGTACCCTCTACAGAAACATCACCTCTTTTAGCCAAAACTCATACTTACTCAGTTTAGCAAAGAGCTTCTTCTCACAAAGAATCTATAAAACTACCCTTAAATGCTTATCATGCTTGGATTCAGTCTTAGAATAAACCAAAATGTCGTTGATGAACACCACGATGAACTGGTTGAGATATGGCTAAAATATCTGATTCATCAAATCCATGAATGCATCTAGAGCATTTGTAAAATCGAAAGGCATAACCAGGAACTCGTAATGGTCATACTGAGTCCTGAATGTAGTTTTAGGCATATCAGATTCCTTCACCTTCAATTGATACTACCAGTATCTCAAGTTGATCTTAAAGAAAACCGTTGCCCCACGAAACTGATCAAACTGATCAAACAAATCACTAATTCTAGGCAAAGGATATTTGTTCTTCACTGTCAACTTGTTCAACTACCTATAATCGATACACAGTCTTAAAGTACCATCCTTATTCTTAACAAAAAGGACAAGAATGCCCCACAGTGAAAAATTGGGTTTTATGAAACCCCAATCCTAAAGTTCTTGCAGTTAGACCTTTAATTCTTTAAACTCTTTTGGTGCCATCCAATAGGGAGTAATGGACATCGGTGTCATTCTGGGCAACAATTTAATTCCAAACTCAACCTTCCAATCTAAAGGTAACCCTAGTAGTTCCTTGGAAAAAACATCCGGATACTCCTTAACAGTTTGAATATTCTCCACAGCCAGACCAGTAACACTCACATCTCAGACATAAGGTAGAAATGTCTTACACCCTGTTTGGACCAACTTCTCTGCTACCATAATAGAGATCACATTAGATAGATAATCCTGATGCTTCTTAACCGTGATGATATCTTTTCCATCCAAGTCCTTAATGATACCCTATTAGCAGCATAATCCAAGTTTACTTGATGCTCAACCAACCAATCCATACCCAATATCAGGTCAAATTCATCGAATGGCAATTTTATCAAATCCGTGGGAAAAACCACCCATTGGATTTCCAATGGGCATCTCTTATAAATCTTAGCTACCACAGATTGTCTTAGAAGGCTAACTACAGTAATAATATTAGTAGTGTTTCCTACCTCAATTCCCAATTTATCAGATACATTACATGTAACATAGGAGTGTGTAGATCCGATATCAATCAAAGCAAAGTAAGGTAGGGACTGGATAGTGAAGGTACCTGCTATGACGTTGGTTGCATCCCAGTCCTCTTGGTGCCTCACAACATAAACTAGAGCAGGCTACTTTACCTTTATTCTGTTCACACCTTGAATCGGTGCTCTCTGACCTTGCCCATTACCATTTATATTTGAACCATGGCCCCTCTAAGGTATTGGCCCAACCCTCTGATTCTATGCCCTATTTTGTACCAAAGCTTGCATCTAATTAACCCGGTAAGGACAGTCTTTAACTCGGTGCTCAGTCAAACCATAACCTCAACAAGCATCTATCTTCCTCCAACACTCGCCTAGATGGCGCTTTCCACAGAACCCATAAAACAAAAATCCACCAACCGCAGTACCCATTAGTGCATTATTTTACTGTAGCCTAACTTTCCTGGCCCGCTTCACTAGTTGCGGATTTAGGCCAGCAGAATCGGTCTTTCTCTTACTTTGAACCCTTACCTTATCCATCTTTTTGTGCTCCAAGGCTTAACCTCTTTGACAATTTTTGCTTTCAACCAAGTTCTCAAAGGCTCTTTCCTGATGCAGTGCCACTTGAACTTTCAAATCATACCTAAGGCCTTCCTCAAAACGCAAGCTCTTTTCCTACTCAGTCGCCACCATACCTGTAGCATAGTAGCTCAACCTCAGAAATTTTGTCTCATACTTAGATACATACATGTCCCCCTACTTGAGCTCAATAAACTCCAACTGAAGGGCTATAACACCCTGAATTTTGGGCCTAGAAGTATTGGGCCTTGAGTTTGGGATTTGTTAGAAGGCGACTTAAATAATTTAGATGCGTGTGAAAATTTAAAATTTTCATGTTTAGTTTAATATTTAAGGGAATTAGGAAGGATTGGTAGTGTGGAAAAAGTCTTGGGCTCGATCCAGGACTCTAGCAAAAATTTTAATTTTTGCCTTAGTGGAACCCTAGTCTTAAGTAATGGGCCTCTTAAATAAATTAAGGGGAAAATAGGGCACAAGTGGGCCTGTGGCTCAGTGGCAAGGTGGCGCCACTTGGGGAGCTATAAGGTGGCATTTCTATCAGGTAAAGGGGTCCAAGGTTCGAGGCTTAGAGGTGGTGAATTTAGGGACTTTATTTTTGCTCATGGAATGAAGGTAGTAGCGCTAGAGTGGACTCTGGGAAGGAGTGTTCAGGAGAGAAATTTAAGGTAAGGATAAAGGAGAGAAAATAAGAGATTGAGAGAGGGGAGATGATGGTGTCGAACGGGACTTTAGGTGAGGCTAGAATCGGCTTGTGGTCTATTTAAGAGTGTGTCGAATTCTCTTGAGGGTTCTTTTGGTTTTGCCGAATTCATTCCATTGCCAACCTCTCTTCTCCCTTTCATTCTTTTACCAAAATTCCATTGAGTTGTGTTTCTTTTTCTCTTGAAAGTCGAATACCATCCTTGATCTCTTGAAAGCTAAATACTTATATCCCCTTTGTCGATTTCTTTCCTTAATTTCTTAAAAGCCGAATACCCATATCCCCTTTGCTGATTTCTTTTGCTTTCCTCCATCACAAATTTGTTTTTGTTATTTACAACCCTTAATCAAGATTTTAAAAGCCGATCACACTCAATAGCTATCTAGGCCCCAAGATTAGAGACTAGTTTCGGTAAATACTTAGTTAACCATCTCTTAGTGTGTTTTGGTAAAAGCCGGAGGGCTATCTAATCTTTTTCTTATCGTTAACCCTGTATTAACAAAGGGTAAGGTTCAAAGATTGCAAGCGTGGTAAGGATCTCTAGCAAGTGGTAAGTGTACTCATTCTCAATTTCAGTTTCGTAGGTGGCCGAATATAAGTATGGTTTATAGGGGTGACTCATGTGGAATATGAGTCGCTTGATGTTGATAGTATATGTGTTGATGCAGATCTAGAGGATATTTAGGAATAATAGCTAAGGAGGGGCTTTTAGAAGTAGTGGCACACGGTAAGGGTGCCGTAAGGCTTCGGTTTTTAGTAAATGTTATGATTAAGTATGGAATTGATTCGAGGTTGGTATTGGTTGTAGGTTAAGGCTGAAGATAGAGTAACACGTCTCAGTTACCAGGTGTGTACATACATTGCACACACAACAAATCAGCAAAAGCCGAAATCCCGAAATATCGGAATGCCGAAAAGCTGAAAAGCTGAAAGGATGGCACCAGTAATCACATGAGTGTGCGAATACTCGTGTAGAGATACTGATATGATTACCGAGGCCTATAGAGCGATCTCATGGCCTCAGGCCACTGTTTGGCCAACCGGGCCAGACAGGGCTAAATAGGCCTGCCGAGCTTATGGGCCCAAGTTGGCAAAAGTTGAAATGTGATATTGAATGATGGATTAATATGAATGATTGTATGATCTAATTATGATTGGGCCTAATGGACTACGTAAGCATGATTGGGCTTTATGGGCTTTATGGACATGGTTGGGCTTAGTGGGCCTTATGGATTTTAGAAATGCATGCTGGGGTTTTAGTGGACTTTAGGCCTAGCTCTGATGAATTCTCAAATAACATAAAACTTAACTAAATGATCAAATATGTCTGTGGACAAGTCGCTAGGCTAGGGTGTGGCAATGAATGTGTGTATGTCTAGGATTGGATCTAGGAAGAGCTTGGTACTTAAGCGGTCCGAGTGACCCACCTCCTCTTTCCTTGAATCCTACCTGGTGTATAGTGTTCGTTCACTTTAGCCGCGAGGACTTGTTGATGGGCCAAAATTCATAATTAAAATCCCAACTAGTAAAAATTACGGAAATGCCTCTGTAGGGTAGAAACTACGGAAATGCCCCTGTAGGATAGAACTACTTAAATGCCCTCGAAGGGTAAAATTACCAAAACACCCTTGTAGGGTAAAAATTACCAAAATACCCCTGGGTAGTGAAATGACTAAAATACCCCTAAGTGCTTAACTTGTGGAAAATTTGTATGTTGCATTCATGAAATGTATGCTGCATTTGGATGGGATTAATGGCACAGAGGAAGATATGTGAGGATCGCATATTCGCTTGACGATCGTGGATCCACCGGTGGCTTTAAGCCCAATATATGAATAGCAGCTTTGCTGCAACGTTTGAGTAGTGCCGCTGTTTGTGCTACCTTTGGAGTGTAGGGATGGGTGGGTTGATATTTATATCCCTACAGGAGTGTAGGGTTGGAAGGGAAATGGAGTGTGTAGCGACGAAAAAATTTTAGCTTAGGCCGCTAATTGTGGCGATTTAAAAATCTTGAAAATGAATTTTAGTTTCATGAAAGCAAAGGAGTCGCCACCGATCCTTTTTCTTAGGTGTGATCGGGCACCTAATAAACCTTTTTCTGACAGAAAGATTCGTTTTTGTGTAAAAAGGAAGGCTCAATTTAGGTCTACGTTGAAATTCAGAGAAAAAGAGGGTTCGGGAGTCAGTTACGCGCGGGGAAGGTATTAACACCCCCGCGACGCCCAAAATTGGTATCTTTCAAATGTACGTTGTCTTGATTTTCAAAAAGTACAAGTTCAATTTAAAATTTAGTTGTGATCCGATCAAGATACGAGCATTTTTTGAAATTTTGCTTTGAGAAGGATATCCCGCTTTTAACACGAGCCAGCCGTGATTCACCCAACATAGCGATGAAATCACCGGCATGATATTAAAATCGGCACATTGCCTTATTTTATTAAAACATGAAAAGATCAGGACAAATAGAGTTGACATAACAATAATAATATGAAACAATATGCTACGTTGAAAACAAATGATGATAAAGGTAAAAAATATACGCGATAAATAAGACATATAACAATGCATGCATAATTATAGGGCATTAGCGATATATGTGATAATAAATAAAATAATAATAATATAAAGGTATATATGCGAGACACAAAAATTTACATGAACAAAATAATATTAAATATATACGTAACATAAAAATACATAACATATATATATGCTAGAAAACAACTTATAACATTCTATTATATACAAGGAAAGTACCTAATGTTACTAATGCATGGACATAATACACATATTATAAGGATGCATGAAATATATAGTATAAAATAAATATGGGATATTTATGTGGTACATATAAAAATGAAAATTTTTTGGGAAAAACAAAGACATTTAAGCTTTGAACAAAATAATACTAACGCGAATAATGATAGCGATACATTAATAATAATAATAATAATAATAATAATTAATATAGAAATAAAGTATAATAGTGTCAAAAAGGAAACAAGTAATGGTGGTGAAAACAATAAACACTTGATAATAAAATATAGTATTTAAGATAATATTGGGTATAATAATATGATAATGTATGATATTACGGGCAATAATGATATTAAAATAATAGTAGTAAGATGGATGTAATAATATGTACACAGTAGTTATATAAAAATATATGCAAGATGATAAAACGTATAAATGATATAGTATCAAAAGATATATGTAATAATTAAAAATGTAGCATCCAAATACATACGCATAATATAATATTTGTGATATATATGGATTTAAACATGATAGTATTAAAGAAAACATGATACGTATAAATACTAAGATAATTTATAAACACTAATGATAGTAATATTAATAATGGGAATAATAAAACATAAGAATAAATACATAGAACCAAAAAATAATAGTAAGTATAACACATAATATTAAATGAAATATAAACATAAACAAAACTTTAATACAAAACAATACTATACGAAATACTATAATACGTATATGTGCATAAATGTAATAATACTAATACTTAATAATAATAATATTAATGATAATAATAATAAGACAAACTTAATATAGTATTAAAAATAAAGCAAATAATAGTGAAAATAGTAGTAAAATAGCAAATATTATAATAAAATACCATACTAAAATAATACTAAATAATATAATAATAAAAGACATATGAATGACAATAATAATAATGATCTTAACAAAGAGATAATAAATAATAAAGAACACACATGTAGATAGTATATATATCAGTGTTAAATGATGATAATATAATAATAATATAATATTAGAATAAAATAACGAAAATAAAGTAAAAAAAGGACGAAATTGAAAACAGAAGAAAATATTCGGGCCTGATGTTAAAATAAAACATGCAAATGGGACCTATTGGAACACGGGTTAAGCCTTAGGGGGCCAAAACAGTAATTTTCCCGAAGTCCCAAAACGCACAGCAGCACAGAGGATTAAAATGGAACTCGGGACAAATTTCTGGGCCCGATTGCAAGAAATTAAAACTCGATTTCAAAATCCCTAAAAAGCGGAAGGACTGGGGTTGAAAATAACCCCAGTGACGTCACAACACGCGAACTTAGGGTGGGTCGGATCGGGTCGACCCGATCCGAGTTCAAAAGTATAAAAGGCCAATTTTTTTTATTTTGGCTCATTTGGTACCCGGAGAAGAAAAAAAAAGAGGGAAAGAAGAAGAGGGGAGAGGGAAAGGAGAGAAGAAGGGGTCCCGGGGGTCTCCGGTGCCGGATCGATCACCGGCCGGTCGCCAGCCGGTCACCGGCCGATCACCGGCCGATAGTCGGCCGCCGTTCGTCGCCGCTCCGGCCACCGTTCCAGTGGCCGGAAAAAGGTATTTTTTTATTTTTTTTCTTTTTTTATATTATTTTGATGTTAATCTTAAAATATATGCATGAAAATACAAAACTGTAAAACGAATCACCTCACTATCGATTCTGCTTTGATGTTTCTGGATTCGGGGGTGTTCCCTTCGCTGTTTATTTTGGATTTCTGATCTTTTGGTGCTAAAACTCTCTGATTGTATTAGAAAATCCGACCTCCTACAAACTATTTTGGATCGGGCTTTTATAGCCCTTACAAGTTATTATTTTATTACTTTCTGTCCCGTCTCTTTTATTGTTCTTGCAGGTACTGAGGATAGTGGGGCGATGCTGAGAGGAGCCAAGGCGGTGAAGCAGCTGAGTCAGAGGGCAAGTGGGTTGTGACAGGACTGTTGGCAGAGAAGCAGCTGAGTCAGAGGCGGCTAGGGTTTCTGGATGTTGTAACGGGTTGGGTTAGGGTTTTCTGGGTATTGGGCTTAGCGGGTCACGGGTTTGGGTAGTAATTGGGTCATTCGGGTTTTGTATTCTGTAAATGGACATTGGTTTTGGACTTATTCATTCAGGTTTATTTCTGTATGCAAAATTGGGCTAATTGTAATAGGGGTTTGGGGTTAATTTTAAAAAGGCCAAAATTGGCCTATAACAGAGTGCAGGGTTGGATTTGGGATGGGCGCATTGCATTCATGTGAAACTGATGTGATTTGAGGTCACATGGGCTAAGGCCCAAGACCACTGATATTGATAGGGTTTCGGCCCAATGTGATAAATGCATGTTGATTTGATTGCCAAGGGTCATACACACTGAGTTACGAAACTCACACCCTTTAATTTAATGTTTCAGGTGACCCTCAGTAGACGGCTCGACAAGGGAGAGGACTCGGAGGTGGCCACACCGTAATAGTTTTTATTAGTTTCAAATTACTTTATCTTAATTACTTTATTTTTCATTAGGATGTAATAAGGCCTTGTGTCTCCGATTTGACTTTTCATTTGGGTTTTTTTTTATTGTTTACAACTATCAAATGCTGAAACTTAAATAAATTCCTAAAGTTAAACATGGTTTCCTAAATAACTTTAACATATGGATGTTTTCTTAAAATAAGGGCTTTCATCATAACTTAACAAGTTACAAGGATTTTGGGTTTCTAAATCTTAAACTTAAGCTTTTAACCAAGCAAATTTTCTACTGAAAATGATTTTAATTAAACCAAGTCATTTCAGAAATAATCCCTTCAATGTGACATCACCAGATTCGGCCATAATGTCTGGGCCGGGTCTGGGGTGTTACAAGGGCCTCAACATACCTAGTACCCACATATTTCTTCTAAAAGACCTCTTAGAATAGGCCCAAGTAATGCACTCAGCCACGGTACCCTTAACTACCAATTGCCACCAGTGATAGGCTTCGTCCCACAACAAGGACACAGTACCCATAAACTTTTGTTCTGGAGTGCAATCCATATCCTCCAAAATTCTCATAGTAGTCTCAATCCAATACTTTGCTATTATAATGGTTGTTCCAACAACACCCCTAAACAACTCAACCCCATTAGATTGGAGCCTCTCAGCAACGAACCCACGATTTCCCGTACCAGTTTGGACCCCGGTAACGCTCTGTAATACCTTAGTATTGCCTAAGATACGACATCATCCCCAACACCCTAGTTATCAATCTCAGTAGCAAGCGTCTCAATAGTCTCAAAAGTCTCAAGATTGGGCATATTACCCATGGAGGATGACTCAACCTAAGCCACTCGACGGCACCATTCACGCCCTCGTGTATCATGTCATCGAGTTCCGTGAGCACTCATTACACTATCTCGATTTATACTTTTAAGTCTTATCTATAGTTCCACAAAACATAAATATATATTACTTATTTTCAGTTTCACAAGCACTAAAATTTTATACAATATAATCCTAGTGTTTATCTACAGCTTGACAGTAATAGTAGTATAAGTATGGCATCGTAATCTCAGAGTTTTTAGTTTCTTTTGAGAAAAAATTATTCAAACACTGTGGTAGGTTTTACCCAAGATACCCCCTTTCAAATACATGCATGCTGGCTCAAATTTTTTTTCAAGCCGAGTTATTGAACTTGGCTTTAATACCATAAAATGTAACCTCTCAAACTCGACCTATACGTTATGGCGAAATTTTCAATGTTACATCAACTACCAAAATGGCTAAGTAAAAAGGTCGAATTTTTAAATAACCTTTTTTGTTAAATTTCAAAACTTAGTGCGGTTGCATAAGGCTTTGCTAAAAACACCGGTTAATTAGACCATCCATTGTTAAGTTTAGTTTATTTATTAGTCGTGTCATTTTAAAAAACTTAGTTGATTACATTGGAAAATCCCTTATTAAAATCTTAGTATTACCATTGTGCAACAAAAAATTACCATGTTTGATTTTCATAGAAAATTCTATATTTTAAGTCATATTTAAATTACTTTCCAAAATTGTCCAATTTTTGTTAAAATTCATGCATGCAAAAATCTCAATTCAAAAATGTCTCATACCATAGTCCATACTTCAAATAAAAATTACAATCCCAAATAAAAATAATACCAAAATAATTGAAGAAATTTTAATAAAAATTTGAGTGCCAGAAATTTAGTAAAGAAACCTCCAAATCTCAAATCCAAGCCTATTCTTGAGGATTATCTGTAGGGAGTAAACTAGGGGTTGAGCTTAAAAAGCCCAGTGTGAGTCCATACAATATACTATTCAATCAATCAAACAGACATTTATTTTTTACACAGTTCAACCAAACTGTCATGACATTACAACATATGAGTATGGGATGTTAAATGTTTCAATGCAATAATGCTATCCATTCATCCACTACACACCATGAGTTCCCCAGAGCCTGTCAACCGAACTCCAAAATAGTATAGGCTTAAGCCTACTGTGATTAAAACAACCAATATCAGTATGCAAATAAAACTGCCAGTAAAAATAATTATAGACCAGCTACCAATATAAATGCGATAAATCGTCCAATCACATCAAATCTCCGATGTAGTGCACTGACAGTAGTAATGCGAACTTCAAGTGCCGCTTGGTTCCTTACGGAACTCCTCCATCAACATCAAAAACCCACCTCATGCAAATGCAATTATGACATGCCATCAGTGAAGCACATCATGCTTATCAGTAAAGTTTCAATACGGTGGCACGCTTATCATGTTTTTCAGTAAACAATAACAATGTACGTCTAGCATACTTTCAATAACCAGAATCAATGGCAAGTGTTCATTCTTTCAATATGGTCAAAATTAAATATGTCATGTAACATAATTTCATACATATCACAATTTCAGTCATGGCAACATACACGTACATAAATAGGATACACAATCTAGCATACTATATTTGCATTTAGTTCGTACATTCGTCACCCAAATAGAACATTTAATAATCAACTTTTGAAATATTTAGGCCATTCGGCCAAACCAAAGTCATCAAGCAAACAATATTATTTAAATATATTAATTTAAATTTAAGTTATTTAGTTTCAAGAAGACCCACACCTATTAACGTGAATATGCAACCTTAACTTAACACCGTAGCTCGTAAGAGTTAGGTCTGACTAAATTTCATTTAGATTGTTTATTCCCAAGAAGAAAATGAGTTAGAAATATCCTAAAATAACCATATAGGGTTCGAACACAATGGGGAAAATACAGTGACCACTTATATCCGTATTCAAGATTCCTACTTACTTTGTTTCAACTTACAATGGTGATACGAACAACTTCTATTGTCACTGCTAATCTGGAATGCTCAGATTCATCCCTTCAATGAGAATAATTTATAAAATAAGAATAAGAAGATTGGCTAAATCATTAAATACAATCGGTCAAAACAGAAATTTAGTCCTTAAAACTGAAACTATCATAATTATCACATTTAAGCTTCATTTTACAATCTGATTTCAATTTCATCCCAATACAACTCTAAATTCAATAATTACAAAAATTTCATGTCAATTTCAAAATATTTTCATTTTAGTCCCTAAACTTAAAACTAACAAATTTCTCTTTACAAATTAGTCTCATTTCTTATCTAGACTTCAAAATCTATCATTTAATATTCAAAAAGCTTCAACCACAACAGTGGCAACTTTTAAAACCTTTGATAGTTTTACAATTTAACACCCGAGCTAGCTAGATTGAATTACAATGATCTCAAAAATATAAAATTTACAAAAATGAAAAATAAGCTTCATGCAAAGAGTGAAGCTTGATCTAATGGTGGTGTCTAAAAATGGCTTCCTTGTTCTTTTTTTTTCTTTTATATTTTCGATGAAATGAAGAAAGTGATGAAGATGATCACTTTTAATTTATGTTTTATTATATTTTACTAATAATTTAACATAAATAAAACATTTTTTTAGCACGAATTAGGCTATAACAGTCCACTATTCTTAAAAAATGGATAATTGTCACATAAATCCTTAAATAATTACCATTCAAGTTTCTTTAACTAATAAAAATTAATAGCAATAAACTTTTACGATTTTTATAATTTAGTCATTATACCACAACAGCCACTAATTTATGAGCTCGGTTTACAAAAACAAGGTCCTGTTACCTTATTTTCCAATTAGCAAATTTATCAAATCAATCCAATATAACACTATAGTAAACTCATAAATATTATTAAATAATATCTATTGACTCGATCATCGAAATATGGGGTTCCGAAATCACCTTTTCCAGTACCACTAAAAATCAGCCTGTTACATGTTCTCTCAATATGATCCTATTTTATCTCATAGTAACCATTACATGTTCCTTCATTAAAAGTCAATTAATATCAAATAGTAATTGAGGCATTTATCACAAAAACAAACAATTTATGGCTACATTTACTTTTTATCTATCACGTAATGTCAAGGAGAGGATACCATTTACCCATTTCTTGGGCTATGAATTCCATTATTGTGAATGATGCTACATACTTCAGAAGTTGCATACCCAATGCACCAGTTTTCAATTCCTTATCTATTTGAACTCAGACTTTTATTTACATCATAGTGTATGAGTCACACATACATAGTCCATCATCCACTCAAGATTAAGGTATGTTGCACTATGAATGTCACAAGTTAATAAATACATAAATGAATTTAAGATCTATTCTACTTGAGTCTTGTCCGATGTACTATCAGCCCAGTCAGTCACATTGATATTTCTATCTTTTGGGAGTCGTCACTCCAATGCTCAAGACAAAGTATCTCCCCATATGGGCTTGATAGACGACATAATAGCCTTTCAATTGGTTTGCTCATTTTTGATTAGACTAAGGACATGTTTAGGTTAATCTGCTAATATAAGTTGTCTTTTCGTATTACAATTCGCCCGCGTAACACCGCATAGTATTAGTTTAAACAATATTTGGTTCTAATTTGCTTTGCATGCAAAAATGATCGAGGATAATATACAAGGGTATTGATGTAATTTATAGATATTTTTATTAAACCAATTTGTTCAAAAATGCAAGTGTACATTGAAGAAAATATTATACTTAAGGCATCAAATCCAACAATAGATGGATAATCAAGTATGAAGTTGAAAAATTTTAGAATTTTCGTTAGATATTAAAAGTTGAAAGGAGATCTATTTATAATTTTGAAAAAGTATTGTCATGTTGCAAATTTTTTTAGTATTAAGGGGAGACAAGTTGGTTAAATAATTATGTCATCATTTTTTATGATATTCACTAATATTATGTGCACAAAGTTTGAAAGACAAAACTGTTTATCAGACATGTTTAGTGATAACATTTAACGATTGCTTACAATAGTTGATACATATACAAGCTAAAATGCTCCATATAACTATGTGTCCCAGAAGGAAAATATAATAAAAATAAGTCTTGGGCATGCTAGAAGCATGACAAGCTAGTTGGTTCCATAAATTGAAAAAATCTTGAACAAAATAAGTATGGAGATGGTCACATATATACCAAACAAATTAAAATAAGGGGAGTAAAATACACAGTGTACTTTTTTTCCTTTACGAGGCTTTATCCCATTGGGATTTACTTGTAAGGTTTTCAATCAAGTAGGTTTGTCAATACATATAAGTATAGATATGGTACTATTTTACCTTCACTAGGATTTTTTTCTACTGGGTTTTCCCCTAGTAAGGTTTTAACAAGACATATTCATTTTGTTAATAGACATCCAAGGGGGAGTGTTATAAGTAATATTTATGGATGTCCATAACTCTCAAAGTAGTAACCTTTAATGTAATAACCACCCATGGAATTATGAGGTTTTTATATTCTAATTAAGCCCCTATTTATTCTTTGTAACTTAAGGCATTGTGTTGATTTATTTTTCTTTAGTTTATTCTTTCATTTCATTATTTCATAATATTTTTAAAATATATTTTTCATTGATATCAAATTTTAGTATCAATATAATTTCAAGTCATACATATATGCAATATATGAATACACTTGACTTTATACCGACAACGTAACAAGGAGAATTTTGCAAATTTTACATCTTCACAATCTTGAGTTAATATACAAGTTATTTTTGAAATGCATTCATGTAACGAATTCAACCAAAACATGAGCAGAACATACATTATAGATTAATTCAAATATTTGTAAAAAAATTTTATTGAAAACATTATTATTAAATATTTAATTCAAATATTTTTTAATAATAAAAATTATTAAAAATGTTAAAAATACATAAATATTATCTTTTATTTATAAGGCTAATTTTGTAAAGTACAATCACATTCCCAACAAAGTGCTAAATGTACCAAACAGATTAATGTAACTTCCTAGGATTTTAATTAATACTTTTCAGTATATACCATACCATATAAAGCAACTTTCCTAGTAATGACTTTCCTATCAATTACATTCCATTGAAATTATTAACATGGGAAAGCACCAAACACATTTTATATGTTTAATTTCAATCACAGTGATGACAAGGAGGTAAATTGTAGTAAAAGAAAAAATAACTATTAAGAAAATTAAATTTAAATGAGTGTACATAATAAAAATTTTAAATAATTTTATATTTAGAAATTTAATAAATAATTAAATTTTATTAAAATCATGTATTAAATAATTATGATACATTTATAGATGGGGTGAAATTTATTAAATTCAATTCACTAAAGTTGTCATTTTTCAAATTTGAAAAATCAGTCAACTTGCAACGAATTTTTTAATTGGATCCAAGCATTTCCGGGTTGATATGTCTTTTGACCGATGCAATATCTCTCTCTTAGCTTCGAAACAAACTTTGAATCACTTAATATGGTTGTTTTAGTGAAGATTGCTCACAAGTTTTGGTCTTTGATTCATGTTTAAATCATTTTGGGTTTGATTTTAAGGCTTAATTTTGATTATATGTGAGCCTAAAATTATATTTATTAAGTTTTATATTTTATTTATTTATTTATTTATTTTAAATTAGGATTTTTTTAAGTATTTTAAGTTATTTAGAAGTTTTATGTCAGTCAACAATAAAGTTTAATTCAACTAGAACTATTTCTTGTTCAGATTAATTAGATTTTCTTTATAATTATAAGTATTATTTTGTTGTCATTAGTTAGCCTATATAAAGACATCTTTATTATGACCCTTTTTTTATTTGATTAAAAAAAACTATTTGGCGTATTTTATTTTGCAATATTCAATTCTTGTTTTTATTCAAAAGATTCTTTTTCCTCAATCATTGCAAGATTTTACTAAAGTTCTTCAAACTCTAGGTTGCCAAGAAAACTTTTTTGGAGGGTCAGTCAGAATTATTAATTGAGTTTTTCTAAAAACTCTTTCTCGAACAGTTCAATCAAGTACTTATCCAACTACTCATCTCTATTGGTTTATCTATTTCATCTTCCACCTATAATTTCCATTTTCTTTTTTTTACTCATTATTTTTGGTTCTTTCATTCATTTCACCTTCTTCTTTTTTGAATATTTTAGGTTCTAAGCATGTAACATCCCAATCGTGGCCTAGACGTTATGCCCGAATTTGGCGATGTCACATGGATTAAAATTTGAAAACTAAGTTGTCACAAAAAAAAAACCATTTCAATTTGTTTGTTTTTATTTACCTCTTGTCAATTTCGAAACACTTATTCATTTATTCAATTAGTTTTAAAACATATTTTATTGTGAAAGCTTTAGAAACCATTGTATTTGAGTAAAATTGTTCGTGATTTTAGAAATCTTTTGCTTTTGATAAAATTCGAGTTTCTTAGGTATCAAATCATAAAACGCATAAAAATCCCAAATAAAAACAATTCGGTCCGTAAACTCTAAATTACAAAAAAATTACCCATAAAATCAAATTAAAATATAACCATAAAATCAACGAAAATAGTTTACTATGTGTGTGGTCATGTCGAGTCCCCCACTGCACCGAACTATCTAAGTTTGGGATTACCTGTACAGATTAAACAGAAAAGGGTGAGTTTACGAAAACTCAGTTTGTAATCCCCACAGAAATAGCATGCATATACCAAGCAGAATATTAGAATCAGACAGTCTCAGATTTTGGCTTGAGCCTATTAAAGATATAGATTTGGGCCTCAGCCCATTCAAGTAATAGATGCAAAACTGGGCCTTAGCCCATCTTAGATACAGATGCAGATATATAGTCATATAGAAATCAAATCCTACCCCCAGCCTCTACACACCATCTCCGACCATCCCTACACACCATGTGGGGTTTAAAACACCCACCCAACCCTCTACACTATGCTGTACCGAATGGGCACAAATCAGATATAATGCAGCTGAGCTGTCAGATAATAGGCGTAAATGCCTTTCAGAACACTTCCTCCAATATATATATCAACCCAACCCCAATGACAGATGCAGAAATATGCAAATGCAGATAATCAGAATATCATGCTCACATGCTTACATATGGGAGACATAAATATCAGATACACAGATAACAGAGCAAACAATCATGCATTAGTGTTTAATCAGTTCAGAGTTTCAATCAGACAAATCATACAATTTAGGGTTTAATTATCCCTTACCGACCCTACCGTAGGCCCACAACCATTTAGGACGACCCGTACAACCATAGGAAAATTTTCAGATAAATAGGCCCAAACACCCATGTGGGCCCACATGCCCGTGTGGCCCATACGCTCAGATTGGCCTTGGCTCGTGTAGATCACACGGCCTGGCCCAAAAACCCACACGCCTATGTGGACTACCCATGTGGACTCGCACACCCGTGTGGCCCACACGGCCCAATTTGGTCTAGCCCATGTGTCGCACACGGCCACACCCGGCCATCACACGGCTATGTCTAGCGTACGGCCTGACCTTCGTCAAACACACAGCCTTGTCATTCGTGCACGGCCTACCATACGGGTGACCACACGTCCATATGGCATCGACAGACTGCAATTTCGACTTTCACCAAATCACTTTTTTGCGTTTCGGATACAGACCTAGTTTGTTTCTTATGCTATCGCAACTACGAGCACTCCAGAACCTAAAAATCGGTATTCTAAAGCCCAAATTCAGTGACACTAACGAAACTTGATCGAAAATACAACTAGATGATCAACCTGCAGCTAACAAAAACCTTACCTTAGATCGAGAACATCGTTTCTACACAACTTCAACACCGACCGAAAAACTCCAGCCCTTAACCTTCTCCATAAACAAAACAAAACCCATTAATCAATATCTCAAAATCAAAATGACTTTATTTACTACACTTACCGAAACTTACCAACTCGCAGAAAAAGAAACCGAAGAACTAGAAAACCGGAATTGGAAGGTAATATTGCAGCAAAATTTCAATGCAAAAGAACAAAAGAGATATGAAACAAAAACAGAAGAGAGAAAGTGGAAAAATTCGGCATCAGAAATTTGGGAGAGGAATGAGCAAAATTTTTGAAAAAAAAAAGGGCAAAATAATCTAACCAAATCTAATAAACCTCTAAATCCCTTATTTTGCTCCCATAATCCCCACTACATCTCCACTACTCAGAATTTTAATTTAAATCGAACTCTTCCACACGCCCAGAGTAAAAAGAATTACTCCCCCTCTCACACGAGGATTCGAACACAAGACCTTAAGTAGACTAACAGTCCACTTAACCACCAGACCAGCAGGCCTATTCTGATATGTCATTACAAACAATTAATAAAAGCCTACTAACCAAAGATAGGGCTTGATTCAGAAAAATACCAAAATTTACCCAAGATAAGGCTTGAACTTAGGACCTCACACACACACACCCAGAACACTTAACCACTGAAGCAGACAGATATTTGTGCCAAAATTCACAAAAGCCGAAAAAATTTGGGGCATTACGACTCTACCCCCTAAAAGAAATTTCGACCTTGAAATTTTACCTGATCAAAATAGATAAGGATACAGCTGACGCATCGAGTCTTCAGGTTCCCACGTGGCTTCCTTAGTGCTATGATTACGCCACAAAATCTTCACCAGTGGAATAGACTTCTTCCGCAGAACCTTAACATCGTGATCCAGAATCTGAACCAACTCCTCATCAAAAGTCAAGTCTGGCCTAACCTCAATCTCCTCAAGAGGGACAATGTGAGAAGGATCAGAGCAGTAGCATCTCAACATTAAGACGAGGAACACATCATGAATACGGTCCAGTTTAGGGGGTAACTTCAACTGATAAGCAATTGGCTCCACAAGTTTCAAAATCTGGTACGCCACAGAGTACTCAATCTCACGTTTTTCAGATTTGCATAGGATTTCTGTCTATCAGATGTCACTTTTAGATGATTCTGAATCAATCTAATCTTATTCTTGATTTCAGAAACCAACTCAGGACCCAACATTTAAAGTTCACCCAACTTAGTCCAACACAAAGGAGTACGACACTTACGACCATACAGAGCCTTGTAAGGTGCCATCTGAATGCTAGACTAGAAGCTGTTATTATAAACGAACTCCGCTAGTGGCAGATAATCCTCCCAACTGCCTCGAAAATCGATAATAAAACTACGTAGCATATCCTCCAATATCTGAATCACCCTCTCAGATTAACCATCAGCCTGAGGATGGAACGTAGTACTGAAGTCCAATCTTGAACCCAAAGCTTCATTTAACTTTTTTCAAAATCAAGACGAGAAGCGAGGATCTTTATCGAAGATAATCGAGATAGGTACTCCATGCAGTCTTACTATCTCAGATATGTATAACTTTGCCAGCTTCTGTAGAAAGTAATCAGTTCGAACCAGAATGAAGTGTGCAGATTTGGTCAATCGACCCACAATGACCCAAACAGAATCTTTTTTAGTGGATGTCAAGGGCAACCCACTAACGAAGTCCATCATCACTCGTTTCCATTTCTATAGGGTAATATTAACCGACTACAGCAAACCCGAAGGTAACTGATGCTCAACCATAACCTGCTGACATATCATACAGCAACGAAATCATTAACCTCTTGCTTCAACCCTGGCCAGTAGTATAACTCTCAAAGATCCTGATACATCTTATTCCCATCGGGATGCATAGCATAAGGGCTACTATGTGCCTCCCTCAGAATAGGCTACCTTAAATCAGTATCATTCAAAACACAAATCTGTTCACGAAAACAAGAACCCCACCACTATTTAGTCCAAAATCAGAAGTGATGTCACTCTTAACCTGACGAAACCGTAACCCAAGTGACTCATCCTCCAACTGTTTATCTCGAATCTGCCCAACTCAAGTTGGTTTAACTTGAAGCTCGACTAAAAGACTACCATCATCAAATAGACTAAGTCGAGCAAACATTGCTCTCAAATCAGTCTTTGCTCTCTGGCTCAATGCATCGGCCACCACATTGGCCTTACTAACATGGTACTCAATGGTACAGTTATAGTCCTTAAACAGCTCAATCCATCTACGTTGACTAAGATTCAACTCCTTCTAAGTAAGGAGATACTTGAGGCTCTTGTGATCAGTGTAGAGATGCACCTCTCACCATACATATAATGCCTTTAGATTTTTAGTGCAAAGACCACGGCAGCCAACTCGAGGTCATGCGTCGGATAGTTTGCCTCATGTGTCTTAAGCTAACGAGATGCATATGCTACAACCTTACTATCCTGCATTAGAACATAACCCAAACCCACATGCGACGCATCACTATAAATCTCAAATTCCTTTCCAGGTTCAGGCTGTATCAAAACGAGAGCTTAGGTCAGAACAGTCTTAAGCTTTTCAAAACTCGATTGCTGTGCCTCGGTCCAAACAAACAGAACACCCTTATGCAGGAGTTTAATTAAGGGCGCTGATACCATTGAGAAATCCTCCACAAAATGCCGATAATAACCCGCTAAACCTAGAAAGCTATGGATTTCAGACACATTCTTGGGTTGTTTCCAATCCAGTACAGCCTCAATCTTTCAAGGATTGACTTGGATCCCCTCAGCAGATACTACATGCCCCAGAAATGTTACCTCTCATAACCAGAATTCGCACTTACTAAATTTAGCATAGAGCTGTCTCTCACACAATGTCTGAAGTACTACTCTAAGATGTTCATCATGATCATCCTCGATCTTAGAGTATACCAAAATATCATCGATAAAGACCATGATGAATTGATCCAGATAAGGCTAAAATACCTGGTTTATTAGATCCATAAATGTTGCCGGAGCATTCGTCACACCAAAGGGCATAACTAGGAACTCATAATGTCCATAACGAGTCCTAAATGTCGTCTTATGCACACCAGTCTCCTTAGCCCTCAACTGATGGTACCCAGAACAAAGATCTATCTTCAAAAATACTGAAACCCCACGAAACTGATGAAATAGATCGTCGATCCTCGGAAGTGGATACTTATTCTTAACAGTCAGCTTGTTCAACTGCAGGTAATCAATGCACAATTTCATGGTCTCATCCTTCTTCTTAACGGATAGAACCAGTGCTCCCCATGGAAACACACTAGGACGGATGAACCCACAATCCAACAATTCTTAAATTTGAGCCTTAAGCTCTGTAAGTGCCTTCGGTGCCATTCAATAGGAAGCGATAGACATCGGAGCTGTACCTAGAAGAAGCTCTATCCTAAACTCCACTTCCCGATTCGGAGGTAAACCCGGTAGCTCCTCAAGAAAGACGTCTGGAAAATTCCTCATAATTCTAATATCCCCAATTGTAGAGTCCCCAAGAACAGAAACACTAATGTAAGCCAAGAATGCCTCACATCCCTTCCGAACCAATTTTTTCGCCACCATCGCAGAAATCACATTTGACAGATAATCCCTACACTCTCCAATCATAACCACCTCAATATCCTCATCAGTTCTCAAGACAACCCTCTTAGTCGTACAGTTCAGACTTACTCGGTGCTTGACCAACCAGTCTATACCTAATATCAGATCGAACTCCCCAAACAGAAGCTCCATTAAGTTAGCCAGAAAAATCATCCCTTGCACCTCTAACGGCACGTCTCTATAGACTTTAGTAACCCGACAGACTGCCCCAATAGACTTAGTACAGTGATCTCACTCGTAGTGCTTTCAATTGATATCTCTAGGTTTTCAGATATAGAACTAGCTATGTAAGAGTGAGTAGACCCTATGTCTATCAAAGCAGTAAATTGTATATCAAATATTAAAAATGTACCGGTGATGATGTCAGGAGCGTCTTTGTCCTAATGGTGCCGTGCAACATAAACCAAAGCAGGCTGCCTCACCTCTATCTGTCCAGTACCTCTGCCTGATGTTCTCTATCCACGACCCCTACCGTTACCACCCCTAACCTGACCATGGCCCCTAGGTGGCTGCTGAACTACTCTCTGTGGTTGTACATTACTAGAACTCAGAGCTTACACCTGATCAGCCCTCAACAGACACTCTCAAATGCGGTGCTCTAAAGACTCACATTTTAAACATGCCCCAGTCCTCCTCCAGCACTCACTCGAATGGCATCTACCACAATCCCCACAAGGCTGTAACCTAGTAGGAGTAATAAGGGGCTCAGCTCTAACCGGCCCATCAGATCTGACCTTTTTTTAGGCCTCTGTACTGACCTCGAGGGCTCCAAATCCTTCGTGTTCTCTGTTTTGACGCTCAGCACACTTGACATCTTCGGCGATATTCGCTTGTAACGCCCCAAATTTTTGGCCTAGATGAATTGGGCTTTAGGCTTTGGGTCTCATAATTTTTTTTAGTAAGCAAGAAAATGACAAATAACATGTTGGCTTTAAGGGTTTAATAAATTTGGAGTGTCTAGAGGTGTTGGAGAAGTTCTGGATTTGAACTTTGAGGTGAAGGAATTTTAATTTAATAATTAAAGGAACATTGATGGCAAGTAGCTTGGCTTTTAAATAAATTGAGATAAAATAGGACACAAGCAAGGCTGTGGTGTAGTGGATAAGTGACGCCACTTAGGGTGTAAGGAGGCGGCGTTAGTGGCAAGCAAGGGGATCCTAGGTTCGAGTGCTGGCTTGGTATTTTTAGGAATTTTATTTTGCCTTCTAGATGGTTGGTAATGGCGTGGAACTGGGCCCTAAGAGAAGTGATGAGAAGAGAAATTTTTGGAAGGGATTGAGGAGCTTATCGTGGAGAAAAGTTAGGAGATGGGGATAGAAGAAGTGGTGGAGCTGAATTGGCAATTAAGGGAAGGTAATTTCGGCTAGTATATATATAGGTGCCGATTTTGGGGTTTTAGGCTAATGCCAAATTCTTTCTTCTTATTTTGCCGAAAACTACTTTTCTCTCCAAGTACCCAAAAGCCGAAAAACCTTTATTCTTTCCCTCTAAGTTTGTGTTGATTTCTTCCCTTCCTTTCTCATTAAACTCTTCTCTTTCTTGCTCCTAGTTCACCTTCTCTAAGCCGAATACTTTGTTAGCCAAACCTTCTCTGTGCCGCACTTCTCTTTCCACTTGGGCCGATTGCATCTTAGGTAAGAGTTCCACTTTCTTTAATCAATTTTTGTTAGGAACCATTTGCTTTTCTCCCTCACTCTCTCTTACTCGAATTTGTAGGGAGTTAGTATTGAATCATAATTTTTCAGACCTCTACCGAATTGTCCCTTGTATTTCGGGTTTTGGGTAAGCATCTCATCTTTATTTTTGGTTTCAGGATGGCCAAATGGTCATAAGTGTTATAAGGGGTGACTTATGTTGGGTACAAGTCACCTATTATTTTGATTAAATAATTAAGATTGATGTAGATCTAGGAGTTGATCTTAGTGAGTGATTAAACAACAGGCTGTTAAAACTTGTCGCGCAAGGTAAAAGAATGGTGAGGTTTCGGTATTGGTAAAGATATGTATTAAGCATACAATTAATTGAAGGGTGATATAGGTTGTAGGTTTAGGAGATAAGGAAATCGCAACATGCTTTATTACTAGGTGTGTACATACACTACACACACACGATAGATCGGTAAATCCCAAAAAGCCGAAAAGTTAAAATACCAAAAAGCCAAAATTTTGGCTACGGTAATCTTGCCAGTGTACAAACACTCGTACGAGGGTATTCGATACGTTAACAGAGGCCCCATGAGCAATCTCATGGACTTGGGTCATGTTTTGGCTAACCGGGCCAGAATGGGCCCAATAGGCCGATGGGCTGTGGGCCCAAGCTAGAAAAAATTGATATGTTGATAATAAGTGATAAATGATAAAGTGGTTGAAGGGTTGGAAATGTGATTGGGCCTAATGGGCCATACAAATATGATTGGACCTAATGGGCCATATAAATGTGATTGGGCTTGATGGGCTATATGAATGAATGAAAGCATGCAGACTTATTAGGGTTTTATAAGGGATTTTTAGGTCTAGTTTCTAATTAATCCTCAAGCGCTTAAAATTTAATTAATTTATCAAGTACGTCTGTAGACAAGTCGTAAGGTTAGAGTGTGGAAATGGGCATATGCATGTCTAGGATTGGATCTAGGGAGAGCTTGGTACTTAAGCGGTCTTAATGACCCACCTCCTCTTTTCTAGAATCCTACCTGGTGCATAGTGTCTGTTCACTCTAGCCAAGGAGGACTTGTTGACGGGCCAAAGTTTATAATTAAGACTCATACATTAGTAAATTACTGAAATACCCATGTAGAGTAGAATTATGAAAATACCCCTATAGGGTGGAATTACTGAAATACCCCCGTAGGGTAAAATTACTGGAATACCTCTATAGGGCAGAATTACTGAATTACCCTTGTGTGTTATAAGTATGACTATATGCTATATGTTGCACTCATGTGTTATGATGTTGCATGTGGGTAGGAATTATGTTGGAGGAAGTGTTATATAAGGATCACATAGTCGTTTGATGACCGTGGATCCAACGAAGGCTTCTAAGCCCATTATATGATCAGTAGCTTTGCTGCAACGTTAGGTAGTACCACAATCAGTGCTACCATTGATGTGTATCGGATAGGTGGGTCGATATAGTTATCCCCACAAGATATGTTTCGGTTAGACGGAGATGATGTGTATCGATTTGATGGGTTAGGCAATTGCATTATTGCATACATGATTGCTCAAGATATTGTGCTATTATTGTAGTGGGCTCAGGCCTAAGATGACTTGTGTTGCATGATGTATATATTGTTGCTGAGGGTTGTACACACTGAGTTTCGAAACTCACTCCCTCTTTTATTTTTCTCAAGTGAACCTTAGTAGGCGGTTCAACAGATGGAGGGACTTGGAGGTGGCTAACTAGAAAAACAAGTTAGACTTGATTCTTTTTCTTTATTAAAAGTTCTAGTATTTTAATTGTTTAAGTCTAAATTGTAATAAGGCATTTTCTCTGGTTATTACTGTTCATTATGATGCTTTAAGACTGGAACATGGATTTATTCGTTTTAAACACATTTTAAGTTTTTTTTCTTTTCTGAAACCACTTGTTTTTTTTTTAAATAAGCTTCCGCAGTTAAAGTAAATTTTTTCAAAGTAACTTTTAACATGAAGTAAAAAGTTAAAAATGACTTCTGAATATACCTAGTTATAAAAGAACATACAAACTGGGTTTTTACTTAAAATTTCTTTGGAAGGGTTTTTAATGAAAACAAGGTTTTCGATAAAACACTTCAATGTGACACGCTGGATTCGGCCATAACGTCCGAGCCGGGTTTGGGGTGTTACATCGCTTTCTTAACTAGAACTAAGAACTCGAGCTCCCTCTACAGAGTTATCAGTACCCTCGAACTATCCCTTAGGTTGTCCTCAAAACGAACACACTTTTTATATTCAAGTGTCACCATACCTCGCGCATAGCAGCTCAATCTTAGAAATTCGGCCTCATACTCAGCCATAGATCGGTCTCCCTGTGTGAGATTTAGGAACTCATGCCTGCGAGCATCAATGTAGCTAGCTCCCACATATTTTCCTTAGAATGAATTCTCAAAGAACATCCAAGTTAGATGTTCCGGCTGCATGTCCTCCTTAATAGTCAACCACCATTAGTATACCTCGTCTCAAAGTAAGGAAACAACACCCTTCAATTTCTGCTCAAAGGTGCAATCCAAATCATCCATAATCCTCTAAGTGGCCTCCATCCAGTACTCGGTCACGTTAGGGGCAACTTCAGTGACACCCCTAAATAGTTCAACTCTATTGGACCGGAGTCATTCCGTAACCGACCTTCGGCCCCCAGATTCAGTGTTGGGCCCAACAACCCTCTCTAATATCCTTAGCATAGCCTGGGATAATGCGTCATCCCCAGCCATGTGATCTTAAGACCCAGTCTCAGTAGTAAGTGAAACTGGCGTCTCACTTGTATCTAAATTTGGCATGCTGCCCAGAGATGAGGACTCAGCTTGAGCCCCTCTATGTCCTCTACCTCGGCCTTGAGTACCACGTCCACGGATACCTTGTGTACTCATCATCTATTCGAATTTATCTACATTGAGAATTTTATGCATCGGTTGCAGTTTCTGTATTTATTAACAGATGTTTTACGTAAAAGAGTATCAGATGTTCAGTAATATTTTTGAAAGTTTCAGTCTCTATCAGTTTCACTACAGTTTCAGTGTACACTAACTAAAGATTTTCCAAAATAGTCTATCACCAATATTTTAGAAATAAACTACCTATAGTGTCAAATCAGTTTATCAGAATATAGAGTACTTACAGGATCGGTGCTGGAGACTCAATGTGCCACATACTCAGTCAAAATATTTCAAATCATTTGAAAACCATTTCTTTAAACTAAAAATTTGGAACCCAAAATTCACAGCTGAGTTTTGCAACCTGGCTTTGATACCACAAAATGTAACACCTCAAACGCGGCCTAAACGTTATGGCCCAATCTGGCGAGGTCACATAGATTGAATTTTGAAAACTAAGCCATCACGAAAAAAAACCATTTCAATTTGTTTGCTTTTATTTACCTCTTGTCAATTTTGAAACACTTATCCGTTTATTCGATTAGTTTTAAAACATATTTTATTGGGGAAACTTTAGAAATCGTTGTATTTGAGTAAAACCATTCGTGACTTTAGAAAACTCTTACTTTTGGTAAAATTCGAGTTTCACAGGTATCAAATCATAAAACGCATAAAAATCCTAAATAAAAACAATTCAGTCCGTAAAGTCCAAATTACAAAAAAATTACCCATCAAATCAAATTAAAATATAGCCATAAAATCAACGAAAACAATTTACTATATGTGTGGTCACGTCGAGTCCTCCGCTGCACTGAACCGTCTAAGTCTAGGGATTACCTGTATAGATTAAACAGAAAATGGTGAGTTTACGAAAACTCAGTGTGTAATTTCCACAAAAATAGCATGCACATAACAAGCAAAATAGCAGAATCAGACAGTCTCAGATTTGGGTCTAAGCCCATTACAGTAACAGATGCAGAACTGGACCTTAGCCCATCTCAGATACAGATGTAGATATACAGTCAGACAGAAATCAGATCCTACCCCCAGCCTCTACACACTATCTTCAACCATCCTTACACATCATGTGAGGTTTAAAATACCCACCTAGCCCTACACACTAGAGGTGTGTATGGGCCGGGCCGGGCCGGGTTCGGGCTGGGCTCAACTAAAAATTTAGGCCTATTCATCAGGCTCGGGTCGGGCCGGGCCCAAAAAATGGGCCTAAAATTTTGCCCAAGCCCAATCCATATAAAAATACTAAAACCAGAGCCCTGCCCAGCCAGCCCGTATTAATTTTTTATATTATTTTTTATATTTTTTAAATATATATAATACATCAAAAATACTAAAAAATCAAAATAAATATTTTCCAACAAATTGAAAATAAATTTTTAAAAAAAATATGTAGACTTAAATAACATTAAGATAGATGCAACTTAACAAGCAAATACCTCTAAAATAATAACAAAATTAACAAATGCCTTTAAAATAATAACAAAAATAACAATAAAATAAGTTTTGTACAATATCCAAATAATAACAACAAAATAGTAGCAACATAATAGTAATGTGGTAGCAAAATAGGGAGAAAACAACAAGAAAATAACATTCAAAAACAAAAAAAAATAGATTTTTTTTGTCATTTAGTGAATTCGGGCCGGGCCCGGGCCAAAAATACCTTACCCAAGGCCCAACCCATTTTTTAAACGGGCATTATTTTTTGTCCAAGCCCATTTTTTGGGCATATATTTTTGCCCAAACCCTCCTACATTTCGGGCGGGCCTTCGGGCCGAGCCAGGCTGCCCGACCCATGCACACATCTACTACACACTATGCTATACCGAATGCAGCACAAATCAGATATAATGCAGTTGAGCTGCCAGATAATAGGCGTAAACGCCTTTCAAAACACTTCCTCCAATATATATATATCAACCCAACCCCAATGACAGATACAGAAATATGCAAATGCAGATAATCAGAATATCATGCTCGCATGCTTACATATGGCATACATAAATATCAGATACACAGATAACAGAGCAGACAATCATGCATCAGTGTTTAATCAGTTCAAAGTTTTTATCAGACAAATCATACAGTTTAGGGTTTAATTATCCCTTACCGACCCTACCGTAGGCCTACAGCCGTTTAGGATGACCCGTGCAACCTTAGAGAAATTTTTAGATAAATGGGC
The DNA here is from genome assembly GCA_020496765.1 of Gossypium stocksii. Taxonomy (NCBI): domain Eukaryota; kingdom Viridiplantae; phylum Streptophyta; class Magnoliopsida; order Malvales; family Malvaceae; genus Gossypium; species Gossypium stocksii. The sequence goes on from CM035629.1 coordinate 39,721,787, forward strand.
CCACACGCCTATATGGCTTGCCTGTGTGGGCCCACATGCTGAGATTGGCCTTGGCCAGTGTGGATCGCACGACCTAGTCCAAAAACCTACATGCCCGTGTAGACTACCCGTGTGGACTCACACACTTGTGTGGCCCACACAGCCAATTTGGTCTAGCCCATGCGTCACACACGGCCACACCCGAGCACCACAAGACTGTGTCTAGTGCACGGCCTAACCTTCGTCAAATACACGACTGTGTCATTCGCACATGGCCTACCACATGCCCGTACGATGTTAACAGATTACAATTTCGGCTTTCGCTGAATCCTGTTTTTTGCGTTCCGGGTACACACCTAGTTTGTTTTCGATGCTATCGCAACCACGAGTACTCTAGAACCTAAAAATCAGTATTCCAAAGCCCAAATTCAGTGACACTAACGAAACTTGATAAAAAATACAACGAGATGATCAATCTTTAACTATCAAAAACCTTACATTAGATCGAGAACAGCGTTTCTGCACAACTTCAACACCTACCGAAAAACGAAACCCATCAATCAATATCCCAAAATCAAAATAACTTCATAAACAAAACGAAAAACGCCAGCCCTTAACCTTCTCCATAAACAAAACGAAACCCATCAATCAATATCCCAAAATCAAAATAACTTCATTTACTACACTTACCGAAACTTACCAACTCGCAAAAAAAAAAAGAAACTGAAAAACTAGAAAACCAGAATTGGAAGGTAATATTGCGGCAGAATTTCAATGCAGAAGAACAAAAGAGAAACGAAACAAAAACAGAAGAGGGAAAGTGGAAAAATTCGGCGTCAGAAATTTGGGAGAGGAAGAAGGAGTAGAATCTTTGAAAAAAAAGGGCAGAATAATCTAACCAAATCTAATAAACCCCAAAAATCCCTTATTTTGCTCCCACAATCCCCACTACATCTTCACTACTCAAAATTTTAATTTAAATCAAACTCCTCTACACGTTTCACGCCCAGAGTAAAAAGAATTACTCCTCCACTTGCACAGGGATTTAAACACAAGACCTTAAGCAAACTAATACTCTATTTAACCACCAGACCAACGGGCTCATTCTAATATGTCATTACAAACAATTAAATAAAAGCCTACTAACCAGAGATAGGGCTTGATTCAAAAAAAATCAAAATTTACCCAAGATAAAGCTTGAACTTGGGACCTCACACACACACCCAGAACACTTAACCACTGAAGTAAACATATATTTGTATCAAAATTCACAAAAGCCGAAAAAGAAAATTTTGGGGCGTTACAAAGCATCTTACTTGTTGCTCAAACTTAAGGTTTGATCTAGAGTTTTCGAGTCAAAACAAATCTTCTAAAGCTCCAAACAACTTCAAATCATATTAGGACCTTTGTTGACACCACCCTCTTATCAAATTATTTTATTAATAAAAATATTTTTATTATTCATGTAATATTTATTTTTATTAATTAATATTAATTTTATAATATAAATATGTGTCTAATTATTATATAAGATTATAGGTTAAAAAGGCATTTAAGAAAAAAATGAAAAAAAAATCAATTGAACCACCTACACAAAATTCACACCCAATTGAATAAAGATAAATAAATTAGGCCCATATATTAACTGTTTCCATCTTTGACTATATTAATCGTTAAAACCAATTGACAGACCAATTAGATGGTGACACGTGACAGCTTATGGTTTAATCTTATATTTTATTCATAAAAATATTAATATTTAAAATTATAAAATATTAAAAACTTTTATAAAATTATAAATAAAAACTTATAAATATTATAAAAACTATAAAAATTCTAATAAATTATAAAAAATATATTAAAAATATTTAAAACTATCTATAAACTAGACTTGTCCATGGGTCGGGCCGGGGGCCCGCCTGAAAAGTGAGAGGGGTTAGGTAAAAATATAGGCTCGAAAAATAGGCTTGGGCAAAAAAATAAGGCTCGGCCCAGCTCGAATATGCAAAAAAAAATTGTTGCTTTTCCTTCTTTTTTTTGTTGCTATTTTCTTGTTATTTTTTCACTATTTTGCTACAATTTCACTATTACATTGGTACTATTTTGTTGTTATTATTTGAATATTGTATAAGTCTTATTTTATTATTAATTTTGTTACTATTTTAGAGGTATTTTCTTGTTAAATTGCACCTTCTTAGTTTAATTAAGTATACATATATATTTACTTTCTATTTGTTGGGAAACATTTCTTTTAATTTTTTTAGTATTTTTGATGTATTATATATATTTTAAAATTTTTATATAATAAATAATACAAAAAATTAATACGGGTAGGTCAGGCCAGGCTGGGCTCGAGTTTTAGCATTTTTATCCAGGCCGGGTTTGGGCAAAATCTTAAGCCCATTTTTCGGGCCAAGCCTGGGCCTAAAATTTTGGTTGGACCCGGCCCGACCCATAAACACCTCTACTATAAACTTAAAAAATTATAAAAATATATAATAATTATAAGTAACTATAAAACTTATAAAAACTCATAATAAGTTCTAATAAATTATAAAAAATTGTAAATTTTATAATAAAATTATAAAATATTAAAATTATATATATAGAATTTATAAAAATTCATATATTGGCTTCTCGTTTTGGAAATAACACTCCTAAAATCAAAATGAAAACATGACATTAGACCAATCATTGGATAATAGAAATAATTGTTACAATCAATTTTATTTGACTAGACCAAACCGACCCATAGGATTGCTTGGATTGAGAATCAGCAAGGGTACCTATTCGGAGAAACCCATTAGATTAGTTGATCAAAAAAACAGTATGAATTAGTTGAATCAGATAGTTGAACTCGATTTTTTTATTTTTAAAATTTTTTAATGATCTACTTAATTGAATTAGGCAAACCGGTAGAACTGATGAACCGATGACCTGGTCAGTTTGGCCACCGAACTAGTTTTGAAAACAAACGGTGAGAATATTTCATGCTAACATATACTAATATTTGCTACCATTGGATAATGAAATTCTGATTTTATAGTATCTAATTATACCAAAAATACTTTATATCATAAAATATTAGCAAACAATTTTTGACTTTTCAAAGTCCAAACTACTATATTGTACTTAAAAAATTGGAGATAAAAATATTAAATATATTTAAAAAATAATTTATCAATAAAAGGAAAAGAACCTCACACTTATCATTTCATTTGTGGAAGATCAAGAATATTTTATTCAACATGAAAATGTCCCTAACAATTTAATGAACGATCGATCTAATGTCATGTGTTCATTATGATTTTAGGGGCTTAAACAAATTTTTTTATAATTTTTATACTTTTTAGTTTTTTATGATTTATTAGAATTTATATTATTTATAATTTTTTATGATTTTTTAAGTTTTAAAATTTTAAATATGTTCTATAAATTGTATCATAATTTATTAATTTTTATAATTTTTTGTACAAGTTTTTTTATAACTTTATATCAATTTTATTTTTTAACATTTTTATGATTTTTTTAATAATTTCTATGAGAAAAAATAATATTAAATCATAAGTTGTCACGTATCGTCATCTAATTGGTCCGTTAATTGATCTTAATGATCAACGTGATTTAAGATAGAAACTATTAACAGAGGGACTTAATTTATTTTTTTAGTTAACAGTAAAGCTCAATTGAGTGAGAATTTAATATAGGAGCTCAATTATTGTTTCTTTTTCAATTTTTTCTTAAGGGCATTTTGTACCTATAAACCTATTATATGTAAATCATTTTTTTGAAGTTATATAAAAATAATTTTATATATTTATGTAATAAAATAATATAACTATTTGTTTAGAAAGAAACCTACATTAAATGTTTTATGAAAAGCAATAATCAAATAAAGGGTTAAAATGTAAATAAAATTTCATTGGATGCAAAATATTCAATGGTGAGATGGAATATTGAAAAAATATTTCTTTTTTATTGGACTGATTTCGTAGTCACAAAATTTGAAGTGTGGTACAATTGAGCATTCTCACTATACCGTTTGCTCTCTAGTTTAGCTACTATCCTTTTTTTTTTTTTTTTTTGAGTTTTAAAGAAAGTAAAAGTATTATTATATAATAGAGATATAAAATGTAATAATTATTCAAAGTAAACACAAATAAATTTTGGCATTATATAAAAAATATAAATATTTTATTTTATATAATAATTTAATGATATATAAATTTTATTATCATAAATATGCTATAAATTTTTATTTAAATAATTTAATTTTTAATCTAAAATGGTTTTGAACAATTATTTATTATATTATAAACTCATTTGAACTATTATCCTTAATATTCATTTATTATAATATTTTTTTAAAATTATTATAAAATAAATAATTAAAATATTTATAAAAATATTATCATACATATTATTATTTTATTAAATAAAGTTACAATTTCACATATTTTTAACAATTTCATAAAAAAAATAATTTATAGCTTTTGTTATATATTATTTTTAATCTAATGTCATTAACAATCATTTTCAATTCTTACCTCACTGTTACATTTGTGATTGAAGTCAAACACAATACACCGTTGATTTTAATCTCACCACTACAGTATCCAATCTCACTGCTATTAGGATCTAGTGTCATTAATGTAGTTTTTTCATCATTTGTACTTGTAATTTTTTAAGCAGATTAGTTTAAATACAGTTTCATTAGTCACATTAATGTTATTTTTATTTGTCCTCAACGATTTTTTCATGCAAATAAAAATTTAAGCAAATATTAGCTCACTGATTACCTAATATTTAACTAATACTAAGTTGTATTAAGCGGTTAGATTGTAATGCGAGAAGACAACTTGTATCAGTAGGTAATCTAAAAGGTCCATAGTCTGATGAATCGGAATTGAGCAAATTAGTTAAAAGATTATTATGTTATCTATCAAGTCCAATAAAAAAAAAGATACATTGTTTTGGATATCAAAATGATTGACTCCTAGAAGATAGAGACGGAGATTTGATTATCAGGACTGACAATACATCAGACATGACCCAAGTTAAATTAATTTTTGATTCGTTTATGGATTAATTCATTTACAACTTTCATAGTGCAATTTACCTCAATACTAAGTAAGTGACTAACTATATGTGCATGACTCGTATACTTTGATGCATTGAAAGCCTAAGTTCAAAGTAACTAAAGAACCAAAAGTTGATACATTGCATAAACGACTTGTGCATGACATAGTTCAATTTACAATAGTGAAATTCATAACCCAATAAAGGGTAAATGATATCATCTCATTTGCATTATATAACAGATGGAAAAGTAACGTGGCCATGAGTTTTTTTTTTTTTTGAGATAAATGATTTAATTACTATTTGTTAACAATTGACTTTTTCACGAAAGAGTATGCAATGGTTACCATGAGAAAAAAATAGGATCATATTGTGTGGACATATTTAATCCAAAGAGATTAAGGATATTCTATGAGGGTAACACACTTATGACAAGGTCATTGGACAAATACTTATCAAAGTTGTTTTTTATAATGATATATAATAAGAGAGAGCTCAACCATGATAATTTAGTAGAATAACTTCATGATTAACTAATGTTGTAATTGTTGGAAAATTCCGGTTAAGAAAATGGTTTTCAGTTATAGCAGAAGTTTAAAAATTTTAAAAACCGAGCCAGTTTGTAATATTTATAACGATAATAGTTTTTTCCCGAAAAATACATGTGTTTTGTATGAGAAAGATCTGAAACATTCCTGACTTTCAACCGAATGACCTTCTCCGCTATCTTTGTACCCCTTTACGTCAAATGTGGGCTCGAACAACAAGAACCAAACACAACCAAAAATGATTTATTACTTTCAGTAGGAAAGTAATTCTCTAAATAGAAACCGGTAGAAATTATTATCCCCAGAAAATAGAAGTTATTTTAAGAAAATAAATTTTCACTACTTTCTGGTAAAATAACAATATATGAAACTTATGTGTAAATACCTCTACCAGTGTCATATATTTATAGAGAGAGATAAGAGAATCCTGGTTGAATAGTATAACAAAATAATATTTATTTAATAGAAAAGCACTTGCCTAGTCTAACTAGAAGAGGGGGTGGCACACCCTAGATAAAAACATTAGGATTGTTGTCATTCACATGTAAAATGAGGGGATTTGGGCCTCTCAGGTATTGGATCCAATTATATGTATTTCCTAGATTTTTGACCCAACACTTCATAATTTAATTCAACCCAATATTTTTTTTATTTCTAAAATAAATATGAATTAATTAATTAATTAAATTAAATAAATTAAATTTTCAATTAAATAAATTTATCAACTTAATTCTAATTATGTTAAAGTCATGATGACTTTATCGTAAAAGAATCTATGAGAAAATATATTTAATTTCTATATTTAATGGATTCATAATGATAATTAGTTTAATTCCATTTTCGAACTTCAATTATTTAATTACAAATAAATAAATAATTATTTGAAAACCTTAAATTAATTCTCAAGTCATTTCTATACTTAGTAGGAAAACGCATTTATTTGTGAATGTGATCCATTTCTCTAACTTCATCATTTCTATTCATTTCTGTTCATTTGGTTCAACATGCAATTCATTTCTGGTTTCAAAGAACTAGCGGAGGGACCGATTGGATATATATAATTAGGGCTTAAATAATTTATAATTAAGTTCCATTTTGTCACTTATTAATTATAAACTTATTTAGTTATGAAGTCATTCCACTACAATGTCATGACTAAGCTCTCCCTAATTACATATCATTACGAAGACTACTTAATTAATGCTCATCCAATGACATTATCATCAGTGTGTTATCCTCATAGTATATCATTAATCTCATTGGGATAAATTTGTTCTCCCAATATGATCCTATTTTATCTCATGGCAAACATTACATCTTCCTTCATGAAAAGTCAATTACTATCAAATAGTAATTAAGTTATTTATCACAAAGACAAAAGACTTGTGACCACGTTTACTTTTCATCTATCATGTAACACTAATAAGAGGACATCATTTACCTATAGTTGGGCTATAAACTCCACTATTGTGAATGATGCTACATACTGCAGAAATCGTATACCCAATGCCCCAGCTTTCGACTCCTTATCAATTTGAACACAAGTTTCTACATACATCAAAGTATATGAGTCACGCATACATAGTCCATAATCCACTCAGAATTAATGTATGTCACACTATGAATATCACAAGTGAATAAATCCATAAACGGATCTAGGATTTATTCTATTTGAGTCTTGTCTAATGTGCTGTCAATCTAGTCAATCACATCCACGTCTATCTTTTAGGAGTCATCTGATTTGATACTTAAGACAAAACATCTCATAAATTGGACTTGATAGATGAAATATTAGTCTTTCAATCGATTTGCTCATTTTCGATTAAACTAAGGACATGTTTAGGTTCATCTACTAATACAAGTTATCTTTTCGTATTATGATTTGACCACGTAATAACGCTTAGTATTAGTTAAATATTAGATAACTAGCGAGCCAATATTTGCTTCTATTTTACTTTGCATGCAAAAATATAAAGGACAATATATAAAGGGTATTAATGTAATTAATGGATGTTATTATTAAGCCAATTTGTTTGAAATATACTAGTATATTTAGACAAAAATACTACACTTAGGGCACTATATCCAACAGTAATTAATAGACGAAGAGTCAGAACTTAATTACAAATTATTTGAACCCTAATTATATATGTTCACTCAGCCCCTCTGCTAGCTCAGCGTAACCCAAAGTAGATTGAGAGTAGAACTGAAACACTATGGAATGAATCAAAACAACAATCAAGAGGGGAAAAAAAAGAAAAAAGACCGCATGTATCATTATCCACAATGATTGTGTTTTCTTAATAAGTATAAAAGGTGACTTAGATATTAAATTAATTTCTTCGAATTATTATTTAATGGATAGCAGTTAAATAATTGAAGTTTGAAGTTTGAATCATATTAATTAGTCATCGCAGTTTTATTGAACAGGATGATTAAATATATTTCCTCATAGATTCTAATACGGTAAAGTTATCATGGCTTTAAGGGAATCAGAATTGGGTTGAGAAAATAATTTAATTTGGTAAGTGAAATTAATTAATTAATATTTTGAGAAATAAAAAAAGTAATTATTTGATTGGTTAAATTATATGTGTTAGTTAAGTTCAGATAACACATATAATTGTACCCAGTACACAAGATGCGCCCGAAAGCCCATCCTATTACATGAAGGTGAAAAACTCTAATTCCAATAAAAGTTGACACTGCCTTTAGGGTTTCTTAAGTAGGAAACTTGTGGCACCCCAAACCTTATTGGGAGGGTCCGATCCAAATTCAGAACGTCACATTAGCCACTCATGTGACTCTCCTTATTGACCACCAAAATACACCATAGAAACCACCATTCACATCATGAAATACATGCAAAATAAACAACCATGGAGTAAAAATAAGCAAACATAATCCAAGAACATGCTTCCACTACGCTACTCTGATCAAAATCATATTAGGGATAAAATTGTAAGTCTAAAATCAAAGTGAAGCTGGTGGTTGTAGCCATCCTCTTCCACTATAACTGGCTTATTCTGTCTGAGAATGATCACTTAAAAGTCTAGGATTGAACCTAGGAAGGATCGAGATAACTGGAGGCTAGAGTCTTTTTATCAAAGACTCTCTTTTCTCAACTCAATTTTTTTTTACAATTTCAATTTCAATTTACGCAATCTTAAGTCATCCAAATTCTTAATTTTATTTTTTTATTTTTTTCCAGGTGCACCGTTTTCTTGGGCACAACTTTGCTTGGGATCTCGAGAAACAGGAATTTGTGCAAATCCGGTCCCTGAAGATTTGACCCTACTTCCCTTATACTATTTTTTTCGTTATTTTATAGGGATAGGAGATTTTTGGTGCTCTCAATGACACATCAAATTTTGGCACCATTGTCAGGGATTGGTAACATACTAATCTTGTTTCTTTTGTTTCTTATGTCCAGATCTACTCTAGGTATTCTTGTGTTTGATTCAGAGATAGAGAAGACTGCAAGAGCTAATCACAAGGAAACAAAGCTACGTAAAAAGTAGTCAAGGGTGGTAGGGATTTAGAGTAACCCATAGCTGGAAATAGAAGCAGACGATAAGGTTGAGTCTAGGGTTAACGAAAACCCTACTCAAACACTAGAAAATGAAAGATTAGGAGTCGATCCACAAGAAGAAGTGCTTAACGTTAGGGTTAATGAAAACTCGAATCTAGCACATCAACCTATGGCTTAAACAATTCAGCAAATGGCTAAAGCTCCTACAGAACAGCAACCACTATGCATTGCGTATCCTACTATGGATACTAATTTTGAACTGAAGTTAGGGCTAATCCAATTACTGTCGACTTTTCGTGGGTTGCAAAACGAAAATCCCTACAAACATCTAAAAGAGTTTCATATGGTTTGTCTTAGTATAAAACCTCAGGGCGTAACTGAGGATCAGATCAAATTGCGTGCTTTCCTTTTTTCCTTAGCAAATTTTACTAGGGAATGATTATCTTATCTACCCCTTGGATCTCTTACAACTTGGACTGATCTTTCTCATTTGTTTCTCAACAGGTTTTTCCCAGCATCGTGTACAGCTAAGTTAAGAAGGGAGATCGTTGGGATAATGCAAAAAGAAGTAGAGTCTCTTTACGACTATTGGGAGCTATTTAAGAAGTTGTGTGCAAATTGCCCATAACATGGTATAACGAAGCAATCTGTACTCTAATACTTTTATGAAGGCTTGAAACCCATAGAAATAAACATGGTAGATGCCGCCAGTGGAGGGGCATTAGTCAACATGACTCTCCAACAAGCAAGGGACTTGATATCTGTACAAGGCCCATTTTGCTCGGGCCCAAACTTAACCCCAAAGCCCAATAGCCCCACCAGCCATCAGACCCAATACCCACACAAAACCCGTTTTAATTAAAACAAACCCAACCTTAACCCAATACAACTTAACCTAATTTTCAAACCCAAACCCTATTTACTAAAACCCAAAGCCCCGTTTGACCCAATACTAGCCCAATACCCGACCCGACATGCAGAAACCCTAACCCCACTTGTTCTGACTTCTACCCCCACTTGCTCTGCTGCCGCCTCTGCCGTTCAACCAACCTTCTGACTCAGCAGCTGTTCCACCGCCATGGTCACATCCCACCGCTCACAAGTGGCCTCTGCAAGCATTCAAGACGAATGGACAGAAAATGTATAATAATAAAAAAGGAACAGTTTGTAGAGGCTATAAAAAGGCCGATTGATACAAATGTAAAGGGTTCGGTTCTTTTTTTAAAAAAATCACAAGCAATATACTAGATTTTCATTCTCAGAATTCAAAAACTACAAACAGAGGGCAGCAGTATTAACGATACATAGCGAAGGGAAGACCCCCGAATCGCAAAGATAATACGCAGAATATCAAAGCAAAAAAAACAAACAGCAGAGGTGATTTTCCCTTTTTTTGAAATCTGTTTTTTACTTATATTAGAAATAATAGTAATAATAATAACATTAGAAAATAAAAAAATAAAAAAAAATCAAAATTTTTTACCTTTTCCGGCCACCGTGTACGGTGGCCGGCGCCGATGATAGGACGGTGACCGGCCGGTGGTCGGACCGACCACTGGAAATCACCTCCGGGCTCCCCTGCTCTCCCCTCTCTCCTCTCTTTTTCCTCACACCTGTTTAAAATGAATTTTTTTAACAAACTAGGCCTATTTATAGCCCCCTAAAACGACGTCGTTTTGGGGGCTGCGTTTTAACCCCAAAACGACGTCGTTTTGGAGGCCCGACCCGAGATCCGACCCATACCCGATAGGATCCGCGTGTTTTTAACACGGAAGGGCTAATTGCGCATTCAGCCCTTCCGCTTTTTCAAGGCTATGCAATCGAGTTCCCGTTATTTTTTAAATTGGCTCAATAATTTTTCCCGCGTTACAATTTGGTCCTTCATGCCACGACACCGTTTTTAACACATGGTAAAATTGCTCTTTTGGCCCCTTTATGTCTCCCCCGTGTTTGTATAGATCCTTCCCTTACGTTTTTATTTTCAAATTTACCCGAAACTTTTGATTTTAATCCAATTTCGTCCCCTTATTAATTATTCTCATTATTTCATATTATTCTCAATATTATTATATTTTATACTGTTATTATTATTATTGTCATCTAGTAACACTTTATATATATATATATATATATATATATATTTTAAATTCTTATATCTATTTTTTATATATTACGTATATTTTTATTTTTATTAACCATATATTTTATTATATTATACTATGTAAATACTTTAATCCTATTATGTATATATCTTTATATTATGTGTATATACATTCCTAATACTATATCTTTCATATATGTTATGTATTACTTTAACGTTTTTATATATATAGTATGCTATTTTTTGAATATATTTCCAATACCATGTATTAAATACCTTCACTACCATTATTATATTAATATTAATAATTATTTTTGCATTCCATTATTATTTTAATATCTATTATGTATAGTTTTATAAATACTACGTATATTTCTCCAACGCATATTATCTTATATACATTTTTTAACTCTATTATGTATTTATATATTTATATATACCTTTTAATATTATAGTTATGTATTTTTACACTATCTTAGACATACATTCTTAATACTATATTTTTGTACCTTTACATATTTCGTTCGCTATTATATTTTTAATATATATATTACACACATAGGCACTCGTATGCACTAATAGCCGTTTTAATATCCTATTATTCATATACTCTTTATACTATCATTTCATATATATACTGTATATTTTTATACATATTACGTATATAATTTTTTGTATATGTCTTTTAAATGTTATATCTTTTTATATCTTACGTATATACTTTTTATATATATATAGTATGATCCCTCTCATTATGTTTCCGTCACCTTACTTATTATTATATATTTACACACTTATTCATGGTTTCATTTTATGTTTAATATTATTATTATCACGTTTAAATATTACATGCATTGTTAGTATTTTATTTTATCATATGAATTACGTATTTTAGCATTGATATCTCGTAAATCTGCTAAAATTATATTCTTGCATCATTGTTTTAAAAAATATATTTCTTAATTAAAAATCATACAAATCAAGGCAATGTTTTTGTGTTTAGAGATCCGGGAAATAGTGCCCTAACGTGCTGGGTTGCGATTTCTCATTTGTCTAAATACCTAAAATACCCTCCTAAATTTTGCAACTTGCGAGATAACTTTAGTTTCGAGGAATTTAAGAACTTCGTGTCCAATCGTGCTGGATGTGATGTTCGTATTCTTCCGAAGCAAAGGAATCTCGATTTTTCAACCCCAAATCATCCCAAATTTATGTTCCAAAAACGAGGTAATATTTTTGTGTTTAGAGACACGGGAAATAGTGCCCTAACATGCTGGGTTGCGATTTCTCGCTTATCTAAATACCTAAAATACCCTTTTAAGCAAAACTTTTGTAACTCATGAGACGACTTTAGTTTCGAGGAATTTAAGAACCTCGTGTCCAATCGTGCTGGATGTGATGTTCATATTCTTCCGAAGTAAAGGAATCTCGATTTTTTCAAACTCAAATTAGCCCCGTTTCAAAAAAAAGAATTCTATTTTTAAATCTTTCTAAATTTCAACTTAAGACAGAAAATTGCTCAATATGGTACCAATTTTAGGCGTCGCGGGGGTGCTAATCCTTCCCCGCGTGTAACCGACTCCCGAACCTATTTTATCTAAATTTTCGTAGACCAAAACATCTGTACGGTGACCCAATCACACCTAAAAAGATTGGTGGCGACTCCTTATTTTCTTTTTTAAGTCGACGCCCGTTTTTTTCAAAAAAATGGTTACGACAATATCCATGATGGCTACAAATACTCAACAATTCCAAGCCAATCTTGAACCCACTAAAAGGGTTTATCAGCTAAGTAATTCAACATTAAAAGATAAATTTGATAGACTTACTAATATTATGAATTCTCTTATTGCAGAAAAAGCAAAACCAACCTGATTATGTGGAATTTGTGCCACACCTGAACATACAACTGATGCATATCCTAGTTTGTATGATGATACTATGGCTCATTTGGATGCTGTGGGGAACTTTCCTAGGCCACCACAAAGGCGATATGACCCTTACGCTAATACCTATAACCCAGAATGGAAAGACTATCCTAACTTGAGTTATGGGGTCAACCCACAGTATAACCAGCTATACAAAAATCGGTTCCCACAATAGTCGCGAGATTCAAGTATTTCTCTAGAAACCTTGGTCAATAAATTAGCAGCTAATATGCTTAATTTTCAATAGAAAACTGAGGCGCCTATAAGAGAGTTGACCATATCAATTGAGAAAATGAACTCTTAAGGGAAGCTGCCATTACAATCGAAATCGAACCCAAGACAAAACGCAAATGCAGTGACATTGTGAAGTGGAAGAGAACTGGAACCAATTCCTGGCAAAAATCTTGGCCAAGATTCCACCCAATAAAAGCACGAGAACGATGAATAGGTCTGAATGAAACCTCCATTGCCTAAAATTCAACCTCTATTTCCAGGACAATTGAACCAACATCGGAAAGGTAAAGAGGACAAAGAGATCCTCGAAACATTTAGAAATTTAGAGATCAACATACCACAATTAGATGCCATCAAACAAATTCCACGATATGCCAAGTTCTTTAAAGAGCTCTGCGCTAACAAACAAAAATTAACTGGTAATGAAAGGGTAAGCGTTGGTAAGAATGTATCAGAGAAATGCAAAGATAGGGGCATGTTTGCAATACCATGCAAAATAGGCCACTTAGGAATAAAAAAAAGCTATGTGTGATTTAGAGGCCCCCATAAATGTAATTCCTTTTTCCATTTATGAATCACTTAATGCGGGTTTTTTGATGAAAATAGATGTTATCATTCAATTAGTAGATAAGTCTATTGTACATCTTGAAGGAGTCCTTGAGGACGTATTAGTGAAAGTCAACGGACTTATTTTTCAAGCAGACTTTTATGTGATAAAAATGGAAGAGGATAATGCTCCTAGATTTTTGGACATTTTGTTGGGCTGACCTTTCTTTAGTATCGTTAGCATTAAGATTGATGTGCGTAGCAAAACTCTCACAATGGAATTTGACGAAAAGATCGTAAAGTTTATTGTTTACGACGCTATTAGTCAACCAAGTGAAATCTTGAACGTAAAATGTGTCAAAATAATTGACTTATTAGTAGAAGAAACTTTTGAGTCGACTTATAAAGACAAACCTGAAATGATATTTGATTATTTTGAATCTGTTAATGAATTATTGTCTCCAACGAACACTAAACTTCTACCTTCTGTTGTGCAGGCACCAAATGTGGAGTTGAAACCCCTTCCTAAACATCTTAAATATGCATTTCTGGAGGAAGATATTACCTTACCGATCATAGTCTCAAATGGACTCTCCAAGCTCGAAGAGGAAAGTTTGATACATGTGCTAAAAAACCACAAGGAGACGATTGGCTGGACCATTGCCAACTTAAAAGGGATAAGCCCTTTGACATGCACACACGAGATTTACTTAGAGAAAAACACGAAACTAAAGTGAGAAGCGTAAAGACTGTTGAACCCGAATATGATGAATGTGGTAAAAAAGAAAATAATTAAGCTACTAGATGCTGACGTAATCTACCCTATTTCTAACAGCAGATGGGTAAGTCTAGTGCAGGTCGTGCCCAAGACAATGGACATTACAGTAAAGAAAAACGTTGAGGGTGACTTGTACTAACCCGAGTGTAAAATGGGTAGCATGTTTGCATTGATTACAGGAAGTTAAATTCTTATACTAGAAAAGACTATTTCCCTTTTCCTTTTATAAATCAAATGCTTGAACGTTTAGTTGGTAAAACTCACTTTGCCGTCTTGATTGATACTCAAGTTTCTTCCAAATCCCATTTGCACCAAAGGACCAAGAAAAGACCACTTTTACTTACCATTTGGCACATTCGCGTATAGAAGGATGCCCTTCGGACTTTGTAACACACCGGCCACCTTTTAGAGATGCATGATGAGTATATTTTCTAAATATGTAGAAAACATTATCAAACTTTTTATGGATGATTTTACTGTGTATGGGAGCTGTTTTGATGAATGCCCTTAAAAACCTCACGATGATTTTAAGTAGATGCATCGAATTTAATCTTGTCTTGAATTATGAAAAGTGTCATTTTATGGTAGACAAAGGTTTGATTCTAGGACATGTAGTTTCAGCTAATGGAATTGAGGTCGATAAGGCCAAAACTGACATTATAAATTCTTTTTCATATCCCTCAATTGTAAGGGAAATACGTTCTTTCTTTGGCCATGTAGGGTTTTACAGGCACTTCATAAAGAACTTCTCAAAAGTAGCTGAACCACTATGTGAATTATTGCAGAAAGATAAGAAATTTGAGTTCGGCCTAAAATGTAATGAGGCTTTTGACACACTAAAAAAGAAGTTGGTTTCCAATCCTATAGTACAAGCACCAGATTGGTACTGCCCCTTTGAAATTATGTGCGATGTAAGAAAGCGTAGTGTGGGGGTTGTATTAGGACAAAAAATAGACAGAGAGCCCCATGTCATTTGCTATGCCTCAAAAACCCTAGATGTTGCATAAAGCAACTACACCACTACGAAAAAAGAACTCTTAGCTATTGTATTTGCTTTGGATAAATTTTTTCTTTATTTATTGAGATCTAAAGTTATCATTTTTCTGACCATACAGCTCCCAGGTATTTGATTGCAAAGAAGGAAGCAAAACCAAGGCTCATTAGATGGATATTACTGCTCCAAGAATTTGACATTGAAATTTGAGACAAGAAGAGATGTGAAAACTTGGTGGCTGACCACTTGAGTAAGTTAAAAACACCTTATGATGACATTCCTATAAAAGATGAGTTTCCTGATGAAGGTCTATTTTGGGCCAATACCTATTTTCCATGGTATGCGGATATGGTGAATCTCCTAGCCACAGGTTCATTGTCCATTGGGTTAACACATTTCGTGAAGGACAAGCTTAGAAGGGAAGCTCGATATTACATTTTGGATGACCAATACTTGCGGAAACATTGTTCAAACTAGATAATAAGATGATGTGTTCCAGAAACTGAGGTAGTTTCTATCATTATATTTGTCATACAGAAACTTGTGGAGGTCATTTTGGCCCTAAACGGACTGCTCATAAGGTATTAGAGTGTGGGCTATATTAGCCCACAATTTTTCAAGATATAATTTCTATAAGTCTTACGATAGATGCCAACATATAGGTAACATAACTAAGCAAAATCAAATGCCCCTATCCCTAATTCATGTATGTGAGATTTTTAATGTGTGGGGCATCAACTTCATGGGTCTGTTTATTTCCTCATTTAGAAATGTGTATATAATTCTTGCGATAGACTATGTTTCTAAGTGGATAGAAGCAAAGCCTACTCGCAATGACAATGCTAAAACTGTCGTGGAGTTTCTAAAACAAACTATTTTTTCTAGGTTTTGCACACCTCGAGCCTTGATCAGTGATCGTGGGACCTATTTTTGCAACAAAGTCATGGAAGCACTTATGGAAAAAATATGGAGTTCACCATCGTATAGCTACAACCTGTCATCCTGAAACGAACAGTCAAGCAGAAGTCTCGAACTGAGAAATCAAGGCCATTTTGGAGAAAACAGTTTTGTAATGACCCAAAATTCACGGGCATCGAAAAAGTATATTATCGGGCCTCCGTCTTAGTGAAATGGGTTCATAAATAATTATTAAAAATAAGTATGAGTCTAGTAGTGTGTTTAATTAGGTTTTTTTTAGGTGAATTTAGTTTAATTAAGAGTAATTAGGAAAAAGGATTAAATTGAATAAGGGGCAAAAGTTGAATTATAGATCAATAGAAAGTAAAAAGGACTAAAATAGGAATTAAGCCATTTGTGAGAAATAAGGCGGCAAATAGGTATTAAAAATCTAAGATTTTTATTAGATTTTTATATTTTTAATTATTATGTTTATATTAAATTATTAAATTATAATTATTAAATAAATAAAATAAAGAAAGTGTAAGGTAATGATTTAATATAAATGTATTAATAAAAATATATACATTTGTAATACTTATATTTAGTTATTAGATAGATATTTATTAAATTATTATTTTAAATTATTGATTATAAAAATAATAATTATTAATATTATCAAATAAATTAAATTATGACAAATGTAGGGTGGAGATAAAATACATGTGTAATAATATGTATAATACAATTGTAATACATGTATTATTTAGTAAATAGATATTTATTATTTATTAAGTTAAAATATATTTATTAATTAAATAATTAAATAATAAGATTTTTGTTTGATAAACAAATTAAATAATGATAATTGTAATAATATTTTTAGTAAAAATGTAAAATAAATATATAATTACTTATAATTTAAGCTAAAAGATATTGTTATAAAATAATTATTGTATATTATATTATTATAACATAAAGTAAATAAACTAAAAAGAAATAAAAGCAAAAGTAAAACAAAGAAGAAAGAAACAGAGGCATTCGAAACAGAGGAAAGAAAAGAAAAGAAAGAAAGAAAATAAAAGGAGAAATTGAGGATTTGAAGCTTTAGGTTTTAAAAGGTAAGTTAATCAAGTCCTTTTTATTTAATTTTGATGTTTTAGAAGTTTTAAAATAAGGTTTTGATGAAATTAAGTTGATAGTTTGAAAGTTTATAAGTTTTTAAGTATAGTTTATGTTGAACACAAAGATGAATTAGGGATCTAATTGAAGGAAATTTAAGTTAGAATTAGTAAAAGGATTAATTTGTAAAGTAAGTTATAAGTTTTATGTTAGAGGGATTAAATTGAAAGAAATTTTATTTTAGGGTTTTAACATGAACATTGAATAGTTAAGTTAAATATGGTAAGAAGTTAAATAGAAAAGAAGTGTGAATTGAGTTAGAAAAAGTAAATAAGTTAGTTAGGATTAAATTGTAAACTAGGTTATAAGTTTTGTGTTGTAGGGACTAAATTAAGAAAAATTCAAAATTAGGGATTTATGCTGAAAATTTAATAGTTAAATTTGAGTTTGGTCAAAATTTGAATAGAAATAAAGTATGAATTGAATTAAGAAAGTAAGTAAGCTTAGTTAGGATTAAATTAGAAATAAGGTAGAAATTTAATTATTTATTGTAAATTAGTGCTGTAACTAATAGTGTAAATTATCTTAATTTTTGTAGCTAATAAAGAACCTGAGACGTCAACGCAAAAGGGGAAGGAAAAGATAGTCGAGGAGTAACTCTAGGAAATTTACGGTTTGTATTACTATAACTCAAACTACTATTTATTTAATGTTACATATGAATTAAAAGGTTGGTAAGTAGATCATAAGGTAAGTATGTTATTAAATTGTATGAATTTAAATTGATTGAAATTGAGTTATATGATTATTAAATATGTCGAAATTGAATTGTATATTGAATTAAAAGTGAATTTGGTATGAAAGTGAAATTGAATTGAGAAATTGAATACCCTATTAACTAGTCGGGCTGAGTCGAATATAATTTGCATGCCATAGGATTTGAGAAGGGATTTGGAGATACTGAAGTTATTATATTCTTTGGAATTATCCGAAGAGGCACTATCTGCTATTCTGGTGTGTTTGGGAGGATTATATTATACCGATGTGTTTGGAGGATTATTTGATTTTGGTGTGTTTTGGAGGATTACATGATTATTCTGGTGTGTTTTGGTTAGATATTACTGGTGTGTTTGGTTGGAATCCGTGTATCTGTCAAAGTCCGAATTATGTTAATAGGGTGAATAAATTAATGAGTAAATTGAATGAATTTGATTATTTGAATGATTGAAAGTATGAGAAGGAAGTATAAGTTGAATTATGAATTATTGTGATACATGTGATATGATAATATGTAACTAACGTTTATGAATTGATGGAAGAACATATTGTTAAAAATGTAATATTGTTGATGAAATGATATAATTGTTATATGATATTAAATGGAAATTAATCTCTATGATTTATAATGTTTATGATTAATACAATTTAATTTATTTGAATTATATAGTTTGAGTTATGGTAATACCACTGAGTATAAAATACTCAGTGTACGGTTGTTTCCGTGCACAGGTTAATAGAAGATAAAGGTCCTGGTTCAGCATCCTGATCAATCCCGACCTCGACACAACTTTGGTGAAGTAATCTTACTTTTTGTTAAATTGGCATGTACTTGGTCATGTAAAGGTTTTTAAAGGTTTATGTGTAAATAATGTTGAATTTAGTATGTATGCATTAAACTTGATCTAGGAAATGAATAAAAATTATTAGTTGAAATTTAAGTTAATGTTGTGATGCTAATTGATTATATTACTCAGATAATGATATAGATATGATTTAGGTATGTATAATTATATAAATATGTTGGTTGAAATACTGGAATTGATATTGGTTGTTGTTTGAAAATTTTGCAGGGAAGGTTAGATATTTATAAATGGGATATATTGAGTAAAAAAATTATGGAAAATATTCGAAGTACTCGAACAAGTCCTATTCCTTTTCTATTATATAATTTGGGGCTCGAGGGTCCATTAAAGGGACTTAATGATTTAATTTTAATATGTTTGTTATTTATTTATGAATTGTTCGTAAATTGATCAATATGTTCAGTAATGCCTCCTAACCCTGTTCCGATGATGGTTAGGGTTAAGGGGTGTTACAAGTTTGGCCTAATCGAAAGGATTGGAGTCTTCGGCTAAATGACGCACTTTAGGTCTATCGGACGGCGTATAAGGGACCAATTGGCATGATCCCATATCGGCTTGTTTTTGGCAAGGCTGGCCATTTTTTGGTAGAATTAAAACATAAAGCTTACTGGGCTGTACGACAACGTAACATGGAGTTAGAACCCGCGGAGAGGGAAAAGAAATTAGACATCTAAGAATTAGAGGAAATTCGTAATGATGCTTATGAGAATGCTCGTATTTATAAGGACAAAACGAAATTATTCCATGACAAGAAAATATCGCGGAAGCATTTCTCGATAGGACAAAAGTGTTACTTTACACCTCTGTGTTAAAATTGTTCCTATGTAAGCTTCGGTCTCAATGGTAAGGACCTTTTATTGTAACCGAATTATTCACACATGGTGTAGTTGAAACAGAGAGTGAAGAGTCAAGAAAACGGTTCACAGTCAATGACCAATGGTTGAAGCCATTTACGAGAATTTTCAAGCCCACACGGTTAAAAAAATTCAGCTAGAACCTTCATAGTACCATTCAGGGCGTCAAGCTAACGACGTAAAACAAGTGCTTAATGGGAGGCAAACCAATTTTTATTTTTATTGTTATTTTAATTTATTTTATTATTTTATTATTGATCACTTTATTTTGTTTGAATATTAATTAATTTCTATTCTTCTACCTAGGTAAACCGACTAGAAAAAAAACTTAGGAATTGGCATGCTTTCACAAACATCCCTTATCCTTATCATTATCCTTATCCTATCCCTATTCCAAATAGGAATAGCACATCCCTACTTTTTGCTTACCCAAAACCCGTATCCAAACACCTATTTACTACCAAACACCCTGCCTACTACACCTTCAAACCCTAAAATTTTTTTTATTTTCTCACCCAAAAACCCACCAGCCGCCGTTCCCCTTCTCCCCCACCCCACCACCAAGTTTTCTGACACCATGGTTAGAACTAGAAGTCGAGCAACCGCCGAACCCCCTTCACTGTCAACAACTGCCGATATCGATGTTCGGCCCTCCAACACGTCAATTTAGTCAACGACGAGCCTCTCCTGTCGCCTCCATACAACAATACCGTCCCCTCCTTTCCTCCACGCGATGAACCACTCTCCCCATCTCCCTCTCCACCACGCGCCAACCAAACCTTTCCGTCTCCATTTCCTTTACCCAACTGAACCTCCCTATCTCCCTCTCCACCGTGTGTCACACCCGTACCGTTCTTTCCTACACGTGACGATAACCCTTTGGCCCTTACCCTTCCCTCACCGTCCCACTCGCCGCCTGTTTCACGTGAACTATCGCTAGTACAACTTTCGGCTCCCGACCTCTATCGACGCCATCCCCGTCGACGGCCTCATTCAGTCGAACTAGTAGCGGCATTCACCAATTCCACCTCTAACTTTGACGTTGACACCCTTGAACGGCTCACACGCTCCGGTGCCTCAGGAAGCCACAACGAACAATGTTCGTTGCCCACCCGCGA
The DNA here is from genome assembly GCA_020496765.1 of Gossypium stocksii. NCBI lineage: Eukaryota > Viridiplantae > Streptophyta > Magnoliopsida > Malvales > Malvaceae > Gossypium > Gossypium stocksii. The sequence continues at coordinate 39,743,140 of CM035629.1, forward strand.
TAGGACCTACCGGTTTCAAGTCAATGTTTTGCCACCAAAATGCCATTTAAACGGTAATTTAAAGTTTAACAATACCGCCACTTGGGACAGGTATGATCGACTATGACACAAACAAGTAGTGCCATGCAAATGTTTATCAATGTTTGTTTTGAATGCTTTGCATATTGACACTATTGTTGACGATTTTAGAATTTTATTCCACCTTCAATTTTTAACATCTATTTTGAATGTTTATCAATGTCTGTTTTGTTATCACTTATTGCACTTATTGCAAATTGATTTTAGAATTTTATTCCACCTTCAATTTTCAACTGCACGGCCAATTCTCATTGGACACACCTAGCATTATCACATTTTGTTTGCTTGGTACTACACACAGTTTGTCCCTCATTGATTTTAATATTGCATTGGCTTTTGTGACAGAGGATTATGCTATGTCCATTGATTATGAAAACTGTGTACTTTTCCAACAGACTTCAAGGCTATCGAGGCCTTTGTTTTGTTAATAGACAATGCTAAAAGAACATATAGCCCTAAAACATCAAAGGATTTATGGTTTCGTAACCCTGCCTTATGTTACATACATCGTTATTTGGCTTATAATTTCTCAGGTCGGAGAGATGCACTGGCTATTGTCTCGAAGACGGAACTATTCTTATTATGGTGTATGTACACTGGTTGTCCGATCAATTTGGGCTATTGGCTTGCACTTCAATTTGAGCATATTTTAAATGCAAAGCGTCCTCTAATTTTAGGCTCGTTTATTTCACAACTGTTATTCTCTTTACATGGCTCAAACGCCCCTATTTTAGACTTGCATATTGCTTACCAAGTTGATCTATTAGATGCTGCTGTCTCGACTCGATGGGATTGCTTCTTAGCACTCCTACTTCTTTTCATTTTGTCCCTCCAAGTACCCGATCTTCACTAGTTGAACAAATCTTTAGGCAACAAAATCCGTACGAGGTACCCAATCAACACCAACCATCTGTGACCATCGCGCAATGATTGGACTGCATTAAGGCATGACTCGACACCTTCAGCCAACAAATGGTTGATCTCATTGTAGCTCTGCGTGAAAGATAGTAACTACATGGGGAGTTTTTCTAAACTTTATTCTCTTCTTCTACTGATAGACTGTAAATTATACATATTTTCTATCCCATATTTAGCACATTTATGGATGAATTATCATTGAATTTGTGGAATTTGATACTCCTAATCCTTTAATTTCATCTTTTATACTTAGGAGAGCATAAGAGAGTGAAAAGAATAAGAAACAGGCCAAAAACAGAGAAAATGGGCCAAGGTGTGAAAACAACACGGCCTGGAGGTTCACCACACAGGCGTGTCACACGGCCGTGCCACTTTAACAGGCCCGAGCATGGCCTCTACATCGACTCACACGGGCGTGTCCCTGTCGTGAGGAAATTCAATTTCACTCAGAAAATGCTACTTAGGGGCTAAGAAAGACATTCTAAACTCTATATAAAGACCCTAGGAGGCAACTACAAGGGTGTACAGAGGGAGGAGTGCCGAGGCATATTATTCCCGCCAAGGCGGGGAGTTAAAGGAAGGGAATTACTCGAAGGAAAGCCGATTGATCCATCTCAGGAGCTAGGATCTACATGAAGACAGAGGATCTCCCTTCTATCCTTTCAGGAATTTTGGGTTTTCTTATGTTTTGTTATTTTATTTATTCTGAGATGCTTCTTTTTATAATTATGAACTAAAACCCTAAATATCTAAAGGGGATGAAACCTAAGATGAATCTTGTTATTGTTATCTGAACTATATGATAAATATTTGATTTATTCTTAATTGTGTTTTTAACTCTTGAATTGATATTTTTGGAATATTAATTTAAGTCGAATGTGCTTATACAGAGATACAGAGGAGCAAAAGTCCCTGTATAGGAGTAGATCCAACACAATTAAGCGGAGTTGATCGCAATCCTAGACATAGGACGATGAAAATTTGCCGGATTAGAGTCAAATCTAATATAGGGAGCCATAGATCGAGTTAATACAAGACTAGGGTTTTAATTAGAAAGGGATTTCAATTAATCAACCTAGGATTAGTTGTTTTTATCCTCGACGGAGGTATTAACATAATTTAGGGATCTCTACGAATCAAGTCAAATGAAGAAATCGTCTAGTTCAGAGTTAGATAACAAATGAAGTCTAGGTGGATTCTTCCTTAGGTATTGCCCTCATCAATCAGTTTCCCAAAAGCAATTTCTCAATTTACTCTTTGTCGTTTCTTTAGTTTAGTTTAGAATAGTTTACAACCAAAACACCTTTTTATTTCTTAGGCTAGATAATAGGAAGGAAGTCATTACTAGTACTTTTAGTTCCTTGGATTCGATATTCTGGTCTTGCCACTAGCTATACTACTATTCGATAGGTGCGCTTGCCTTTTATCGTGATAATAGTTAGTTTCCAGGTACGATCGATTTTATTACTTTATCTCATCACGATCATCTACCTATTTATTTCTTTCACATCGAAGATAATATGTTTTAAGTACGGGGAGGCATTCCTCATTATTTCTGACTCTTTATCTGTTGCTTTTATTGTTGTGTTACAATTGCTGCTGCCTTGTGCTCGTTTCTGCCCACATTTTATTTTTTTTGTATATCCTGCCCTTTTTCATGCCTAAGATTTTGACCAGAAACTTCCCACTGTTTGATCTACGAGCATGATTCCTATATACTAAGTTAGTTATTTTGCTATATTGATTTCCTCTCCATTGTTTTATTTCTATTAGGCTAAAATAATTATAATTAATAGAGTTAATCCTATCTTGTTTTTAGTAAAATCGATTAAGTCTAAGTGTAAAGAGGACACTTAATACAATTGCATGCTAAAATTATGTTTATGACTGTTAGGTGATTGTCAAAACTTATTTTTGACACTTGATTTTTTTTCCTAGTCCTCCAAAATTAAAATTTTGTTTCATTATAATAAATTTTGATGCCTCCATGGTTATGAGTGCAGCTTAAAACATAATTGATTAAGTAACCGGGGTAAGGTGCTTGGGTTGTCATCTTACTTCACATCAAAATGTTCAATATATTCTTAAGAAAACAAGAACATATATAAATATAATAAATTAGGAGTATGTTGGGCTAAGTAACTGGGGTGAGGTGCTTGGGTTGTCATCTCTCTTCGCATCAAAAGGTTCAATATATTCTTAAGAAAAAAAAAGGAAAATCAAGTAAAATAATAATAATAATAAAGAATTGCATTTTGGGGGCTAAGGGTGGAAACAAATAGGGTGTCTTGGTAAGTTTAGTAAATTACCTAATTTTCATGAAATAATCTAAGTTGATTTTGATTTTTGTGTGATTAAATTGGAATAATTTTTCAATTTTACTTAAAGCAAGCTAAAGGCTCTCTTTATTTTTCATATGCATTATGCCTAATTTTATAAAACTTTGGAGTGATATTTCTTTCATGGTAAAATCTAAATTACACAGTAGATAGGAATCATACTTGAGGACAAGCATGGGCTAAGTAGGGGGAATTTGATAATACTTTGAAATGACATATTTTTATGTATTAACTACATATTTATTTTGAGTATGATCCTACTAATTTGAGCTATTTATGGTTTTTTATCTTGTAGGGACTAAACTGAAGGCAAAAAGAAATTTAAGGGCAAAAAGCGTAAAATTAAAGATAAAGTGGGCCAGCATACGAAATGAGAAAGATGTGAGGCCAAAAATGCAAAATGTGGAAGACTTGGGGACATCAATTTAAAGAAGAGATTTTATAAACACAAGACTCTATTTAAATTTGAATTATATTAGGATTATCGTTAAGATTATTATTTAGATTTAATTTTAGCTTTTATCTTGATTTATCTTTTAGAATTTAGATAGGAATAAACTTGGTCTTCTGAGTACTATAAATAAGGGATGGAAGGACACAAATTTCACTAATTTTTTTTTGTAAAACTCCCTCTCCCAAAAAGCTCTAGCCTTTATTCTTTCATTTGTTCAATAAAAATTCCATTTTTATTAAGTTTATTTCTTTTTTCTCAAAAAGCATGAGCCATTAAATTCATCTAGCCAAAGGTTGTTGAGATTCTCCAAAAATGGTTCATGAGGCTTAAAGTTCGCACTTAGCCTTTTCAACGAATATTCATCGGTTCTCCGCATTACGAGATTGACAATTCTGTCCATGTCCCTTCAAAAGTGATCTTTTCATCTTGTGCAAAGACTGCCGCTTTGTATGTTTTGGGAAGGTTGCAAAGTTGGTTTGTTAGCTTACTGCTCAGTAGTTGTCGAGCCCAAGAGACAAAATGGCGTGGCATTCGCCATTGAGAAGTGATGATCTACTGTAAGACGATCCCACAAAAATGACGGTCGGTTAGAGTCAGGTTCCTCTAAATCATAAGTTTAAAATCTAAGTGGAGTTGGTGGTCGTAGGCGTCCTCTTCCACTATAACTGGCTTATTTTATTCGAGAAGGATAACCTAAAAGCGTAGATTGAACCCAGGGAGGATCGAGATAACCGGAGGCTGGAATCTCTCCATCAAAGACTCTATTTTCTCAACTCTGTTTATTTTTACAATTTCAATTTCAATTTCAATTTCAATTTCAATTTACGCAATCTTAATTTATCCAAATTCTTAATTCTGTTTTTTTTATTTTTTTCCAGGTACGTCGTTTTTCTTGGGCACGACTCTGCTCGGGATCTTGAGGAACATGAATTTGTGTAAATCTAGTTCCTGAGGATTTGACTCTACTTCCCTTATACTATTCTTTTTGTTATTTTATACGGATAGGATATTTTTTGTGCTCTCAACGACACATCAATAAAAATCAGTACTTAATTGCATAGGTTACAAAACTTGGCCAACCATACAGCCGACCATGTTGGGAAAATATGAAAACCACGTCACAACGTCGTATGGGAAGGGTCTCTTATCTTGACGACTCGATTTTTAGTTGGGACATCACCTCTTCGTCACAACGAAGTTTTTGAGAGGTCGAGACGTCGCCAACAATTTTCCTACACAAACAACCCAAAACCTTCCTATGATACTTTGGACCTCAACCAAGCTTACGAATTCATGTTTTCATTCCAATTTCCCTATTCTAAAATGTCATAGGGCATACATATATCACTCAAAACATACTCATTTGTATTGTAACATAATTTACCATGCTTTGGCAAATTAAGAGAGTTCCTATGCTAACATGCATTCCTAAGTCCCAACTCAATTTACTTATGTCAATTTTGCATTTTAAGCATTTCTAAGTGCATAAATGGTACAAAACTTACCAAATGGCCACTTTGGACTTACCTCAATGCTCAGCAAGCCAATCCACCTGCACTTTACACGTTAGCCAACATTCAAGCATACAAAACTTTACTAGTACACATATTAACATGCATAAACAAATAATCCAGTAAAAGCATTCATCCAAACCAATATTAAAAGTTCCAAAAACCATTTACACAAGCCATAATATTCATTTACAACTTATTAACAAATCAAGGTTTAAATCCCTCTAGATTAGTCCCACATTGCCTTCCTTATTAAGTTGGAAACACATCAAACATACTCAAAATGATACCTTGCTTTGGATCACAAGCTTTCCCACTTTTCCTCCTCACTCAAACTAATTTCCTACATATTATTCATAAAAGAGTGTGAGTTTTTCAAGCTCAGTGAGTGCTCAAAGATGCACCAACAATCCACAACATCAAAGGTTAATAGAACGCATACTAAGCTTGATAACACATAACATCATCAACCATCACACCAATGACTCAAGGAGTCTAAAGTGTAACATAAAGCTAACACTCTTCAACATACCAAATATACCCTCCAAGCACACCAAATATATATGCCTTTCAAACACTCTAAACATACCTTCCAAACACACCAACCCCCAACACACCATAAAGGGGGTGAATACTCACAATCTTATGGCATGCCAACTATATCCAATGATTTCAAGAGATCATAAGGCCAACATATCCATTTCACACATGTATTTCAATTGAAACACATTTTCTAAATTATTTTCAAATCTGATCTCGTTTTAAAAATCTATTTTAACCAAATTATTTCTGAGACACCTAATTTTAATTCTTAACCTAAATTTCAAATCCGAATATTATTTTAATAATTTAATTAATTAATCACTACGATCCTAATTTCGAAATTCAACTTAACTCTCGATTCGTTAACCCGATTCTACTAACCTAGTTTCTAGGATGTGACTAGACCTGATCATGAATCGAGCCACCTGGCCCGGCCCGAAAGCCCACTCGAAATGTGGGAGGGTTTGGGTAAAAATATAGGTCCGAAAAATAGGCTTGGACAAAAAAATAAGGCCTGTTTAAAAAACGAGCCGGGCCTTGGGTAAGGCATTTTTGGCCCAGGCCCGGCCCAAATTCACTAAAGGACAAAAAAATCTACTCTTTTTTTTTGAATGTTATTTTCTTGTTGTTTTCTCCCTATTTTACTACCATTTTACTATTATATTGCTATTATTTTGTTTTTATTGTTTAGATATTGTATAAAACTTATTTTATTATTAATTTCACTATTATTTTAAAGGCATTTGTTAATTTTGTTATTATTTTAGAGGCATTTGTTTGTTAAGTTGTATTTATCTTAATGTTATTTAAGTTTACATATTTTTCAAAATTTATTTTCAATTTGTTGGGAAATATTTATTTTAATTTTTTAGTATTTTTGATATAATATATGTAATGCCCCAAATTTTGAGTCTAGATGAATTGGGTATTAGGCTTTGGGTTTCATAAATTTTTAGTAAGCAAGAAAATGATAAATGACATGTTGGCTTTAAAGGTTTAATAAATTTGAAGTTAGAGAAGCTCTGGGTTCGAACTTTGAGGTGAATGAATTTTTAATTAATTATTAAAGGAGCTAAGGCAGTGAGTAGTTGGGCTTTTAAATAAAAATAGGGAAGAATGGCATCAAAGAGCCTTATGGTGGAGTGGCTAAGTGACGCCACTTAGGTTATAGGAAGGTGGCCTTATGGGCTAGCAAGGAGATCCTAGGTTCGAATCCTAGCTTAGTATTTTTTTAGGAGTTTAATTTTGTCTTCTAGAAGGTTGGAAGTGGTGTGATGATGGACTCTAAGGAGAGTGATCGGAAGAGAAATTTTAGAAAAAGGATTGGGGAGTTATCAGGAAGAAAAACGAGGAAGTGAGATGGGGAAGAGTTGGAGCCGATTGGGACTTTGGGGGTAGGCAGAGTTTCAGTTTTGTGTATAAATAGGGGGTGCCGAATTCCCTCTGTGCTATTTCAGCAATTGGAATTCCCTTTGTGCTATTTCAGCAACTATAGTGCTCTGCCGAATTCTCCTTCACTTTTTCTATTCTAAACATCGCCTCTTCCTTTTATGTTCTCTTTTCTTCTCTTGTAAAGCCTTAAATCGCATATCATTCTCTTCTTTCTCCATTGCTTATGCCGTCCCACCTTTATCTTAATTGTTGGGGACCGAATATTTGTGACTTCAAAAGCCGAAAACCTTTGCTCTTGGAGCCGATTTCTTCATCATCCCAAAACCTTGTGTCGAATACTCTAGTGACTGAATCTCTGTCGGGCTGTCATCATTCTTTCGATTTTGGTAGATCGGATCTTAGAGAGTTGGAATCAAGCTTGGATCTCCAGATCTCTGTCGAAAAGCTATCCATATGTTTCAAATTTTGGGTAAGTGCTCTTTATTTTGGGTTAAGTTGGTCGAATGGTCTATGGTGAGGAAAAGGGTGACTTGAGTTGGATACAAGTCACCTATTATTTTGTTTTTAACGATTAAGATTGATGCAGGTCAAGGGAATATTCGTGATTAGTACCTAAGGAAGGGATATTAGGACTTGGGGCACACGATAAGGTTATGGTAATGCTTCGGTTTTTGGTAAATATTGTGGATAAGTGTGTGATTAATTGAAGGTTGGTATTGGTTGTAGGTTCAAGGCCGAGGATAGTGTAACACATCTCATTTACCAGGTGTGTACATACACTACACACACAGTAGATCGGCAAAAGTCGAAATGTCGAAAAGCCGAAGTGCCGAAAAGTCGAAAGTTTGGCTACAGCAGTCTCGCGAGTGCACGAACACTTGAACGAGGGTAATCGATACGTTAGCAGAGGCCCCATGAGCGATCTCATGGACTTAGGTCGTGTATTGGTCAACCGGGCTAGAATGGGCTAAATGGGCTCGATGGGCCATAGGGCCCATAATAGACAAAATTGACAATTTGATACTAAGTGATGGAATAAGCATATGATTGCATGAATATGAATATGATTGGGCTTGATGGGCCATATAAGTGTGATTGAGCCTAACGAGCCGTATAAATATGATAGGGTCTAATGGGCCATATGAATGTATGAAAGCCTATAGACTTGCTAGGGTTTTGTAATGGACTTATAGGTTTAGTTTCTAATAAATCCTTAAACAGCATAAAACTTAATTAATTTATCAAATTTTTCTGTGGACAAGTCATAAGGTTAGAATGTGGCAATGGGCATATGCATGTCTAAGATTGGATCTAGGGAGGGTTTGGTACTTAAGTGATCTTAATGACCCATCTCCTTTTCTCTGGAATCCTACCTGGTGCATAATGTCTGTTCACTCTAGCCAATGAGGACTTGTTGACGGGCCAAAGTTCATAATTAAGACCCATACATTAGTAAATTATTGAAATATCCCTGTAGGGTAGAATTACTGAAATACTCCTGTAGGGTAGAATTACCGAAATACCTCTGTAGGGTAGAATTACTGAATTACCCTTGTGTGTTATAAGTATGACTATATGCTATATGTTGCACTCATGTGTTATAATGTTGCATGTGGGTGGGAATTATGTTGGAGGAAGTGTTATATGAGGATCGCATAGTCGCTTGACTACCGTGGATCCAACAAAGGCTTTTAAGCCCAATATATGATCAGCAGCTTTGCTGCAACGTTAGGTAGTACCGCAACCGTCGCTACCCTTATGTGTATCGGATGGGTGGGTCGATGTAGTCATCCCTACAGAATGTGATTCGATTAGACGGAGATGTTGTGTATCGGTTGGATGGGGTAGGAATTGCATAATTGCATAATTGCATTATTGCATACATGATTGCTCTAAATGTTGTTATTGTATTGGGCTCAGGCCCAAGATGATTTGTGTTGCATGATATATATGTATTGTTGCCGAGGGTGTACACACTGAGTTTCAAAACTCACCTCCTCTTTTATTATTTTCAGGTAATCCTCAGTAGACGGTTCGATGGATGGAGGGACTCGGAGGTGGCCATCTAGCATGATGTTTTAATATAGTTTTATCACAATTTTTAGCATTTTAATTTATTCTAGTTATGGGTTGTAATAAGGCCTTTAATCTCTGGCATGATTTATTACTTGAGTTTTATTATTATCATAACTGTTGGGTTGTTGAATTCAATTGTGCTTTCAAAATTAAAGTTTGGCTTCCACGACTGAAAAAAGATTTTGCAAAGACAATTAATTTATAAGAGAATAGCTTTACACCACGATTTGAAAACGTATAAACACAAGCATAGTTTTTACTTAAGATTTTATTTTAAGAAGAGTTTTCAATGAAAACAAGGTTTTCGATAAAACACTTCAATGTGACACGCTGGATTCGGCCATAACGTCTGGGCCGGGTTTGATGTGTTACATTATATATATTTAAAAATTATATAAAAATAATATAAAAATTAATACAGGCAGGCCGGGTCAAGCCTGAGTTTTAGCATTTTAATTCGAGTCGGGCTTGGAGAAATTTTAGGCCCATTTTTTGGGCTGGACTGGGCCTGAGCCTAGTAAATAGGCTTATTTTTTAGTTGAGCCCAACCCGAATCCGGCCCGGCCCGGCCCATGAGCACCTCTAGATGTGACAAAATTGTATTTTTTCTATTAAAATATTATTATTTAATTACCCATTGTTCAAGTAAAACTCTTGAAATTTTTTCTTATAAATAAGAACTATGAGATGACCTAAAAACACATAAATTATTCACCAATTGAGTGTCGTTACTCTGTCGTAAAAATAGTAGCAATTTGTTTACAGAATAAATTTTATTTTCTATAAAGTTCAAAAGTTGTTGGTTTCCTATAGAGAGAAATTAACTTTCCCACTAAAAGTTAATTTATGTTTTCATTTTGTGTGTTCGGTTCATTTAGTTTAAGTCTAGACACAAAATAAAATGAGGTTCAAGGATAACAAAGAAGATTATTTGGTAGAAAGTCAGAAAATAATCTGCACCACCTCAATTAAAGCAAAGGTAATAATTCGATTTATAGTTAATTATTATAAAAACCACAAGGCTTTGTTTAACAAAAATAAACTTTTGTTGTGTTAAAAACACTATTTCCTTAATCGATTTTTCTAGTAACCGCTATACTAACTAATTTCATTATCACTTAACCTCTTCATCTCAACGATAACCCATAGAAACCTTAAGTACATGTAAAAATCCAAGCGACAGTGCGTAAATCTCACCTCATTGGATGTTACCAAACATATCCGGATCCCATTGAAATGGAATATTCTCAAAAATACTACTTCTTCGAGGGTAAAATAGAATCAAAGGAAGTCTTAGGCTCTGGTTTACGAAATTTTTTATTTTCATTTTTAAAAAATAGATTTCATTTTATATTTTTTAAAAATAAAAAAATATGTTTGATAGATAGAAATAAAATTTATTTTCAATAATAAAAACTGTTCGGTAACTATTTTTTCTATAAAAGTAACATGAGAAATAAATTTTAAAAATTATATTTATTTAGATTCCAACCATGTACAATGATTTAATATTTGAAAATTTATTTTAAAAAAATATTTTTTTTACATTTATGTGAATTTGATTTAGGGTAAATTCATTTAAAATTAAAAACCATTGCTTTCATCAATTTCCCTTTTACAAAGTAATTTTAATGAAAATAACTTTTTGTTGTTTTTTAATTTTCACTATTTTCATTTTTCAAATTTTATTTTTTAAAATTTTACCAAATACGTTTTCTAAAACCAAATACAGCATTAGTTTTTTAACTTAACTTTTTTAATTTCGTTCTTGAATTATTTTTGTCCATATCAGTTTTAAAATTTAACACTTTTCTCAATTTTATTTTAAATTTGAGTTATGTTAAGGTTGATGATGTAACACTTTAAAATTAATGATGTGACATTTTTCTCAATTTTGCCCTAAATTTCAATTTGATCATTTAAAATTGTTATAATTTTTTTATATATTTTAATTTCTAAGTAAAACGCAATGTCAACATACAAAATCATCACAACTTAATAGGATCTAAATTTAATGAATAAATTAGAAAAAAAAATGTTATGTTTCGAGACTAACACGAAAAAAGAAAATTTTAGACACCAAATAAAAATAAATTATCAAGTTTAGGAATTAAATGTTACTTTATCTCTTTCTAAAAATACAAATGAATTCTTATTTAAAGATAAGTATTTTATATGTGGTCTTTTTACAAGTTGGGTTGAATGCATGTGTCACATATTTTTTATATAGTTATTTTTTTTTTTATCATGCTCTACCTCACTACTCGGAAGGTTAAAAATTCTATTGTCGAAATATATGAAATTCAAATTCATTCACTTATACATGTTAAATTTTAACTTTGATTCAACTGTAATTTTAATCTATTTTTTTACGAATAATATTTAAACAAATTCGAATAAATTTCCACACACTTTCAATACTTTTGTATGAAAGATATATTAATATTCTAACCGTTATATTTGTTAAAAGGATTAGTTAGTTAGTTGGTTAGCATGTAACTGATTAGTTGTTAGCTATTTAGAAGTTAGTTAATTATTTAGTATAAGTACAGTACATGATATGAATAAAGCAAATGATTTTTTCCAGTATTTTAACATGGTATCAGATTGCCAAGTTATTTTCTTTCATTCACTGCTTTCTTTGGTTCTTTCTTTCCTCTGATCATCGTTTCTTTCTTTTGGTTCTGTGAGTTTTTTGTTTTGCTTTTGTTTTCTTCTGTGCAACATGATGAGTCCGACCACAATGCAGATTGATCCTTCTCATCCCCTGTATCTGCATCCCTCGGATACTTCAGGGACTTTATTAGTTTCGCATCAACTCACTGGAGTTGAGAATTATAATATATGGAATCGTTCAATGCGTATAGCTTCGCTTGCTAAGAACAAAGTCAGTTTTATTGATGATTCTTGTTTGTTTGAAGATACTATAGCGACTTTATAGCCACAATGAGAACGTTGTAATGCTTTGGTGTTATCTTGGATCTTGAATTCTGTCAGCCAGGAGCTTTCTGCTGGATAGTTTTTACGTCTAGTGCAGCCCTTGTGTGGTCTGATTTGAAGGAGCGTTTTGATAAGGTGGATGGATCTTGGATTTATTTTTTGCATCGAGAGATTGTTACACACGTTCAAGGTACGTCATCTATCTTGGTTTATCACACCAGACTTCGATTGTTGTGGGACAAATATGATGTTATTGCTCCTCTTGCTTCTTATACCTGTGACTCTATGAAAATGAATGTTGAAAATTTGAAGCAACAGCGGTTATTCTAGCTTCTTATGGGTTTAAATGAGTCTTATTCAATGGTTCGTAGCCAAATTTTTCTTATGAAACCTATGCCATTAGTGAACCAAGCATATTCCTTGCTTATTCAAGAGGAAGAGCAGCGTCATAATGCTGAAAAAGTCTCGTTGGTTTCTGAATCTACTGCATTATATTCTGGTGCATCTAGCCAACCAGTGTAGTCTAAAAAACGGTTTTCTGGGACTTGTGATTACTGCCATATCAAAGGACATAAAAAAGAATCATGTTATAAGTTGATTGGCTTAGGTACCTATATTTACACCTGAGAAGTATCAACAGATTCTAGAGTTGTTAGGAAAAAGATCTGGGGTGCAAGCATCCGCTCATATGGCAAGTACTAGTTTTGGTCCCTCATCACAAGATTGGATTCTTGACACAGGAGCTACCAATCACATGACATTTGATCTTAAGTGTTTGAGTTCACCTACTAAATGTGATTCTCCATCGTTTGTTCAATTGCCAAATGGTAAAACAACCAAAATTGCTCATGTTGGCACTTATTCACTAACTCCCTTGATTACCCTATCCAGAGTTTTACACGTACCAGATTTTCACTTTAATCTTTTGTCTATTTTTCAACTTACCAAAGAACTAAACTGTTGTGTTCTTTTTTATCCACATTTTTATCTTCTACAGGACCTTTGCAATGGTAAGATGATGGGGATTGGTAGAGTCAAATGAAGTCTGTATACATTTCATTCATCAACTTTCTCATCACCTCACAACCAGTCCATTCAGTCTTCGATTGTCAATTCTAGTTTCAAATCCTGTTTGTCATCTAGTTCTTTACCGCATATATCCAATTCTAGTGTTCTGTGGCATGCTCGACTTGGCTATTCTTCCTTAAGTACTATGAATAAAATGTCTCAGTTTGATTTTACTTTCATTAATTGTGATCATGTTAAGCACTATGGTGTATGTCCTCTTACAAAGCAATCACGTTTACTTTTTCCTATTAGTCATACACGTGAACAACAACTTTTTTCTCTTATACACATTGATTTATGGGGTGCATATCAACACATAGTGGGCATTGATATTTTCTCACACTAGTCGATGATTTTACTAAGATGACATAGGTATATCTTCTTCATCTTAAAAATGATGCCATTGTTATTTTACAAAGGTTTGTTGCCTATGTTAAAACTCATTATTCTACTTCCATTAAAACCATTAGGAGTGACAATGGTTTCGAGTTTTTCAATCATGTAGGAAACGAATTTTTTTCTTCACAGGGAATTGTCCACCAAAGCTCCTGTGTGCATACCCCACAACAAAATGGGGTAGCTGAACGTAAACACAAACATCTTCTTAATGTTGCCTGTGCTCTAAAATTTTAGTCCCATGTACCCATTAAATTTTGGGGTGAATGTGTCTTAATAGCTTGTTATTTGATTAACTTGTTGCCTACCTTCGTTTTAGATTGGAAGTCTCTTTTTGAAATGCTTCATAAGTGGGTTCCCGATTTGTCTCATCTTTTTGTTTTTGGCTGTCTTTGTTTTGTAATAGTGCTTAACAATAATGATAAATTCACATCCAAAGCTATTCTATATGTTTTCATGGGGTATTCAACTGTCCAAAAGGGTTATTTGCTTTTTAACATTCATTCCAATACCTTCTTTGTTAGTCATGATGTTATATTTCATGAGAATTTATTTCCTTTTCAGACACCTGCTAAAAGTTCTCATTTATTTCCTGTTTCTTCCTCTTCACTTGAGCTTGACTATGATTTTCTTCATATTCCTATAATTCCTGTGCATGAGGCCCTTCAGGAACCTTTTACCCCACAGTATGTTCCTGTTTCTGATGCTAGTGGTCCATCCCCTGGGTCGCTGGTTAAGTCACCCTCTAATTTTTCTGCTGATCAGTCGCCTGCTCCTATTGCATCACCCACTGCTTCTAGTCCATCACCTTTGCATAGGTGTTCGAGTGTTTCTAAACCTCATTCTTGGCTATCAGACTTTGTTTGTTCCACCAATCCCTCTTCATCTACTACTTTGCTTATAGGTACATATCCTATATCTAACTCTATTTCTTATGCTCATTTACCCTATCATTCTCGTTTGTTTGCCCTCTCTTTGTCATTTATTGTTGAACCCCAAACCTATTAGATGGCAATTAGTGACAAGAGATGGATTGAAGCCATGCAGTAGGAGATACAAGCTCTTGAGGCAAATGGCACGTGGGAGGTGGTTGATTTACCCCTTGGAAAAAAACCAATTGGTTGCAAGTGGGTGTATAAGGTGAAGTATAATTCCGATGGCTCGGTTGAAAGGTTTAAGGCTTGTTTGGTTGCTAAGGGTTATAATCAGCGTGAAGGGATTGATTTTCATGACACTTTTTCTCCTGTGGCGAAGCAGGTCACTGTGCGTACTGTTATTTCCTTGGCAGCCATGTTTAACTGGCCATTGTTTCAGATGGATGTCTTCAATGCTTTTCTTCAAGGTGATTTGCATGAAGAGGTGTATATGTCCATGCCTGAAGGTTTTCGCAGCCAGGGGGAGTCTAAGTCTCGGGTTTGTAGGCTATTTAAATCACTATATGGTTTAAAGCAAGCTTCTCGACAGTGGAATTTGAAGCTGACTAAAGCACTGGTTGATAATGGATATATTCAAAGTCTCCATGATTATTAGTTGTTTACTAAAGTCAAGGGGGATAAAATAGTATTGTTGCTTATATATGTTGATAATCTTCTAATTACTGGGAATGATGGAGGAATGGTGGAAGAACTCAAGGACATTTTACACCTCAACTTCAAGATGAAGGACCTTGGACATCTTAAGTATTTCCTTGGCATTGAAGTGGTTCATTCCAAGGAAGGCATTGTGTTACATCAAAGGAAATATGCACTCGAGTTGATAGCTGATTTGGGTCTAAGGGGAGCACGTTGTGCTTCAACACCACTTGAGCAGAATGTAAAGTACACTACAGCAGACTATGATAAACAGGTTTATGGGAATACACTAGATGGGATGTTAGAAGATGTTACGATTTATCAGAGGTTGATAGGTAGATTACTTTACTTGACTCATATGCGTCTGGACATTACTTTTGTAGTTCAACATCTAAGTCAATTCATGCAAGCTCCTAAAAAGGTTCATTATAAGGCAGCCTTACGGATTGTTAGGTATGTTCGACAGCATCCAGGACAGGGAATTTTCTTGTCAGCTAGTTCAAAGCCAATGTTAAAAGCATACTGTGATTCAGACTGGACAAGTTGTCTCATAACGCGTAGATCGGTTACTGGATATTGCGTCAAGTTAGGTGTTTCTCTAATTTGCTGGAAATCAAAGAAACAGAATACAGTGTCACGTTCTTCAGCAGAAGCTGAGTATAGGTGCATGGCTTCCACAGTCGCTGAACTGGTATGGCTTAAAGGGTTGCTTGAAGAGCTGGGGATCAAGCATGAGATTCCTGCAGCGTTGTTTTGTGATAGTCAGGTGGCGTTACAGATTGCTGCTAACCCAGTGTTTCATGAAAGAACAAAACATATGGAGATCGATTGTCATTTTGTGCGTGAAAAGATACAAAAAGATGTTGTGCAGACATTTCATGTTTCAACTAAAGATCAACAAGCAGACATTTTGACCAAGAGTTTAGGTCTGGCTCAACATGATTGTCTTGTCAGCAAGTTGGGAATGAAAGATGTATATCATTCTCCAACTTGAGGGGGAATGTTAAAAGGATTAGTTAGCTAGTTGGTTAGCATGTAACTGATTAGTTGTTAGCTGTTTAGAAGTTAGTTAATTATTTAGTATAAGTACAGTACATGATATGAATAAAGCAGATGATTTTTTCCAGTATTTTAACAATATTTAATGTTTCATTCACCTAAAACATATATATCAAGTTTTGAATAAATTAAATATGCCTAACTACTTGTTTTATATAAAAAAAATTTACATCCATTAAATATATATTAATAAAGACAATATTATTTATTGGTATGATAGATATATTAGATCAATTTGAAAATTATATATAATTATATTGATAAATTTAATTATTTAATTATTAAAATACTAATAAAAAATTTAAAATTTAAAATATATAAATAAATCTGCCTCGAAATATAATTATAAGAATTATACACTAAATCTATCCTGAAATAAATTGAATAATTGCAAAGTGCCAAAACCCCGCAACAAAGAAATCAACATATACCTAACATTAATAAAAAATGTGGAATGTTCAAAGTAATGAAGACAATAAAGTAACATGGGATGTGCTTGTGATATTGATATTGATTTGATTTTACAAACTTTAATGGACCGACCTATCACTTCTTGCCCAAAATCACATCTACTTGTCAACTTCCAGTCCTAGTAATTATTTAGGCAAATTCGATACATCAATAATTCTAGTTTATGAATTTTACAATTATTTTTTATTTTTAATCTATATTGATTCTTGAGTATGGTAGTTAATTTCAATTTAATTTTAATTTGAGATTTTATTAAGGTATGATGAAGTATAATTTTTCAGTATTACAAGATTATGTATTAATAGAATTTAAGTTTATAGAAAAATTATTAAATTTTATGCCTAATTTAGATAAAAAAATTTAGAAACTAAATAGAAAAATTATAAAAATTAAGAATATTATCTTACCCATTTAGGCATAAAATGAAATGTGTTTTATTCATCAAATGATAAAATTTTTTTTTGTTTTTAATAAAATTTTGAATTTAATCGTATCTAATATGATATTTTGAAAATGTGACTTTCAAAAGAAAGAGGATGCCAAGCAAGAAACAGTAGAAAAGTGAGGTCAATTATGCGTTACCGATGGTTTATTTATCACTTTATATTTAAATTTTGAGATTAAATTAAATATATACACTTTCCGTAGCAATTGCACTTGAGGCTTCAGTTTAATCTGGGAATTATTTTTATAATTTATAATAATATTTAAGTTTTGTATTAAATTTATTTTATAATTTAATCGAATATTAATTTGATTGAAATTTTAATAAGAATTTATTCTTTTCATAAAATAACAAATATTTTTATAAGAATATTTTTATTTTTTATATAAAATTTATAAAAATCCACCTGAAATAATATATAATACGTGCAAAAAAAGAGTTTATTCAATACATATGTATTAAAAGAAAAATATTTGGTACTCTGCTATGAAATTTAAAAATCATATAAGGTTAGAGTAATAACAAGTGTATGTAGGGTATAGTAAAAAATTGAACATATATATATATATATATATATAATAGGACACGTGACAAATTTATAATTTTTCTTGTGGAGTTAAGAAAGTGCACAATGAGTGTACCAAATACTCTCATATGTTAAAGTAAAAAATAGCTACTGCAAATTTAAAATTGAAATTAGAAGATGAGTAAAAGGTCTTGTTAAAACATAAGATCTCTTGAAAATAAGCAAAAACAAAAATTTTTCCTTTACCGTAAATAAGTCATGTGAGTAGTTAAAAATTATTAATTACATTTAACTTATTGGTAATTTATATGCTAAAACAAGTGAAAAATAATAATACACCTATGAAAGGTATTTAAAACTTCAACTTATCATTTTAATCAAAATTTCATTTACATTTAATTATCAATTATTTATTTATTTATATAATTTTTTTAAAATTTACATAGTAGGTGTTTTATAACCTTATAATCATTTAATTGACTTACTTGATAATTTTCAATTAAATCAAGATTATGATGATTGATTTGAATTTTATAAGCGATGAATGACTATAAATTCTTATAACTTAATCCAGTCAGTTTTTAATATATATATATATATATATATATTTAAATTTCAAAACATATGTATTTATAATATATAATAAATATATAAAAACTAAGATTTTAATTAAAAACCGATTTCCATGGATGTTTTATTTTTCATATATGAAGAAGAAAATGCAAGAAAAATATTTAATCGATTAAATTAACTGATGTTAAATTGATTGTATTAGATTAAGACAGACTTAAAACAAGTTAATTGGGTGGAATTTTGGAATTTTTTAACCGAACCTACTAAATTAACACCAGGTGTTTGTGAATAGATTGATTTGACATGGAAAGTTAATAGGAAATAAAAGGACAACCTTTGCTAATGAAGGGAAGACAAAAGGGGACAAGCCTTTTCCTTTTAACTCAATTAAACAAAACCCATCCTACGAACGTGGGACGGGGAAAGGAATTCACTGTCACATTAAATTACATGCATTCTTTTTAATTACATGAGTTGGATTAGTTTTGTATACTTCAATTGAAGGTTTTTTAGTCCATGAGGGTTTAGGTTGGTTTTCGACATTAATATTAATATCTCTAATTTATTCTTTCTTTGTCAACATTTATTAGATTGAATAATGAAGAAATTCAATACCTTTTAAGTAGTCTCTAATTGACAGATTTTTGTGTTCAACCCAATTTAATGGAAACCAATGAAGACAAAAAAATCAACAACTCTTATGACCATGAAAAGCCTACAAGCTTACAAATTAGGGATAAGGATATAATAGCTAAAACTCAAATTTTGAACCTTAAGGTGCTTACTGTTGACCACAAAAAAGCTAAGACCAGAACCTTGAATCTTAAGGTGCAACCGTTTCTAGGTTATCATTGTAAATAATATAATATAATATTCATAGATTCTGTTTCCATAAAAAATTTCCCAAGACTCTCCTAAACCAACAATAATACCACCAACAGCTTCTAAATTCAAAAAAACAGGGTTACTTTTTCATTGCAAATTCATAAGAGGATTTCATCACAAAGATAAAATCATTTCATTGTGGGTGTAGCTACAAAGAGTGTTGTGTTGTTTGCAACAAATGATGTAGAGATTACATTTTAATTTTATTATTTGAATGTAAAAAAAAATTGACATATACAAGACAATATATTTGACTAACCAAGTATTCAATGAAGATGATTGTAAAACTCCTGTCTCTGTAATACAAATGCTGCTATCGAAGGCCTTCAGACTGCGTCTCTTTGCTTGAAACCTAAGCCAATAGCGATGGGATCATGAACTCGAAACTGGAAGAGTTTCATGAGACCAGTCATGCACTAGGGGATATGCAGATGATGCCAATGCCATATAATGGACTCAAAGGATGAACAAAGCTTAACGGAATGAGTTCAGAAATCAATTTTTCCTCTGGCCTTAAGTCGATCCTTCTTGAGTCTTCTTCTTCGCAGATTGCTTGCCCTGTAACAAACCCAGTTTGGATTAAATCAGAGCAAGAATTAAGGGTTACAACTAAGATGACTAAACACAGACTTATGGACTAATGTTTCCACAAAGCTAATACTTACCAGTGTCGATTGAGGAATATTACGGAATCAGCATGAATCTTTTGGCCGTCCTCATTTCGGTGCCAGTTCAAGAATGCATGGGTTCGGTTCTTTAACTCCAATGTTGAATGGCCATAACTGGCTTCGCGGAATGCAGAATATTCTGGTTGTGGGTCCCGAAACCTAATGGTGAATTACAAATACATGGATCACATAAGCACTTACAGCGAGGAGTTTAGCACTTGATACTTTCAAATGCTATTGTCATAAAACAAAAATATTCAAAGATTGATGTTTGTTCACCTTCCAGCAAGACCTTCCTGATTTCCTCCATCTCCAACTGTTACGTACACTGGAGCTGATTTGTTAGGCGCAGGATAGCGGTAGCCACTTGATACGTTATAACGGATATTTGAGATGCGATACTGCAAATCAATAACATCAGACTTTATAGATAATCTATATTTGCACCCAAATATTTTTTTATGCAAATGGACAATTGAAAAGACTCAACCCAAATCCACTGCCGAGACCTTAGCAGAACAATATGTTTGGATGTCATGTGGGAACCGATTCCTAAGCTTTTCAGGATTCCATTTCTCTACCTTTCTATTTCTTTCTAATCATGGAACATTAAGCAAGAGTCTTGATGATGTCAAATTAGATAATTAGGAAGAGAAATGAGGTAATTGACACCATTTATAGAAACAAGAAGCAATTTTCAGCATGGTTGGTTGGATATTGAAGCTTTTCAGAGGACATAATTGAGCTAAGAAACTGGAGAATCATTACATAGGGTCAAATGAAAGTTGATTCTTCAGTGATTATAGGCCACAATAGGTGGTTGATTTTTCAAACTACTGATTCTCGAGTTGGCTTACGTTCAATATTCTGACCAACTGTCTTGCCTTTTATGTTTCACTTTTCCCCAGAGGGACTGGGCCTGCCCCTGTTTATGATCTGGAAAGGCTACACCACAAGAGGCGGCTACTTAGATGTTCAACTAACAGTAGCAATGACCAATGTAATATTAGGAAAATGGCTACGGAATTTGAACAAAAATTGCAGGTCCATGAAGATATCATATACAAGGAATAATGACTGATTAGTAAGCAAATTAGACTAATGATATTTTATTCTAAAGTATGAGGCTTCAACAATTTTTTGATAAAGGTGGCATCAGGAGCAACTTTTTTTTATTTATTTTACAGATTAATTATTACTTATTAGTCACTAGTAAGTAACTGATTCCAATCAATTCCATGGTCTAATTCTTTCTTATCCTTACCCCAGTGGGAAAAAGCAACATGAAAAAAGAAGAATGTACATACCGATCTTTCATAGGCATGGACATGACCAGCAAAGATGAAATCAACTCTATAACGAACAAACCAGTGCTCAAAGACAGCTCGCATACTTTCACCCTCCATAAAGTGAGCTTGGTTACTATTGTAGATGGGGACATGCATGAGAATAATAAGCCAGGGTGTCTTCTTTCTATCCACTCTTTTGAGCTCATCTCTTAGCCACAGCCATTGAGGAGTGTATTTCACTGGTCCAAGAAAATGGTGAAAGTTTCAGATCTAGTCTAGGTTCTTTAATATTGTAGCAAATATCAGTAGATAAATGGATAAAGTGAATAAACAACATTGACGGTTGTCTTCATAACTATCTTTTCAATAAGCTGAAAATTGTGTAACATCAATATTACGAAAGTTTAGGAGTAGACAAGATAATAATATAGGAAATTATTATCAGAAATCTGAACTTTTTATTGGAATATATACAGAAAAACCAGGTAAAAAGGATGTCTTACCGTGGGGTGAATAGCTGGAGAGGACAATAATATGAGCTGATGCCCGTCGGATAGCATACCAGAGAGGATTATTGCTTCTGGAAGCCAAATGCGGTGTACTAAATCTATGAAGGAATGATTTAAATGGAAGGACTTCTCCCTGCAAAAAAAAAAAGGGCAAAGGTGTGACAAAGTAACAAAGATAAGCTATGATCTATATATTTTAGTCTGTACTTCAACAAGGGTTTCAAGTATCTTTATTCTCAAGTAAGTATATAGAATGTAGTGGTAAAGAAACCAGTTATTTTGTCTCAAATATCAGGAATGGGCTGAGGGAAGATCACAAGTCACAACACCAAAAAGGTATTAATCGCACATAATATATATCAAGGTCAAATATGAGTTAAAACAAAAGGAAATCGACATCTATACATATAACAAATTCAAGATGCACAATTGCAGAATTACCACATCTGGCATGTATTCTATCTCATGATTCCCGGCTGACCAAATCCATGGTTGATAAGCAGCACTTCTCTCAATAAAGCGGCCCCATGAATCCCATCGAATACCAACATCATTGTATTGGTATCTATCAGCATAAGAGAGGTCACCAAGAAACAAGACGGTCTGTCCTCCACTCTGCATGTAATGCTCCAGAGTTGAAAGAGAATTATATGTTTGACCCAAATCACCTATAAGATACAAAACCAATTCAGGAAGTGATTTGTTTTTGCAGCTTGTCTATTTTGTTTTGGGAGTTTCACAGAAAACCATCTTGAATATACAAAAATCATATTTTCTTTTGAACTTTAAAAAACAAGTTTATTCATTACCATGTAGATTAATATTCTAATGACATCTTACCAATAATTCCAAATGTAAAAGGAGAATCCGGGTCAATCTTTGGAGGAGTTTGAAACCAAAATTCTCGAGATGAATGACCTTCACCAATCTTGTAATAGTACTTGGTCTCATACTAAAAGAAACGAAAGTTAGTGGTCTTAGTATAAGTTGCAACATCACATGAATAGACAAAAAGATTGAATCTACCTATTGGTAGCAACTTCATAACATTAAATATGCTTCTCATCATCTGGATGTTAGATTCATTAGCATATATTGCAGCAGCTCCAGTTTCAGATAGAATTATTATATGACTGTTTGAGTATTCATACTATGGATAACATCATATGTTGTTCGATATTTACCTCTAGACCATCAACAAGACAGTGATGAATATAGCCAGATTTATAGTTGTAAAAGGTGTAATTAGCCACTGTGCCATCAGCTTTAAAGTCATATTTCTTCTCTGGTGTGCCATACTGTACTCTAGAAGACCCAGGTTTATCAGCAGTAACCCATGATATCATTACAGCTTTTCCATCATAGTCACCTTGAGTAATATGCACCTACACCAATAAATTTAATGGAGTTAAAACAAAGCAAAGCTGTAATTCTGAGGATCAATTAATGGCCTGCACTAGATAGCAGTGGTAAGAGATCATCTTAAAGAGTAAATTTTTCAATGCACTTGGTAAAATTGTTTTCTTAAAGACTGTCTTTTCCACAGAATTTAAAACAAAGCTATTGTGTTTTTCACATGATAAGACCTCATTAATCATCCATTTAACCCTCATTCATACAACCAATAAATGTGAAAAACCAGTATCTTAATTGGCTAAACATGAATCTGACTTGGATAGAGATTGGCAATGAATGGTTGCATCATCAGTTAATACTGATTGGAGAATAAAATATTTGTAGGAATAATTTGAAATAAATAGATAAAATAATGGGGTTACAGATGTGTATTACTTACTTGTTGCGGAGCATTGTAACCATTAGGAATTGCAAGTACTTTATGGTCAAGAGGGATATCAAAAGATTGCCATTTCGTACGAGTAAAAGTACTTGTAATTCCCGCACTTCCCTTTTTCACAAAGGCTAAGATAAGAAACAACTTGAGTAAAAGCTCAAACAATGTGAACCACAGCCTGAAAGCCATCAGCAACAGTGTTTTGAGTTCATGAATCAAGTTCTGAAACAACACCAATTTGGTCAATCTGAAAAGAAAAAGGAATCAATTAAATTCGAAAATTTATATAAACACAAAAACCACATATAAGTTCAAAAAAAACATTTTACATTCCAATAAATCGTATTACGTTACTACTAAATGAACCCAAAGAAACCACTCCTATTCAATTTTCCATTCCAATAGTTGTTCCTCGTACCGGACAGATTTCACTAGTAACATTTTGTTAATTTATCATATCACTTCTCATCTAAACTACATTTATCAAAACAAAAAAATAAGGGAAAAAGTTAAAACTTTCAGAGCAGGTTTCAGATCTAGACACATTTTCAAAGAATCACAGCAATGAAATGGAAGTTTAGGATCAAAGTAAAAACAAAGTCGGTGTGAAACTCAAAAACCAGTGCGCCGCTACCTTTGCTGAACCGTATCTATTAAACATACCCAGAATTTCAAAGGCATCGAGAAATCGAATTCGAAAGGCAAAAAAGAAAAAAAAAAAAAAAACATAGCAACAATATTTATAAAATAAATAAAAACAGCAAAGCTTACTTCCTTACAGGCCACCAGCACCACGATAGCAGAGAAAAAGAGAGAATAAAGAAAGCTATAACAAGTTGGGATTATTCATTTACATGAAAAAAAGAAAAGAAAAGAGTGAATGTTATTTGAGTGAGAAAATTACCTGTGAAAATGTTGCGTATATAGAGAAGAGGGGAAGTGGAATTTATCTGGCGGGTAGTTGACGGTTTTCATAGGGTGCTATTTGTTGTCAGATTTCGTTTTTCCTAATTAAATATTTTTAAAACGTTGAAATAAATAGGAATAAATTAACATTTAGTCATTAAATTTGATAGTTTTTATCAATTTGGTCCTTAAATTTTTTGTCCATAACAATTCTGAAACTTAATAATTTTTTCAATTTGATCCCTAAACTTTGATTATTCACAAAATCATCTAAAAATTTAAAATATATATTATCCAAAGAATACAAGAAAATATTAAAAAATTTAGATGATGATGTGGCACAATCTCAATATACCATATTCTTCATAGGATAATGGAACCCAAATTTAGGGACCAAATTAAAAAAAAACTTATCAATTTTCAGAACTAATATGGAATAAAGAAAATAGGACCAAAGTGAAAAATGTTCTCAAGTTCAGTAACTAGATGTCGCTTTATTCCAAACAAATATACAAGCGTTAGATAGCAGGTAGTGACGTTGTGTAGCGTAAGTTAGCAGCTAGCTTTGTCGTTGTGCGGTAACGACATTACACCTAAGTAAATCAAACCTTAAAAACTGTTAGTGATAAGGTTATAGTATATGATTATTTAAATTCTTAATTAAATTAGTTTCATATATCAACTAAGGGTTAATTTAATTAAAAAATTATTAAAATATATATTATTATTTGAAATTTTTGACTGTTAATGTTACAAGATCATATACTAATTTATTTGAAAAATAATTAAAAATGTGTCACAAACGAGGCATAATTATAGGCTGGCAAGGGCCCGACCCTTCTAAAATAAAAAATTTTCTATTTAAACCTTTTAAAACTTTTAAAATTTTAAATTAATAAAGGTAAAATTACACTTTGGTCCCTTAAAAATGATATAAATTTGATTTAATCTTTTAAAAATTATAAAGATATAGACTATTAAAATAGTGAAATTACATTTTTATTATCGAAAAAATTACAATTTAATTTCAACCCTCCTAAAAAATTTGTTCTGACTTATCCCTAATCACAAGCCTTTACCCAATAAAATATGTCGAGAGTCAATCAAGCAAAATAAATTATATTATTACGAGGTGTTTGACATTTTAAGATATTTTAATATAAAATCAATGAAATTTAAACATAATATATAATAATTTTAGGCATTTAATTTTATAAATTTAACCAAAATTGTATCTAATTCTTTGATAAATTTTTAAAAATATAATTTTAAATAATTTTTGTTCACTTGAACCGTAAATCTGTCATATTGTAGTAGTAAAAGTTCTTAATTTCATAATTTGTATTAAACATGGTCGTATTATCTTTTTAAATAATATTCTATTCTTTTATTAACTTGTAAAAATAAAAATTTGAGTAATAATATATCAAATAACTTTTCCTAATTTAAGTGCCCTACATTATTTTTTAAAATAATTTCCCTACAATTTGATAATTGTTAGCTAACGAAAGAAAACTGTAAAAAGTTATTTATTATTGGTATTATCATATCATATTAGACGTGCATCAACACATTTCTTTTGATGACTAAAACAAATATTTGCATTGAAAAAAGCATGTCCGCATCACAGCATTCTTAAAAATAATTAGGGTAAAATATAAAAGTAGTCACCCAATTATTAGTATGTTTTTGTTTTTATCACTTAATTATGAAAAATTTCAAATTAGTTTTTAATGTTTTAGATCACTTTAATTTTTCTCACTCACGTTTTAGATCGTTTCTATTTTAGTCACTGTCGTTAAATATTTAACTTATGACATTTTTCTAATTAATATTATAACAAATTTGGTCTTTAATATTTATTTGATTCCAATTTTAAATAATTCAATAAATTTAACTCTCCACGTTTATAAATTCTATCAATTCGATTCTCAAACACAAATAATTAAATCTTGATAAACTTATATGTAAATTTATGATTTTGACAAACTCAAAACTCCACCCCAAAACTCATCAAATTTATATTTTTTATAAACTTCATTCATAACATTCTCAACAAATGAACCTAATTTTTCCTATGAAACCTAACAAATGATTAACAAATAGAGAAATGATCTGCACCCATATTTAAACATAAAATTTTATTGTAAAATTTATCTTTATCTAATTTGTTTGCAATTTTTTTTTAAAAATATGTAACTCTTTTGGGTTTTCGATTATTCTAACTTGAATTTTAGATTTTTTTATTTTTATAATATTTTTTAAAAACACATATATTTTTATAATTTTTATATTTTTATATTTTAATATATATATTTTATTTTAATTTTTAAATATTTTTATAAAAAATAGATTATAGCATCATCAGTGTCATGTGTCCTATATTTAACATCGTTACAAAAAAATACCAAAACCCTTATCGGAATGAAAATTTAGGTACCAACTTGGGACAAAAAAATCATATGTACTAACTTGGGAGAAGGTGCCAAGTTCAAGGGGCTAAATGAATACTTGAGCCTTATAACTATAATTAAATGTAAACACATATAATATTATTCATATAAATATATATAAATAATATTATATTTTGTATTTTTATAAAATATAATTTATATTTAACTATATGTATTTGAGGATCAAATTGTTAGAATGTATAAGCACTAAAGATTAAATGTGTTATTATATTAGTTAGAAAAAAGTAAACTCATCACTTACGTTAATAATTTAACAAGAATAACTAAAATAGAAATGAAACGATCTAAAATAAGAATAATCAAAATAGAAATGATCTAAAGACTAAATATTAAAAATTTTTATAATAAGATAACCAAAACACGCTAATAATTAGCTCAATTAAGATGAATTAATCAATTAACAACGCATTTCTTTTGATAATTAAAACAAATATTTGCATTAACAACAAACATTAATTACGAATGAATTAATCACTTGACATGTGTTAACATATTTTTTTGACAATTAAAACAAATGTTCGCATTAAAAGAAGCCATAACCCCATCACAACAAACATTCTCAAATATAATTAAGATGAATTAATCTTTTATTAAAGAAAAAATGAATTTATAAGTGGATATCTTGTCATTTATAATATATAAATACATAAGTAGAAAAACTTTTAAATTAATGAGAATATATTTTTATTTATTTAAATTAAATTTAAAATTAATTATAATTTAATTTAAAATTATTAGTTAAAAAATTATACTCATTTTTAAATAGAGTTATTACTTGAATATAATTCTAAGCATAAAATATTAAAAATGTGATAATTATAATTTATAATTATTAGTTAAAAATTTGACCTAAAAATGTGCGTTAATTTTATTTTTTAAATATTTTATGTTAATTTTATTAATATAAAATATAATTATTACTTGAATAGATATTTAAACATATTAACATTAGAGTTATACACTAATTAAAATTTGAGTTTAGTTTTATAAATAGACATATTCAATCAAGTAGCATCTAAGAAAAATTATAGGTAAAAAAATAGAGACTTTTAGCATTAATAAATAAAATTTATATAAAAAGAATGAAGAATTAAAGTCATAATTTTTCAAAGAAGTGATAGTGAATCATATTCAAACAACAATGGCATAGGACATCAAGGAGTAGGGGCGAATTTGGGGGCTAGCAAGGCACCAGTTCCCCCTAAAATGAAAAATTTTCTATTTTGGCCCTTTAAAAATTTTGCCCCCTAAATCTTAAACCCTTTAAATATTTTAAAATTTTAAATTAGTAAAGGTAAAATTGTACTTTGGCCCCCCTTAAAAATGATAAAATTTTGATTTAAAATTTTAAAAATTACATTTTTACTATTTTAAAAATTATAATTTAATTTCGGCCCCTAATTTTTTTTGACTTCGCCCCTATTAGGGAGTGATAGAAAATTATATTAGTTGATGATAAAATAATATGATATTATAATATTTATTTTTAAATTTTTTTATAAATTTATACTGTACGAAGTACATGCTCTTATAATCGTTTATTTATTATTTATTTGATTTGCATGTAAATAAGTTTTTGTTTTTATTTTTTATTTCTTCAATTGAATAGCCAAAATTATGACTTTCATCGTTAACGTGTAATTTACACGATTATAAGTTCATTACGACATTGATCTATTGTTTTTAGATTTTCTTTTCTTTTTATTGTTTATTACGACATTGATTTTCTTTTCTGTTTGCAGGCTAATAGCTTTCCAAAAATGAGATTCAATAAGGTTTATCAATGCCTGCTGGATATATTCCCGCAGGTTTTGTCATTTTCAATTTTAAATATTTGGTTCCTTATATTTATATTTTCAATTTTATATTAATTTTTAATAAAATAAAAAATCCATCGAAAATTGTTTTTATTCTAAAAAAAATGTTATATCATCTTGATCACACTTAAATAAATTAACAAAATAAATGATTTTGTTGGGTTAAATCTGAATTAAGTAAGAAAAAGGAAAAGAAAATGGATATAAATATTACGTGGAACAATCCATTCGAATAGGATAAAAAAGCACAGGTAAAGAAAACTTCACTAAAACTGGCAAAAATCGAAAGAGGAGTATAAGATGGAGAAATAAACAAATCCAAACGTGAAATGATACAAAGTTCTCCCAAAATTCCCACAAATTCTCTCTTAATTTTTGTTGTTGTTATTCTAAACTGTCTAGGATTGCTAAATAGCCTATTTATAAGCTTAATTTCGTGTGAAAATATGACTAAAACATCCCTAAAATAATTAGAGTTAGACTGGAAAAAGATAACACAGTTTAACTAGGAGAAGAAACTCGATTAAGTGGGGAACACATCGCCACATCGTGACGTCACATTCAGCTTGTCAGAACGCTAGGCATCGCGTCGTCGGATGATGGGTTCTTCTCATCGGGACATCGATGCCATGTCATCGTGACATTACCTTTTCCTAGTCACGATGTTTTCATTTGTTTAATTCAAAATACGAGGTACACTCCACAAATCTCAACCTTGACTCGTATTTCTGAAATGCCTTCTTTCGGAGCCCTATCAGGGGCCTAACTCGATCTCTGTCGAGTGCTTACCAAGTCTAAGCAATGTTTGAACTTGGAAATTGAAAGACTTTTTGTCATCTTGTCTATTAGGTTATTTTCTATGCCAATTTTATGAATCTGAACATCTTTTTGAGTGATCATGTAACACCCCTAACCTGAATCCGTCGCCGGAAGGGTTACGAGGCATTACCGGAAGTATACTCATATTCATAACAATCATAGATAATCATTTTTTTTCTTAAAACCTTAAATCAAACAAAGTTCCCTTAATGAATCTTATAAAACATACATAATTGATTATGCATCATTTTTATCTAACCCTATTCGGCGCATGAATAATATTAATTGAAATGTCCAAAACATCAACAACAAACAAGCCATTTTCGCATGGCTTATAAATGTACAAATCGAATTGAATAATTTCGTAACTATCCTATACATGCCACATAACCAAAACTCAAAACACTTATTTACCAAAATGAAAACTGGATAGTGTGAAGACATCTCCCTGACTTCCAACCAGAGCAAATCTCCAAAGCTCTAAAGACATAGGAAAAACACACAGAGTAAGCTTGGAAAGCTTAGTAAGTCATAAGCAAATAAAACATTTCAATGATAATTGATTCTATAACACTAAACTCAATTTTAAACAATCTCAATCATTTATACATCTTTTGTATTCTTTAATTCATATAACCTCATTAAATAGCTTCACTTATTTTATTTATCAATAACATGTAACTATGCTTTTAGAATTCGAATAACAACCGCTAGCTCAATCGTATAAATCAAATTTGCACAAATTCATTATATAACCAACCAAACCATGTAATTGCTTCACTAGCCGATTTATATTTAAAAACCATGAATCGTCTTAATATCCATATCATATACATTTACAAATTAAATCAGCATAACTCAAAACCATGTTTCTTATTTCATATTTGCCAAGTTCGAATCATGGGACCATAAGGTCATTTATTATTATTTTTTTTTTTCAAGTATATATAACATATATATTCATTTGTATACACTACTTTCATTCTTAATAACATGTTTCACATATCATCATTAGATACACAATCACCTTTCACTTCTGAGTTTCATATATAATTCACATGTACCGGAATCATATATTTACGAACACAGTTACCATATCACATCTTTCATATAATTTATTTGATTATAGTCACTTGCCATTAAACACATCTCATTTTTACGTAGACTATATATATTATCTAATCATAGTTATACTCACTTACAATCCAATAATCATAAAACACCATACATACATTTATTCATATACACAAACCCAAGATTCATAGTATAATATCGCACATAAGTATTCATAGCCTACATGGCTAATTTTACCAAACCATGTAATTGTCATTACTTATTCAAATATACTTCCACTCATTTATGCAAGCTCACAAAACAAGATTTAACTTAATATGCCATCATCATTTATCTAGCCGAATACACAAAATTTTATATAACATCACATATGTATATTACCTATATTGCCGAACATGCAAGGCCTCACGTATGCACATAGTGAATAATCATTTCACCGGTATTCAAAATCATTTAATCATAAAACCGAATACACATAATCATCTCATATATATATTTTCATTTCTATTATACATGATTTATCATATGTATTCAAAGTACTTACTTGTTTTATCTTCCATAGGTAACAAGTTATCCTATACCTGGCTATTTAGCCGAATCTGCCAATTCCATATAAACATACATATGCTTACCTGAATGGCTAAATTAAGAAACACTTCAGACACATTATTTGTTTAATTTCCACCTCAATAAGATAACACATAGAGATAGACTTAAATTAAATCACCGATATATAACCTGCTAGGCGTGAGCCTGAATTCATCACCAGCACAAGGCCTATTAGACTTTAAGTCCGATACTCATTCACCGACATTTCACTTGCTAGGCTCGAAGCCCGATAATAATCACCAGCTTAAAGCTTGCTAGGCCAAAGGCCCGAATAATACAGTACTGTAATCAATCCACAAAGTTTCGAACATATCAAATCATATACTTCTAGTTTCCACATAGCACAAACACATTAACAAAAGCTTAGCATCATTCGATCATAAGCACATACTAATCACATTATTTCATTTCATAACTTGCCAATCGGCCTTAACACATAGCAAAGCATCATTTTCATTGCAAAAAATTTTCCATTCGGCTATACAACATATTACACTCTTACCTTCATTTCACACTCATCTTTGTTCTCGTAAAAGCCTAATTACCAACGTGGGTAAGGAGTGTTACTTATTTCAAACTCCTCTTTGTTCTCGTAAAGGCCTAATTACCGATGTGGGTAAGCAGCGTTCTATTTCACACCCATCTTTGTTCTCGTCAAGGCCTAATTACCGATGTAGGTAAGCAATGTTCTATTTCACACCCATCTTTGTTCTTGTAAAGGCCTACTTACCGATGTGGGTAAGCAATGTTCTATTTCACACCCATTTCTATTCTCGTAAAAGCTTAATTACCTACGTGGGTAAGCAGTGTTATTATTTCACACCCATCTCTGTTCTCGTAAAAGCTTAATTACCTATGTGGGTGAGCAGTGTTACTTATTTCACACCCATCTCTATTCTCGTAAAAGCTTAATTACCTACATGGGTAAGCAGTGTTACTTATTTCACACTCATCTTTGTTCTCGTAAAGGCTTAATTACCGATGTGGGTCAGCAATGTTCTATTTCACACCAATCTTTGTTCTCCTTTACATTCGGCTATGTATATACTTACAAATAACATCTAATGTTCAAGATGTAACACATGTTTAATTACTTAAAACTTACCTCGGATGTTGTCGAACGATTACGAATTGGCTATTCTACTTACTTTGTTTTCCCCTATCTGAAATCGGCTCCCTTTGTTCTTGAGCTATATAAAATAGATTAAACTCATTCAAAATATATACCACCATGTTTCGACATTCATAAAATAATCCCATAGTACCAATAATCTTACAATTAGCTCCATTAACACAAGTTATCAAATAATTCCATTTCTCTACATGAATACACTAAGGCCGAATACTTCATGAAGCTACCCAAGGCATATCATTTGCTATATTCATACATACACAACTCAAACCTTTCATTTATCACTAAATTCACTAAGCTTAATCTCATTCTTAACATATAAACAACAATTACAATTTTTTTTTCTTATTTAATGACACACATACGGCAAACCCCATTTCCATCCATCTCAAAATTCATTCAAACTAACCCATTCATTTATACACCTATTTAATAAGCATTTCAAAGACACTCAAATTGTTCATTTACAAGCTGAATGTGCACACCAAATACTCATGAAATCTTCATTTTCTTTGTACATGATTTATCCCAAAATATTCAAGAATTCTCTCATGGCCGAATACCACACCCTTATAAATTTCCAAAAATTGACACATGGGCTATATAAACAACTTAACAACCATCTCAAATATGTAAAATTTATTCAAAACTAAACTCAAACATACCTTTAATTGAGATTCAAGATGCCGAAATGCCCAAGTCTTTTTCTTTTATTTTGCTAATTCAATCGGCCAAGAACATGCAAAAGCACTTGTTTTTCTATCTTTTGTTTTTATTATACATTCCTTATTATAAAATAAATTAAATTTTATAACACCTTTATAAAATGCCTATAAAATCATTTACCTACCCCCATTACCGTCCATTAATTCAACAAATGGCTGATTTGCCATTTAAACCCCAACACTAGAGAAACATGACATTTAAGTATTTTCATAATAGTATGCATATAACTCATTTGATGCAATTTAATCATTTCTTAGTAATTAAGCACCCAAACCTCAAAATTTAATCACGAAACTTTAACACATCAAAATTCACATATTCAAAACACAGAAAAAATAATATTCGAATATTTTTCGACTTGGATTCATGTATGCACATATATGTAATTTAATTATATTTTTACTTCTATAACTTTAATTAGTAAAGTATGAAATCACTTATAACATGTCCACTACCGTCCAACACATTAATATTGGGCTATTTATTCGATAAAGGCTTCTAATTTAAAAGCCAAGTGTAAATTAGCCCTTTTTAGAAATAACCACTTAATTTTCACTTTACACGATTAAGTCCTTTTATTTAATTAGACACTCAAACGACAAAAATTAAATAACAAAATTTTCACCGATATAAATTCACACAAAATAAACACAGAAAATAATTTTTAAATATTTTTCTGACTTGAATTCGTGGTCCCGAAACCACCGTTCCGATTTAGGTCAAAATCGGGTTGTTACAACTCTCTCCCTCTTAGGGATTTTCGTCCTTGAAAATCTTACCGGTGAATAGGTTTAGGTAATGTTCTTTTATCAAAGCCTCAAGCTCCCAAGTTGCCTCCTCGACCCCGTGTTTTAGCCATAGCACTCTCACTAGTGAAATTTTCTTATTTCTCAGTTTATTACCCTCACGAGTCAGGATATAAATCGGTTTCTCCTCATATGTCAGATCAGACTGAATTTCAATCTCGGATGGGCTAATCACATGAGATGGATCGGATTTATACCGTCGAAGCATCGAAACTATAATAATTGCACTTAACCATCAATACAATTCAATCATTAATCAATTGTCTAATTCTGCCAACAGAAATTTTCATATTATCCCTTCATTAACGGAAGTCAATTCAGAAAAGTTTCTAGCTAATGTTTTTTTTTTTAAAAAAAACATACTTGAATAGGTCATTTTATCGGAGTTATCTTCTTTTTTAACAGTGACGTTGCATAGTCTGAGTAATCTTCAGAACTTTTCAATATTTCATTTAGCACTATCTTTATTTGTTGATTCATTGACTTTTCTAATCTCCTTATTAATCTTCTCTTCACAACTTCTGTAGTTCCATACTCAGGAACTTATTCAACCCAATCATTAAAGATTTCGTGTAACACCCCAAACCCGGCCCAGACATTATGGCCAAATCTGGTGTGTCACATCATCTAAAACTAACCGTGTTGCCTAGTTACTAAGTTTAGGGTGAGCTTTGCAAAACTGATTTTATAGTTTTAAAGAAAATTCCTGGTTTGTTGTGAACGTCCTATTTAATACTAGTTATTAAGAGGTTTAGTGAAAATCGAAACTTCGCTACTTGTTGGATACGTGTGGTTGACTTTGAAAACATTTGTATAACTTTAAGAAAAACTCACGCAGCTAAAATTTAAAATGATTAAAGTAACGTAAGTAAAGGTAATAAAAACCCGAAAGTAAAAATAATAAGAGCGGCCTTATTACAAACCCAAAACCATAATAAAAATAATTAAAAATAATTACGAAAATAAAATAAATTAAAATAGAACATAATTAAATAATTGCAGTCCATGTGGCCACTCTGAATCCCTCCCAGCTCCAAGTCCACCAATCTAGGGCTCACCTGCATTGATGGAAAGAAATAGGCTGAGTTTGGAGAACTCAGTGTGTAAGGAAAGCCCATCCAGAGCCCAAATAAGCTCAAGCCCACTGGGCCTAAGCCCTAACCAGTCTCAGTAATTACTGGGCCGAAGCCTATCTAGATACAGTAAACTGGGCCTTAGCCCTTTTCAGATAATAGTATGGCCCATAGGCCCACTTCAGTAACAGATCAATGAATATGCAAATATGTAAGCCCAAACCCAGCCTAAGTCCATCCGCTACACTCTACCCGAACCAGCCCTACACACCATGTGGGGAATAACTCAACCCACCCAGCCCTACACTCCACAGTTGCAGCATAGCTACTCAGATATCAGTATAATGAGCCAAAGCCTCTAGTACGTGGTCAAGCCACTTTCAGTACTTCCTCCATCAATATCCTAGTCCCATGCAACAGATATTCATGACATGGCATGCAGTAACAGTAACAGTAAAACATGTTTTTAGGTCAAACTTAGCCCTAGGGGTATAATGGACATTTTGCGCCTAGGGGTAATTTAGTAATTTTCACCCATAAGGGTATTTCAGTAACTATGCCAATTTCTAAGGTTTCATGCACGTTTTAATCAGAAATAATCTAACTTTTATCTCAGTAATTAATTTAGTCCATTTTAGCAGTTTACCGCTATTGGGCCTTAAAGCCCCTAATGGCCCTACAGTGTCTATTAGCTACTTAAGCCCATTTAGTCCAAATTTTATGATCTATTTATCAGTTTAAACAGTTTTGAACCCACAGTCTATCAGTACACATTAACTACCCAATTTCACCTATATGGGCCCATAAGCCGATTGGGCCCACATTCAGCCCATCGAGGCTCAAATTACCGAAGTGCTCGAGATTGCGCACTGAACCAATTTATCACTTGCAATTACAGATCCAACGATTTCTAACCGTCTTGTGAGCATTCGCACACTCACAAGCCCACGAAATGCCCGAATTTCGGCATTTTGGCTTTTCAGCTTTTGCCGATTTAGACTAGAGAAGGGTGTTCGATACACACTTATTTTGTGATGACTGCTAACGAGATCTTCCACAATATCCTACAATCGGTCACTAAACCCATCAGATCCAAAATACAATAACAATCCTCATGAACTTACTTACCACAATCGGCCATTCACCTCTAAGGCCCTTGAGATCTTACCTTTGTCGAAACTAGTGACTAGATCTAGATCTAGTCGTTCCACTTGTCCAAGCCTTTGATCAATTGCCTCTAGAACACACTATCACTAAAAGAAATCGTTTGTTAACAACCTTTAGAGCCCTAAGCCCCAATCGACAGCCTTTCTAAACTCTAAGGACTTCAGCTTTTCTAAATCACGAAATAGAGAATAGATCTGAGGTGATGAGCACTTACCACTGATTCCCCTTCTATTTCTACTTAGATCTGATGCAGATCTAGCCCCTAAATGCTAGTAGAACTCGAATCTTGGAGATCTAAAGTTTCGGCTATAAGCTCTTAAGAATGTGGTATTTTTGGCTTTTGACTGGTGAAGAAGAAGATGATTTGGGGTAGTAGTTTTGGAGTAATGTTGCTGACAGGAGTTAAGGGTTTGGAGAAGGTGAAAATCGATCAAAAGGGATGAAAAGAATAGAGGGATTTTGACTTGGAGAAATCGACACAAGAAGCAAGTTTTTGGGATTTCGGCTTTTATGGCAATCGGCTATGGTGGCTTTGAAGAGAATGGAATGAAAAAGGAGATGAGTAGAATGGTAGGAATGTTTCGGCTAGAGGAGAAAAGAAGAAGAAAAGAAAATAGAAGAAGGGAGAAGAAGAGAAAGGAGAAATTGGCACAGGGAAAAATTTCTTGCCTTTTTGGCTTTTTGCTACACTAAGAGGTGAATGAAAAAAAAAGATGAACACTCTAGGTGGCTAACCCTAATTTACCAAGACAGAAAAAGAAAAGAAGCTAACGCTAGTTACTACTGAAGCAATCGGCCCAACCTCCCTAAGGCCGTAGCCAAATTTCCACTTAAGCTCTATCACATGCCCGGCACATGCACAAAAAATAAAAGTATCAATATGCTTACCTTGCGACTTGAACCTAGGACCTTAACCCTAGTCCACACACCACTTTTTAGGAACTTAGTGGCGCCACCTTGCCACTTTACCAAGGCCCTCTTTGTGTTTTTTATTTCTTAACTTTTTCTTAAAGGCCTACTTAACCCAGTCCCCTTTCACTTAAAACCAAAATTGATTTTTCTGCCAGGTTTTAACTTAGGCTTGGGCCTTCTAAAGGCCCACTAACACATTTAAACACAATTTTAGTATCCAGAACACCAAATTTTCAAAATTCACCAAAAATCACAAAAACTCGAAAAATCCCGAAAATCAGGGCGTTACATTTCGCATTAATATTTCACAAATAAGGTAGATGAGGGTAACAAAGCTCCAAATCTTAGCTTACACATAAATACACATAACAATTACTTTCACAATTAATTAATTTATGAATAATTTCACATCGATTTATAAAATCACATTTTCTTGATTTCATATGCACATATCACTTAACCGAATTTATACTTGCATTTCAAACACATATAAATCACATATTAACATGTATAATACATAACATCAACTCAAGTATCAAGCTTATAGTTTCATAACCCACATATTAATTCATATATAAGCTGTAACCTGATCGAAAGTACATATATATACTCAAACATCTCAATTAATATTCTTTATAACTTTTATCACATATCAATATTCAACTTAACTTATTTCCAAAAGAAAATCAACTTCCACATACCTGAACATTTAGTTCGCTTAACACATTTGATCATAGTTATCGTTGCCCGTATGAAGTCGACTAGGCAAAAAGTCTAATATAACACACTGACACGAAGCCTGCTAGGCGTAAAGCCTGATACAATACACCGGCACGAAGCCTGCTAGGCATAAAGCCTGATACAATACACCGGCATGAAGCCTGCTAGGCATAAAGCCTGATACAATCACTGACGTAAAAATTTTATCTCACACATATCATTCATATATCAGAGGTTTTATGGACTAAATCCATAACACATTTTCAACTAAGCACTTAAGTACACATTTAACATAAATTCATTCCTTTACAACATATCCACCATTTTTTTTTATGGATTCCTTTATACCCAAATTACAGCCGAATCAATAATCAACCGTCAAGTAGTGTCTAGTAATCCCTAATTCGAACTCAATTGCCAAATGCCATTTCATTCATATTATCAAACATAACTCACATATGTATATCAAAACTTATCAACTAACTTCACTTATTCCTCAATTGAATATACGCAACTATCAAGATATAATGATTGTCAAACTTAGCAAATATATATATTAACTTGTTCATTCGATCATAGCATGAAATCTTTAATATCCAAATAAACAGCATTTATGTCATATACCAACTCAATTATTACTTCACGATCAAAACATTTCAAATAGCAATCATGACTCAAATATCATACTCTATAAATTCATATAATTATAACATTTGTCAACATCAATATGTCATACATTTTGATCCATACCTGTATGATTTTTAACACATCATTAACACAATTTCGTTCAAACATTTGAGTACACATCCTGTACTATTAGAATTAGCTCGGTTGAAAGACTTATCTGTCTCATCAAAATAATTTTCGTCAGAGTCGAGAGATATCACACTATCGCAGGTTAAATATGGCATGTATAGCTAGATTCACATACGCTATGGTAGTCCTAGAATCGACTAAACCATAGCTCTGATACCAACTAAATGTAACACCCCTAACCTGAATCCACTGCCGGAAGGGTTACGAGGCATTATCGGAAGTATACTCATATTCATAACAATCATAGATAATCATTTTTTTCTTAAAACCTTAAATCAAACAAAGTTCCCTTAATGAATCTTATAAAACATACATAATTGATTATGCATCATTTTTATCTAACCCTATTTGGTGCATGAATAATATTAATTGAAATGTCCAAAACATCAACAACAAACAAGCCATTTTCGTATGGCTTATAAATGTACAAATCGAATTGAATAATTTCATAACTATCCTATACATGCCACATAACCAAAAATCAAAACACTTATTTACCAAAATGAAAACTGGATAGTGTGAAGACGTCTCCCTGACTTCCAACTAAAGCAAATCTCCGAAGCTCTAAAGACATAGGAAAAACACACAGAGTAAGCTTGGAAAGCTTAGTAAGTCATAAGCAAATAAAACATTTCAATGATAATTGATTCTATAACACTAAACTCAATTTTAAACAATCTCAATCATTTATACATCTTTTGTATTCTTTAATTCATATAACCTCATTAAATAGCTTCCTTTTTTTTATTTATCAATAACATGTAACTACGCTTTTAGAATTCAAATAACAACCACTAGTTCAATCGTATAAATCAAATTTGCACAAATTCATTATATAACCAACCAAACCATGTCATTGCTTCACTAGCAGGTTTATATTTAAAAACCATGCATCGTCTTAATATCCATATCATATACATTTACAAATTAAATCAGCATAACTCAAAACCATGTTTCTTATTTCATATTTCCCAAGTTCGAATCATGGGACCACAAGGTCATTTATTATTATTATTATTTTTTTCAAGTACATATAACATATATATATTCATCTGTATGCACTACTTTCATTCTTAATAACATGTTTCACATATCATCATTAGACACACAATCACCTTTCACTTCTGAGTTTCATATATAATTCACATGTACCGGAATCATATATTTACGAACACAGTTACCAAATCACATCTTTCATATAATTTATTCGATTATAGTCACTTGCCATTAAACACATCTCATTTTCACATAGACTATATATATTATCTAATCATAGTTATACTCAATTACAATCCAATAATCATAAAACACCATACATACATTTATTCATATACACAAACCCAAGATTCATAGTGTAATATTGCACATAAGTATTCATAGCCTACATGGCTAATTTTACCAAACCATGTAATTGTCATTACTCATTCAAATATACTTTCACTCATTTACGCAAGCTCACAAAACAAGATTTAACTTAATATGCCATCACCATTTATCTGGACGAATACACAAAATTTTATATAACATCACATATGTATATTACCTATATTACCGAATATGCAAGGCCTCACATATGCACATAGTGAAGAATCATTTCACCGGTATTCAAAATCATTTAATCATAAAACCGAATACATATAATCATCTCATATATATTTTCATTTCTATTATACATGATTTACCACATGTATTCAAAGTACTTACTTGTTTTATCTTCCATAGGTAACAAGTTATCCCATACCTGGCTATTTAGCCGAATCTGCCAATTCCATATAAACATACATATGCTTTGTAACATCCCAAAATAGGGCCTAATCAGAATAGTGGTTTCGTAACCACAAATCCGAGATAAAAATAATTATTTTACAATTACTTTAAGGTTTATATTATGATTGCATGATAGTGTGAAAATTTCGTGAAGAAATTCCATGCGTAAAGTGCTTAATTTGAATTTAGGCACTAAATCGAATAAGTTGCAAAATTTGCATTTTATAAGTTTTTAGTATGAAATTGCTTTGGAATATTGATTAGGAGGTTTTAAATAGCAATTTGATCAATTTCTAAGTTCATGGACAAAAATTGGACATGGGTGGAATATTTGAAAGTTTAGTAAGGAAGGGCATTTTAGTCATTTGGTTATTAACATGAATTAAAAAGGAAAAAGATGACAAAATTGTATCATCTTCTTCATTGCCTTGGCCGAATATCACCTCTCTCCATAGCTAGGGTTTCTTCAACTTTCAAGCTTCATAGTAAGTGATTTTAAGCCCCATTTTTATTGATTTTTATATTTTTGGAATCCCGGTAGCTCGATAAAGCTTATGCTAGCAATAGTTTAAGTTAGAGTTCATATTTGGAAAAATACCCATAGGTGAAATTTGTGTATTTTGATGTTTTATGATAGAATATGAGGTTTTAGATTATGTTAGACAACTTGTGCTACTCGGTTTTAGGTAAAAACGAGTAAAAGGGCTTAATAGGTAAAAATACCTATTATACATAAGTGTATGTTATGGTAGGAATTTGAAGATGTTGTTGGTAAATAAATGATCAGCATGTCTTAAAATACAAGAATCTGTGATAAATTTTGATTTCCGAGCCTTGGGGCAAAAGTGTAAATATGCAAAGTTTAGGGGTAAAAATGTAATTTTGCCAAAGTTTGAGTAGAGAACTGTTTTGATAAATGTGAATATTAAATAAGTTAAATTTGCTATTATAGATCAAGAAGAGCGAAATTCGGGAGTAGATCGGGGAAAGGAAAAAGTAAAGGACTAAATTGTAAAGTTTAGTCACATTTTGTATCGAGGTAAGTTTACGGTAAATAAATGCAATATTCCTTTATTTTATATTAATATTTCCAATTTCCAGGATTTATATATTTATTTTATGAAAATATTCAAAGTTGAATTAAAGCCGATGTGACAGAGAAAAAACATTAGAAAACCCTGTTTGAACCTTAGGAATGTTAGGATACGAAATGTCATGACATTTGGGGTTGACAGGACAGGACATGACAAGAATGAGCCATGTAAGTCCATATCAGATATATGGTTTTGGAGACAGGAATGAGCCATGTAAGCCCATATTTGATATATGGCATTGGAGACAGGAATAATTCATGTAAGTCCATGTCGAGGACATGGCATTGGCAGGATATTTTTAGACAGGAAAGACCCTAGTATCCTTAGAAT
The DNA here is from genome assembly GCA_020496765.1 of Gossypium stocksii. Classification (NCBI taxonomy): domain Eukaryota; kingdom Viridiplantae; phylum Streptophyta; class Magnoliopsida; order Malvales; family Malvaceae; genus Gossypium; species Gossypium stocksii. The sequence continues at coordinate 39,784,885 of CM035629.1, forward strand.
TTCGAGTGGTTCAACGGGCCATTGTACAAGTTAAATTACAGTGGGTTATCAGCAAAGGAAAGATATATTGTATTTATGAATAATGAAAGGTCAGGTAAGAAAGAAGGTAAGTGAATAAAGAAGAAGGTAGAAAATGAGATGTAAAGAAAGTTTATGATGCTAGGTGACATTATGCATAATTATTCATTGTGTTGAATGTTGTTATTTATTTGCTTGTAAACTTACTAAGCCTAGTGCTTACTCTTTTTATTTCCTTCTTCTTATAGTTCTTGCCAAGCTCACTTAGGAATTGAAAGGAACATCGGAGATCCGGACACACTATCGAAGGAATCACTTTAGTATAGTTAGACGTTTCGTTTCGTGTATGGCATGTATAGGAACTTGGTTTCTTTTGATATGATATGATTAATGAATGATGTGTAAATACTTGCTAGTGATTAGCTAATAGAATTGCTGATGATATATATGTTTAATAGTATGTATGATTGAGTGGTAACTATTACATGGAAATTAAGGAAAATGTGAAAGTAGCTTAAAAATAGATTCAAGCAGCAAAAATGATGTGACTTTGAAAAATCACTAAAAATAGTAGAAACATGGTTTGATGGTGAATAATATATGAAATTAAAGCTTATTGTGTCTATTTTCATATGGAATAAGCAAAACAGGTAAAAGTATTGTATTTTATGAGATATCTGAGTTTTAGTGAAATAGGGCCAGAGCGATTTCTGGATCCCCTGTTCCAACTTTGGAAATTCACCATAAATCGTAAAAAAATAATTAGGTGGTGTAATTTATATTTTCAGAATCCTTATTGAGTCTAGTTTTAATAGAAACAAACAGCATAGTCATATGAAATTTTTACAGGGAGATAGGTAGTTTGTAGTAAGTAGAGGTCAGTGCAATCGAGTTATGAAATAGCGGTAACTTTAACTAATAAACTGTACTAATTGGCCTAGCCAAAAATTCTAGAAAACAATTAGTAGATAGATATATGAATCTAGTTTCAGAGAAAATTTACAGATCTTAATTTCAAGTTTCGAAACTCGAGATATGAATTTTTAAGCGACTATGACGCAGAATGATAGCAAATGTCGAGAAGCTTAAATAAACGTTTTAAGGCTGCTTAAGTGATAGATTAAGTTTAGTAGCGCCTCGTGCTCGATTCCAGTGACGGTCTCAGGTAAAGGGTGTTACATTTATTGGTATCAGAGCAGGTGTAGTCGGTTCTCGGAATAGTTAGTGTGAATAAGAGTCTAGCTATACATGCCATACTTGTATTTTGATAGTGTGACGACTCTTGACGATTTTTAAATATTTTGTTTTATAGTAATGGATCCCAAACGAGCTGGTGATGATGATATGGAAAGTTATGCACCGACTCCTGCGGAAGGGGCAGTGCCATCCGAGAATAGGCCAGTAACAGTTGATCAGGGAGGAGTGACTCGAGAAGCTCTCTTCTAAGCTTTGAATGATTGGTTTGCCGAGTTCGTTCGTACGAATCCGGCAGTTAGACCTCCACCCCCTCATGATTCTCAGGCTACCCATGTAGCTCAAGCTCCCCCAGTCATAGGTACAGTGATAAGAGAAAAGCCACCAGTTGATAAAATCAGAAAGTATGGGGCGGAAGAGTTTCGAGCAACAAAAGAAGATGACGCAGAAAGAGCAGAATTTTGGCTAGAAAATACTATTAGTGTCTTTGACGAATCATCTTGTACACCTGAGGAATGTATGAAATATGTAGTATCACTTCTTAGAGACTCAACCTACCACTGGTGGAAGACACTTGTATCAATTGTACCAAAAGAGATGGTCACTTGGGATTTCTTTCTGGAAGAATTTCGTAAAAAGTATATCAGTCAGAGGTTTATTGATCAGAAGAGAAAGGAGTTCCTGGAGTTGAAACAAGGTAATATGACAGTGACCGATTATGAGCGTGAATTTGTCAGGCTTAGTAAATATGCTCGAGAATGTGTGTCCACAGAGGCTATCATGTGTAAAAGGTTTGAGGAAGGGTTAAATGATGATATCCGACTATCAGTGGGTGTCCTAAAAATAAAAGAGTTCGTTATTCTAGTTGAGAGAGCCTGTAAAGCGGAGGAGCTATTAAAAAGAAAAGGCAAAGTTGAAACCGAGAATGAGATATGAAGAAAAGACAGATGAGCAGGTCATTTCAAGCTACATCCAAGAGACCCAAAGAGTTTCCTACCAGATCTAGTTTTTCGGCAGGGCATTCCAGTCAGAATAGAGGTAGCAAATTTAAGGATCCAAAGGCTCAGACCACCTCGACCGCAAGTGTGGATAATGCTAGACCGGGTAGATCAGGGTGTCCACGGTGTGGTAGACTTCATTATGGTCCTTGTCGGGCAGGAAAAAATGTTTGTTATAAATGTGGTGCTCTAGATCATTTTGTGCGAGAATGTCCAGAGGTGGCTAATCGAGAGGTAACACAGAGTGCTAGATTTGGAAATGCTCCTACTAGAGGCAGATCACCGAGGCAACCGGGAGTAGGAGCAAGTAACAGAGGTACCTCTAGAGATTCGACTGTGAGACCAGATGTTAAAGCCCCTACAAGGACTTATGCTATTCGTGCTCGCGAAGAGGCATCCTTCCCCGATGTGATTACAGGTACATTTTCTCTACATGATATTAATGTCATTGCTTTGATTGATCCGGGTTCAACCCATTCCTATGTTTGTATGAAATTGATGCCTAATATGAGTATGCCTATAGAATCCACAGAATTTGTGATTAAAGTATTGAATCCGTTAGGCAAGTGTGTATTGGTAGATAAAATATGTAGAAATTGCCCCTTAATGATTAGAGGTCACTGTTTTCCAGCTGATCTCATGTTATTGCCGTTTGATGAGTTTGATGTTATTTTGGGCATGGATTGGTTGACTGCACATGATGTTGTAGTGAATTGTGGAAGGAAATTCATTGAGATGAAATGTGAAAATGGTGAAATCCTTCGGGTTAATTCAGATGAGTCAGATAGTTCATTTGCCATAATTTCTGTTATGACAGCTCAAAAATATTTGAGAAAGGGGTATGAGGCTTATCTTGCTTTTGTATTGAATACTGAAGATTCAGAATTGAAAGTTGAATCAGTGCCCATAGTGTGCGAGTATCCAGATGTATTTCCGGAAAAATTACCAGGTTTGCCTCCTGTTAGAGAAGTTGAATTTGGTATTGAGCTGATTCCAGGTACCACACCCATTTCTATTACTCCTTATAGAATGGTCCCGTCGGAATTGAAAGAATTGAAAGCTCAACTGCAGGAGTTAAGTGATAAAGGCTTTGTAAGACCCAGTAGTTCGCCATGGGGTGCACCAGTGCTATTTGTGAAAAAGAAAGATGGTTCAATGAGATTGTTCATAGATTATCGGTAACTTAACAAGGTAACTATCAAGAACAAATATCCATTGCCTAGAATTGATGATTTGTTTGATCAGTTGAAATGAGCCACTGTGTTTTCCAAGATAGATTTGAGATCCAGATATTATCATATACGAGTTAAGGAGTCAGATGTTTCGAAGACTGCATTCCGAATTAGGTATGGTCATTATGAGTTTCTTGTGATGCCGTTTGGCTTAACTAATGCTCTTGCCGTTTTTATGGATTTAATGAACCGAATATTTAGACCGTATTTGGATAAGTTTGTAGTTGTGTTCATTGATGATATCTTGATTTATTCTTCTAATGAGACTGAACATGAAGAGCATTTGAGAACAGTTTTACAAATTCTGAGAGATAATCAGTTGTATGCTAAGTTCAGTAAAAGTGAGTTTTGACTCCGAGAAGTTGGATTCCTTAGACATATTGTTTCAGGTGAAGGTATTAGAGTTGATCCGAGCAAAATTTCAGCCATTGTTGATTGGAAGCCTTCCAGGAATGTTTAAGAAGTTAGAAGTTTTCTTGGCTTAGCTAGTTATTATAGACGATTTATGGAGGGATTCTCTATGATAGCTACCCCGTTGATGAGATTGCTACGGAAGGATGTTAAGTTTGAATGGACTGAGAAGTGCCAGTAGAGTTTTGATAAGTTAAAGGCATTGTTGACTGAAGCTCCCATCTTAGTACAGCCAGAATCGGGTAAAGAATTCGTTATTTACAGTGATGCGTCTTTGAATGGGCTCGGTTGCATACTCATGTAGGAAGGAAAGGTGATTGCTTATGCCTCTAGACAATTGAAGCCACGTGAGAAAAATTATTCGACACATGATTTAGAGCTAGCTGCTATTGTATTTAAATTGAAGATTTGGAGACATTATTTGTATGGTGAAAGGTGGCAGATATTCATTGATCATAAAAGCTTGAAATACTTGATGACTCAAAAAGATTTGAACTTGAGGCAAAGAAGATGGTTGGAGTTGCTTAAAGACTATGAGTTAGTGATTGATTATCACCCAGGTAAGGCAAATGTAGTTGCTGATGCTTTAAGTAGAAAACTTTTATTTACATTGTGAGCTTTGAATACCAATTTAGCCATGTCAGATGATGGTTCTATTTTAGCTGAATTGAGAGCTAAACCAGTATTTCTTGAAGAAATTTGTGAAGCTTAGAAAGATGATAATGAGTTACAAGCTAAAAGAGTTCAATGTGAGTTAGGCATAGAATCAGAATTCCGGATTGGTTCTGATGGTTGTTTAATGTTTAGAGACAGAATATGTGTACCAAAGAATGATGAGCTTATTCGAAAGATTTTACAGGAAGCACATAGCAGTTCTTTGTCTATTCATCCAGGTAGCACAAAGATGTATAATGATTTGAAGAAATTGTATTGGTGGGTAGGAATAAAAAGAGATACATCAGAGTTTGTTTCCAGATGCTTGATTTGTCAACAGGTAAAGGTCGAACATCAGCTACCTTCAGGATTATTGCAGCCTGTGCTAGTTCTGGAGTGGAAATGGGACAGGGTTACTATGGATTTTGTGTTAGGGTTCCCGTTAACACCGAAAAAGAAAGATGCAGTATGGGTTGTGATTAATAAGCTAACTAAGTCGGCTCATTTTATCCCAGTTCGTATGGATTATTCACTTGACAAGTTGGCTAAGTTATACATTTCAGAGATAGTCAGACTACATGGAGTACCATTATCGATCATTTCAGATAGAGATCTGAGATTTACTTTACGGTTTTGGAAAAAGTTACAAGAAGCTTTAGGTACCAAGTTGAGTTTTAGTATGGCTTTTCATCCTCAGACCGATGGTCAGTCAGAAAGAGTTATTCAGGTACTTGAAGATATGCTTAGATATTGTGTATTGGAATTTCAAGGCAGTTGGGAAAAATATTTACCATTGGTAGAGTTCGCCTATAATAATAGTTACCAGTCGAGTTTGAAGATGGCACCTTATGAAGCTTTGTATGGACGCAAATGTCGTACACCTTTATATTGGATAGAGCTTAAAGAAAGCCAGATTTACGGGGTTGATCTAATTAAAGAAATAGAAGAAAAAGTGAAAGTTATCAGAGATTGTTTGAAAGCTGCTTCAGACAGGCAGAAGTCATATGCAGATTTAAAAAGAAAAGAGATTGAGTATCAGGTTGGCGATAAGGTATTTTTGAAGGTATCCCCGTGGAAGAAAGTTCTCAGATTTGGCAGGAAAGGCAAGCTAAGTCCACGTTTTATTGGACCATTTGAAGTGATTGAGAGGGTTGGACCATTAGCATATCGATTAGCTTTGTCGACTGAGTTAGAGAAGATTCATGATGTGTTCCATGTGTCGATGTTACGACATTATCGGTCAGATCCGTCACATGTGATTTCTTCGACAGAGGTTGAAATTCAACCAGATATGACATATGGTGAAGAACCGGTAAAGATTGTAGCTCGAGAGGTAAAGCAATTAAGGAATAAAAGTATTGCTCTTATGAAAGTCTTATGGAATAGACATGGGGTGGATGAGGCTACATGGGAACCCGAAGAGGCCATGCGAAAACAGTGGCCAAATCTCTTCACAGGTAAGATTTTCGGGGACGAAAATCCCTAAAGGGGGAGAAATGTAATATCCCAAAATAGGGCCTAATCGGAATAGTGGTTTTGTAACCACAAATCCGAGATAGAAATAATTATTTTACAATTACTTTGAGGTTTATATTATTATTTCATGATAGTGTGAAAATTTCGTGAAGAAATTCCATGCGTAAAGTGCTTAATTTGAATTTAGGCACTAAATCGAATAAGTTGCAAAATTTGCATTTTATAAGTTTTTAGTATGAAATTGCTTTGGAATATTAATTAGGAGGTTTTAAATAGAAATTTGATCAATTTCTAAGTTCATGGACAAAAATTGGACATGGGTGGAATTTTTGAAAGTTTAGTAAGGAAGGGCATTTTAGTCATTTGGTTATTAACATGAATTAAAAAGGAAAAAGATGACAAAATTGTATCATCTTCTTCATTTCCTTGGCCGAATATCACCTCTCTCCATAGCTAGGGTTTCTTCAACTTTCAAGCTTCATAGTAAGTGATTCTAAGCCTCGTTTTTATTGATTTTTATATTTTTGGAATCCCGGTAGCTCGATAAAGCTTATGCTAGCAATAATTTAAGTTAGGGTTCATATTTGGAAAAATACCCATAGGTCAAATTTGTGTATTTTGATGTTTTATGATAGAATATGAGGTTTTAGATTATGTTAGACAACTTGTGCTACTCGATTTTAGGTAAAAACGAGTAAAAGGGCTTAATAGATAAAAATACCTATTATACATAAGTGTATGTTATGGTAAAAATTTGAAGATGTTGTTGGTAAATAAATGATCAGCATGTCTTAAAATACAAGAATCTGTGATAAATTTTGATTTCCGAGCCTTGGGGCAAAAGTGTAAATATGCAAAGTTTAGGGGCAAAAATGTAATTTTGCCAAAGTTTGAGTAGAGAACTGTTTTGATAAATGTGAATATTAAATAAGTTAAATTTGCTATTATAGATCAAGAAGAGCGAAATTCGGGAGTAGATCGGGGAAAGGAAAAAGCAAAGGACTAAATTGTAAAGTTTAGTCACATTTTGTATCGAGGTAAGTTTACGGTAAATAAATGCAATATTCCTTTATTTTACATTAATATTGCCAATTTCCAGCATTTATATATTTATTTTATGAAAATATTCAAAGTTGAATTAAAGCCGATGTGACAGAGAAAAAGCATTAGAAAGCCCCGTTTGAACCTTAGGAATGTTAGGATACGAAATGTCATGACATTTGGGGTTGACAGGACAGGACAGGACAAGAATGAGCCATGTAAGTCCATATCAGATATATGGCTTTGGAGATAGGAATGAGCCATGTAAGCCCATATTTGATATATGGCATTGGAGACAGGAATAATTCATGTAAGTCCATGTCGAGGACATGGCATTGGCAGGATATTGTTAGATAGGAAAGACCCTAGTATCCTTAGAATTCCGAGTGGTTCAACGGGCCATTGTACAAGTTAAATTACAGTGGATTATCAGCAAAGGAAAGATATATTGTATTTATGAATAATGAAAGGTCAGGTAAGAAAGAAGGTAAGTGAATAAAGAAGAAGGTAGAAAATGAGATGTAAAGAAAGTTTATGATGCTAGGTGACATTATGCATAATTATTCATTGTGTTGAATGTTGTGATTTATTTGCTTGTAAACTTACTAAGCCTAGTGCTTAATCTTTTTATTTCCTTCTTCTTATAGTTCTTGCCAAGCTCACTCGGGAATTGAAAGGAACGTCGGAGATCTGGACACACTATCGAAGGAATCACTTTGGTATAGTTAGACGTTTCGTTTCGTGTATGGCATGTATAGGAACTTGGCTTCTTTTGATATGATATGATTAATGAATGATGTGTAAATACTTGCTAGTGATTAGCTAATAGAATTGCTGATGATATATATGTTTAATAGTATGTATGATTGAGTGGTAACTATTACATGGAAATTAAGGAAAATGTGAAAGTAGCTTAAAAACAAATTCAAGTAGTAGAAATAACGTGACTTTGAAAAATCACTAAAAATAGTAGAAACATGGTTTGATGGTGAATAATATATGAAATTAAATCTTATTGTGTCTATTTTCATATGGAATAAGAAAAATAGGTAAAGGTATTGTATTTTATGAGATATCTGAGTTTTAGTGAAACAGGGCCAGAGCAATTTCTGGATCCCCTGTTCCAACTTTGGAAATTCACCATAAATCGTAAAAAAATAATTAGGTGGTGTACTTTATATTCTCAGAATCCTTATTAAGTCTAGTTTTAATAAAAGTAAACGGAATAGTCATATGAATTTTTTACAGGGAGAAAGGTGGTTTGTAGTAAGTAGAGGTCAGTGTAGTCGAGTTATGAAATGGGAGTAACTTTAACTAACAAACTGTACTAATTGGCCCAGCCAAAAATTCTAGAAACAATTAGTAGATAGATATATGAATCTAGTTTTAGAGAAAATTTACAGATCTTAATTTCGAGTTTCAAAACTCGAGATATGATTTTTAAGCGACTATGACGTAGAATGGCGGCAAATTTCGAGAAGCTTAAATAAATGTTTTAAGGCTGCTTAAGTGATAGATTAAGTTTAGTAGCGCCTCGTGCTCGATTCCGGTGACAGTCTCGGGTAAGGGGTGTTACATGCTTACCTGAATGGCTAAATTAGGAAACACTTCAGACACATTATTTGTTTAATTTCCGCCTCAATAAGACAACACATAGAGATAGACTTAAATTAAATCACCGATATATAACCTGCTAGGCGTGAGCCTGAATTCATCACCGGCACAAGGCCTGCTAGACTTTAAGTCCGATACTTATTCACCAGCATTTTGCCTGCTAGGCTCGAAGCCCAATAATAATCACCAGCTTAAAGCTTGCTAGGCCAAAGGCCCGAATAATACAGTACTATAATCAATCCACAAAGTTTCGAACATATCAAATCATATACTTCTAGTTTCCACATAGCACAAACACATTAACAAAAGCTTAGCATCATTCGATCATAAGCACATACTAATCACATTATTTCATTTCATAACTTGCCAATCGGCCTTAACACATAGCAAACATCATTTTCATTGCAAAAAATTTGCCATTCGGCTATACAACATATTACACTCTTACCTTCATTTCACACTCATCTTTGTTCTCATAAAAGCCTAATTACCGACGTGGGTAAGGAGTGTTACTTATTTTACACTCATCTTTGTTCTCGTAAAGGCCTAATTACTGATGTGGGTAAGTAGTGTTCTATTTCACACCCATCTTTGTTCCTATAAAGGCCTAATTACCGATATGAGTAAGCAATGTTCTATTTCACACCCATCTTTGTTCTCGTAAAGGCCTAATTACCGATGTGGGCAAGCGATGTTCTATTTCACACCAATCTTTGTTCTCGTAAAGGCCTACTTACCGATGTGGGTAAGCAATGTTCTATTTCACACCTATCTCTGTTATCGTAAAAGCTTAATTACCTACGTAGGTAAGCAGTGCTATTATTTCACACCCACCTCTGTTCTCGTAAAAGCTTAATTACCTACGTGGGTCAATAGTGTTACTTATTTCACATCCATCTCTGTTCCCGTAAAAGCTTAATTACCTACGTGGGTAAGCAGTGTTACTTATTTCACACTCATCTTTGTTCTCGTAAAGGCTTAATTACCGATATGGGTAAGCAATGTTCTATTTCATACCCATCTTTGTTCTCCTTTACATTCGGCTATGTATATGCTTACAAATAACATCTACTGTTCAAGATGTAACACATGTTTAATTACTTAAAACTTACCTCGGATGTTGTCGAACGATTACGAATCGGCTATTCTACTTACTTTGTTTTTCCCCTATCCAAAATCAGCTCCCTTTGTTCTTGAGCTATATAAAATAGATTAAACTCATTCAAAATATATACCACCATGTTTTGACATTCATAAAATAATCCCATAGTACCAATAATCTTACAATTAGCTCCATTAACGCAAGTTCTCAAATAATTCCATTTCTCTACATGAATACACTAAGGCCGAATACTTCATAAAGCTACCCAAGGCCTATCATTTGCTATATTCATACATACACAACTCAAACCTTTCATTTATCACTAAATTCACTAAGCTTAAGCTCATTCTTAACATATAAACAACAATTACAATTTTTTTTTCTTATTTAATGACACACATACGGCAAACCCCATTTCCATCCATCTCAAAATTCATTCAAACTAACCCATTCATTTATACACCTATTTAATAAGCATTTCAAAGACACTCAAATTGTTCATTTACAAGCTGAATGTACACACCAAATACTCATGAAATCTTCATTTGCTTTGTACATGATTTATCCCAAAATATTCAAGAATTCTCTCATGGCCGAATACCACACCCTTATAAATTTCCAAAAATTGACACATGGGCTATATAAACAACTTAACAACCATCTCAAATATGTAAAATTTATTCAAAACTAAACTAAAACATACCTTTAATTGAGATTCAAGATGCCGAAATGCCCAAGTCTTTTTCTTTTATTTTGCTAATTCAATCGGCCAAGCACATGCAAAAGCACTTGTTTTTCTATCTTTTGTTTTTATTATACATTCCTTATTATAAAATAAATTAAATTTTATAACACCTTTATAAAATGCATATAAAATCATTTACCTACCCCCATTACCGTCCACTAATTCAACCAATGGCTTATTTGCCATTTAAACCCCAACACTAGAGAAACATGACATTTAAGTATTTTCATAATAGTATGCATATAACTCATTTGATGCAATTTAATCATTTCTTAGTAATTAAGCACCCAAACCTCAAAATTTAATCACGAAACTTTAACACATCAAAATTCACATATTCAAAACACAGAAAAAATAATATTCGAATATTTTTCGACTTGGATTCGTGTATGCGCATATATATAATTTAATTATATTTTTACTTTTATAACTTTAATTAGTAAATTATGAAATCACTTATAACATGTCCACTACCGTCCAACACATTAATATTGGGCTATTTATTCCATAAAGGTTTCTAATTTGAAAGCCAAGTGCAAATTAGCCTCTTTTAGAAATAACCACTTAATTTTCACTTTACACGATTAAGTCCTTTTATTTAATCAGACACTCAAACGACAAAAATAAATAACAAAATTTTCACCGATATAAATTCACACAAAATAAACACAGAAAATAATTTTTAAATATTTTTCTGACTCAGATTCGTGGTCCCGAAACCACCGTTCTGATTTAGGTCAAAATCGGGTTGTTACAACTCTCTCCCTCTTAGGGATTTTCGTCCCTGAAAATCTTACCAGTGAATAGGTTTGGGTAATGTTCTTTTATCAAAGCCTCAAGCTCCCAAGTTGCCTCCTCGACCCCGTGTTTTAGCCATAGCACTCTCACTAGTGAAATTTTCTTATTTCTCAGTTCATTAACCTCACGAGTCAGGATACAAATCGGTTTCTCCTCATATGTCAGATCAGACTGAATTTCAATCTCGGATGGGCTAATCACATGAGATGGATCGGATCTATACCGTCGAAGCATCGAAACTATAATAATTGCACTTAACCATCAATACAATTCAATCATTAATCAATTGTCTAATTCTGCCAATAGAAATTTTCATATTATCCCTTTGTTAACGGAAGTCAATTTAGAAAAGTTTCTAGCTAATTTTTTTAAAAAAAAAAAACATACTTGATTAGGTCATTTTATCGGAGTTATCTTCTTTTTTAACAATGACGTTGCATAGTCTGAGTAATCTTCAAAACTTTTCAATATTTCATTTAGCACTATCTTTATTTGTTGATTCATTGACTTTTCTGATCTCCTTATTAATCTTCTCTTCACAACTTCTGTAGTTCCATACTCAGGAACTTATTCAACCCAATCATTAATGATTTCGTGTAACACCCCAAACCCGGCCCAGATGTTATGGCCAAATCTGGTGTGTCACATCACCTAAAACTAACCGTGTTGCCTTGTTACTAAGTTTAGGGCGAGCTTTGCAAAACTGATTTTATAGTCTTAAAGAAAATTCCCAGTTTGTTGGTGAACGTCCTATTTAATACTAGTTATTAAGAGGTTTATTGGAAATCGAAACTTCACTACTTGTTGGATACGTGTGGTTGACTTTGAAAACATTTGTATAACTTTAAGAAAAACTCGCGCAACTAAAATTTAAAATGATTAAAGTAACGTAAGTAAAGGTAATAAAAACCCGAAAGTAAAAATAATAAGAGCGGCCTTATTACAAACCCAAAACCATAATAAAAATAATTAAAAATAATTATGGAAATAAAATAAATTAAAATAGAACTTAAGTAAATAATTGCAGTCCATGTGGCCATTTTGAATCCCTCCTAGCTCCAAGTCCACCAATCTAGGGCTTACCTGCATGGATGGAAAGAAAGGGGGTGAGTTTGTAAAACTCAGTGTGTAAGGAAAGCCCATCCAGAGCCCAAATAAGCTCAAGCCCACTGGGCTTAAGCCCTAACCAGTCTCAGTAATTACTGGGCCGAAGCCCTATCCAGATACAGTAAACTGGGCCTTAGCCCTTTTCAGATAACAGTATGGCCCATAGGCCCACTTCAGTAACAGATCAATGAATATGCAAATATGCAAGCCCAAACCCAGCCTAAGTCCATCTGCTACACTCCACCCGAACTAGCCCTACACACCATATGGGGAATAACTCAACCCGCCCAACCCTACACTCCACAGTTGCAGCATGGCTGCTCAGATATTAGTATAATGAGGCAAAGCCTCCAGTACGTGGTCAAGCCACTTTCAGTACTTCCTCCATCAATATCCCTGTGACGGCCCTGATCTGACCCTAGTCCGAAAGTGGTTTCGGGGCCACTGAATCGAATCGTATAAATATTTTAATGTTTAATTTCGTGCCTATTGTATGTGATCATATGTGAAGTTTTGATGCTTTAATTTTGTTAATTGAATGTGAAATTTATTAGAAAGGACTTATATGATGAACTTGGTAAATGTGTTAGGAAGAAGTGAGATGACCGAATAATGCTTGGTTTTAAAATAATAAGACTTGCATGTCAATTTTCCCTTTTACTTCCTTAGTGGCCGGCCATGATGATTTATGTTATACAAATATATGTTTTTTTTATATTAGAGAATTAAAGCTAATTGGTTGCATATTATTAAAGTATAATAAAATAAAAAAAATGGGTGAAAAGAACAAAGTGTGGTTCTTTTGTTCTTCATAGCCGAAACTAAGTGAAAGTGAGGAGAAATAAGCCTAAAGCATTCGGCACTTCCTAAGGCTAGATTAAGGTATGTGTATTTGTTTTTCTTTGGGAATTTTTGGTGCATTTTAGTTGTTAACTAGTATTCTATCTAGCCCATGGCTTAAATCTAGCTAAATATGGAGAAATCTCATTCGGTCATGGGTGTTTTGTATGAAATATTGTTGGTTGATGATATTAAGTGCTAATGGAAGTATGAGATGGCAAATTGAATAGTTTTTGAGGACTTTGTGACAAGTTGGAATCGGTTGTCGGTTTGTGTAGACAATTGTACATTTGCCGAATGTGAATTTAGCAAATAGCTTTAGGAAATTGTTGGATTAAGTTTAATTTGACAAAGGGCTTGAATTGATATTAAATTAAGTGATAATTAAATGAATTGAGTTATGTGCATGTGAATTGAATTGTGAAAGACCTTTGTTAACTAAGTTTGGAAAATTCGGCTTTGAGTGTTTTATAATTAAATTTGAAATGCTTTGGACAACCTTAGTAGAGCATTCGGCCATGATGCATTTTGATGAAGGGTTATTAAATGTTTTAAAGGTGGGACACGAATTAGTTAAAGATATAGACGTTGGTTGAGTGTGAAAGGTCTTATGATATCTGGCCTCTTTGAAATGTAGTGCTCATAAGGGTTGAAAAGCTAAGTAGTTTATTATTTGAATGACTAAAATATGTGAGAGATTAAAGTATTAGTTTCGACTAGTGAGTAAATTGCTAAATTATGCTAGATGATTAAATAACATGTTTAAATTGTTAATTCTTTTGTTCTTGAAAGCCGAATGGTTGTAGTAATTTTAAAAATGAATAGTTGATATGCATATAGGGTGAAAGTGGTACTTTAGCCAAGGAATGATTGTAATTGAGATTAAGTATACTTTATTAATTAATGATTTAGTTGTGACTTGTGATGTATATATATTGGCCGAATGTGTATGGCAAAGAAAGTATATGTGTTCCTTGTTATGAATGAAAGTATAATTATCAAGTGAGATGCATGAATAAGGTTTAATATAATTAAAATTGTTTAACTTAGCTTAAGAGCATAGAGGAACAATTTCGGATAAGGGGAAAGCCAAAGTGACGGAATAGCCAACCCGTAGTTGTTCAGAAAAGTTCGAGGTAAGTTTTGAGTAGACACTTTAGTATGTATATATATAATTAATGATGTCTTGATATATGCATAATAGATAAATGGTAACCTATTGGCTCTACTTGAATTAAGTTGTGAGATAAATAATTTGTGCATATGGATTGTAGCCGAATGGTTATAGAAATTAAGTTGGTTAGTGAAATGAATATGTGTTCTTTGTATGTGACTATGGAATCGAAAGTTGAATGGTTGATAATCATGTTGTGCCTATATTCGAGTAAAGTAAATGAAATACTAATGTGTTATGTTATATGAGATGAACTAATATGTAAATAAATGTGCATGATAATTGAGGTGAATCCGGGCTAAGACCCGCAGGCCTTGTACTGGATTTATAACCAAGCTAAGACCCGCAGGCCTTGTGCAGGATTTATAACCGGGCTAAGACCCGCAGGCCTTGTGCAGGATTTATAACCGGGTTAAGACCCGCAGGCCTTGTGCTGGATTTATAACCGGGCTAAGACCTGTAGGCCTTGTGCTTATTTATAACCGGGCTAAGACCCGCAGGCTACGTGCTGGAACCATTTTTGGGTTAAGTCCCCAGGCTTAGTGCAAGAATTAAATTAAATTGGGGCTAGAGTTTCCCAAGTAGTTGTGCTAGAAATATGCAATTTCGGCGTAACGATTCCAACAATATGCTTAATGCTTTAAGATGGTCAGGTACGTAACACCTACTTAATTTGTGAGTTGATTTCGAAGTAAATCATTAGCATCAAGAAATAATATAAATGTGATTGAAGATATATTTCTGCATATGTGAATGATCTATTCGGTTTTGTTATGTTCATGTAATGAAGTATGTGCTAAAATCTCCTTGGGTACTTGTGAATATACGGCCAATGACTTGTGAATCATTAGTATCGAAAAACGATACATATGTGTGAATGATTACTTGAGCTACAAATAAGAGTATGACCTAGTTGGTTAATGTTTGTTAGTATTGAAAATATGTATTAAAATCTATATGTATACATGTGTATATTCGGTCAAGAGGCCATATGAATTGAGAGTGACTTTGTTTAATTAAAGGTTGATGGATGATAAGTCTTAAATTTTGTTGTAATGCTTAAAACTTACTAAGCATAGAAATACTTACTCTGTTTGCCCTTGTTCCTCTATTTTATAGATCTTGTTCGTTAGCTACGGACACGGGAATCTTAAAGTCGAAGTCGTCCACATTATCCAAGCTTAATTCGGTACTTTTAGTAGTTAAACCTTGATAATGGCATGTATAGGTTTGACTTTAGGTTCTAAATAAGTATCATTTTGGTATTGTAAATATGTATAGCCATGCGAAAATGGCTTGCCAAGTTACCATATGTATTCCATATAGTTGATGTGAATGTATGGTTGTTATTTGATAAATGTTCTCAATGTTTTGACGTGAATTGGACTTATGAATGAATCATTGCACTCATTAACATGAGATGACTCATGTTCGGCTATACTTAGGATCTTTTACCACATAATAATAACTCCTTATTTAGATGAAATGTTGGTTCCATGCATATTGGCTATTTATGCGTATATGCTCGACTTTAATAAGTGATTGAAATTTTATTGAATAAGCATTAACCTTTACTCATACCTTTCAATTGAACTTAGTTACATTTTTAACTATTATTTTACAAGTGTTCAAGCCATAATTATGAGTATGGAGTTCATTTGCATTTTTGTACTTGTCTTGTAATGCCTCATAACCCTCCAGCGACGGATACGGGTTAGGGGTGTTGCAATCCCAGTCCCATGCAACAGATATTCATGACATGGCATGCAGTAACAGTAACAGTAAAACATGTTTTTAGGTCAAACTTAGCCCTAGGGGTATAATGGACATTTTGCACCTAGGGGTAATTTAGTAATTTTCACCTATAAGGGTATTTCAGTAACTATGCCAATTTTTAAGGTTTCATGCATGTTTTAATCAGAAATAATCTAACTTTTATCTCAGTAATTAATTTAGTCCATTTTAACCGCTATTGAGCCCTAAAGCCCCTAATGGCCCTACAGTGTCTATTAGCTACTTAAGCCCATTTAGTCCAAATTTTATGATCAATTTATCAGTTTAAACAGTTTTGAACCCACAGTCTATCAGTACACATTAACTACCCAATTTCACCCATATGGGCCCATAAGCCCATTGGGCCCACTTTCAGCCCATCGAGGCCCAAATTACCGAAGTGCTCGAGATTGGGCACTCAACCAGTTTATCACTTGCGATTACAGATCCAATGATTTCTAACCATCTTGTGAGCATTCACACACTCACAAGCCCACGAAATGCCCGAATTTTGGCATTTCAGCTTTTCAGCTTTTGCCGATTTAGACTAGAGAAGGGTGTTCGATACATACCTGTTTTGCGATGACTGCTAACGAGATCTTCCACAATATCCTACAATCGGTCACTAAACCCATCAGATCCAAAATACAATAACAATCCTCATGAACTTACTTACCACAATCGGCCATTCACCTCTAAGGCCCTTGAGATCTTACCTTTGTCGAAACCAGTGACTAGATCTAGATCTAGTCGTTCCACTTGTCCAAGCCTTTGATCAATTGCCTCTAGAACACACTATCACTAAAAGAAATCGTTTGTTAACAACCTTTAGAGCCCTAAGCCCCAATCGACAGCCTCCCTAAACTCTAGGGACTTCAGCTTTTCTAAATCACGAAATAGAGAATAGATATGAGGTGATGAGCACTTACCACTGATTCCCCTTCTATTTCTACTCAGATCTGATGCAGATCTAGCCTGTAAACGCTAGTAGAACTCGAATCTTAGAGATCTAAAGTTTCGGCTATAAGCTCCTAAGAATGTGGCATTTTCGGCTTTTGACTGGTGAAGAAGAAGATGATTTGGGGTAGTAGTTTTGGAGTAATGTTGCCGACAGGAGTTAAGGGTTTAAAGAAGGTGAAAATCGGTCAAAAGGGATGAAAAGAATAGAGTGATTTTGACTTGGAGAAATCGGCACAAGAAGCAAGTTTTTGGGATTTCGGCTTTTATGGCAATCGGCTATGGTGGCTTTGAAGAGAATGGAATGAAAAAAGAGATGAGTAGAATGGTAGGAATGTTTCGGCTAGAGGAGAAAAGAAGAAGAAAAGAAAATAGAAGAAGAGAGGAGAAGAGAAAGGAGAAATCAGCACAGGAAAAACTTCTTGCCTTTTCGGCTTTTTGCTACACTAAGAGGTGAATGAAAAAAAAAAGATGAACACTCTAGGTGGCTAACCCTAATTTACCAAGACAGAAAAAGAAAAGAAGCTAACCATAATTACTACTGAAGCAATCGGCCCAACCTCCCTAAGGCCCTAGCCGAATTTCCACTTAAGCTCTATCACATGCCCGGCACATGCACAAAAATAAAAGTATCAATATGCTTACCTTGCGACTTGAACCCAGGCCCTTAACCCGAGTCCACACGCCACTTTTTTAGGAACTTAGTGGCGCCACCTTGCCACTTTACCAAGCCCCTCTTTGTGTCTTTATTTCCTAACTTTTTCTTAAAGGCCCACTTAACCAAGTCCCCTTTCACTTAAAACCAAAATTGATTTTTCTACCAGGTTTTAAATTAGGCTTGGGCATTCTAAAGGCCCACTAACACATTTAAACACAATTTTAGTATCCAAAACACCAAATTTTCAAAATTCACCAAAAATCACAAAAACCCGAAAAATCCCGAACATCAGGGCGTTACATTTCGCATTAATATTTCACAAATAAGGTAGATGAGGGTAACAAAGCTCCAAATCTTAGCTTACACATAAATACACATAACAATTACTTTCACAATTAATTAATTTATCAATAATTCCACATCGATTTATAAAATCACATTTTCTTGATTTCATATGCACATATCACTTAACCGAATTTATACTTGCATTTCAAACACATATAAATCACATATTAACATGTATAATACATAACAACAACTCAACTATCAAGCTTATAGTTTCATAATCCACATATTAATTCATATATAAGCTGTAACCTGATCGAAAGTACATATATATACTCAAACATCTCAATTAATATTCTTTATAACTTTTATCACATATCAATATTCAACTTAACTTATTTCCAAAAGAAAATCAACTTCCTCATACTTGAACATTTAGTTCGCTTAACACATTCGATCATAGTTATCATTGCCCGTATGAAGTCGACTAGGCAAAAAGTCTAATATAACACACCGGCACAAAGCCTGCTAGGCATAAAGCCTGATACAATACACCGGCACGAAGCTTGCTAGGCATAAAGCCTGATACAATACACCGGCACGAAGCCTGCTAGGCATAAAGCCTGATACAATCACTGACGTAAAAATTTTATCTCACACATATCATTCATATATCAGAGGTTTTATGGACTAAATCCATAACGCATTTTCAACTAAGCACTTAAGTGCACATTTTACATAAATTCATTCCTTTACAACATATCCACCATTTTTTTTATGTATTCCTTTATACCCAAATTACAGCCGAATCAATAATCAACCGTCAAGTAGTGTCTAGTAATCCCCAATTCGAACTCAATTGCCAAATACCATTTCATTCATATTATTAAACATAACTCACATATGTATATCAAAACTTATCAACTAACTTCACTTATTCCTCAATCGAATATACACAACTATCAAGATATAATGATTGTCGAACTTAGCAAATATATATATTAACTTGTTCATTCGATCATAGCATGAAATCTTTAATATCCAAATAAACAGCATTTATGTCATATACCAACTCAATTATTACTTCACGATCAAAACATTTCAAATAGCAATCACAACTCAAATATCATACTCTATAAATTCATATAATTATAACATTTGTTAACATCAATATGTCATACATTTTGATCCATACCTGTATGATTTTTAACACCTCATTAACACAATTTCGTTCAAAAATTTGAGTACACATCCTGTACTATTAGAATTAGCTCGGTTGAAAGACTTATCTATCTCATCAAAATAATTTTCGTCAGAGTCGGGAGATATCACACTATCGCAGGTTAAATATGGCATGTATAGCTAGACTCACATACACTATGGTAGTCCTAGAATCGACTAAACCATAGCTCTGATACCAACTAAATGTAACACCCCTAACCTGAATCCACCGGCAGAAGGGTTACGAGGCATTACCGAAAGTATACTCATATTCATAACAGTCATAGATAATCATTTTTTTTCTTAAAACCTTAAATCAAACAAAGTTCCCTTAATGAATCTTATAAAACATACATAATTAATTATGCATCATTTTTATCTAACCTATTTGGCGCATGAATAATATTAATTGAAATGTCCAAAACATCAACAACAAACAAGCCATTTTCATATGGTTTATAAATGTACAAATCGAATTGAATAATTTCATAACTATCCTATACATGCCACATAACCAAAAATCAAAACACTTATTTACCAAAATGAAAACTGGATAGTGTTAAGACGTCTCCCTGACTTCCAACCAAAGCAAATCTCCGAAGCTCTAAAGACATAGGAAAAACACACAGAGTAAGCTTGGAAAGCTTAGTAAGTCATAAGCAAATAAAACATTTCAATGATAACTGATTCTATAACACTAAACTCAATTTTAAACAATCTCAATCATTTATACATCTTTTGTATTCTTTAATTCATATAACCTCATTAAATAGCTTCGCTTATTTTATTTATCAATAACATGTAACTACGCTTTTAGAATTCAAATAACAACCGCTAGCTCAATCGTATAAATCAAATTTGCACAAATTCATTATATAACCAACCAAACCATGTCATTGCTTCACTAGCCGATTTATATATAAAAACCATGCATCGTCTTAATATCCATAACATATACATTTACAAATTCAATCAGCATAACTCAAAACCATGTTTCTTATTTCATATTTCCCAAGTTCGAATCATGGGACCACAAGGTCATTTATTATTATTATTATTATTATTTTCAAGTACATATAACATATATATATTCATCTGTATACACTACTTTCATTCTTAATAACATGTTTCACATATCATCATTAGATACACAATCACCTTTCACTTCTGAGTTTCATATATAATTCACATGTACCGGAATCATATATTTACGAACACAGTTACCATATCACATCTTTCATATAATTTATTCGATTATAGTCACTTGCCATTAAACACATCTCATTTTCACATAGACTATATATATTATCTGATCATAGTTATACTCACTTACAATCCAATAATCATAAAACACCATACATACATTTATTTATATACACAAACCCAAGATTCATAGTATAATATCGTACATAAGTATTCATAGCCTACATGGCTAATTTTACCAAACCATGTAATTGTCATTACTCATTCAAATATGCTTTCACTCATTTACGCAAGCTCACAAAACAAGATTTAACTTATATGCCATCATCATTTATCTGGACGAATACACAAAATTTTATATAACATCACATATGTATATTACCTATATTGCCGAATATGCAAGGCCTCACATATGCACATAGTGAAGAATCATTTCACCGATATTCAAAATCATTTAATCATAAAACTGAATACACATAATCATCTCATATATATTTTCATTTCTATTATACATGATTTATCATATGTATTCAAAGTACTTACTTGTTTTATCTTTCATAGGTAACAAGTTATCCTATACCTGGCTATTTAGCCGAATCTGCCAATTCCATATAAACATACATATGCTTACCTGAATGGCTAAATTAAGAAACACTTCAGACACATTATTTGTTTAATTTCCACCTCAATAAGACAACACATAGAGATAGACTTAAATTAAATCACCGATATATAACCTGCTAGGCGTGAGCCTGAATTCATCACGGTACAAGGCCTATTAGACTTTAAGTTTGATACTCATTCACTGGCATTTCGCTTGCTAGGCTCGAAGACCGATAATAATCACCAGCTTAAAGCTTGCTAGGCTAAAGGCCCGAATAATACAGTACTGTAATCAATCCACAAAGTTTCGAACATATCAAATCATATACTTCTAGTTTCCACATAGCACAAACACATTAACAAAAGCTTAGCATCATTCGATCATAAGCACATACTAATCACATTATTTCATTTCATAACTTGCCAATCGGCCTTAACACATAGCAAAGCATCATTTTCATTGCAAAAAATTTGCCATTCGGCTATACAACATATTACACTCTTACCTTCATTTCACACTCATCTTTGTTCTCATAAAAGCCTAATTACCAACGTGGGTAAGGAGTGTTACTTATTTCACACTCCTCTTTGTTCTCGTAAAGGCCTAATTATCGATGTGGGTAAGCAGTGTTCTATTTCACACCCATCTTTGTTCTGGTAAAGGCCTAATTACCGATGTGGGTAAGCAATGTTCTATTTCACATCCATCTTTGTTCTCGTAAAGGCCTACTTACTGATGTGGGTAAGCAATGTTCTATTTCACACCCATCTCTGTTCTCGTAAAAGCTTAATTACCTACGTGGGTAAGCAGTGTTATTTTTTCACACCCATCTCTGTTCTCGTAAAAGCTTAATTACCTATGTGGGTGAGCAGTGTTACTTATTTCACACCCATCTCTATTCTCGTAAAAGCTTAATTACCTACGTGGGTAAGCAGTGTTACTTATTTCACACTCATCTTTGTTCTCGTAAAGGCTTAATTACCGATGTGGGTCAGCAATGTTCTATTTCACACCAATCTTTGTTCTCCTTTACATTCGGCTATGTATATACTTACAAATAACATCTAATGTTCAAGATGTAACACATGTTTAATTACTTAAAACTTACCTCGGATGTTGTCGAACGATTACGAATCGGCTATTCTACTTACTTTGTTTTCCCCTACCCGAAATCGGTTCCCTTTGTTCTTGAGCTATATAAAATAGATTAAACTCATTCAAAATATATACCATCATGTTTCGACATTCATAAAATAATCCCATAGTACCAATAATCTTACAATTAGCTCCATTAACACAAGTTATCAAATAATTCCATTTCTCTACATGAATACACTAAGGCCGAATACTTCATGAAGCTACCCAAGGCCTATCATTTGCTATATTCATACATACACAACTCAAACCTTTCATTTATCACTAAATTCACTAAGCTTAAGCTCATTCTTAACATATAAACAACAATTACAATTTTTTTTCTTATTTAATGACACACATACGGCAAACCCCATTTCCATCCATCTCAAAATTAATTCAAACTAACCCATTCATTTATACACCTATTTAACAAGCATTTCAAAGACACTCAAATTGTTCATTTACAAGCTGAATGTACACACCAAATACTCATGAAATCTTCATTTGCTTTGTACATGATTTATCCCAAAATATTCAAGAATTCTCTCATGGCCAAATACCACAACCTTATAAATTTCCAAAAATTGACACATGGGCTATATAAACAACTTAACAACCATCTCAAATATGTAAAATTTATTCAAAACTAAACTCAAACATACCTTTAATTGAGATTCAAGATGCCGAAATGCCCAAGTCTTTTTCTTTTATTTTGCTAATTCAATCGGCCAAGAACATGCAAAAACACTTGTTTTTCTATCTTTTGTTTTTATTATACATTCCTTATTATAAAATAAATTAAATTTTATAACACCTTTATAAAATGCATATAAAATCATTTACCTACCCCCATTACTGTCCACTAATTCAACAAATGGCTTATTTGCCATTTAAACCCCAACACTATAGAAACATGACATTTAAGTATTTTCATAATAGTATGCATATAACTCATTTGATGCAATTTAATTCTTTCTTAGTAATTAAGCACCCAAACCTCAAAATTTAAGCAGGAAACTTTAACACATCAAAATTCACATATTCAAAACACAGAAAAAATAATATTCGAATATTTTTCGACTTGGATTCGTGTATGCACATATATATAATTTAATTATATTTTTACTTTTATAACCTTAATTAGTAAATTATGAAATCACTTATAACATGTCCACTGTAACACCCCAAACCTGGCCCAGATGTTATGACCAGATCCGATGTGTCACATTGGAACATTTTCGTAAAAACCCATGGTTTGTTCCCAAAACCTTTTCTAAAAGAGTTTTAAAAGATTGTCTTTTCCATGAAAGTGAATGGAAGCTGTGCACCAGGTAGGTATCCGAAACAGAGGAGGTGAGCCATGAAGGCTGCTTAAGTACCAGGCTCTTGATTGGATCCAATCCTCGACATGCACACAACCATTGCCACACTTTAAGTTGTTGATAGGTTTTTGAAAATATCTTGAGTTGGAGTTCTTTCTAAATGATAGTTTAGATAAAATATTTTATTTTATCATTGTGTATTTTGAAATCGAGAGTTATTAAAAAAAAAACGTAACCTAGGTCTAGCCCATTTTGAAACATTAATAGCAGCGCAGAATATAAAGTTTAGAAACCAAATAATCCCAAAAGAAAATAGTTAAAATGGCCTTATTACAACCCAAAATCGGACAATAATAATAATTAAATAAAACTTATTTAAATGCAGTTATTTAAAAATCCAAACGAACACCATGGCCACTCTGAATTCCCTCCGACTCCAAGTCTCCATATCAAGGCTCACCTGCAAGGTTTAGGAAAGGGGGGTGAGTTTGGAACTCAGTGTATAACAAGCCCTTTCAGAGCCCAAATCCATACATGTACAAGATCAATTTTTCAACATACACTGGGCCGAAGCCTTTCGATTAACTGTTACTGGGCCGAAGCCTTTATATTACTCATATCGCTAGGCCAAAGTCTTTCTGTAAACAGTATGGCCCATAGGCCCATTTCAATATCACATATGCCCAATCATGCATGTATGCAGAAGCCCATTTTGGGGAGACTACTCAACCCACCAACCGCTACTCTCCACCCGTACCAACCAAGCTCTCCATGTGGGGAATAACTCAACCCACCCAACCAAACTCTCCACTAGCAGTATAGTTGCTTTATCATATAACTGGAGGCCTAGCCTTTTTTAATAACTGGGGCAGAAGCCCATTCGGTAAACTAGGGCAAAAGCCCTTTTCGGTATACTGGGGCAAAGCCCTTTAACACTTCCTCCATCATATAATAACCCAACCCATGCATTTAATGAGTAAAACATGGCATATCGTATACATGTTATAGCATATCATGTGCATATCATGTGCATTTCATGTCATAGCATGTAAAATAACAATATCACAATCATCATATTCAGAATGAAACCCTAGGGGTATAATAGACATTTTCACCTAGGGGCAAAATAGACATTTTCATGTTTTTAGCATAATTACGTAATTTTATCCATTATTAGGGCTATTATACTTGTTAACAAATTATCAACGTTATTAAGTGTTTATACAGGGATTTTGTCCATTTTAACCAATTTGGACCTTTTGGGCCCAAAACCCCTATTGGGCCCTACGTAGCTGATTTAATCATCTAGGCCCATTTTGCCTATGTTCCATAACGGTTTTAATAGTCTCAACATGCAATTTATCCATATTTCATTTTCTATCAAATTTACCCAAATGGGCCTGTAAGCCCATTGGGCCTAGTTTTAGCCCATCGAAGCCCAACTTGCCAAATTGCACGAAATCGTGCTCTTACCTGTTCCATCAATTTCGTTTACTGCGTCTATCGTAATCGAACTCATCCACATACCATCTCGTGTTTACAAGTTACAACAACAACGGAATTTGATTTTTCGGCTTTTAAGCGATATGAATCTAAGCTATTACGGGGTATGTTACACACCTGATTGTAACGATTGACTTCCCAAAATCCTCCACGTACTCGTCCTATATTCATTTACTTGATGTATTAGATCTTTAAAATCCAAAAGAATAACACTATAGTCCCACCAATAACATTCGGCCACCATGCCTATTACCGTAGATCGCTTACCTTCGAAGGGTCAGTTATTCGATCCAACTTATCCAACACCGCTTCTTCACACCTTACTGCTCCTTCAAGGTTGTTCGTTCGCTACAAGAGATCATAAAACAAATGAAAAAAAACCTAATAAAACCTTAACCACAAATCGGCGACCTCCCTAATCCTTAGGGAGTTTCGGCTTTTCTTAACATCCATAGCGTCAAAACATAACCAAGGTTTCGAACTCTTACCGAAGGTTCACCTACGCCAATGGTTTCAATCCTGTATTGACTCAGATTCGACACAACTACAAGCTCCTAAACACCAATAGAAATCGTCCCACAAAGATTCTAAGATTCGGCCACCAAAACTTCACAAGTGCTGCGCTTCCGGCTTTTTATTCAAGGGAAAAGGAGATGATTTGAGATGGTAACTTTGCAATGATTTAGTCGACATGGGATTTAAGGCTTAGAGGTTGAAAGAATCGACTACAAGAGATGAAGAGAACATGAAAAGTTTGGCTTACAAGAAATCGGCACAAGGTATATATTTTTTTTCGGGATTTGGCTTATTTAGTGTTCGGCTAACAAGAGAAGTAGGGAAGGGAATAGGGTTCGACTTTTACTAGAAATTAATGGAAGAAAGAAATGAGAGAAAGAAAGTTTGTGGGAGAAAGAAATGGAAGAAAAATGAAAGGGTTTGGCTTATGGACGATCGGCACAAGAGAAAACGAAAGAAAAAATATGCTAAACTACACCTAGTAGCCGAATTAGCACTACAACACCCCTTGGCCGGCCACACTTCTTCCCATTTCAAAAACTCCTAAAATCCCTCCTAGATATGCTCCCCCTTATCTCTCCATTATCCATGCACTTGACCAATTCAAACTCTTGTCAACAGAGTTCCTCTCAACCTCAAATTCTTGCCTACTCAAGACACAAAAATAAACAACATAAATACCTGCATAGTGAGTCAAACCTAGGCCTTCTCCCTTCCACTTACACGCCACATTTTTAGGAGACTAGTGGCGTCACTTAGCCACTCTACCAAGGCTCCTTTTGTGATACATTTTACCCACATCTTTTGATAAGGCCTCCTAACCAGAGCCCCTAATTCTTAAAGTCCAAAATTCAAAAATTCTACCGGGTTTTGGCCAACTCATGGGTCTTCCATGGGCCCATTTACACACTCTAAATATGATTTTCACAACCACATACCAACATTTAAAATTTTACCAAACATCGCACAAAATCACTAAGCCCCAAAAATCAGGATGTTACAACTCTACCCTCCTTAAAGAAATTTCGGCCTCAAAATTTACTTGGCCCAAAATGTTGAGGGTATTACTGACGCATCGCTTCTTCAGGTTCCCAAGTAGCTTCCTCTCTGCCGTGGTTTCTCCAAAGTACCTTCACTAATGGGACTGATTTTCTTCTCAACACTCTAACATCACGATCAAGTATCTGCACTGGTTCTTCTTCGAAGGTTAAATCTGCTTGTACCTCAATGTCTGCAACTGGCACGATGTGAGTAGGGTCAAAACGATATCGCCTTAGCATGGATACATGAAAGACATCGTGAATACGATCCAGTTCCGGTGGTAACTCTAGCTGATAAGCGACCAGTCCTATTCGCTTTACAATCCTATAAGGTCCAATGAATCGCGGACTCAACTTGCCCTTCTTACCAAATCTCAATACCTTCTTCCAAGGCGAAACTTTAAGAAAGACCATGTCTCCTATTGCATACTCAATATCCTTACACTTTAGATCCGCATAAGACTTCTATCGATCTGCTGCCTCTTTCAAACGGTCTCTGATTACCCTAACCTTGTCTTCAGTATCAGCCACTAACTCTGGTCTAAGTACTCGTCTCTCTCCCAACTCAGTCCAACAAGTAGGCGAACGACATTTTCTCCCATACAGTACCTCATATGCGGCCATCTGAATACTTGCTTGATAACTGTTATTATAAGCAAATTCTGCCAACGGCAAGTAATCCTCCCAGCTGCCCCTAAAGTCGATCACACAACCCCTCAACATGTCCTCTAAAATCTGAATAACTCTCTCTGACTGCCCATCTGACTGAGGGTGAAAAGCTGTACTAAAATCCAATCGCGTTCCTAACGCCTCATACAATTTCCTCCAAAACCGAGATGTGAATCTTGGGTCTCGATCAGAAATTATTGATACTGGCACTCCATGCAACCGCACTATCTCTGCTACATACAACTTGGCTAACCTCTGAAGTGAATAATCTGTTTGAACAGGTATGAAATGGGCAGATTTTGTCAGCCTATCCACAATCACCCAAACTAAATCCTTCTTGGAAGGTGTCAAAGGCAACCCACTTACAAAATCCATTGTTACTCTTTCCCACTTCCAAAGTGGTATTTTCACTGGCTGTAACAAACCTGAAGGCAGTTGATGCTCGGCTTTTACTTGTTGACACGTTAAACATTTCCCAACAAACTCAGTCACTTCTCGCTTAAGCCCAGGCCACCAATATAGCTCTCGCAGGTCTCGATACAACTTATTCCCTCTTGGATGCATAGCACAAGGTCCACCATGAGCCTCTTTCAAAAACATCAATCTTAGATCTGAGTCCTTCGGCATACAAATTCTTCCTCGGAAATAAAGAATTCCATCACTGTTTAATCCAAAGTCTGAATTCTCCTCCTTCTCAGCTTGCTGAATCGAGAACCCAACGATTCATCCAACAACTGTTGCCTCTTAATTTGTTCTACCCAAGTCGGTTTTACTTGTAACTCTGCCAACAGACTCCCATCGTCATACAAGCTCAATCGTGCAAACATTGATTTTAATTCTGCTATAGCCCTTCTACTCAACGCATCCGCCACCACATTTGCCTTGCTTGAATGGTACTCAATGAACAATCATAATCTTTCAACAACTCTATCCACCTTCGCTGTCTAAGATTCAGCTCCTTTTGAGTCAATAGATACTTAAGACTTTTATGATCTGTATAGATGATGCACTTCTCCCCATATAAGTAATGCCTCCAAATTTTAAGCGCGAAGATCACCGCCACCAGTTCTAAATCATGAGTAGGATAGTTCACCTCGTGAGGCTTAAGCTGCCTTGAAGCATACGCAACCACCTTTCCCTCTTGCATCAACACACAACCCAAACCTACATGTGATGCATCGCTATACACTGTGAAATCTTTACCAGACTCTGGCTGGATCAACACTGGTGCCTCGGTCAAAACTTTCTTTAGCTTCTCAAAAGCCTCTTGCTGCTTCTCGGTCCACACAAACGGTACTCCTTTCCTTATGAGTTTCGTCAATGGTGCCGCCAGTACAGAGAATCCTTCCACAAATCTTTGATAATAACCTGCCAACCGCAGGAAACTTCGAATTTCTGGCACTGACCTTCGTGTTTCCAATCCAGGATTGCCTCAATTTTTCTAGGGTCCACCTTAATCCCCTCAGCAGAAACGACATGACCCAAGAAGGTTACTTCCCTCAACCAAAATTCGCATTTACTGAACTTTGCATAGAGTTGTTTTTCCCTCAATACTTGCAGAACGGTACGAAGATGCTCATCATGCTTTTCCTTTATTTTTGAGTACACGAAAATATCGTCGATGAACACAACCACGAACTGATCCAAATATGGCTGAAATACTCGATTCATCAAGTCCATGAATGCTGCTGGTGCATTAGTCAGTCCAAAGGGCATAACTAGGAACTCAAAATGACCATACCGAGTTCTGAATGCCGTCTTATGAATATCCACCTCTTTGACTCTCAACTGATGATATCCTGACCGAAGGTCGATTTTTGAAAATACCGATGCTCCTCTCAATTGATCAAACAGATCGTCGATTCTTGGCAAAGGGTACTTGTTCTTGATCGTCAGTTTGTTCAGCTGCCGATAATCGATACACATTCGCATGGTTCCATCCTTTTTCTTTACGAACAACACTGGTGCGCCCCATGGAGAAACACTTGGTCTTATAAATCCTCTGTCCAATAGTTCTTGTATCTGAGCTTTCAATTCTACCAACTCTTTTGGTGCCATCCTATAAGGTGCAATGGACACCGGAGCCGTTCCAGGTAACAGGTCAATTCCAAACTCAACCTCGTGATTTGGAGGTAATCTAGGAAGCTCCTCAGGAAAAACATCTTGGAACTCTTTGATGGTCCTGACTGTCTCTACAGTCACATTTCCAGGCTCAGCTTGACTTACAAAAGCCAAGTACGCCTCACCACCTTTCCGAATCAACTTCTCAGCTTTTAAGGCTGAAACCACATTAGACAAATAGTTCCTTTGCTCCCCTATGACTAATACCTCCTCATCCTCGACAGTTCTTAATACCATCCTCTTAGCAGCACAATCCAATGTCGCCCTATGCTGAGTTAACCAATCCATTCCTAAGATAAGATCAAATTCTCCAAATGGCAGTTCCATTAAATCTCCTACAAATACCTTATCTTGAGTCTCTAAAGGCACCTTCCTAAAGAGTTTATCAACCTTAACCGAGTGACCCAAAGGGCTTATCACTGATACCCCACTCACAGTCTCCTCAGGATGCACACCCAATGCCCCAGATACATCACATGCAACATACGAATGAGTGGAACCAACATCTATCAAAGCAGTATAAGGCGTGCTATGTATGAAAAACGTACCGATTATAACATCAGGAGCATCACCCTCCTCTCGACGTCATGCAGCGTAAACTAACACCAGCTGACGAGTTTCAGCATGACCAGTACCCCTGCCAGGTGCCCCACGTCCTCGTCCATTACTATTACCACCTCTGCCTTGCCAACGACCCCTCTGTGGTGGTGGTCCCCCTCGCACTGGTTGAACAGCCCTTGGCTTAGCAACTTGATCCTAAGCTGCTCTCCTAGGACACTCTCTGAACTTGTGTTCCTTGGACCCACATCGGAAGCATCCCCTAGTTCTTTTCCAACACTCACCTAAGTGTACTCTACCACAATCCCTACAAACTAGTGGTCTAACGGTATTCACTGGAACTGCTCGTACTGGTTCCTCCACTCTGGCTCATTTAACATTTCTGTATACAGCACCCGATGGTCCAGAATCCCTCCTAAATCTAGGTTGATCCTTCTGACGATTCTGTTGCTCAACCCGTTTAACTTCCTTAGCTATCTTGGCCTTTTCTACTAACGCAGCAAAATCCCACTCCCTCTGCGGAGCTATCAGCACCCTAAGCTCATCTCGAAGGCCATCCTCAAACCGAACGCTACGCTCGTATTTAGTCGCAACTATCCCACTAGCATATCGGCTCAACCTCAAAAATTCTGCCTCATACTCGGCAACAGTCTTATTACCCTGGGTTAAATTCAGGAATTCCTTACGACAAGCATCCACATAACTAGCTCCAACATACCTGCCCTTAAAAGCAGTCTTAAATAAATCCCAAGTTACCCGCTCAGCCGGGGTACTCTCCCTTACTGTGATCCACCACTGGTAAGCCTCGTCTCGCAGCAACGATACAGCCCCTTTCAGCTTTTACTCCACAGAGCAATCTAAGTCATCCATAATTCGCTCGGTTACCTCCAGCCAATATTCTGCCACGTTTGGGGCTACTCCAGATACACCCCTAAAAACTTCTGCTCCGTTGGCCCGAAGTCGCTCAGAGATAGATCCTCTATTCACTGTCCCAGTACTAGCTCCAGCAACCCTCTCTAAGACCCTTAGCATCACTTGGGACAAAGCATCATCTCCCGTAGCACGATCATGTGACCCAGTCTCGGTTGCTTGTGGCACAAATGCCTCCTCAGTTGGCCTATGCCCTGAAGATGAAGATTTAGCTCGCGCTCTTCTGCGACCACGTCCGCGGCCCCGTCCACGAGTTCCTCTGGTACTCATATCGAATTATCTGATTACGAATTTTATGACATTAGCTTAATATTTCAGTTGTTTATTGCGAGATGTCTTATGGTAATATAGTAGTTCAGAGATTGTTTCCGCGACGTCGTATTCTAGCTACAGTCTCGATCTTAATGTTTTTAGCTCTACCCTATCTAAAGTAACATAGTAGGGTCTTGGTTCTATAAATAGCATCAATATCAACGATAGTATCATATCATCTTAACATCATTTTAATATCAAATGATAAGGAAAGTATACTTACAGACTTGGTGCCGGGAATTCAGTGTGCCACTTCCTTCTTTAAACCATTTAAAAACATATATTTCATTACAAAAATAAGTTAAAAGAATTTATTTATTTTACTAGTATTTTGGAAATCCTTAAAATGCAATTATTTTGAAATCATTGAAAAAGCCCGTTAAAACCCACAGCCGAGTTGTTGCAACCTGGCTCTGATACCACTAAATGTAACACCCCAAATCCGGCCCAGACGTTATGACCAGATCTGATGTGTCACATTGGAACATTTTCGTAAAAACCCATGGTTCGTTCCCAAAACCTTTTCTAAGAGAGTTTTAAAAGATTGTCTTTGCCATGAAAGTGAATGGAAGTTGTGCACCAGGTAGGTATCCGAAACAGAGGAGGTGAGCCATGAAGGCTGCTTAAGTACCAGGCTCTTGATTGGATCCAATCCTCGACATGCACACAACCACTGCCACACTTTAAGTTGTTGATAGGTTTTTGAAAATATCTTGAGTTGGAGTTCTTTCTAAATGATAGTTTAGATAAAATATTTTATTTTATCATTGTGTATTTTGAAATCGAGAGTTATTAAAAAAAATGTAACCTAGGTCTAGCCCATTTTGAAACATTAATAGCAGCGTAGAATATAAAGTTTAGAAACCAAATAATCCCAAAAGAAAATAGTTAAAATGGCCTTATTACAACCCAAAATCGGACAATAATAATAATTAAATAAAACTTATTTAAATGCAGTTATTTAAAAATCCAAATGAACACCATGGCCACTCTGAATTCCCTCTGGCTCCAAGTCTCCATATCAAGGCTCACCTGCAAGGTTTAGGAAAGGGGGGTGAGTTTGGAACTCAGTGTATAACAAGCCCTTTCAGAGCCCAAATCCATACATGTACAAGATCAATTTTTCAACATACACTGGGCCGAAGCCTTTCGGTTAACTGTTACTGGGCCGAAGCCTTTATATTACTCATATCGCTAGGCCAAAGCCTTTCTGTAAATGGTATGGCCCATAGGCCCATTTCAATATCACATATGCCCAATCATGCATGTATGCAGAAGCCCATTTTGGGGAGACTACTCAACCCACCAACTGCTACTCTCCACCCGTACCAACCAAGCTCTCCATGTGGGGAATAACTCAGCCCACCCAACCAAACTCTCCACTGGCAGCATAGCTACTTTATCATATAACTGGAGGCCTAGCCTCTTTTAATAACTGGGGCAGAAGCCCATTCGGTAAACTGGGGCAAAAGCCCTTTTCGGTATACTAGGGCAAAGCCCTTTAACACTTACTCCATCATATAATAACCCAACCCATGCATTTAATGAGTAAAACATGGCATATCGTATACATGTCATAGCATATCATGTGCATATCATGTGCATTTCATGTCATACCATGTAAAATAACAATATCACAATCATCATATTCAGAATGAAACCGTAAGGGTATAATAGACATTTTCACCTAGGGGCAAAATAGACATTTTCATGTTTTTAGCGTAATTACGTAATTTTATTCATTATTAGGGTTATTATACTTGTTAACAAATTATCAACGTTATTAAGTGTTTATACGGGGATTTTGTCCATTTTAACCAATTTGGACCTCTTGGGCCTAAAACCCCTATTGGGCCCTACGTAGCTGATTTAATCATCTAGGCCCATTTAGCCTATGTTCCATAACGGTTTTAACAGTCTCAACATGCAATTTATCCATATTTGATTTTATATCAAATTTACCCAATGGGCCTGTAAGCCCATTGGGCCTAGTTTTAGCCCATCGAGGCCCAACTTGCCAAATTGCACGAAATCGTGCTCTTACCTGTTCCATCAATTTCGTTTACTGCGTCCATCGTAATCGAACTCATCCACATACCATCTCGTGTGTACAAGTTACAACAACAACGGAATTCGATATTTCAGCTTTTAAGCGATATGAATCTAAGCTATTACGGGGTGTGTTACACACCTGATTGTAACGATTGACTTCCCAAAATCCTCCACGTACTCATCCTATATTCATTTACTTGATGTATTAGATCTTTAAAATCCAAAAGAATAACACTATAGTCCCACCAATAACATTCGGCCACTATGCCTATTACCGTAGATCGCTTACCTTCAAAGGGTCGGTTATTCGATCCAACTTATCCAACACCGCTTCTTCACACCTTACTGCTCCTTCAAGGTTGTTCGTTCGCTACAAGAGATCATAAAACAAATGAAAAAAAAAACCTAATAAAACCTTAACCACAAATTGGTGACCTCCCTAATCCTTAGGGAGTTTCGGCTTTTCTTAACATCCATAGCATCAAAACATAACCAAGGTTTCAAACTCTTACCGAAGGTTCACCTACGCCAATGGTTTCAATCCTGTATTGACTCAGATTCGACACAACTACAAGCTTCTAAACACCAGTAGAAATCATCCCACAAAGATTCTAAGATTCTGCCACCAAAACTTCACAAGTGCTGCGCTTCCGGCTTTTTATTCAAGGGAAAAGGAGATGATTTGAGATGGTAACTTTGCAATGATTTAGTCGACAGGGGATTTAAGGCTTAGAGGTTGAAAGAATCGGCTACAAGAGATGAAGAGAACATGAAAAGTTTGGCTTACAAGAAATCGGCACAAGGTATATATTTTTTTCAGGATTTGGCTTATTTAGTGTTCGGCTAACAAGAGAAGTAGGGAAGGGAATAGGGTTCGACTTTTACTAGAAATTAATGGAAGAAAGAAATGAGAGAAAGAAAGTTTGTGGGAGAAAGAAATGGAAGAAAAATGAAAGGGTTTGGCTTATGGATGATTGGCACAAGAGAAAACGAAAGAAAAAATATGCTAAACTACACCTAGTAGCCGAATTAGCACTACAACACCCCCTTGGCCGGCCACACTTCTTCCCATTTCAAAAACTCCTAAAATCCCTCCTAGATATGCTCCCCCTTATCTCTCCATTATCCATGCACTTGACCAATTCAAACTCTTGTCAATAGAGTTCCTCTCAACCTCAAATTCTTGCCTACTCAAGACACAAAAATAAACAACATAAATACCTGCATAGTGAGTCGAACCTAGGCCTTCTCCCTTCCACTTACACGCCACATTTTTAGGAGACTAGTGGCGTCACTTAGCCACTCTACCAAGGCTCTTTTTGTGATACATTTTACCCACATCTTTTGATAAGGCCTCCTAACCAGAGCCCCTAATTCTTAAAGTCCAAAATTCAAAAATTCTACCGGGTTTTGGCCAACTCATGGGTCTTCCATGGGCCCATTTACACACTCTAAATATGAATTTCACAACCACATACCAACATTTAAAATTTTACCAAACATCGCACAAAATCACTAAGCCCCAAAAATAAGGATGTTACATCCACTACCGTCCAACACATTAATATTGGGCTATTTATTCCATAAAGGCTTTTACTTTAAAAGCCAAGTGCAAATTAGCCCCTTTTAGAAATAACCACTTAATTTTCACTTTACACAATTAAGTCCTTTTATTTAATCAGACACTCAAATGAAAAAAATTAAATAACAAAATTTTCACCGATATAAATTCACACAAAATAAACACAGAAAATAATTTTTAAATATTTTTTTGACTCAGATTCGTGGTCCCGAAACCACCGTTCTGATTTGGATCAAAATCAGGTTGTTACAAATCACCTCTAAAATAAAGTGGTACCAAATATCTATGTGCTTCATTCTTTCGTGATGCATCTGATCTTTGGTGAGATGTATGGCACTTTAACTATCGCAATATACAATAGTCTTGTCATTTTTATCAACTAGCTCCCTAAATAGACCTCTCAACCAAATGACCTCTTAGCCATATATTCCACCTTTATAGTTGACAATGTAACACTGGCCTGAAGGGTGGCTTTCCAGCTAATTGTAAAATTGCCGAAAGCGAACATATAATCTATGAAGGATCTTATTTTGTCTATGCCTCCAGCATAATTTAAATCTACATAGTTGGTTAGACCTTTTAAATATCTTCTGAATTCCAAACAAGT
This sequence comes from Gossypium stocksii, assembly GCA_020496765.1. Lineage (NCBI taxonomy): Eukaryota > Viridiplantae > Streptophyta > Magnoliopsida > Malvales > Malvaceae > Gossypium > Gossypium stocksii. The sequence continues at coordinate 39,820,339 of CM035629.1, forward strand.
TTTGGAAGTCCCTTTCAAATATCTTAGAATCCACTTAACAGCTTGCTAATGTAATTTGTCGGGTTTGACTATATATCTTGTAACACCCCTAACCCGTCTCCGTCGTTAAATTAGGGTTACGGACCATTGCTGAACAATTAAAGTAATATTTAACATCATAACATTAAATAAATTAATCTCATTAAAATCCTATCAAACATATGCATTTGGTCCCTAAACCGATCTTTTGAGGCCTTAAAAATAGTTTAGAAACAATTCGGGATTAATTTGAAACAAATCAGAAGATTTGAGAAGAAGTTGCAAAATTTGAAAACAAGGGTCACACGGTCGTTTGGCCGGGCTATGTGACATAGCCCAGGCCATGTAACAATTAAACAAAGGGACACATGGTCGTGTCCCAGCCTGTGTCTCAACCTGTGTAATTCACTGAATTGGGTCACACAGCCGTGTTGTAGACCGTGTGCCAAACCGATAACTCTCTGACTTGTGACACATGATGGTGTTGCAGGCCGTATGCTGGGCCGTGTAACTCACTAGCTAAATACACTAAAAATTTACAAGTGACACACAGCCATGAGACAACCTGTGTCTCAGGCCGTGTGATCCATAATTTGACCCTAAAAATAAGCCATTTCAAGGCCAAAGCACACCTAACAATCCATCTTATTTGTGCACACATTGTAACACCCCAAATTTTGGGCCTAGAAGTATTGGGCCTTGGTTAAGTTTTGGATCCTAGCCTAGTATTTTTAGGAGTTTAATTTTGGCTTTCTAGAAGGTTGGAAGTGGCATGAAGATGGACTCTAAGGAGAGTGATCAGAAGAGAAAATATAGGAAGAGGTTAGGAGAGCTTATCGTGGAGAAAAATTAGGAGATGGGATATGGATGAAGTGGAGCTAATTGGGACTTTAGGGGTTCAGCTTTGGGTATTTATAAGGGGTGTCGAATTCTTTTTGAAGAGTTTCCCTTGCTTTGCCAAACCGAATGCTTCATTCTTCTCCTTCTTTCTAGTTCTTTTTCCTCTTTTGCAAAAGCCAAATACCTATATCCGTTTTGCCGATTTCTTTCCTTAATCTCTTAAAAGCCGAATACCCATATCCTCTTTGCTGATTTCTTTTGCTTTCCTCCATCACAAATTTGTTTTTGTTATTTACAACCTTTAATCAAGATTTTAAAAGCCAATCACACTCAGTAGATATCTAGGCCACAAGATCAGAGACTAGTTTGAGTAAGTACTTAGTTAACCATCTTTTAATGCATTTTGATAAAACTGAAGGGGCTATCTAATATTTTCTTTTTCTTGTCATTAACCCTGTTATAACTAGGGGTATGGTTCTAGGATTCCAAGCGAGGAAAGGATCTCTAGCAGATGGTAAGTGTACTCACTCTCAACTTTGGGTTCATAGGTGGCCAAATGTTAATATGGTTGATAGGGGTGACTCGTATGGATTACGAGCCACTTGATGTTGATAATATATGTGTATTGGTGCAGATCTAAGGATATTCAGAAATAATAGTGAAGGAAAGGCTATTTAAATCAGTGGTATACGGGAAGATTACGGTAAGGCTTCGGGGTTTGATAAAGTTGTAGTTTAAGGTATAGAATTGATTCGAAGATGGTTTTGGTTGTAGGTCAAGGCTGAGGATAGTGTAGTGCGGGTCGTCAACCAGGTGTGTACATACACTACACACATGAAAATTGACAAAAGCTAAAATCCTGAAATCCCGAATGGGCTTGACGAACTTGTGGGCCCAAAGTGGCAAAGTTGTGATATGAAATTGTATGATGAATTGACATGCATGAATGTATGATTGGATTGTGATCGGGCCTAATAGGCTACATAAGCATGTTTGGGTTTTATGAATATGATTGGGCTTAGTGGGTCTTATGGGATTGTAGAAATGCATGCTAGGGTTTTTAATGGACTATAGGCCTAGTTCTGATCTTTCAAATTTTACATAAGACTTAATTAAATAATTAAACATGTCCGTGGACAACTCGTTAGACTAAGGTGTGGCAATGTATGTGTGCATGTTTAGGATTGGATCTAGGAAGAGCTTAGTACTTAAGCGGTTCGAGTGACCCACCTCCTCTTCTCTTGAATCCTACCTGGTGCATAGTGCCTGCTCACTTTAGTCGCGAGGACCTGTTGATGGGCCAAAATCCATAATTAAAATCTGTACCTTTAGGAAATTATAAAAATACCCCTCTAAGGTAGAATTACTAAAATGCCCCTATAGAGTAGAATTATTATAACGCCTTGAAGGGTAGAGTTACCGAGACACCCTTGTAGGGTAGAAATTACCAAAATACCCTTGGGTAGTGAAATGACTAAAATACCCCTATGTGTTATGAGAATGACTGGTGTATGTTGTATGTGACGATGATACATTCATGAGATATTGTGTTGCATGTGGGCTGGGTTTTAATTGGAGGAAGTGTATATGAAGGTCGCACGGTCGCTTGACGACTGTGGACCCAACGAAGGCTTTTGAGCTATGAGCAGCTCTGCTGCAACGATAAGTAGTGTCGCAACCGGTACTACAACGAAGGCTTTTGAGCCACGAGTAGCTCTGCTGCAATGATGAGTGGTGCAGCAACCGATGTCACAACTGGTGTATAAGGATGGGTGTGTTGAGTATCTCCCCACAGGAGTGTAGGGTTGGAAGGGGGTGTACAGGGTTGGTTATGGGTAACTGCATATGGCATGAACATCTTGATATTTGAATGTGGGCTCGGGCCCAATCGAGGCTATCATGGGCTAAGGCCCAGAGGCCACCGATATTGAGTAGGGCTTAGGCCCAATGTGTTAATGTGTATATTGATTTGATTGCCAAGGTTCGTACACACTGAGTTTCGAAACTCACACCCTTTAATTTAATGTTTCAGGTGACCCTCAGTAGACGGCTCGACATGGGAGAGGACTCGGAGATGGCCACACTATAAGCTTCTTAGAAGTTTTAAATAGTTTTCGAATTACTTTATTTTAATTACTTGTTTTTTTTGGGTTGTAATAAGGCCTTGTGTCTCCGATTTGACTTTTTATTTGGGATTATTATTCACTGTTGGATCATCAAACTTAAATTTTTTTTTAAAGTTAATCATGGTTTTCTAAGTAATCTTAATATGTGAACGTTTTCTTAGAACATGGGCTTTCATCTTAACTTAACAAATTATAAGGATTTTGACTTTCTAATCACAAGTTTAAGTTTTAACCAAGCAACTATGCCACTGAACATAATTTTAACTAAACAAAGTCATTTTGAGAATAACCTCTTTGATGTGACATCGTCGGATTCGGTCATAACGTCTGGGTCGAGTCTGGGGTGTTACACACATTCAATTGACCTAAGCATCATTGAAACACTTATAAACATACCATTTCAAACATCCTATTTCATCTAACCAATATGACACTCGAAGGCACCACATATATATCTAAACATCACTTAACCAAACAAATCAATATAACCATACTTCAAGCACTAAACCTAGTTCATTTATCTACCAAATGATATCACATATTACCATTTACATGCCATCACAAACATGCCAAAAATAATATTATATGCAAGCACTTAAGAATTACCAAAATAACCTAACTTGTCAAAGCTCCAAAGTTCATGAAATCAAACATAAACTTCGAAAGCATATGCATACCAAATCAACCATTGCACATTCAAGAAATACCATTATAAAAAGGTCATATACATTGTAACAACCCGATTTTGACCCTAATCAGAACGGTGGTTTCGGGACCATGAATTCGAGTCAGAAAAATATTTTTACAAATTATTTTGGTGTTATTTGTGTGTGAATTAATATTCGTGAAAGTTTCGTGTTTTAATTTTGTTTTTTGGATGTTGAATTATTAAATAAGGTCTTAATTGCATAAAAGGAAATTTAGATGGTTTATGTGTGAGTGTCGAATTGTAGTTGTTCTTTTATTATGGAGGATTTAAGATGCAATTAGGCCAAAGAAATATTGCATGGACATATTCGGCCATTAGTTAGTGGGAATGGAATGAATTTATAAAGGCTATTATGGTAATCTAATAATTATTATGTGTATTAACTAATAAAACATGAAACTACTTGGATAATCATCTTGGAAAATCCAAAACTAATGAAAGAAAAGAAAAAGAAAAGCCAGGAACATTCGGCCATTGTTGTAGCTTGATTCAAGGTATGTTTGAGCTTGGTTTTTGATGATTTTTATGTTTTTGAGATCGTTGCTTCGAATACTATAAGACCCATGCTAGAAATTTTGAATTTGATGATATATTCATGAATTGCCATTGTTGATAGCTTAGTAGATTTTATGTTTGATGGTAGAAAATAAAGGATATGAGTAGATGAACAAGTTTTGTATTGGAGATTTTTCATGAAATTGTGTAATTTGAGTTAAATTGTAAAAATATTAAATTGAGGGCTAAATTATGAAATTAATAAAGTGTAGGAACACGACTGTGCCTAAGGCCATGGGCACCCCACGGTTAGGAACACAGCCGTGCGATACTGCCGTGGCTAAACCTGTCAACTCATACACTGGCGTGTGAGCTCAGACACGGCCGTTGGAGAAGCGAACACTAGATGACACGACCGTGCTAATAAGCTGTGGAAAAAACTAAGAAATCAACACGGGCATAGGACACGCCTGTGCCAACCAACCGTGGTTACACCAAAAAGTCCACGAAACACACGGGCCAACCCAAGGTCACACGGGCGTGCGCCATGGCCGTGGGACTAAATCCCTATTATTTAATTTTAATTTTAATTTTCTTTATTTTATATTCCTTCCTTTTTCCTTTATTTTTGCACTCCAATTTTTATCGAGTAATACCTGAATTTTACACACAGTTGTGCTATTCTCTTCAGTCACCCAGAATTATGAAATTCAAATGGCCCTTTCTCTAATTCAGCTTTAACTACTTAGGGAATTTATCCAATATTCAGGGAGTTTCACTTCTCTCCCTATCTTATGATTTAATTGTTACTAGCTTTATCTTTGTACATTGAGGACAATGTGCATCTTAAGTGTGGGGGGGAGTTCACTTTCATTCTTTATATTATCACTTTAAGACATTAGAGAATCAAGCATGAGAAGTTGAAATTTTTGAGAATTTAAAATTTTTTCTAGGTTGTTTGCCCCAATTTTAAGTATTATCTTGAAATTTTGAAATTCGCAGGATTGACATCAAAAGCCATAATTCTGGTGAGATTTTTGAGCCTTTTGAGCATACATCCTTTCGTGCTCACCTTTATTGTTGCTTTGAGTGAGTCAATATTGATCTGTTATTCTAAAACTTGCTTCGATTATACATGTCGAGACCACATCATTGATTTGATATATGGAAATGATAAAGGCACCTAGGTTTTAACCCACTCACTCCATAAAAACCTACCTCCATAAATTAACCCCTAGTGAACCCCATTGAGCCTAACAAACTATTCCTTGACTTACCCTCAATATTAACCTATAACCCAGTTTTTGTTGAATTCCCTTCAATTATTTTGATCCCTATTTTTGTCGAGATTTGAGTTGAATAATTATGTAGCTTTGTTCTCCATTTCAGATTGTAAATATTTGATTTGTTCTTAAAAAAGTGTATATACAGTTAATTCAGTTGTAATTCATATTTCAGTTGTAATTCAATATTTTTGCATATTTCTATTACAAGCTTCCAAATCCAAAACAATGTTATCCGAAAGAAGATGCTTAGCTCTAGGGATATGTTTTAGTGATAGAGATTTTTCTAGTTAGATGATTTTTTTAGTTTAATTTCGATTCTAACCCTCTTTTTCAGCTTGTGACAACACCCCTAACCAAAGCCTCATTACAACTATTGAAAGACCTTTTGATCGATGTGTCATATCAATCTATAGTGGTGGAGATGTGATTTTCATGCAAGCTTATAGTAATAACTTTTCATGTTGACTAATGAGTGCTTAATTTCTGAACCCTAAACACCTCGAGTGGATAGAGTGAATCTTTAGTGAGGATGTCAACTCTTGTTGATTTTGAATTAAAAGGTTAACTACTTAGGAGAGGGGAGAAAACCTATGTTTCTATAATAAAATTCTCAACTTAGATTGTTTGAAACTATAATTTTCTTTCAGTTGAATTTTCAATGTATGATTACTTGTGGATTAGTTTGAAACTTTATTGATAAGGATTATAAATTGAGAAGAATGATTTTTAATTGTGAATTGAGATTTTTCTTGAGGACAAGCAAAGGCTTAAGTGTGGGGGTATTTGATAAACCGTAAATTATACATGTTTTTACCTCATGTTTAGAACATTTATGGATGAATTATTCCTTGATTTGTGGAATTTGATGCTCCTAAACCTTTAATTTCATGTTTTATACTCAGGTGAGCTTAGGGAAGTAAAATAACAAGAAACGGGTCGAAAATGGAGAAAATGGGATAAAATAAGGAATCAACTCAGCCTGAAAGTTCAGCACACGGGCGTGTCACACGGTCGTGCCACATAAATAGGCTCAAGCACGGCCTAGAATCAACCCACATGCCGTGCCACATTAACAGGCCTGAGCACGGCCTCCACATTGACTCACACGGGCATGGCACACGGGCATGTCCCTGTCGTGATAAAGTTCAATTTCACCCGGAAAAGGCTACTTAGGGGCTAAGAAAGACATTCTAAACTCTATATAAAGACCCTAGGAGGCAACTACAAAGGGTACAGTAGAGGGGACGGTACAAGACAGTACCCACTCAGTCCTCCTGCTAAGACGGAGAGCTAGAGGCAGGGAATCACTCGAAGGGAAGCCGATTGATCCATCTTAGAAGCCAGGATCTACATCAAGATAGAAGATCTCCCTTCTATCCTTTCAGGGGTTTTGGGTTTTCTTATGTTTTGTTATTTTATTTATTCTGAGATGTTTCTTTTATAATTATGAACTATAACCCCAAATTCTAAGGGGGATGAAACCTTGGATGAATCTTGTTATTGTTATCTGAACTATATGATAAATATTTGATTTGTTCTTAATTGTGTTTTTAACTCTTGAATTGATATTTCTGGGATATTAATTTAAGTCGAATGTGCTTATACAGAGGAGCAAAAGTCCCTGTATAGGAGTAGATCCAACACAATTAAGCAAAGTTGGTCGTAATCCTAAACACAAAAAGACAAAAATCTACTGGATTAGAGTCAAATCTAATATGGGGAGCCATAGATCGAGTTAATGCAAGACTAGGGGTTTTAATTAGAAAGAGATTTCAATTAATCAACCTAGGATTAGTTGTTCTTATCCTCGACAGAGGTATTAACATAATTTAGGAATCTCTACGGATCAAGTCAAATGAAGAAATCGTCTAGTTCAGAGTTAGATAACAAGTGAAGTCTAGGTGGATTCTTCCTTAGGTATTGCCCTCATCAATCAGTTTTCCCAAAAATAATTTCCCAATTTGCTGTTTGTCGCATACTTAGTTTAGTTTAGCGTTAATTAGTTTACACAAACCACCTCTTTATTTTTAGGCTAGATAATAGGAAGAAAGTCATTACTAGTACTTTTAGTTCCTTGGATTCGATATTCCGGTCTTGCCACTAACTATACTACTATTCGATAGGTGCACTTGCTTTTATCGTGATATTAGTTAGTTTATCGATGCAATCAGTTTTTATTACTTCATCATCACGAGATCAAGGGACTTGTATAAGCCTAGTGAACATTCGACCCTAGCATAGTATATGCAATTTTTGCATATTTTGTGTTTTGTGAAAATTGGATAAATTTGTAAAGTGTAAAATGTCAGCGGTAAATTGGTAATTTACCCATTTATGTGTTTAGGGATTAAATTGAATGAAATTATATTTGAATGAGCTTAATTTGAAATGTATAGATCAAGAAACAAAAAGATCGGACGTGGATCGGGGGAAAGCAAAAATCGTTGAATAGTCTATAATCTCTGTCCATTGATATCCGAGGTAAGTTATTAAACAAATATTTGTCATTGATTAAATTAAGTACAATGTATATATATATATATATGTTTGTGTGTGCCGAATTGAAATATATGAAAAGTTGATGTTGCCAAATTCAAATGGAAATGACTAATTTAAAATTTATATGTATTGAGTAATTGAATTTAAGCACTAAGTGTGCGAGTATAAATGGTTACGGATGTGAAATTTGCACTAAGTGTGCGAGCTTGGTCGTTGAGCACTAAGTGTGCAAGTTTAAATATCGAGCACTAAGTGTGCGAACTCGATATACATATTTTTGAATAACCTATAGCACTAAGTATGCGATTTATTTGAGTAATCAGGGATAAGATTCGAATTTCTTGAAGAGTAATTGTGTTTTATGAGTTCAAAATTGTGCAGGTGATTATTGAACTTATATGGGGAATATTATGCATCGTAAATTCTGTGTGATGGATGGTAGTAAAGACTATTGCATGATAAATATACGAATTGAATGATTGAATTGATACATTGATATATGTATACATAATACCATGTTAATATTACAAGAAATGCTAAGGGATAATCGATTGAATTGTGAGTATGAAATGGTGGATTGGTTTTATGGCTTTATTCTTGATTCTATTAATGTTACCTGATGATGAAATGTCAAAATGCATTCGGTTTGTGGTTGGAAGTAAGGTAGTATTTTGTGGTTGAGTAGAGGCATGTCGAAATTAGTTGAGGTTAAGTATATGACTAATAAGTTGTTCTTTATGTGGTAAATTATTAACTAAATGATCTATTAGTACGATTTAGCTAAATGATATTAGATTATTAAGTTAATTGGGAGTTTTTGATGCTTGTAACTTACTAAGCTAATATAGCTTAACCTGTGTGTGTTTATCTGTCTTTGATTTATAGATTTTTTGAAGATCGTTACGCGCTCGGGGATCATTTGCGAAGTCATCCACACTATCTCTTATATATATATTTGGTACTTTTGATATTTTTAACTAAGCTTATGGCATGTATAGTTTAGTGTCGTTTGGTTGGATTTGGGTTGTATATGAACCTAAGCCATGCGAAAATGGCTGTTTATAAGTTGATTTTTGTTATATGCTTTGACAGAATAATGGTTTTTGAGTTTGATATTTCGGTCTATGTATAGATGTATATGTGTTATATATTTGATATGTTTTAGTTTAAGCTTGATGTTTTGGCTTAAATAGAAAGGCCATATAAAGGTCGTATTAAGATATTAGGTTAATATGATGCATGTGTATTGTTAATCTTTGTATTAAGTGATTAGTTGGCTTATAAAAGTTGCTACCTTACAAAGCTTTTAAATTTGGATATGTATGTATTCGCTAATGTATTGGAAAGTGACTAAATGAACGATGAATCATGTTTTAAGGAATTATGATGTTTGTATGCTAATAGGTAAATATGGTTTATTATATGTATTTAGTTCTTAATGGTTCGGCCTTAGTATGTTTTGTTTATATATATGAATTTGTAATTCCTGCAAATTACTCAATGGATATTCGGCAATTAAGTTAATATGGGGTATGAATTTGATTAGCATGTTTGCAGTTATATATGAGTTTATATATATGTTATATGTTAATAGATGTTTGGGTTGCATAATAAAAATGTATTAGTAAAATGATGGATTTGGCCTTGTCTAATAAACAAGTGCATTGTACGATATGTTTTGCTTGTTTACATTATCATTTGAATAGTATTTAAGCTTTTAAAATAGGAAGGATATATGCGCTTTCAATAAATTGGTTTTATTATTCATATCATAGTTGCTTGGTAAAATATTTGTTCTTATGCATGTGAATTATTTGAATGTAGTGAGAAGGTCTCGTAATGCTTCGTAACCCACTCCGACGACGGATACGGGTTAGGGGTGTTACATACATGTCATTTATAACCTTGGCCAAAATACTAAAAAACTACTGAAATGGTCGTTGGATAGTGTGATAGATCTCCAACAAGTTTCCAACCGATCGAGCTTTCGACAATCTACGAAACAAAGGAAAATAACTACATAAGCTACTAGTGCTTAGTAAGCTCGTATAAACTCAAACATAACTTACTATAATAGCCTAATTTTAGGCCTAGTCGGAATAGTGGTTTCAAGACCACAAATCTGACGTAGAAAATTTTACTTTTAATATATTTCTATGGTCTACAATTTTACGAAATGATTTCACAAAAATTTCAACGTTTGGGCACTCAATTTAATCAAAAGGAATAAATTATAATAAGTGCAATATGTGAATTTTATAGGTTAAAGGTGTCTATTTGTAATGAATTTTAAATTGGAGGTCCTTAAATGGTAATTAGACCATTAGTTAAGTTGGTAGACAAAAATGGACATGGTTAGGTATGTTTTTAAAGTTTTTCTTTTAGGGCATTTTAGTAATTTGGTAATTAAATGAATTAAAAAGCCAATTTAAAGGCCAATTTTTGTTCATCTTCTTCCTCATGGCCGAAACTATCAAGGAAAAACCATGGATAGGGTTTGTCAAGCTTCCGAGCTTGATTGTAAGCCTGTTTTAGCCCCTTTTTAATGATTTTTACGTTTTGAGATCCTCGTAACCTAATCTAGCTTTTCCAAGGACTATTTTGAAGTATTATCAAAGTTTAAAATTTTACCCATGTTAGATATTTGTGTATTTTGATGTTTAATGGTAGAAAATGTAAGTTAGATGTGTGATAAACAACTTTTGCTAAGTGATTTTCGGTAAAAATGTCAAAAAGGACTTATTTGTAAAAGTTGTGAAATATGTGTAGAAAATGTGAATAAAAGAAAAATGTGGGTTGTTATAAGCATGTATAAGGTTCGGCTAGGCATGGGTATTGAAGAAATTGAGTACATTTCATTTTATGAGCCTAGGGACTAAATTGTAAAAATGTGAAACTTTAGGGGAAAAAATGTAATTTTTCCATAATATGATTTTTGGGCTAAATTGAATAGTGTGATAATTGAATGAGTTCAATGTGGTATTATAGATCAAGAAAAATGAGAATTTGATCTAAAACGGGGGGAAACAAAGTTTCGGATTAATCGACCTAATTCGTCGATACAGTAAACGAGGTAAGTTTGTATGTTAATAAATATTATTAAATTGTGTATTATGTGCATAATATAATTGATTGATTTGTGGAACTTAAATTAAATGTTTGAAACAAGTAAAGATGAAGAATCCATCAAAATCATTTCATAACGAAAGACGAATTGACGGTAAAGACCATGGTTGGACCATGGCAAGTTGTGATTTCGTATAAGACCATAGCTGGGATATGGCATCGATATAAGTTTTTGTGTAAGACCATAGCTGGGCTATTGGCATCAATATGTGATTACATGTAAGACCATATCCGGGATATGGCATTGTATTATGCATACGTGATTTTCCGAGTATCCTTAGTGATTTCAAATGATTCAACGGCAAAGACAAGACGAGAATGTAAGTATGATTAAATTAAGTAAAACAAATATGTACACAACCTGAGTGAGAATCAAATGAAGGTAAAATGGTGAGCTTATAGTGTATCATGTTTATGATATGAGAAAGATTTGTGTATAAGTATGCTATTTGCCATAATGTGTTTATTTGATTATATTGAAATATGAATTGAATGATATATGATACATGAGTATGGCACAATGTGTGCGAAGTACCGTTATTCGATGATATTTTATATGATTTATTTTGGCTAAAGTAAATGTGACGGATATTGGATTGGATGAAATTATATAGGTATTCGGTTATGTATGTACAAAAGTGAACAAATTGATATCAAAATATATTTGGTCCATATGAACATAGAAATGAATAAATTCGTGAAACTTTTGGTTGATTTTGTGCTTGAATCTATGATATAAAGGTGAAACTAAATGAGTTTACATTATGTTAGTGAAAATCCTTAATAAGCATTTATTCGTTAAGTTGTGTTTATTTTCATACGAGTTTACTAAGCTTTATAGCTTACTTGTGTATTTCTCCTATGCTTATAGGAGACTTGCTCGGGTTGGAAGCTATCGGAGATCTCATCACACTATCCAGCTATCATATCGATACTGAAAAGCTTGTAAATTTGGTTATATGACAAGTATAGGCTAGTTGGTTTATGAAGTGTATAAGTCTTTCTGTCTATTTAATGCCTAAATGGGTTTAATATGAATAGCCAAGTGTTTTGGTTCATAAAAGATGCAAAGGTTGGCATGTATTTGGTTATTTAAGTTGGCTTATTTTGAGATTGTGGCATAAGTAAGTGAAGTATATATATTATGCCTTGTGATTTGGGTATGTTTTGATAGGTGAATTATGGTAAATATTGAGTATGGTGGTCGTCATATTGAAATGGCCTATAATGTGAAAATTTGTGGATATTGGTTGTTTAAGTACACAGTGTTTTGTGTCTTTGAAATGGTGTAAGTGTATGTGTGAAAAAGGGTGGCAAAATGGCTTGGTAAATAGCTTTTATTTTGTCCACATGGGTAGACACACGGGCATGTGTCTAGGCCGTGTGTGACACACGGTCAACCCTACGGGCATATGTTCTGGTCGTGTGTCCTTTGCACCTAAATTTTGAGAAATAGAATGCTCATCATTGAGCACACGGGCAGAGACACGAGCATGTGTCTCAGCCGTGTGGACGGTACAGCCTTGAATACAGGCGTGTGGCTTGGCCGTGTGAGTTCAATTTGGTCATGAGTTACAAATCAGTGAGTTACATAGGGTCAGGACACGAGCGTGTGTGACTACACGACCTGCCAACATAGGCGTGTCCCAAGCCACAGAGCGTGTAACCCCTGTTTTGTAGAAAAAATTTCTAAGTGTTGTAAGAATTTCTAAAGTTCTCAGTTTAGTCTCGAACCACCTCCAATGCATGTTTTGGGTCTCGTAGGCTTGTATTAGGGACTTTATAATTGAATGCAAATGATTTTAATTTGGATGCAAATTTGTAACCCCAGATTGAATGTTTGTTTGCGGGATAAGTCCGGTAATGCCTCGTACCTTATTCTGGCATTGAATATGAGTAAGGGGTGTGACACTTACCATTTCTCTAGCACAAACTATAGAATAAGCATAATATCATTACCAAGACCATAAGTTTAGTAAAAGCCTATACAAGCACCATCAAACTCACAAGTTAGTAGGTTCATCCATGATACAAATGAGTTCAATCATATAGTAAGTAGATTTCATATACACATCATTTAACTCATCAACTTTTTCATAAGATCATGAACTATTTCAATTATATACTTATCATGCCATTTCCTTTACTTTCCCATTGAACCATCTAGAATTACATCAGATACTCGGGAATACTCACACATAGTGTGTATTTCCATATAACCGTAATATTTCCTTTTGAGTAGTGCTCACTCGAGCTGTGAAATGAGCCTGCTCACAGGAGTTGTAAATGAGCCTGTTCACACGAGCTATGGGTTGGAATGTTAGCCACATAATGCTGCTCATACGAGCTGTGGAGAATCTGCAACAAATGCAAGACCTCAACCATCGGTAGGACATTCAAGACACCCGAAACATGAAATCCCTAATGACATGTCATTCGTATCCTAAGAATTCTTAAGGTTCAAACGAGATTCATTATTTGTCAATTACTCAAAACATCAATATATAAGCATTTTCAAGTCCGTTTATATTAAAACAATATAGTAAATAATCAATTTAACTATCATTAATACGATTATAATTCATACAAACTTACCTCGATGACTATAGTCGTAGATGTAGAATTTGAAACTAATCTGAAGCTTTCGCCTTTCCTCGATTTAAGTCCAGCTGTTGTTTATCTTGATCTAGATAGATAATTTCATTCAATTAAGTACTTCAAGTATTCAATTCAATCCATAATTCATATTTATATAAAATTATGAAATTACCCCTAGTATTTTAACTTTTCACAATTTAGTCCTTAAGTCATACCTTGAATATTACCCACTTTAACCTAAATCCATATTAACCAATGCTACAAAGGACCTTGGAACAACCCATAATTACCAACAATTTAATCCCTATTTCAAAATTCATCAAAAATTACTTAACAAAACAAGTTTGTTTAACAACCAAGATTAATAATCTATCAAATAACTTCAAAACATATTTAAACTCAACCATGGAAAGTGCCTCAAACTTTAATAGTTTTGTAAATGAACCCTTGGGATAGCTAGATTAAGCTAATACAAGCTCAAAAACATAAAAATCAATAAAAATGGGGCTTGAAAATTTAACAGCCCGTTTTCAGTGAAATCAGAATAGTAGTTTTGGGACCACAAATTCGATGTAGAAATATTTATTTTAATATTATTTTAATTTCTACAGCATGTTAGTAAAGTCATATGAAAATTTTGTTGAGAAATTTTATCCTTTAAGTGTTTAATTTGTGAAAAATGACTAAATCGCGTAAAGCGCAAAACTGAGTTCTTTTAGCTAAAGGTGTCTAATGGCTATAAAACTTTACAAGGGAGGTCCTTATATGGTATATAAACCATTAATATGTTAGTGTATGATAATGGCTTGATAATTTTGTAAATTGAGCTAAACTTTAAGGTTAATTAAGTAAATTAGTAAATAAATGATATATTAAATAATACAAAGCCAAGTATCATCTTTTAATCTCCATCTTCAACCGAAAATTAGGTCTTGGGAAGCCATTTTGAGCTTTTACATTTGGCAACCTATCCTTGCTTGATTGGTATGTATTTTTTGTCCCATTTTAATTATTTTTATGTTTTTGAGGTCATTGTAGCTCAATTTAGCTAGCCCGGGTACTAATTTGTGAAACTGTTAAAGTATTTGAGTTTTACCATTGATGAATATGTTAGGGTTTTAATGTTTGATGATAGAAAATGCATCCTTGTTGTTAGTTAAACAATATTTGTAAAGTGATTTTGGTTGAAAATGTCAATTAGGGGTTAAATTGACAAAAGTTAACATTATGTGGTGAAATGTGTGAATAAACGAATTATAAGGGTTGTTATAGGTCTATATAAAATTCGGCTAGCATGGTGTGGACTTAATTGCATGAATTTGTATTTTTATGAGCTAGGGACTAAATTGTAAAAAAGCTAAATATTTAGGGGTAAAATGGTAATTTTAGTAAAATATGAAAAGTGGATTAAATTGAATAGAATGATGTTTAAAATAGTTAAATTTGATTATATATATATAAAAAAGCAATGTACGGATCTAGATCGGGGAAAAGATAAAGTTATAGACTAGACGATCGTTTTCATCCGTGCTATATCGAGGTAAGTTCGTATGTTTAATAAGTATTATGTTACATATGTTTAAATGCTTAATTTATGTGATTGTGATAATACAACACTGCGAAAATTCTCAACAAGGCATCGACAAAGTATAGATCCCGGTTGAACCTTAGGAATAGATAGGATACATATGACATGTCATTAGGGGTCACCATGTGTATGTTATGGGTGCTGGCCCTATACATCCTACCGGTGGCTGAGTTTTTTGGCATGTGTTACGGTTACTCGACAACTTGTGTGAGCAGCACCGTGTAGCTACGTTTTGACCGACAGCTTGTGTGAGCAGACCCAGTGATAGCTCGAGAGTGAGCATTTATATGAGATATGAGATAAATGTGGCTTAACCACGTATATGACACTTAGTGTGCGAGATACCTGAGTATCTGATATTATTCCAAATGGTTCAACGGGCAAAGATAATGGTACAAGGATATAAGAGATGATATGGATTAGTTCAAGTACTCGTGATAAGTTCAACGCGTAAGTTATAGTTGATGAATTCATACATGATTAATATGATTGAGTTAATGTGCAAATCTTGGATTGATTGAAAATTTACCTATGTTTATTTTATGCTTCTTTAAATTGTAAATGAATGGTAAATTGTACTTATTAGCCATACGAGCTTACTAAGCTTAATAGCTTACTTTGTTTTCTTTTCCATGTTTTATAGTGATTCGAAAGATCGCTAGGATTGGAAATCATCGGAGATATCATCACACTATCCAGCAGTTGTTTTGGTGCTTTTGGACTCAATGTATTTTGGTTATATGACATGTATAGGTTATTTTGGCTAATGAAAGCCTATATGTTTTGATATGTAATTAGCCATGTGATTTGGCTTAATTTGGTATATGTGTTGGTATGTATATATATGAGAAGTTGGCTTATCTTGTATGATTTATAATTGCCTTGGAAATACTTGATAGTGCATTGGTAGTTTGATACCTATTTGATGAATTGGTGAAGTGGTATGCATATTATGCTTTAAGCATTAAGGTGCATATATGCATATGACCATTTAGGTAGCTTTTGAAGTTGATAATTGCATATTTTATAATGGTCAATTGTGATGCTTGATAGCAATTGTTTTAATGGTATTGAAATTGCATGTTGTAGGTTTGATTTTGGGTTGGTTGAATGTTTATTTTTGGTTTTGGTTATATGCCATTGAAATGTGTAGGTTGGCATCAAAATTGGGTGAGAAATGTGGCTTAGAAAATAGCCTATTTTCGTCCACACGGACGTGTGTCTTAGTCGTGTGTGACACACGATCAGGTGACATGGCCGTGTGTCCTCTATAGTTTTTAATGAAACCAAGTCAGTGAGTTACTCGGGCTAGTCACACGGGTGTGTGGTTGGCCATGTGACATAAGTCAAAGAGTTACACAAGGTCAGACACGGTCTGGGACACAGCCATGTGATCCCATTTCGAATATCTACACGGCCTGTGGCACGGACGTATCTCTTGGTTGTGTGAGACACACGGCCTAACCACACGAGCGTGTGTCCCGTATAATTGAAAATTTTCAATGTTTTCCCAAAATTTCTATAAGTTATCGATTTAATCCCGAATTGATTTTAAGGTTTGTTTTAGGCCTCGAGGGCTCGTGTTAGGGACTATATGAATGTATGTGAATGATTTATGTTTGCTTATGAATAATGAATATGAAATGTATGATTGTTTATGTGATATGTCCGATAATGCTCCGTAACCTTAATCCATCGACGGATGCAAGTTAGGGACGTTACAGAAAACCTACCATGCATGAATAAACTCCACGACTAAAAGCTTTCCCTTTTTTAACAATGGCTAATTGATTTTAGGGCTATCAAAATGATGAAGATGTTGTTCTAATTCATCTTTAATTAACAACTTTTACTTGTTTTATTTAATTACATTAACATTTAAAATTCACTTCAGTTACAATAAGACCTATCCATGCACATCCACTAACATACAATATGGTATATTTACCAATTACATCCTTTAATTTATAATTCTAAAGCCATTTAATCCATTTAATTACTAGAAACCATCTCTTGCACCTGTTTCAATTTAGTCATTTTTACCTAATTAACCATTTAAACTTCAAAATTTCTTAACGAAGCTTTAATAATAATCCCGTAGATATTAAATAATTATTAAAATAATAACTCAATCATCAAAATTATGGTCTCGGAACCACTATTTCCAATACCACTAAAATTGGGTTGTTACATATCTCCTTACTACACTAGAATAAAAAACCAAGGACATGTTCCTTTCTTTGTCTTCAGTTTGTGGTGAACTTGAAATTGAAAGTTTGAAGTGTGGAGCTAATGGAGTATTAATTAGTTTAGAATCTTGCATTCCAAACCAATCAATAATTCTTTCAATGTATCTCTGTTGTGACAAAAATAGCTTCCCAAGGTGTCTATCTCTCGAAATTTTCATCCCTAAAATTTTCTTTGCTATACCAAGATCCTTCATCTTGAACCTAGAGTTAAGCAACAGGTTTAAGCCATTCAATTTCGAATGGATTCTTAGTCGTAATTAAAATATCATCAAGATAAAGCAGCAAGAATATAAACGATCCATCATCAAGACGATACAAGTATACACAACTATCATACTTACTTCATACAAAACCAATGTTTGTCATGAATGAGTCAAACTTCTTGTACCACTGTTGAGGGGACTAGTTCAAGCTGTATAAAGATTCCTATAGAAGGCAATTGTGGCCTTCCGGTTGTTGCATATAAATGTCCTCATCCAAATCCCATGAAGGAATGCGGTCTTTACATCTAACTTGTAACACCCCTATACCGGTTCGACCCAAGAACCTGATATAGGAATTTTACATTTGGTGCCAAAGTGATTTTGGCTAATTACTAATATACTTGAACATTAAAAGTAAATTTAGATAATTTATATTTTAGTCCCTACTACTTGAAACACACTTGATCTTCCTAAGTACATGCCATTCTATTCCAAAATTCTGTAACATACCCCATTGGCATGTAACAGCCCAATTTAGACCCTAATCGAAATGGTGGTTTCGGGACCACAAATCCGAGTTAGAAAAATACCCTCTTGGCATGTAACAGCCCGATTTAGACCCTAATCAAAATGGTGGTTTTGGGACCACGAATCCGAGTTAGAAAAATATTTTAAAATTATTTTCTGTGTTTATTTTGTGTGAATTGATATCTATGAAATTTTCGTGGTTAAATTTTGTTGTTTGAGTTTTCGATTTAGTAATAAGGACTTGAACGCATAAATTTATAAATTAGCTAACTTTAATATTAGGGACTAAATTGGAGTTGGCTCCTTAAATGGAAGTACTTTAAATGCAAAAAGTCCATTTTCCTTTATTGGTATGCATACATGTGAGTGTACGGTACTAAACATGCATGAGAATTAATGAAATTTATAATAAAACATGTTTAATTAATAAAACATAAAATAAAACATGTTTAAACTAATTGTGCTTAAATATAGTGGACGAATATGTCCTTATTATATAGGTGTTAGCCATTAGTTCATTAATGGCAAAATAGGAAATAATGAATTAAGATTTTATAATGATATAAACATATCATAAAGCTTTCATTTTCATAACCTTGTTCTTCATTGCCGAATATAAACATAGAAAGGGAGAAAAACACAAGCTAGGGTTCGTGTACTTCTAAGCGTCATTCAAGGTGAGTTTTAGCTCGGTTTTTGATAATTTTTACGTTTTTGAGATCGTTGCTTCGAGTACTTCAAAACCCGAGCTTTAATTTTTAATTTTGATAAATATTTTGAATTTTTCCATTGATAAGAACTTGTGATTTTTATGGTTTGATAATGAATTATGAAAGATATAGATTGGGTTAAGATATATTGTAAAGAAATTTTTGATGATTTTGAGTAATTAGGGCTTATTGCAAAAATAAAAATGTGGGAGGACTAGAATGTGAAATTGATGAAAAATATGGGCATATTAGGGCCCTAGGAATATTCGGCCACCCTTGGGTGCAAGTGAATTGTTATATTTTGAATTTTAAGCATTAGGGACTAAACTGTAAAAATTATAAAAGTTAGGGGTAAAATGGTAATTTTCCTATTTATGTGTTTTTTGACTAAATTGAATGAAAATATGTTTGAATGATCTTAATTTGAATATGTTTAGATCAAGAATTAAAGAAATTGGATCTAGATCGGGGAAACACGAAAGTGGTCGACTAGCAGCCATGTCCCATTTTACGACGTCTGAGGTAAGTTTATAAGCAAATAGACATATATAATTTATAATAATTGCAAAATATATATGCTGAATTGAAATGTATGAATTTATATGCGTAATAGCATAATATGGTTAAGCTTGGCAACTATATTTGTGATTTCGTTTCGACCGAGTACGACGTCCGAAAGCCCCGTATGAGCCTTAGGAATAGTTAGGATACATATGTCATGACATAGGATTCCGATATATGTGTGTGAGTAAGACCATGGCATCGATATGTGACTTCGATATATTTGTATGAGTAAGACCCTGTCTAGGACAGTGGCATCGATTTGTGATTACATGTAAGACCACGTTTGGGACGTCGGCATTGTATGATATTTGTGCGACTATCCGGGTGTCCTATCCAATTTCAAATGGTTCATCAGGCATCGACATGTGGTGAATAAACATTTAAAATTAACTAAAGGATCAGGTATGTGTTAACTTGATACCTACTTGAAATCGGGTAAACGATTATTCCGATCTTTGTTATAAAACAGGTGTTATACAAATAAGGAACATATAAGTATGTGGCAAGTATTTTCGGCCTTATGCCTAAGAAATATAATTTTTGTGGAGTGTTCTCTAAATATCTATTTATGTATGATCTGGTACATTCGGTCTCGTAACTAATACATGTAAATGAATTTATATTCTGATTCATGAGATTATATATATGGATGTGTAAACATATGGGTTTTATATGGACATTTTGGCTTGTGAAAGTTTAAACTTTATATATGTACATTTAGCCATGCAAGTAATCGGTTAAAATGATAACTATATGAAATTAATTTTATTCATGTTATAGGAGGAATTGATAAGTTGATGTTAACTGTAGTATATTAGTATAATTTACTTAGATTAATGGAGTTGTTATATGTGGGTTTATATATATTTGCTTATAGCTTACTAAGCTACGATGGCTTATTTTGTGTTTTATTTTACTCTGTTTTATAGATTTTGAAGTCGAGCTACCAGTTCGGGAATCGTTAGACAAGCTCATCACACTATCTACTGTTTTGGTACCTTTAAGCTAAACCTAAATTATGGCATGTATAGGCTGGTTTTGTGATTGAATATTTTGGTAATGCTGTAAACTAGCCATGCGAAAATGGTTTAATCACTTTGCTTGTCTTGACTTTTGTTTTGCTGTGGTTAAGGTCTATTTTGGTTGAAAATGCCGTATGGTATGAATGTACTTATATATGTGCGAATTGTACTAGGTCATTATATAACCAGTTTAGTTTTGATTTTAAATATGGCATTACTAAATGTGAGGTAGCTATAAACTAATTCATTTAGTTAATTTACAAAGTGTTGAATAATATGTATGGATCATAATTAACCTCGTCGATTACTTGATGTATATGTACACATAAATATATATTTGGTGTTTATATGTTAAGTACAACTTAACACTTGGTTAAGGCATACTTTGCATAATTTCTTGATAAATAAGTAATACGTAAATGTTTTGTTCTATGTTAAGCCTTTAACAAAAACGTAAGAAAAATATACATTTGGCTTGCTTGGTGACATGTGTAATTGGTTATATAGTGCAACATTATAGTTACGGAATTATTTTCTTAAGTCTTGTAATTAGAGTGTAAAAAGGATAGAATATGCATGTTACAAATTTAGCAATACAATTGTGCACTTAAACTATGACATGTGCTTATAACTTTAGACTCAACCTTTTATTTAAGTTTTATGTTTGCCTTAATTACCTATCAAGAGTTTATGATTATGGGGATATATATTACTTTGTTAAAATGATTTTTTTTTTAAATGATACACCAACGCAAGTTGTGAGTATGTGATGCAATTCATATAATTATTTTATTATTTGTAACAGACATACCTATTATTTTTACCTAGGAAGTGAATAGGTTTTCATTAAGATTGTATTTTGTTCTGTGATACTTTGACACTCCGTCTGGTGACGGACACGCGGTAGGATGTTACATGGCACTTGGAGATGTGATGAGATGGATGCCCACAACTTCAATGACAACTCTTTAAAATTACTGTACCTAATTTGCACATGGAAAATAAAACTGTACGCTGAGTAAAAACTCAATGGTATTCCTATAATTCAAATATTTAAAAACAATATAATATAATATAATAGGCAAAATTAAATTATAAGGACATATTTATGTCTAGTATCATAACTATCATTTTCATTTATTAAACAATATCCTAATTCACACAATTACTATATAAATGATCATTCACATGTCAAACCATATTTATTTGTATAATGGTATTACTCATACAATACTCAATTATCACATAAATCACAATTTGTCACACGTTCATTTATGACTTATTCAATCTTTATCATTTGTTATCCCAGATAGCTTTTCACAATATGAACGCAAATCAGTTGAACAATGGTACCATCCATTCCATATTCAATTCATGAGTATTTTACTCATATATTCCATGTATTTACAACACATTTCACATTTTATTTTCAATTTACTATATCAATTTAATTTATCATATTCTTCATTTTGATTTACATATCATTTTATATTCATAATCATTCAATTTTTCAATTTATTTATTTACCCCTATTAACATGACTCGGACTCAGACAGATACACGGATCCAACCAGACACGCCAGTACGACACATTGTGCCTAATAAATATTGCCGAAGTAAACGGCACTCAGTACCTAATAAAATTATTAGAAGAAATAATACGACACCCATGGTGCCTAATACGACACATATAGTGGCTAATTGATTCGAAGTCGAATATCCCTGAACACTTCCAATCCTATGGCATGCCAATTATATCCGACTTAGTCCGACTAGTTAATAGGGTTTCCGATTCACTTTCAAAACAATCATTATTCACTGTTCACATTCATTTCACTCAAGATTCATATATAAATTACTCACCTCAACACTTACCGTATACATTAAATAAAAATTATAACAATTAATAACTAGATTCGGATTATGGAAACACAAATCGTAATTTCTGAGCTACTCCTCGTTAACTTTATCTTTTCCTTTCTTAGCCGAGGTCTCCAGCACCAGGTTAGCTACGAAAATTAAAAAATGAAAAACCATCAATACAACACAATTTCACATTGAATATTTCAATTTTTATTCAACTTTTGCCTAATTTCTAATTTAGTCCCTAAACCGAGACTAACTTTATTTTTTCACAATTAATCTTATATTCTCATACAAATTCTACTTTAAACTAAATTTAACTCCCTAATTTCACTTAAATCCATAAATTTTGAAATTTTCACAATTACTCCAATTTTTACTATTTTTACAATTTAGTCTCTTAACTAGTTAATCAAATCAACTAATTTTTCTAAATTAATACTTTATCCAAATATTCTAGGCTATAATACAGCCCTTAATAAAACAAAAATTTAATACCAAACCCTAATATTTTTACTATTTTCACAATTTGATACTAACATTAATATTACTTTATAATATCATCATACAAAAAAATTAAAGCTCTAAGCCCACTTGATATTAATAATTTCTTTCAATATATTAATTTAGACAATAAAACGATTCATTTCATGCAACTTGGTCATTTTTGACATTTTTACAAATTACCCCTAAAGTTTTACTTTTATTCAATTTAGTCCCTAAACCTAAAACTTGCAAATTAGCCATTTTTAGTGTAACCCATGCTAGCTAAATATTCATATATATTTTCCTCCTCCTCCTCTCCATTCCACATCCTTAATATATATATAATTTCACTATTTACTTATATATTCATTCAAAGTTGTCCACTTGATCATTGTACCTAAATTATTTATATCTTGAGCTATAGAATTACAAATTAAGATCCGCTTGATTTTTTTGAAACTAGACTCAAATATATTTCTACCATAAAATTTTAAGAATTTATAGTTTACCCAAAAAGTACAGTAAAATCTTCAAATTTATCCCAATTCTGCTGTTTGACAGCTTCGACCTTTGCTTACTAAAAATTACTTATCTCTTAGTACGGAATTTGGGTGATGTTTTATTTGTTTCTCTTGAAAATAGACCCATTAAGGACATAAAAATATAAATTTAAGCCCCTAATTATTTTTTTTACAATTTTTGATGATTTTCCAAATTCAGAACAGGGGAACCCAAAATCATTTTGACCTTGTCTCACAAAATTTATTATATCTCATGATTTACAGTTCCATTACTTACACCATTTCTTCTATGAGAAACTAGACTTAATAAGCTTTAATGTCATATTTTATTAAACTTCTAATTCGATTTTCACCATTTTTGGTGATTTTTCAAATTTAGTCTACTGAAGTTGTCTAAAATTGTTTTAGTGCAAAGTGTTAATTGCAAAGTTTATAACACCTTTATTTCCTTTCTCTACAATATTTCCCATCACTTTTTCTTATTTCCCTTCACTAATATATCAAGAACATAGACCCTTATATAAGAAAACTCTACTTTAACATCATTTCCATGCTTTTTCAATAATATCAAACTTAAAAATATATTGAAATCTTGATGTTCTTACCTTGTCTTATTGATTTCAATCTTTAACTTGATTTTCTCTCTCCTCCAGCTTCTATTTCTTCAATCTAACTTGATATTTTAGCTCCCTATAGTCTCCTTATTATTTCTCTCTCTTGATAACCATGGAAATTCTTTTAATTTCTAGGTGAAAATGGTGAATTTTTGGTGGAAAGACTAAATTGTAAAGAAAGAAAAGCTTTCTCTTTCTCTCTTCTTCTCACGTTGGTGCATGCATGGAAAGATGAAGAGAATTCTTTATCTTTCCTTCCTTATATACTAAATAAATAATACTAAAATAATAATAAATATCTTATTAAAATATTAATAAAATAATATTTATCTAATTAATTAATTTAAAATATCATCAACATAATCATTACATTCTAGAATTCTCTCTCTTACTAATTGACCATTTTTTCCTTTATGATCTTTTAAAATTCCATCCTTGAGTCATTACTTAATTTGGTAAAATTTTGATTTAGTCCCTCATAAATTTTCACCTATTCAATTTGGTCCTGATTTATCAATTTTCCTTAGTTTCTAAATCATTCCACCCATAAAATATTTGCATTATTGGTCCTTCAACTTTTTCATATTTACACTTTAAACCTCTCAATTTTTGAGTATTTACTCTTAGGTAACAAAACTTTTCTCACTTTTGCGATTTAATCCTTTCATGAATTAATATGTCATAATATACTTCTCAATGTTGACATAACTCAAAATTTCCCCTCTTTGTCACCTTATTTATTTATTTTACTATATCAAGATACTTTCTTACTTTCTTACTATAGAAAATTTTGAGGTATTACATAACTGCTCTAACTTGAGATGTATAATGGAACAAGTGCTAACAGTGCCCGAATGGACATATACTTCACAACTAGAGAGAAAACATTATGAAAATTAACTCCCTCCATTTGATTGTATCCCTTTGCAACCAACCTTACCTTACATCTAGTGTCATCTCAATCCGATCCTTCTTTCTTTTTGCACACCCACTTACAACCAACTATTTTCTTTCCGGTATGTGGTTTAACGAGCTACCACATCTCGTTCTTTTGAAGAGACTCCATCTCTTTTTCCATAGCAACAAGCTACTTGCTGGCATCAAAGGCCCAAATTGCCTCTGAATAATTCAAAGGTTCAGCTGAATCGATGCTCTCCACAACACTTAAAGCGTATGCCACTAGATTTCCTTCATAGTATTTTTGCAGTGGTTTGATATTTCGCCTTTTTTTATCCCGGTTTAACTTATAATTGACTGCCTTTGAACGTACCAATGTCCAGAGTAGAAAATCATGCACAAAAGATGTGGAAAAATGATATCCGTAAGTATATGGGTTAGGCTGTAATATTGTTACAACGGAGTAGGTAGGTACTCTGAGGATCGTACCCAAGGGACGCAAGCACTAAATTAATTTTAACTTAGACATAAACAAATCTAATTAATATTTAAATCAGATTATAGTACGAATAATTAAAAGAAGGGTTTTTGGATAAATTATAATAAAAAAATAATGATAAAGGAAATAAAAGTAACTAAATGAATGAAGAGCAAGAAATCAAATAAGAAGGTAAATTCATATCTGGGCGTGGGTGATTAACTCAATTTGGTAATCTTAATCAACTATGGTATTGGGCTTTCTTGTTCAATCAACTAGTCAATATCCCAATAAGATCTTCCGATACATCCACTAAAATACTAAGTCGGCAAGAACTACTTATCTTTCGACCTCACAGTCTAGACTGGTTCAAGGTTAAGGTGTTCATGGATAGACCCTATCAATTTTCGATTAATTCCCACATTGATTACTTCCTAGGGTTATTAGGCTTATGGTTTAGGTTCTTCCTCTCCTGAACAGTTGATCCGTTAAGAAATTCTTAAAAAATAATTAATTATTCATACCTCCACTCGCTAATCCCCCACAAGAGGATTAGTTCCTTATGGATCTCATAAATTGTATAAACTTGAATGAAAGAATGAACATGAAAAGTTATTTCAGGAGTAATAGTTTAGAAGAAGCCAATTGTATTGACTTTAAGCGTAGAATCACCACAAAGTTTGAGAATAACTTCAGAATCTGATTTCTTCCCAAAAGTAAATAACAAGAATGGAAATAATATCTAAATCTAAGAGAAAGGAAAAACTAAAGACTAAAATTAGATAGAAAATTATACAATAGAGAGAGGTCCCATAACATGTGTTAACTGAGTCTATTTAAAGACTTAGGATGGTTTTCGTCCTTAACCCTAGGTCAGCTGATGTTCCTGAGCTTAAAGTTGAATCGTGCAGACCAAAACGCCCATGGCTCTTATTAATTTCTCGTGTAGAGGTGATGTTGCGACACACCAGGTCTTGTGTTGTGACATCGAAGGTAGTATGTTCAGGTTCAGGGTGTTTTCAAGGGTATGTCGCAACATCCTTTGGTTGTGTCATGACATTGAAGGCAACCTTGGGCTTCTTCAGTTCTACTCCCTATGTTGCGACATCTAATGCTCAATGTTGAAACCCAGTGACCAGTATTGAGTTAATATGCCTTTCAATAGTCTCCTACACAATCACAAAACATATTAGCTCACCCTTAGGCATTATTTAGCCCCAAGGTCAATAAAGGACTCGAATAACACATTTTATTACATTGAACTAAACTTACTTAAATGTAATTAAAACACAACTAAAATGCTTATGTTTAAGCTCCTAAAGTGTGAAAACTAGTTTAATCTACTAAATTGAATTGTGGTAGATCAAACTCCCCCACACTTAAGTTATTGCTTGTCCTCAAGAAACATAAACAAAAAAAATAAATGAAAAGATGACCCTTGAGCAAGTATGGTACAAGTGTTACCTGTAAAGCACATGAATAGGCATTTTATATTTACATATAATCTTGGCATGAGATATAACTAACTTACCACTTTTGATATTAGACACTTAAGTTCAGTATATTACAAAACATACAAGCATTAAAGGTCTTAAATGTAGGAATCCATCAATAAATTATACAAGTAATTTGATTATCCTAGTAGAATACAAGTAGTCATAGATACAATTATTCAATATGATTTCAAACTGTGAACAAGTCAACCTAAATCACCAAAGACTTTTCAGCTTGTAACATACTGAGGCTTATGACAAGTATGGATTTCAAGAATAGTAAGCATTAAATAGTTTCAAGCATGAAAACAGTTTGGCACATCATATTGCACAATATTCTTCCCCTTATTAACCCTTTCCCGCTCATCGCCTTATGTCTCATTCTCACACCTTCTGCATTCCTTCCTATAGGAAGCCACATCATAATATAACAATCATGGTTAGCTTATGAGTTTTTGTGCACTAATGAACGAGATTTCTACTTTTGTGACTTTGTCACATTTTTTTTTTTTGTTTCAATACAACTTACTCACAAATGCTATTACTTTTGAAGTATTTTTTCTATTTGTTTTGAATTTCTTTTTGAAATTTTCTTTTATTACACATATTGTGTAACATCCTTTACCCGTGTTCAACACCGAAATAGGATACGAGCCGTTACCAGAATAACACACATATAATCATACTAAACAGAGACATAAAAAAAATCAAATTTAAAACCCTTTCGCTAATCATTCATCATTTAGACATCGATATCAGGTATAACATAAACCTATAACTTAACTAGTATTATATCACATCGATAGCATAAAACTAGTGACATATCAAATATTAAAGATCAATATCTCAAGTAATATTGACATAATATACATCTAAATACTCAAGTCCTCTATACATGCCATAGTTCCAAAATATGATTACAAAATACCAAAGGAAGGATGGATAGTGTTGGTGAGCTTCTGACAACTTTTCTAAGTCACAAACAAACTCGATTACACTATAAAATAATACAAGAAAGAAAAAGAAACAAAGTAAGCTTATAGCTTAGTAAGTAATATATAAATAATAAAAATAATAAACTATTAATGGCATTTATAAATCCCAAAATACGTTTCCACCATTATACAACCTTAATCTCACATGATATTACCATTTACTTAAATTCAGTACAAGCTATCAATTTGAGTCCTAGTCAATAAATTATTTTTATTTGGAGCTACAGAGCTTCAAATTAAGATCCGTAAAATTTTCCAGAAACTCGACTCATATTTCTTCATACCCTAAAAATTTTAGAATTTTTGGTTGAGCCAATTAATACATTTTATTCATTAAATCTTCCCCAGTTTCGCTACTCGATAGTCCTGACCACTCTTCACTAACGTTATAATTTCTCTTTATACAATATTCAAAAGATGTTCTAGTTTGTTTCTTCTAAAAATAGACTCAATAAAAAATCTAACCGTATAAATTATATTCCATAAATATTTTTTTACAAATTTTAATGATTTTTCCAAATCAGAACAGGGGATTACGAAATCAATCTAAACCAGTCTTACAAAAATTTAAATAACTAAAAATATAGAATTCTTTTACTTGCCATGTTTCTTTTATATGAAAATAGACTCAATAATCTTTAGTTACATATCTTATTCAACCTCCAATTCAATGTTTACTATTTTTGGTTATTTTTCAAAGTCACCCCACTGCTACTGTCATAAACTATTTTATTTTTTATTTCACCTTTTTCATACGTTTTCTCATATCCATTTTCCAATAACGCTTGTCCACATCAAATTTACCGAAGTTAGATCATGTATCGAACAAATTAATCATATACTTATATACACATATATCTGCACTTAATCTTTATATAATCACACTCATTTTTCACTTGGCTACTTTCTCATTGAATACTTTGGAATAGAACGATAATAAATACTTGGTGGCTTGCACATAGTACTACCTTTGAAGCTAAGATTAATTGGTGCACATAGTAACCATCACTTAGTACTACACTTGTGACCAAAATCATTCCTTACACATAGTGGCTTGCACCTAGTACCACATATATGATCGAAGTTATTGGGTACGCATAGTAGCCTGCACATAGTACTACATATGCGACCCTAACCATATGGTACACGTAGTAGCCTGCACTTAGTATTACACACGTGACCTAAGCAATCTTTTCTATTCCGAAGGTTCAACTGAGAAAGCCATCACTTTTCAACATTTTACCAATTCATCCATACTCAATTTCAATTCATATTTTACCTCAAGTGAACATTTAATATGCAATCACATCTCATATAATAACAAAATATTATAACATAAGTAAAAAAAAAAATTATTTACATACAAACTTACCTCGGTGCAAAATATAGAAATTTTGCAATTTAGTCCACAATCTTTTTCTTTTCCCGATCAAGTTCTATTCCACATCTTTCTTGATCTAAAATAACACATTTAGCTTATTTAATACTCACATTTATCAAAACAGTCATTAACTCTAACTTTGGTAAAATTACAATTTTGCCCCTAAACTTTTGCATATTTACACTTTTGCCCCAAAGCTTCGAAATTAACTTTATCCCTCATTCTTATGTTTTAGAACATGCTGATCATTTATTTACCAACAGCAACATCAAATTCTCACTCTAACATATACTTATGAACATTAGGTATTTTTACCGATTATGTCGTTTTACTCGTTTTCACTTAAAATCGAGTAGCACAAGTTCTTTAACATAATTTTTAACTTCTTATTATATCATAAAACGTCAAAATAAACACATTTCACCTATGGGTATATTTCCAAATATGAACCCTAAGTTAAATTTTTGCTAGAATAAGCTAAATTAAGTTACTAAGACTCCAAAAACGTGAAGAACATTAAAAACGGGGCTTGGAATCACTTACTATGAGCTTGAGAAGTTGAAGAAGCCCTAGCTATGGTGTCCCTTAGAGTTTTGGCCTACTTGGAGAAGATGGACAACATTTGCCATCTTTTCCCCTTTTTAATCTTTTAATTACTAAATGACTAAAATGCCCTTCATTAAAACTTTGGTTATTTTTTTCTATGTATGTCCATTTTTGTCCATGAAAATAAGGACCTCTACTTCAATTATGCTCTTCAATTTAATCCTTTCCTATCTAGAACTCATATTTATCAACTTTTTCAAACAAGCCCTAATAGGCAAATTAGACATGTAAATCATAAAATTTTCTATCGATACTCTAACACATGCATCTAATCACTTGGTAAATTATAAAAATTAATCAGAATAAATTTTTCTATTTCAGATTCATGGTTTTGCAACCAGTGTTCCATTTAGGCTCTATTTCAGGATGTTACAACTCTCCCTCCCTTTAGAGATTTTCGTCCCCGAAAATCTTACTGTTAAAAAGGTTTGGGTACTGTTGATAAGCAATAAACTATACATATTTTTACCCCATGCTTAGCACAATTTTTGGATGAATTACCCTTTCATTTGTGTAAATTGATGCTCCTAATCCTTTTATTTCATGTTTTATACTTAGGTGAGCATAAGGAAGAGAAAAGAGCAAGGAACGGGCCAAAATGGGCAAATTAGGCCCAGTTCAGTAATCAACACGGCCTGGAGATTCGCCACACGGTCGTGCCACTTTAACAGGCTTGAGCATGGCCTGGGCCTCGATCCACACGGGCGTGGTACACGGGCGTGTCCTTGTCGTGAAGAAGTTCAATTTCCCTCAGAAAAGGCTACTTAGAGGCTAAGAAAGGCATTCCAAAACTCTATATAAAGACCCTAGGAGGCAACTACAAGGATGTGCTTGATTCCCCACTAAGGGTGCTATTTTCCAGCCAAAACGGGGAGTTAGAAGAGGGAATTACTCGAAGGGGAGCTGATTGATCCATCTCAAAAGCCAGGATCTACATCAAGATATAGGATCGCCCTTCAATCCTTCTAGGAGTTTTGGGTTTTCTTATGTTTTATTATTTTATTTCTTCTGAGATGTTTTCTTTTATAAACATGAACTAAATCCCTAAATACCTAAGTGGATGAAACCTAAGACAGATCTTGTTATTGTTATCTGAGTTGTGTGATAAATATTTGATTTGTTCTTAATTGTGTTTTTAACTCTTAAATTAGTATGTTCAGGATATTGATTTAAGTCGAATGTGCCTATGTGGAGGAGCAAAAGTCCCTGCATAGGAGTAGATCCAACACAATTAAGCGGAGTTAATCGCAATCCTAGACATAGGACGATGAAAATCTACCAGATTAGAGTCAAATCTAATATGGGGAGCCATAGATTGAGTTAATGCAAGACTAGGGGTTTTAACTAGAAAGAGATTTCAGTTAATCAACCAAGGATTAGTTGTTCTTATCCTCGACGGAGGTATTAACATAATTTAGGGATCTCTACGGACCAAATCAAATGAAGAAATCATCTGGTTCAGAGTTAGATAACAAGTGAAGTCTAGGTGGATTCTTTCTTAGGTATTGCCTTAATCAATTAGTCTTTCCCAAAAGCAATCTCCCACTTTACTCTTTGTCGTTTCTTTAGTTAGTTTAGTTTAGTTTACAACCAAACCCTCTTTATTTTTAGGCAAGATAATAGAAAGAAAGTCATTACTAGTACTCATAGTTCGTTGGATTCGATATTCCGGTCTTGCCACTAACTATACTACTATTCGATAGGTGCACTTGCCTTTTATCGTGATATTAGTTAGTTTACGGTACGATCAGATTTTATTACTTTATCATCATCTCTCGAGATCACGATCAAGTTTTTGGCGCTGTTGCCGGGGAACTAAGATATTAGGAACACTCGATTTCTATTACTTTAGCCATGACTATTTTTTATTTATTTTCAACCTTTATTTGTTTTATTTATTTATTTTAATTTTCTTTGCCTTTTCCCTTCCAGGTATCTCTAGTTTATGACTAAAAGAAATCCGGGAGGACCACTGCTTTTTGACGATGATTTAGAAGCGACAGTTCATCGAACTCGCCAAGAGATAAGAAGAAGCTTGCAATATCCAGAACAAGGACAAGAAGAAGAACCAGAAGAGATGGAAGCAAATCAAGATAATCAGCTACCTCCTATAGTAGCCGCAAACCCTGTTGAGAAAAATCCTACTCCGCGTACTATGTATGATTATGCTAGACCTAATTTAGCAGACACTAAATCTAGCATTGTTAGGCCTACTATTACTGCAAATAATTTTGAATTGAAACCTAACACTATTCAAATGATACAGAAATTTGTTCAGTTTAATGGTTTGCAGGATGAGGATCCTAACTCGCATCTAGCCAACTTTTTGGAATTATGTGATACATTCAAAATAAATGGCGTTTCTGACGATGCCATTCGTCTTAGGCTATTCCCGTTCTCCTTGAGAAACAAAGCTAAACAGTGGTTAAATTCTTTACCACGAGCGTCTATCACTACATGGGAACAAATGATCGAAAAATTTTTACTTAAGTATTTTCCTCCAGCTAAATTGCGGAATGATATTTCTTCTTTTGTGCAGATGGATTTAGAAACACTTTACGATGCTTAGGAGAGATACAAAGATCTCTTGAGAAGGTGCCCTCACCATAGGTTGCCTCTATGGCTACAAGTTCAAACCTTTCACAACGATTTGAATCCCTCAGCAAAGCAGATGATCGATGCAGCTGCTGGAGGAACAATCAATAATAAAACACCAGAAGCAGCCTACGAATTTATAGAAGAGATGTCACTGAATAACTATCAGTGCAAGTCATATGAACAAAGCCACAGAAAGCTATATGAGTTTTTAATATTGATGCCGTAACCATGCTTTCTAATCAGGTAGAACTTTTAAATAAAAAAATTGATAATTTTGTCGGTTCTACGTAGGCACACCTAGTAATGCAATGCGACGTAATTCAAGGGAATATGTACAATCCCGATTATTCCTCCTATGGATATGGCATGGAAACCGAGCAAGCCAACTATATAGGTAATAACTCTAGACCTCAAAATAACCCTTATAGTAACATTTACAATGCATGTTGGCGGAACCACCCCAATTTTTCATGGGGAGGACAAGGAAATCAAAGACAACCACATCATCCGGGATGTTAATAGCCACCATTCCAACAACAGAAAAAGCCAAACATTGAGGAAATGCTCACAAAATTTATCACCGTATCAGAAACTCATTTCCAAAACACCGAAACGGCATTGAAGAACTAATAAGCATCCATTCAAGGAATTGAAGCTCAAATAGGCCAGCTCGCCAAGCTAATTTCTGAAAGACCGCGAGGTGGGTTACCAAGCAACACTGAGACCAACCCTAAGGAGCAACTTAATGCCGTGGATACAATAGATGAGGAAGGGTTAACCAAAACCAACCCAGAGCCATGCAAGGAGACTGTGGTAAGTAAAGGTAAGGATGAGGTAAGTTCTAAAAAAGTAAGTATCAAAGAGTATAAACCTCATATCCCATACCCAAATGCTTTAAAGAAATACCGCACAAATGAGTAATTCGGTAAGTTTCTTAAACTCTTAAAGAAATTACATATCAACTTACCGTTTATTGAAGCTCTTTCGCAGATGCCAAATGTTGTTAAGTTTTTAAAAGAGCTCTTGACAAACAAGCGGAAGCTAGATAAGAAATCTCATATGGAGTTGAATGCAGTATGCTCAGCCATCTTACAGAATAAGCTACCCAACAACCTAAAAGATCCAGGGAGTTTTACTATTCCTTGTTTACTCGGTAGCTTAGATGCCAAAAATGCTTTAGCTAATTTAGGGGCTAGTATTAATGTCATGCCTTATAAACTGTTTAAACAACTAGGTCTTGGAAAACCTAAACAAACTAAGATGAGCATCCAATTAGCTGATAAGACCATTAGATTTCCAAAGTGAATAATTGAAGATGTGCTTGTCAAAATTGATAAATTTATATTCCCAGTTGACTTTGTTGTTTTAGACATTGATGAGGATAGCAATGTACCCTTAATTCTAGGGCGACCCTTTTTAGCAACTACTAGAACAATAATTGATGTAGGAATAGGTGAGCTTACACTATGAGTAGGTGATAAAAAAGTTACTTTATAAGCTCGAAACTCGATTAAGACTGTTGCTGACAAAAACATAGTGACGAGTCCTTGTAAAAACACTGATCTCACTGCCGAATCTTCTGCGCAGGATACACTCCACATAAAGGCGACCTAACCACAGACAAGTCCATCCAAGGGAGACGCACCTGAAAAGTGAATGCTTCAGATTGAGGAACTAGATGAGTGGCTGAACTATCACGAAAAGCCCAAAATATGCCACACCGACCCAGAACATCATCAAGACGACCCTCAAGTAAAAACAAATCAAATCAAGGTAGGGGATAAGGTAATCTTAGAGAAGACAATCCTCGAATCTTGAATTCAAAAGAACATACAAGTGACATACCTTACTTCACGGTAATGAAACTCTTTCCCTATGGTACAGTCGAGATAAAACATGAGTCATTCGGCACTTTCAAGGTAAATCACACTCGACTCAAATCTTATGTTGACAACAAAATTAAAAGCAGGATAGAAGAGTTTCAACTCTTCAAACCACCATGATCAAACAAGCTTGAGAAAAGTCGAGCTTAGACTATAAACAAGCGCTTCTCGGGAGGCAACTCGAGCACTGACTTAGTAAATTCTTTTATTTAGGCTATCTAATACACTAACTAACCCTTTGAATGCAAGTTTTTCAAGCCACACGGCCATGCCGATTGGCGTGCTTAAGGCCGTGTAGCCACTACGAGTACAGACACGACCGTGCAAAATGGCCGTATATGAGCAGGGTAAGATCTTCCTACACACGGGCTTCGATAGCTCGCCACAGCTGTGCGATGTGGCTGTGGCCAAACCTGTTAATTCAACAAGGGTGTGCGACACGCCCATGCCCCAAGGTAGTAGTCGAACCTGCCATGTTAGACACGGGCGTGCGACCTTCAACACGGCCATGGGAGAAGCGAACATCAGAGGACACGGCCGTGCAACATAGTCATGTGCCCTAACACGCCCTATGAACACGGGCGTGTGACACGAATTCGGCGCGCCAAAATCACCAATGTTCGAACCATACGGGCTAACCCCAAGCCACATGAGCGTGTGCGATGCCAGTGTGACCCAAAATCCTATAAAAAATAGCCTACTATTCACCTTCTTCCTCACCTAAACCCTAAAAACCTCTCAAACTAACTCCTATATCACTATCCCTAGCGCCACCGCTGGCTTCAACAACACCACCACGCCCTTGCAACGACGCCACGACCGTGTTCCACCCCATAACCACTCATTCAGCTCCCCTTTTCTCACTTTCTCTCTTGATTTTTAATGTCTTCTGTATATTAATCTTTTAATAATCTCATTTATTTAGTTAATTGATTTATCATTGTTAGAAAATTCATTCATTTAGCATGAATAATCTAGAATACTCACTATGCCATTTAAGAATATCTCTTGATTGCCACCTATCAGTATCTTGAGCAATTTGAATTTTCTATATATTAATACCCATTCTTTTTCCAATAAAATGATCCTAAGCTTACATGACTTATGTAGGAATCTTGGTTAGTTTAAGTTATAACTAGGAACTTACTAATATTCATATTTTTAGTTTCAAATTTTAGGACTAATGCATACATTTTCCCATTTTGTTTTTAGGAATCATGTCGTCTTCTCATGGAAAGAAAGCTGCCGCCCCTACTTCCAAAAAGAGCAAAGGGACCGGTGGTCCCTCTTCTAGACCCACCGCCGAAGTCTGACACCCCTTCCTTCAATTCTCACAGAACTCACAAAAAGAACTATTTCAGATACTACGGGCAAGACCCCTCGAAGTTGAAAGGTGCATCGACTGGGCCGCACTAGACCAGGTCCAGCTAGCTGACGAGGTCCGAGCCTTATTAACAACGGACCCGTGGGAGCAGTTCTTCCAAATTGTGGAGCCCACCTATCTCGAACTCACCCTCGAGTTCTGCTCCACATTCTACCTCCAGACGGTGATGAGCCAACATGATGATCTAGGGACGATCCAATTCCGTTTAGGAGGCCTTGTTCGTCATCTCAGTGTACCAGAATTCGGTACAGCATTAGGCCTCTACACTGAGCAGTTCATGGTGGAAGAGGACCTTTCTGAGCTCCACCACCACATCCACATCTCTCTAGTCAACTGTTGGTACGCCTTAGTCCCTGGCCAGCCCACATACGACCCCAGTCACTCCAAAGCGACCAATCTCGCCCCATCTCTGAGGTACATACATGCCTTACTCGCACACACACTGACAGGCAGACGCGAGAGCACCGGCGTCATCAACACTCACGACGCCTACTTTTTATGGAGCATGGCACATATTCATGTGATCGATCTCACCTACTTCATTACCCATGCCATCCAACACCAGACGGAGCGACACCGTAGGGGCGTCATCTCGATGGGCCCATACATAACTTGATTGGCCTGTCACTTCGACATACTTAACACCGCAGCCCAGACATCGTCTTATACACTGATAGGCTGGATGTCCCCACAGGGCATCCAAACTATGCTACATATAAGGATGATTCAGCACCGACGTAGGACCGATCCTCCACAGTACCGTCTACTCAGAGATGCCGAGTAAGAGGACCCCGAGGACATTACTGATAATGTCCCACCACCGGAGGAGGCACCGAATGAAACACTAGGCCTTCGCCGCCCAGTTCATGCGGTAGCTTCATATACTGACATATCTGAGCACCTCACACAATTTGAGCAGCAGTGCTTTCAACGCTTCGATCACATCGATGCTACTCTTTAGTAGATATGCCAGCATCTACACATTGCACCACCACCCCCACCTCGCGAACCATTATCTCCCTAGACCTCTTTGACTGGGATTGGAATGACTTGTTCATCAGTCTCTTTCTTTGATCTCGGGCTTCAATAGCAGCTTTTCTCTTTTCTTTATTCAACTCCTCAGCTTTACAAGCTCTGCTGACTAGTACCACCATTTCTTTTAATTCTAGAATTCCCACTAACACATTAATGTCTTCATTAAGTCCATCTTCAAACCTTCTACACATCATTGCTTCTGTAGAAACACATTCTTGTGCATATTTATTGAGTCTTACAAACTTGCGTTCATATTCAGTCACGGTCGTCTTACCTTGTTTTAATTCCAGAAATTCCTTCTGTTTCTGATCGATAAATCATTAACTAATATATTTCTTTCGAAACACTTCTCAAGTGTTTCACCAACGATATCAAAGTCTTTCACCAACGATAGGTCAAATCTTTTAGTAATGATATAGCACATTTTAAACACTCCTCAAGTGTGGAAGATAATTCATCAAATATCCGCATAGAATTCTTGAGCCAGAACTCTGCTTTTTATGGATCATCATCAATGTTTGCTCTAAATTCTTCAGCCCCTTGTTTACGAATCTTATCTACCGGAGGTTTTGTTGATCGTACCATATCAATACTCTGTGGAGCTGCGGGGACTGGTTGTGGTATAGGTGGGGGAGGAGGAGGTTGAGGTTAGGGTTTGCTCTAATGAAATTAGTATACCAGTCATTCCTCATTTGCAAAAAAGAATTTCTAGCTTCATCTTCCTGACCCGATGTCTCATGTCTACTTTCTACAGGCGCAGTCCCTTGCACGGGAGCCGACGCGTTACTTGCAGCATCATCAGCCGTTGCTCGATCAGGATCCATTACTATATAAAACAAAACACAGTTTAGTAATGTCAAGAGTTACCACACTATCACAATATATTTATGGCATGTATAGATAGACTTTCACACTCACTATACTAGTCCAAGAATCGACTAAACCACAGCTTTGATACCAATAAAATGTACCATTATTTACTCGTGTTCAACACCAGAACAGGATACGAGACGTTCCCAGAATAACACACATATAATCATACTAAATAGATACATAAAAGAAAACATCAAGTTTAAAACCCTTTCACTAATCATTCATCATTTAGACATTGATATCAGGTATAACATAAACCTATAACTTAACTAGTATTATATCACATCGGTAGCATAAAACTAGTGATATATCAAATATTAAAGATCAATATCTCAAGTAATATTGACATAATATACATCTAAATACTCAAGTCCTCTATACATGCCATAGTTCCAAAATATGATTACAAAATACCAAAGGAAGGATGGATGGTGTTGGTGAGCTTCCGACAACTTTTCCGAGTCACGAACAAACTCAATTACACTGTAAAATAATACAAGAAAGAAAAAGAAACAAAGTAAGCTTATAACTTAGTAAGTAATATGTAAATAATAAAAATAATAAACTATTAATGGAATTTATAAATCCCAAAATATGTTTCCACCATTATACAACCTTAATCTCACATGATATTACCATTTACTTAAATTCAGTACAAGCTATCAACTTGAGTCCCAGTTACTAAATTATTTTTATCTGGAGCTACGGAGCTCCAAATTAAGATCCATAAATTTTCCTAGAAACTATACTCATATGTCTTCTTACCCTAAAAATTTCAGAA
This sequence comes from Gossypium stocksii, assembly GCA_020496765.1. Classification (NCBI taxonomy): domain Eukaryota; kingdom Viridiplantae; phylum Streptophyta; class Magnoliopsida; order Malvales; family Malvaceae; genus Gossypium; species Gossypium stocksii. The sequence continues at coordinate 39,858,788 of CM035629.1, forward strand.
TTTTTGGTTGAGCCATTTAATATAGTTTATTCATTAAATCTTCCTCTGTTTCGCTACTCGATAGTCCTGACTACTCTTCACTAACGTTATGATTTCTCTTTATAAAAAACTCAAAAGATGCTCTCGTTTGTTTCTTCTAAAAATAGACTCAATAAGGAATTTAACCATATAAATTATATTCCATAAATATTTTTTTACAAATTTTAATGATTTTTCCAAATCAAAACAGGGGATCAAGAAATCAATCTGAACCAGTCTTACAAAAATTTAAATAACTCAAAATATAGAATTCTTTTACTTTCTCTATTTCTTTTATATAAAAATAGACTCAATAATATTTAATTATATATCTCATTCAACCTCCAATTCCAATGTTTACTATTTTTTGTGTTTTTTCAAAATCACCCCACTACTGCTGTCATAAACTGTTTTATTTTTGATTTCACCTTTTTCATAAGTTTTCTCATATCCATTTTCCAATAACGCTTGTCCACATCAAATTTACCAAAGTTAGATCATTTATCGAACACATTACTCATATACTTATATACACATATATCTGCACTTAATCTTTACATAATCACACTCATTTTTCACTTGGCTACTTTCTCATTGAACACTTTGGAATAGAACGATAATAAATACTCGATGGCTTGCACATAGTACTACCTTTCAAACTAAGATTAATTGGTGCACATAGTAGCCTTCACTTAGTACTACACTTGTGACCAAAATCATTCCTTACACATAGTGGCTTGCACGTAGTACCACATATATGATCAAAGTTATCGGGTACACATAGTAGTCTGCACATAGTACTACACATGCGACCCCAACCATATGGTACACGTAGTAGCTTGAACTTAGTACTACACACGTGACATAAGCCATCTTGAACACATAGTAGCCTACACATAGTACTACACATGTGTTCTAACCCCGAATCATTGGTATCTTTTCTATTCGAAGGTTCAACCGGGAAATCCCTCACTTTTCAACATTTTACCAATTCATCCATACTCAATTTCAATTCATATTTTACCTGAAGTGAACATTCAATATGCAATCACATCTCATATAATAATAATATATTATAACATAAGTAAAAACAATATATTATTTACATACAAACTTACCTCGGTGCAAAATATAGAAATTTTGCAATTTAGTCCGCAATATTTTCCTTTTCCTGATCAAGGTCGATTCCACGTCTTTCTTGATCTAAAATAACACATTCATCTTATTTAATACTTACATTTATCAAAACAGTCCTTAACTCTAACTTTGGTAAAATAACGATTTTGCCCCTAAACTTTTGCATATTTACACTTTTGCCCCAAAGCTCCGAAATTAAACTTTATCCCTAATTCTTATGTTTTAGAAAATGCTGATCATTTATTTACCAACGACAACATCAAATTCTCACTCTAACATATACTTATGAACATTAGGTATTTTTATCGATTATGTCATTTTACTTGTTTTCACTTAAAACCGAGTAGCACAAGTTGTTTAACATAATTTCTAACTTCTTATTCTATCGTAAAACATCAAAATAAACACATTTCACCTATGGGTATATTTCCAAATATGAACCCTAGGTTAAATTATTACTAGAATAAGCTAAATCATGTTACCGAAACTCTAAAAATGTAAAGAACATTAAAAACGGGGCTTGTAACACCCTGAATTTGGGCTAGAAGTATTGGGCTTGTGTAACGCCCTAATTTTCGGGATTTTTCAGGTTTTTGTGATTTTTGGTGAAATTTTGAAAATTTGGTGTTCTGGATACTGGAATTGTGCTTAAATGTGTTAGTGGGCCTTTAGGAGGCCCAAGCCTAAGTTAAAACCCAGCAGAAATATCAATTTTGGTTTTAAAGTGAAAGGGGACTTGGTTAAGTGGGCCCTTAAGGAAAAGTTAGTAAATAAAGACACAAAGAGGGCCTGGGTAAAGTGGCAAGGTGGCGCACTAAGTTCCTAAAAAAGTGGCGTGTGGATTGAGTTTAAGGGCCAGAGTTCAAGTCACAAGGTAAGCGTGTTGATACTTTTATTTTTGTGTGCATGTGCCGGGCATGTGATAGAGCTTAAGTGGAAATTCAGCTAGGGCTTTAGGAAGGTTGAGCCGTGGGTCTGAATGGCTATTAGGGCAAGCTTTATTTTCTTTTTGTCTTGCTGAATTAGGGTTAGCCACCTAGAGCATTCATTTTCGTTCTATTCTCTTCTCAGTGTCGCAAAAAGCCAAAAAATGCAAGTAAGCTTTCCTGAGTGCCGAATTCTTCCTTCTCTTCTCCTCTCTTCCATTCATTCTTTTTCTTTTCCTCTCTAGCCAAAATCACCTCTCCTCCTCCCTCATCTTTCATTTTCTTCTCTTCAGAAACTGAAATTGCCACTCTTTTCTTCTCAAACTCATCACCTACTAAAAGTCGAAATCCTGAAAGGTTGCTTCCTGTGCCGATTTGCCTATAGCCGAACCCCTTTTGTTTTTCCTCACTTATAGCTGAATTTCTTACTCTCCAAACACTTAGGCTCTATCGACAAACACCCCTCCAACCATAGTCTCAAATCATATCTTCTTTCACCACTTAAAAAGCCAAAAACACCATAGTTTTTAGTGATATATAGCCGAATCCTTAGATCTCTAAGATTCAAATTCTGCTAGTGTTTAGAGGCTAGATCTGCATCATATATGAGTAGAAGAATCGCCTTGATTAAGGAAAACCTGTGGTAAGTACTCGACATCTCAGATCTACTCATTACCTTTGAATTTAAGAGAAGCCGAAATCCCTAAACTCTTTAGAGAGGCTGTCGAATGTGATGATAGGTAAAGACAGTTCTTTTAATTGGTTTTATGTGTATTTGATGTGGAAGGGGCGATCTAGCAAGGAGCATAAGAGGCTTGGATCTTTGGAACAACTAGATCTAGATCTAGTCACTAGTTTCAGCAAAGGTAAGTTCTCAAGGGCCTTAGGTGGTGATGGTCGATTATGGTAAGTAGAATTATGGAGATTGTCATTGTATTTTAGATCTGATGTGTCTAGTAATCGGTTGTAGGATATCGTGGGAGATCTCGTTAGCAATCGTTGCGAATCAGGTGTGTATCGAACACCCTTCTATAGTCGAAATCGGCAAAAGCCGAAAAGCTAAAATGCCAAAATTCTGGCATTTTGTGGGCTTGTGAGCGTGCGAACACTCATAAGTCGGTTGGAAATCATTGGATCTATAACCACAAGTGGTAAGATGGTTGAGTGCGCAATTTCGTGCACTTCGGTAAATCTGGGCCTCAATAGGCTGAAATTGGGCGTAATGGGCTTATGGGCCCACATGGGGAAAAAGTAAGCGGTAAGTGTGTTCTGATATTCTGTAGGTTAAGGCTGTTAAGCTAGACTTAGAATTTGGGCTAAACGGGCTAAATTAGCTAAATGACATCGTAGGGCCCATTAGGGGTTTTAGGGCCCAATGACTATAATCTGCTAAAATGTACTAAATAAACTACTGAGATAAAAGTTAGACTATTACTGATTAAAACGTGCATGAAACCCTAGAAACTAGCATAATTACTAAAATACCCCTTATGGGTAGAAATTACTATTTTACCCCTAGATGCAAAATAACCGTTATACCCTTAGGGCTAAATTTGACTGAAATACATGTTTTACTGTTTCTGTTCACTGTATGCCATGACATGATTATCTGTTGCATGGGATTGGGATTATTTGATGGAGGAAGTACTGAAAAGAGGCTTTGCCTCAGTTTACTAAAAAGGGGCTTCGCCTTAGTTTACCGTTCTGGTGGCTTGGCCACGCTATCTGATTATGCAGCTATGCTGCCATCGTGGAGAGTGGCGGTTGGGTGGGTTGAGTAGTTTTCCCCACATGGAGAGTTTGGCTGGTACAGGTGGAGAGTAGCGGTTGGGTGGGTTGAGTAGCTTCCCCACATACTGATATGGGTTTTGCATTCATGCATTGATATTACTGTTCTACTACTGAATTGAGCCTATGGGCCATATTAATATCTGAAAAGGGGCTAAGGCCTAGATAACCCGTACTGAATAGGGCTACGGCCCAGTAACCGAATACTGAATCGAGCTTCGGCCCATTTGATACTGAAATTGGATAAGGGCTTAGGCCTAGTGAGCTTAAGTTGATTTGGGCTCTGGATGGGCTTTCTTTACACACTGAGTTTTCCAAACTCACCCATTTTTCTTCCATCCTTGCAGGTGAGCCCTAGATTATGGACTTGGAGCTGGTGGGATTCAGAGTGGCCACGTAGACTGCATTTCTGGTTTAATTAAGTTATTTATTTTATTTTATTATTTACTTTAATTATTTTTATTCTGATTTTTGGGTTTGTAATAAGGCTGCTCTAATTATTTAATTTGTTTTTAGTGTAAGTATGATATTGTTTAAATTGTTTTGAGATCGGATAGCTCTAAGGCGCGCTTTTATAAAAGATACTTGTTTTCAAAATATCACAATAACAGAGTAAAGCTTCCGCAATGTAAACGTTTTCATAAATAAATATTTTAAATAGACTTAAACCTAATTTGTGGTTCGTGGATAAGTCATCAGGTTAAAGTGTGGCAATGGGTGTGTGCATGTCTAGGATTGGATCTAGGGAAAGCTTGGTACTTAAGCAGTCTAAATGACTCACCTCCTCTTCTCTTGAGTCCTACGTGGTGCATAGTACCCATTCACTTTAAGCCATAACAAAGAAGATCTAACTTTCTGATACTTAAACTGTTTTAAAAATAACATGTTTTCTGCAACCTACAAAGGTTTACAAGCTTTCATGATTTTCCATAAAATTTTACAGAGTTATTAACAATGTTTGAAAAAAGAATGATTATTTCAATGAACCACGTTTTGAATAAAATAAACAAACACAAGTTGATGTTTTATACAAGTTTAACGGTAGAAGTTTCTAAACACTACGAAGGGTTTTCAATGAAAACATGGTTTTCGAAAAACACTTCAATATGACACACCAGACTTGGCCGTAACGTCTGGGCCGGGTTTGGGGTGTTACAGGGCTTGGAATCATTTACTATGAGCTTAAGAAGTTGAAGAAACCCTAGCTATGGTGTCCCTTGGAGTTTCGACCTACTTGAAGAAGATGGACAACATTTTGCTATCTTTTTCCCTTTTTAATCTTTTAATTACCAAATGACTAAAATACCCTTCATTAAAACTTTGGTTATTTTTATCTATGTATGTCCATTTTTGTCCATGAAAATAAGGACCTCTACTTCAATTATGCTCTTCAATTTAATCCTTTCCTGTCTAGAATTCATATTTATCAACTTTTTCAAACAAGCCCTAATAGGCAAATTAGACATGTAATTCATAAAATTTTCTATTGATACTCTAACACATGCATCTAATCACTTGGTAAATTATAAAAATTAATTAGAATAAATTTTTCTATTTCGGATTCGTGGTTTTGCAACCACTTTCCATTTAGGCTCTATTTCGGGATGTAACATATTAGCTAACCTATAATCACTATATCACTTTTATCCCTCCTATTTCACTCTATTTTACAAAATCTACCATAATGTATCTACTAAACCCTCAATATGTATGGCCAAATGTTTATAGTTGTGCAGTTTATGACCAACAAAAAAAGATAAGTACAAATTTATATTTTGGCTCGGGTTTTGTATAAGGGTTCATCAAAAAGTTTTTTCTGGCTCAAAATAGATACTAAAGATAAATAATAGGGTTAGCTTTTTGACTATGGGTGTATTCCAAATAATGCCTTAAGTCATCCCTAGGTATCTTAATATTCACAACTCTAATCAACCAAACAACCATAAATTCAACAATTTATCATTCATACTAGCATGCTCGTTTCCTTGTATTCTCTATATCATTCAGTACATTCAATTGCTTTAATGCCTATTTACAGTGTAATATATAAAACTTAATAATCTAATAATCAAAAGTTTTAAACCACCTATCCTCATGCCAAATTTATTGTAAATACAATCAACCTATGTACATGGTCTTAACCTATCACTTGTATTTCTACAAGCCCAAACACACAAATGACACAAAAGTCAAAGAAAAGTATAAAAACTCAAAAACAAATTTTCTATGTTACCCCCTATACTTTAGATAACACATTGTCTTTAATATGTAGTGCCTAAAATGATAATGAAAGAAGTTACCTAATTTATCATGATAGTTTCATAGGCTATTGGTAGGTGCTTCCTCCATTTCTCGTTGAAAGCTCTAATTATTGTGTCTCCTCCATGTGGGGTTCCTACATAGAGAATTAGAACAATACACAAAATAACTAGTAATCTACTATTAATCCTACTCCTAAGAAAAATAAAATTAAAATAATCCAAGAATTAATACAATCTTTAAAAACAAAACTTTAACAAGGTTCAATTATCCTCCACAAGATCCATCTCTTCATCTCCTTATTCTTCTTCATCCTCTCCTTCTTTTTCACTTTCACCCGCCTCTTCCTCTTGCTTAAGATATGTTGGCCCAAACATGTCTGGCGTATAATTAGGTATCCTAATATTGTTCTGCCATGCAAACTCCTAAAAGGTTGGGGTCGATTCCTGTATCCAATGTATCATCTAATCTAGTTTTGGATGACTGTTCTCTTAAACTTCTTGTTGAGCGGTTGATTTTGCTCTCATTTGAAACAAAACCTGAGTTGATGTCGCCTCTTATTGGCATTTGTTCTACTCTTTTACCTACTTTGCCCAAAGTTCAGCGTATTATGTGAATAGAGTGTCATCGATAATACTTTGAGATGGTTTCATTGATTGTTCTATGGATGCCATTGGAACGCCTGCTTTTTTACATAAGGCTATCACTAAGTGGGGGAAGAAAACTCCCATTTTCTAGCCACTAACACATATTTTCATATTCTAGTAAATATATTTCTCGATGCATATTTATTTTTTTCTGTAAAATAGCATAAAGAAGAATCGCTCGAAAATTATTTACATTAGATACATTTAAAGCAAGAACAAATCATGTGCATAAAAATTGAATCCACATTCTAGCTTCAGGAAACATTATAGCTTGATGAAAGGAGGTTGGGATGTTGGTACTTAGCTGATATTTCCATTCGACCCTTCTTTTAGTTAAAAAGTTTATAATGTTATCCATATCCATGTCTCAAAAATACTCTATATCAGTTTCATCAATAAAATCTTTTTCATAGTATGGGGCATTATAAAAGTTACAAATAATTCAATGGGTTACTCACATTTCTTTCCCTCACATAGGTACCGTTTCCCACATATGACCTTTGATATTTCTAGACTCTTTGGTCATGTAAGGATGCATAAAATTCTTGAACAACATGGACCACAATGATGTCTTTTGGGATCGTCTATAAACCCTCCCACCTATGATATCTAACTAAAGGCCATATTTTCCTACAAAGAATCATTGACGGATCAATTCCCCTTTCTTGGATAATAATTTTCCCTTGAAGTTCAACAAAATATTTTTAAACACTTGGGTTTGGAAATTAGAGGAGTTCGAAATTGTCAATGATTCTGGTTCATTAGTTCTTCAAACTTTTCTAGGAGGCATGATGTTTTAGTTCTACTAACTAATTCAATATCAAGCAAGTAAGTTCAATGGAATAGTAAAAGTTGAGTTAAGAATCCTTAACCTCATATAAGTCATTGGATTCCTTGTCACGTTTGTTTGTTCGTTGTGCCCTAAGATGTTCTCGTTCTTTCCTGCACTAAGAAAGCTTTGAAGGAAGAAATTTTCCAAACAAATCAAAAAGAAAAAGAGAAAAGTGAGTTTTAGGGTTTAAGGGATTTGAGAGATTTTGGGAGATTAAAAGAGTTAAGACATGTTTAAATAATAGAAGAATATATAATTAGGTTTTAAAATAGGTGTTGTAAAGGTTAAAAATTGGGTAAAGTGGGTTTTAAGTCGTCAATTTGCACAATTAGGTTAGGTCAACCCTGTAGAAAATTGCAGCAATGTCGCGACATAAGGGTTCTGTGTCGCGACATCGATTTCATAACACACTCTAGAATTTTTGATTTCTAGGTATATTGGTTATAGTGTCATGACACACAAAGTCTGTGTTGCAACATCGAAAGAATTTTCTTAATTTCGTTAACTGTTCCCTTGGTGTTGTGACACGGGATTCCCATGTTTCAACAATGGCTTTGTTGTCACCAAAAATTCCAATTTCTAAAGTGTTACGGGTTTCATAAAATAAAAAAATAATAAAAATGAAAATCTAAACAATAGGCATAAACATGTTTGTAAAGAGCTAATGGGGATAGATTATACAATGGCCCTTCAGATCAAGCGATTCATCCGAAGACAAGGCACTAGAGGAAAAAGAAGAAGAATGCAGAGAGAAGAGTAACAATGAAGAGAAGGATGAGGAGGCAACTGAAGAAGACATGTCATATCAAGATGACTTTTTTTCAAGATATTTTTCGGCATGCAACCCACAACAAGAGGGGCACCCATCTTTCGAGAGCCTAGTGAGTAATCTAGTCAACAACGAATCCCGAAACTTGTCATGCATGGTAAAGGAAAAGGAATCATAGGACCAAGTACGGGTTCTAAGGATGATTTAGAGTAGTTACATGTGTTTGCATTTTATTTTCTTTTTAATGTGGCATGTAAACTATTGAGTACTTTTAGTTTTTTGGCAATTTTATTTTGTGTTGGTATGTTGGTTGTTTGTTTTTTGTCTATGTTTTTCTTATGTGCAGCAAGTTACCTGAAAGATTACATAACATTTAAAACTTCAATGAGGAGGTGGACGCTCGAGCTAGTCTGATGCTCCATTCTAAGTAAGTTTGGTAACCTTCTAACCTTTATTTTATACATATTAGGGACAATGTGTAGTCTGAGTGTGGGGGGTGCACAAAGTTTTATGTGTGTTTATTTTTTATGTTTATTTATGTGTTTATTTTATTTTTTATGCATTTTTCAAAAAAAACTTCAAATATACCAAAAATATTTTCTGTTTTTTTTTAATTTCCAAAAACCCAAAATATTTTTCTTCTTTGTTTTTAATTTTTGTTATTGCATAGTGCTTGGACTTTGATCGTGTAATAAATTAGCAGTTGTACATGTCGAATGAGTATATAAGATTTCTAAACATGTAAATTTTGAATGATACTAGATAATTTCTCGCTCTTAACTGTAGATTAATTAGTTCAATTGGTTAATAGGTATAATAGACTAGAGGCAATAACCGAAATGAAAATGTATAAAATGTATCATAGGATGAATGAAAGATATGAATCCTTATAGATAAATAATTGGAATTGCTAATTGTTCATTTAGATAGATGTATGCTTAAAAAAATTGTTGCTAGGTGACTAATCTGGGAAAGACCTTAGGCATTGTTTGTATAGCCTTGAGCCTAAAGGACCAATCTTAAACACTACATTACCCCTAGTTCTCGAATTTGAGCCTTATATTCCCTTCTTAATGATCCTTTTTGTTTGAAACCTTGAGCCAAAAATTGAGTTTGAAAGTCAACCCTTCACTATCCTTGAACGTTATAATGCACTATTGAATGGACGTCAGGCCATGAATATCGAGGGTTAGGTAGGAACATTATGGAGGTTTCTCACAAAAATGTACTCGAGTGATTAGTGAAGATGGGTTGAGTTAACTTGTAAATGATTCTCACTAAAGTAGTGCTTGAAGAAAAGAAAAAAATGAAAGAAAGAAAAGTGATGATCAAAAGCATTATGAGAGAAAAGAACAAACATAGTGTAAAAATGCTCGAAAATAATAAAAAGAAAGTGGCATAAAATAATCTTGAAATCATAGTACCCAGAAATGAGCTAATATGTAACACCCCAAACCCAGCCTAGACGTTATGGTCAAACTTGGTGGTGTCACATTGAAGTGTTTTTTGAAAACATGTTCTAATTGAAAACCCGTTCAGTATTAGACCTCTTTGTGATATTAACGAAAAATTTGTCGATCAAACTAGATTGTTAATATACTTTAAAAACTCTCCTTACTCTTTAATTCACCTTTATTCATCTTTCACTGATTCAAAACAGTACGATCATTTTCAAAACATAGTTTATTATTTAAACCATTTACGTTTAAATTCATTATACATTGTCAAAATCTCAGTTAGTAGCGAAAGGTTTTAAAATACTTTAAGTAAGCGTGATGTTTTGAAAAGCATTTATCTTTTGAAAACCCATCTTTTCCCTACATCTAGCAGTTTATATCAAAGCAAGTAAAAATCCCAAAATTAACAGTTAAAACCTTAAAGAGGCCTTATTACATAAAAATTACCTAAATCAAAATTAATAGTAAATAAGAATCAAATATAAAATAGATGCTGTAACACCCCTAACTCATATCCAGTTGTCGGATTGGGGTTAGGAGGTATTATTGAACTAAACACTACATTTACGAATCACATTTAAAATTTTAATCAATTCCATAACAATTGCAAGTATCACATTTTATAAGTCAATAATCATGATACCGAGATATGCTAATAATTCCTAGAACAAATCAAAACATTTATTTCCATAATAGGACTAGTGCACTTAGTAAAACTAAATCACATTCGGTATTAACAAAATAGCACCATGACTGAAATATCATTACTTAGATTCATTATAAACTTCTTGCTTTACAAAAGCCCAATTTCACTATTCCTTCGGTCATTTTACAAATTTCAACCGAATATAATTATACCTATTATAGACATATGCATTTGGTCACTTAAAAAGGGTCCTAGTCGAACATATACAAGAATAAACATCTATGGCTCATTGGCATAATACATCAAGTAACAAATAACATATGACATATGATAGACTAATTTCCATATCAAATACCAAATAATCAATCTATAATTTAAATATATCTCACGCATACACCTATATATATATATAACTTGAACATCAATAAGGTTCACTAATATTCAACACATATCATGATCAAATTATTAACTTAACATAACCGATTCATGTCATATAACAGTTCAACGCTCCTACATTATCTGAATATAGTCATTCATAAAATCAAATACATTTCACACATGACATGAATTTTAAAAAGGTCCAATTATACATATACATGGCCGAATTATCAATTAATCCTTTCTACTACCTAATACAACACTTACCCGAATACTTTTCCTACCATAGTATATCATATAACACAATTTCAACCTTAAACATTAATCATGTATGCAGAGTCACCAAATCACACCATACATATAACACTTATATATATGCACATATCATGACCGAATCATCAAGGCAAACATATCCATCATTGATCAAAACTCCAAACCAAACTTAACTTAACGATTAAGCCATTTTCGCATGGCTCATTACAATTACAAGACCACAAATCATACATAACACATTCTAGCTTATACATGCCATAGTCTCAAATTTCAACTTATAAAAACACTGAAGGTGGTCGATAGTGTGACAAACTCCTCTTACGATTCCTGAGCCCGTATGACAGCCCTATTTTAGCCCTAATCGAAAAAGTGGTTTCGGGACCACGAAACCGAGTCAAAAAAATTTTAAATATTATTTTTTGTGGTTATTATATGTTAATTTTCATACGTGAAAGTTTCGTGTTTTAATTTTGTCGTTTGGATGCTAAATTATTAATTAAGGACTCAATTGCATAAAAGAAAAATTAGATGGATAATGTGTGAGTGCCGAATTGTATATGTTCTTTTAATATGAAGGGTTTAAGATGTAAATAGACCAAGGAAAATTTGCATGGACATGTTCGGCCATGGGATAGTGGAAAAGCCATGATTTTATAAAGGCTAATTTAGTAAAATAATAATTAAAAAAACATGCATGAAATAGTAAAACATGAAATGGTTGTTTATTTCCACTTGTTTTTTCTGAATTCACCAAGGAAAAAGAAATAGAAAAGAACAAGGGCATTCAACCATTGTAGTGTCTAATTAAGGTATGATTTTCATGTTAATCCTTTTAAAATTTGTGAATTTAAGCTGGTTGTTAAGTTCTTGACATAGCCCATGAGTTAATTTTTGAGTTTGTGGTAAACGATGCATTCGGCCATGGCTACTATGTGTTAAATTGTTTGTATTTTGATGTTGTGTGATGAGGGATGATGGTGGTTGAATATGAGCTAGTTAAACTTTGGTATTTGTAGGTTAAAAGACAAATGGTAATCGGCTAATAGGGTAAAATGTGAGGTTAGTATTAGACATGAGAAAAGAATGCTTAAATGTTTCAAATGGTATTCGGGTATGGATGTTAACTTGTGAAACCTCATGTTAGTTGATAGAAGCTAATGTGTGAATGTTGAATTAGTTCTTATCAATGGCCGAATGTGCTTAATATCAATGCATGGTTTAGTTGAATGTAATTTGAGATAAATGGAAATGATATTGCCGTATATATGTCATTAAATAAGAAATTTTCTTTGTTTTGAATGAAAATGTCTTTGTCGTTTATAAAGCATGAATAGTTGGTTTGTGAAAAGCCGAATTGTTAATCTAAGCAATTGATGAGCATAATAGTTAATGGAGCAAATTCGGCACAAGTATATCTTACATGAAACAATGTGTTAAATGTTAGAAGATAAAGTTGTCGAATGTGCTTAATGGTGAGTAAGGTTATATTATAATTTTTGTAATAAGTTAACTTTTTTGTTTAATTAAGCTCAAGAGCAAAGAGAGCCAAATTTGGATAGGGGGAAGCGAAAATAGTGGAATAACCGATCCGTAGTTGTTCGACGACATTCGAGGTAAGTTTTAAGTAGTTAAACATAAATTACATTCGTTTATGACTCAATATAAATTATGAGAAATAAGAATTATTTGTAAGTGTATGGATATAGTCATTTGGTAAAGATAAAATGATGGTATATGGCATTATGCTTATATAGCCGAATGGCAAATATTATATGAGATAAATTTGTGACATGCTCTTAGGATTGAATGATAAGTGTGAAGTGAATACGAAAGAAAAGTTATTGAGATGTATGATTATATATATATTTGAATAAAATTGGTACCTTATGGATGTGATTGTGTTATATGAACATGATTAGTATGTATTCATAATTGAATGAAGTTAAAGTTTGATTAATGTGGTTGCGTTATGTGAAATGCATAAGTACATGATTTCGATACAGTTATGATTTTATGAAATTATCTTCGAATTGTTAATCGGGCCTTTGGCCTAGCAAGCTATAAGCTGGTGCTATAAACGGGCTTTGAGCCTAGTAGGCATAATGCCGGTGAATGAGTATCGGACTTCGAAAGTCTAGCAGGCTTTGTGCCGGTGACAAATTTAGGTTATTACCTAGCAGGCTTTGTGCCGGTGATGAACTCAAGATTATACCTAGTAGGCTAATTGCCCATGAGTTAATAAAAGTCTAAGACTATGAGGCCTGGTATTAATACGACATTTGAATTTGTTCAATAAATTAAGTTGTCCAGGTATGTATAATTTATTTATGCACATGAGAAATAAGTGAATTGAATTATTGACGTGAAATGAGAAGTATATGTGAAGTTGTGTATGTATTTATATATATATACATTCGGTCATTGTGAAATTGTATATAGAAGTATTTGTATATATGTGATTATAAACCTTGAAATTAAATATGGATATGGTGTTATAAACTAGTTCCACTAGGTTGAATTAAAGATGGCATTGAAAAGTTTAGATGCTTATGACTATAAGATTTCATATTTAAATGAAATAATATGTCAAATGTGTACAAATGTGACTATGCATATGCGGCCAAATGGTGGTATACTTAGATAATATTATATGTGGGTTTGGATATTTGGTTATATAAGTGGAAATTATTTATAAATTGAAATCTTGAATTATGAGTTGGTATAACGAATTGAATACATGCGTGAATAATATGCATAAGTGAGTTTAGTTGTTTAAATTACTTAAGACTTACTAAGCTAATTTGCTTACTGTGAGTGTTTGTGTTTTATTTCATTTTATAGATCTCGTTCGAAAGTTACGAGCTCGGGATTCAAGTTCAAAGTCATCCACACTATCGTCTATCTACGGTACTATTAACAAGTTGATAATTTTGAACTTATGGCATGTATAGGCTTAACTCTTTTGAAAGCAAGTTGTGTTTTGAATATGTATATATTCAAGCCATGCGAAAATGGCTTTCTCATTAGTTAAATATGAGATTATAGATTAATGGTATTATGTAGTTAGTTATTAAGTAATGAACTTGAAGTTAACTTTGATATATGTTTGAATTATTAACAGTCCTTGAAAATGCATGTACACTTGTATATGTTTGGAAGATAAGAGTTTTAATGTGTTTAACTCTTGTGCTTGAATTGAAGTTAAATTCGATCATTGAATGAGTTTATGTGTTTGTTTGATTTGACGTTGGCAATGTATATAATGATCTTGTTAGGATTGAAATTTCAAGCTTAGTTATATTCGGTTATGTTACATTTGTTCATGTGAAAAGTAATAGATTCATAATGGGCATTGTGATTGATGTATGAACTTTATTTTTATGCATGATAGTGTTCTAGAAGTTAGTTGAATAAAATTTACAAATAGTTAAAAAGTTAAAGCATTTTAAGTATGTTAATATTCGGCCTAGAATTGGAGAAAGTGACCAAATGAATAGTAACTTAGGGCTTAAAGGTTATGGTATATATATATTTATATATATTACCGAATACTTATAATTAAATTATTAAAGTCTCATATGTTATATATTGTATTAATATAATTTCGAATAAAGTTGTAGTGTGATTTGTAATTGTGGTAGGAATCCAAATCTTCTTAATTAGATTTAGTTTAAATTTTGATATGACTTATGTGAAAATGTGAAGGTTAAGATCTTACATATAGAGTGGTAATGCCTCACGACCCATCCTGGCGACAGATAAATCTGGCCAATCCAAGTCTACTTCAGGTTTTTCCAAACGAGATCATGATCGACCTCCTGTGAATACGCGAGCTACCTCAGTTGCTAGTGTTGGCAATGATCATCAGGACAGATCCGAGTGCAAGCATTATGGTAAATGGCATTTGGGGAGCTGTAGATTGCATGATCGCTCCTATTTTAAGTGTGGATCATCAGATCATTTTATCTGAGAGTGCCCAAATTAGCAGAGCAGAATACTGATCCGAGTGGGAGACCTAGTAATACTGCAACACGAGGTAGGCCACCTAGACATGCGGGTAATGCTAGTGGCAGTTAGAGAGGAACTAAAGACACTGCTGTTCGATCTGAGGCTCGTGCACCTACCAGAGCTTATGCCATACGAGCTCGTGAGGAGGCTTCTTCCTCAGACGTTATTACTGGTACCTTCACTCTTTATGATACTGATGTTATTGCTTTGATTGATCCCGGTTTGACTCATTCTTATGTGTGTGAAACTTTGGCATCCAGTAAGAATCTACCTATTGAGTCTACTGAGTTTGTGATTCGAGTGTCAAACTCTATGGGCCGGTATGTGTTAGTTGACAAAGTATGCAAGAACTATCCCCTAATGATTTGAGATTCTTATTTTTGGGCCGATTTGATGCTATTGCCATTTGACAAGTTTGATATCATTCTCGGTATGGATTGGTTAACTGTGCATGATGCTGTAGTGAATTGCAAAAGAAAAACAATTGACTTGCGATGTCCGAATGATAAAATAATTCGAGTTAAGTCTACTGATTTGAACGGGCTACCGCAGTAATATCTTCGATGTTAGCTGAGAAGTATGTGAATAAGGGTTGTGAAGCTTATCTTGCGTATGTTCTAGATAGTAAAGTATCAGAAAGAAAGCTCGAGACTGTGCCCGTGGTTTGTGAATATCCGGATGTGTTTCCCGAGGAATTACCTAGGTTGCCTCCTATTCGGGAAGTAGAGTTTGGTATAGAACTAGTACCAGGAACGACTCCGATTTGGATAGCTCCGTATCATATGGTACAAATAGAATTAAAAGCATTGCAATCTTAGTTACAAGAGTTGACAGATAGAGGTTTTGCTAGACCAAGTTTCTCACCCTGGGGTGCACCAGTGCTATTTGTGAAAAAGAAAGACGGAACTATGAGAATGTGCATCAATTATCGTCAGCTTAATAAAGTAACTGTAAAGAATAAATATCCGTTTTCACGAATTGATGATTTATTTGACCAGCTAAAGGGAGCTTCAGTATTTTCGAAGATAGACTTGAGATCGGGCTATTATCAGTTGCGAGTTAGAGACTCCGACGTGCCTAAAACTGCTTTCAGAATGAGGTATGGACACTATGAGTTTTTGGTGATGCCGTTTGGGCTCACTAATGCCCCTGCGATTTTCATGGATTTAATGAATTGGATTTTCAGACAGTATTTGGATCAGTTTGTAGTAGTGTTTATAGATGACATTCTGATCTATTCACGCGATGAAACTGAGCATGCTGAACACTTGAGACTGGTGTTATAGATTTTGTGAGACAAGCAGCTGTACGCAAAGTTCAGTAAATGTGAGTTCTGATTACGTGAGGTCAGCTTTTTGGGACATGTTGTATCCGCATTAGGTATTCGGGTCGATCCAAGTAAAATTTCGACTATACTTGATTGGAAGCCTCCGAGGAATGTTTCAGAAGTTCGGAGCTTTTTGGGACTTGCCGGGTACTATAGACGGTTCGTGAAAGGGTTCTCAATGATAGCAACACCGTTGACAAAGTTGCTTCAAAAAGATATCAAATTTGAGTGGTTTGAAAGGTGTCAGAAAAGTTTTGATCAGTTGAAAGCTCTTTTGACCGAAGCTCCAGTATTAGTTTAGCGAGAATCGGGTAAAGAATTTGTGATCTATAGCGATGCATCTCTGAATGGTTTGGGCTGTGTTTTGATGCAAGAAGGTAGTGTTTTGCTTATGCTTCGAGACAGTTAAACCCTCATGAGAAAAACTATCCAACTCATGATCTCGAGCTAGCTGCTATTGTTTTCGCTTTGAAAATTTGGCGTCACTACTTGTTCGGGGAGAAATGTCACATTTATTCCGATCATAAAAGCCTCAAATACTTGATGACTTAGAAAGATTTGAATTTAAGACAACGACGGTGGCTAGAATTACTGAAAGATTACAAGCTCATCATTGATTATCACCCGGGAAAGCCTAATGTCGTTACCAATGCTCTAAGTCAAAAATCACTGTTTACTTTGCAAGCGATGAATATACATTTGTCTATATTCGTTGATGATACAATTGTAGCCGAATTAGAAGCAAAGCCGTTGTTAGTACAACAAATCCATGAAGCTTAGAAAGTTGATGATGATTTGATCGCTAGACGGGCTCAATGTGATTCAAAAGATGATTCAGAATTTCAAATTGATGCAAATGATTGTTTGAGATTCAGGAATCGACTATGTGTTCTGAGAAATTCAGAACTAACACCGATAATTTTGAACGAAGCTCATAGCAGTCGGATGCCAGTGCATCCGGGTAGTACGAAAATGTACAACGATTTGAAACGTCAGTACTGGTGGCACGGTATGAAACGAGACATTTCTGACTTCGTTTCGAAATGCTTGATATGTCAACAAGTAAAAGCTGAACATCAGGTGCCTTCGGGATTGCTTCAGCCGATTATGATACCTGAGTGGAAATAGGATCGTGTCACAATGGATTTCGTATCTGGTTTACCGTTGACATCGAGCAAGCTAGCAGAGTTATACATTTCTCAAATTGTAAGATTGCACGGAGTACCTACTTCTATTGTCTCAAATAGAGACCCCAGATTTACATCACCAATTTGAAAGAAACTGCAAAACGCTTTGGGTACCATGTTGTATTTTAGTACTGCTTTCCATTCCCAGAAAGATGGTCAATCTGAGCGAGTTATTTAGATACTTGAGGATATGTTGAAATGCTGCATCCTTGAGTTTAGTGGCTCGTGGGAACGATACTTGCCTTTGATTGAATTCGCATACAAAAACAGTTTTCAATCGAGTATCAAGATGGCACCTTATGAAGCTTTGTATGGTCGTAAATGTCGTACACCGTTGTTTTGGACTAAGCTCAGTGAAAATAAGATATATGGGGTTGATTTGATTAAAGAGGCCGAACAGAAAGTAAAAATGATTCGTGAACGTGTGAAAGCAGCATCCAATCGTCAGAAATCGTATGCAGACTTGAAACATAAAGATATAGAGTATCAAGTCGGAGACAAAGTGTTTCTTAAAGTTTCACCTTGGAGAAAAGTACTCAGATTTGGTTGTAAAGGCAAATTGAGCACAAGATTTATCAGACCGTGCGAGATTACAGAACGAATTGGGCCGGTTGCATACAGACTAATATTGCCACCCGAACTTGAAAAGATTCACAATGTTTTTCATGTTTCAATGCTTCGACGATATAGATCCAACCCCACACATGTGATTAATCCGTCAGAGATTGAAATTTAGTCTGATTTAAGTTATGAGGAAGAATTGATTCGCATTTTGGCTCACGAGGTGAAAAAACTGCGAAATAAGAAAATCTCATTAGTAAAAGTGTTATTGCTCAAGCACGGGGTTGAGGAAGCAACTTGGGAGCTAGAGGACTCAATGAAAGAACGATACCCTAATCTATTTGCCGGTAAGATTTTCGGGGACGAAAATCCCTAAGGGGGAGAGTTGTGACAGCCCTATTTTAGCCCTAATTGGAAAAGTGGTTTCGGGACCACGAAACTGAGTCAAAAAAATTTTAAATATTATTTTTTGTGGTTATTATATGTTAATTTTCATACGTGAAAGTTTCGTGTTTTAATTTTGTCGTTTGGATGCTAAATTATTAATTAAGGATTCAATTGCATAAAAGAAAAATTAGATGGATAATGTGTGAGTGCCGAATTGTAGATGTTCTTTTAATATGAAGGGTTTAAGATGCAAATAGACCAAAGAAAATTTGCATGGACATGTTCGGCCATGGGATAGTGGAAAAGCCATGATTTTATAAAGGCTAATTTAGTAAAATAATAATTAAAAAAACATGCATGAAATAGTAAAACATGAAATGGTTGTTTATTTCCTCTTGTTTTTGCCGAATTCACCAAGGAAAAAGAAATAGAAAAGAACAAGGGCATTCGGCCATTGTAGTGTCTAATTAAGGTATGATTTTCATGTTAATTCTTTTAAATTTTGTGAATTTAAGTTGGTTGTTAAGTTCTGGACATAGCCCATTAGTTAATTTTTGAATTTGTGGTAAATGATGCATTTGGCCATGGCTACTATGTGTTAAATTGTTTGTATTTTGATGTTGTGTGATGAGGGATGATGGTGGTTGAATATGAGCTAGTTAAACTTTGGTATTTGTGGGTTAAAAGACAAATGGTAATCGGCTAATAGGGTAAAATGTGAGGTTAGTATTAGACATGAGAAAAGAATGCTTAAATGTTTAAAATGGTATACGGGTATGGATGTTACTTGTGAAATCTCATGTTAGTTGATAGAAGCTAATGTGTGAATGTTGAATTAGTTCTTATCAATGGTCGAATGTACTTAATATCAATGCATGGTTTAGTTGAATGTAATTTGAGATAAATGGAAATGATATTGCCGTATATATGTCATTAAATAAGAAATTTTCTTTGTTTTGAATGAAAATGTCTTTGTTGTTTATAAAGCATGAATAGTTGGTTTGTGAAAAGCCGAATTGTTAATCTAAGCAATTGATGAGCATAATAGTTAATGGAGCAAATTCGGCACAAGTATATCTTACATGAAACAATGTGTTAAATCTTAGAAGATAGTACATTAATGTTAATTTAGTTGTTAAAGTTGCCGAATGTGCTTAATGGTGAGTAAGGTTATATTATAATTTTTATAATAAGTTAATTTTTTTGTTTAATTAAGCTCAAGAGCAAAGAGAGCCAAATTTGGATAAGGGGAAAGTGAAATTAGTGGAATAACCGATCCGTAGTTGTTCGACGACATTCGAGGTAAGTTTTAAGTAGTTAAACTTAAATTACATTCGTTTATGACTCAATATAAATTATAAGAAATAAGTATTATTTGTAAGTGTATGGATATAGTCGTTTGGTAAAGATAAAATGATGGTATATGGCATTATGCTTATATAGCCGAATGGCAAATATTATATGAGATAAATTTGTGACATGCTCTTAGGATTGAATGATAAGTGTGAAGTGAATACGAAAGAAAAGTTATTGAGATGTATGATTATATATATATTTGAATAAAATTGGTACCTTATGGATGTGATTGTGTTATATGAACATGATTAGTATGTATTCATAATTGAATGAAGTTAAAGTTTGATTAATGTGGTTGCGTTATGTGAAATGCATAAGTACATGATTTCGATACAGTTATGATTTTGTGAAATTATCTTCGAATTGTTAATCGGGCCTTTGGCCTAGCAAGCTATAAGCTGGTGCTATAAATGGGCTTCGAGCCTAGTAGGCATAATGCCGGTGAATGAGTATCGAACTTCGAAAGTCTAGCAGGCTTTGTGCCGGTGACAAATTCAGGTTATTACCTAGCAGGCTTTGTGCCGGTGATGAACTCAGGATTATACCTAGTAGGCTAATTGCCCATGAGTTAATAAAAGTCTAAGACTATGAGGCCTGGTATTAATACGACATTTGAATTTGTTCAATAAATTAAGTTGTCCAGGTATGTATAATTTATTTATGCACATGAGAAATAAGTGAATTGAATTATTGACGTGAAATGAGAAGTATATGTGAAGTTGTGTATGTATTTATATATATATACATTCGGTCATTGTGAAATTGTATATAGAAGTATTTGTATATATGTGATTATAAACCTTGAAATTAAATATGGATATGGTGTTATAAACTAGTTCCACTAGGTTGAATTAATGATGGCATTGAAAGGTTTAGATGCTTATGACTATAAGATTTCATATTTAAATGAAATAATATGTCAAAATGTGTACAAATGTGACTATGCATATGCGGCCAAATGGTGGTATACTTAGATAATATTATATGTGGGTTTGGATATTTGGTTATATAAGTGGAAATTGTTTATAAATTGAAATCTTGAATTATGAGTTGGTATAACGAATTGAATACATGTGTGAATAATATGCATAAGTGAGTTTAGTTGTTTAAATTACTTAAGACTTACTAAGCTAATTGCTTACTGTGAGTGTTTGTGTTTTATTTCATTTTATAGATCTCGTTTGAAAGTTACGAGCTCGGGGATTCAAGTTCAAAGTCATCCACACTATTGTCTATCTGTGGTACTATTATCAAGTTGATAATTCTGAACTTATGGAATGTATAGGCTTAACTCTTTTGAAAGCAAGTTGTGTTTTGAATATGTATATATTCAAGCCATGCGAAAATGGCTTTCTCATTAGTTAAGTATGAGATTATGGATTAATGGTATTGTGTAGTTAGTTATTAAGTAATGACCTTGAAGTTAACTTTGATATATGTTTGAATGATTAACAGTCCTTGAAGATGCATGTACACTTGTATATGTTTGGAAGATAAGAGTTTTAATGTGTTTAACTCTTGTGCTTGAATTGAAGTTAAATTCGATCATTGAATGAGTTTATGTGTTTGTTTGATTTGACGTTGGCAATGTATATAATGATCTTGTTAGGATTGAAATTTCAAGCTTAGTTATATTCGGTTATGTTACATTTGTTCATGTAAAAAGTAATAGATTCATAATGGGCATTGTGATTGATGTATGAACTTTATTTTTATGCATGATAGTGTTCTAGAAGTGAGTTGAGTAAAATTTACAAATAGTTAAAAAGTTAAAGCATTTTAAGTATGTTAATATTCGGCCTAGAATTGGAGAAAGTGACCAACTGAATAGTAACTTAGGGCTTAAAGGTTATGGTGTATATATATTTATATATATTGCTGAATACTTATAATTAAATTATTAAAGTCTCATATGTTATATAATATATTAATATAATTTCGAATAAAGTTGTAGTGTGATTTGTAATTGTGGTAGGAATCCAAATCTTCTTAATTAGATTTAGTTTAAATTTTGATATGACTTATGTGAAACTGTGAAGGTTAAGATCTTACATATAGAGTGGTAATGCCTCACGACCCATTCCGGCGATGGATAAGGGTCTAGGGTGTTACAGCCCGCAATTTGAATTCAAGATCTATAAAACAGAATAACAAAAACACACAGAGTAAGCGAACTACGCTTAGTAAGTCTTAAGCAATTTAAATAACTCAAATGAATAATCAAGCACCTCAAACAAGTCGAATCATACTATTACCATTATACTTTAACACAAATAAGTCACTTGGCCGAATGTTATTATTTTCTATTTAGCATAATATTAATCAACTTTTCATACCCAAAATAACACTATCTCAATTATATTTACTGTAACGCCCTAATTTTCGGGTTTTTCTTAGATTGATCCTTATCTAATAAAATGGTTCAATGATGGTATTTGGGTGTGTAATGCATGTTTGGAGTATGATAATGGGCCTATGGAAGGCCCATGTGTTGGCTATAAGCTCGGCAAAATTTTGTATTCTTGACTTAGGAGATAGGGGACCATTGAAAGTAAGGGTCTTAAGAAATTGTGTGCGAAATGTAACACAAATGGATCAGTGGTAAAGTGGCAAGGGGGACGCCACTAGGCTCCTTAAAAAATGGCGCCTAAGTGTGCTTGGAGGTCCAAGGTTCAAGCTCCAGAGGTGGCAAAGAAGGCGTTTTATTTTTCAGCTTGAGCAGGTAAGAGTTTGAGGCAGAATTGAACTCTGCTTGGGAGAATTTGAATCGGTCAAGGAGCAAATCGTGGAGGAGGTTGAGGAACAAATTAAGGAGCTTTTGAATTTCAAAAGAGGTGGCCAGTTTTGGGACTCTGTATGTGCCATTCGGCTAGGGAGTTTGGTGTTGGTGATTTCGGCAATTAGGGGCTTGGTATGCCGATTTTCTAAAGGTCCTCTTTAGGTGTTTTAGCCGATTCCTTTAGGTTGGTAAAACTCCCATTCTTTTGTCGATTTCTTCATAGTCTATTAGGTATTTCTTTTAGCCACTTTGTTTCTCCTATCACACCAAGTAGCCGAACCTTATTCCACCCTTGTGCCGTATTTTCTTCTGTAAAACCGATTGCTCACCTCCTTCCCTACTCAATCGCAAATCTTTGGTCTTTTCTTCTTTCATTCTCTTCCATTTCTCCTCTTCTATTATTCGTACCTCTTTGTTTCTCATTTTGCTTCGGAAGTCACAAAAGCTAGCAACCCCATTGCCAATTCTTGTATTGACCGAAACCCCTCTGCACTGTACCGATTTCTCAATAGCCATATACTTCTCTTCTCCCTCTTCTCTGTCGATATCATCTTCCATAACCCCTTGGCCGAATCATCTCATCAACTCTCTCACTCTTTCTTCTTCATCCATTTCATAAAAACCTCCTGTCTCTTGTCGAACCGAATACCTTGAGGACCAAAACCTTATCTCTTCTTTTGGGAACCGAAAGCCTCCATACCTTGTGGTGCTTTAAAGCCGAATTCTAAGTCATCTTTTATCCCTTCTGGCGGTGGCAAGTGGAGCTGTTGTAGATCGTGGTTAGATTGGTAAGTACCTTAAGACTTATTTCGTTAGTTCTTCAGGTTTTAAAGCTGTAAGCCGAAACCCCTTTATGGGGAGGCTAACGTTAGTGTCTAAGGGCTTGTTGACCGCTCTCTTTTGGGTTGATTTTGTTAGTACGATCAAGAGACTGTGCAACTAAGGACTTGGAAGGCTAAACGCTACAGGACAGTAGGATCTGGTTCACTTTCGACAAAAAGGTAAGGGTTTTTAAGGACTTAGGCCATGTAGGTCGATTATGGTGAGGGGTCATAGTTCTTTGGTTATCGTTTATTAGACTGAAAGTTAGCGTTCGATTGTAGGTTTTTCGTACGTGGATTTCTTCAACGGTTTCGACAGTAACAGGTGTGTAACTAATCCCAACTTTTAGTCTGAAATGGTAAAAGCCGAAATGGCCATAAAGTGACCGACGACTGGTGGAAAGTGACCGAAAACGCACTCGTTTAATAATCAAGAGTAATCGTTTACTCCGTTGGGGTTAACCATGAGTTCGGTGGTGAAGGAATTGCAGAGGGTGCGATTCTGAACGTTTTGGTAAGATGGGCTTCAATGGGCCAAAGATGAGCCCAATGGGCTTCCGAGCCCAAAATCGATAAAGTGACTATTATAGGCTTTCTGGCGACGTGGTTAATGATAACATGGTTAGATTGGTAAATTAAACCTAAAATTGGGCTTAACGGGCTTGAGACGATATTGGACTTAGTAAGGCCCATTAGGGGTTTTAGGCTAAAAAGGGCAAAAGTGGAAATTAAGCTTCAAATGGACTTCTGTGGATATCTATGGACTGATAACCAATTGAGCATGCATAAAATCTCTAAAAATGTGATAAAGGACTAATATATCCCTGAACCTGGAAAATTTACCAAAATACCCCTAGGTGTAAAAAGACTATTATACCCCTAGGGTCAATTCTGTATGAAATGTATGATTTTATGTATCTGCATGAGTTACCATTAATGTGAGCATATCTGATGCATGAGATGCTATATGTTGCATGCTAGTATGTATATATATGTTGCATGGGGTATGGGTTTATGATGGAGGAAGCGTTCTGGCAGCCTCGCTGCAATCTGGTGACTTTGTCACATTATTATCTGGCAGCCTCGCTGCAATCTGGTGACTTTGTCACATTATTATCTGGCAGCCTCACTGCAATCTGGTGGCCTCGCCACAATATCTGTATCTGGTGACCTCGTCAAAATATCTGGCAGCCTCGCTGCAAATTATATCTGGCAGCCTCGCTGCAATTATCTGTGGTGTGTAGCGGTTGGGTGGGTCGAGTAGTCTCCCCACATGGTGTAAGGCTGGTACGGGGGTGTGATGGATGGATCTGGGTTGGGTTTCTGTATGCATATTATATCTGATCTGTATCTGTTATGGGCCTATGGGCTTAACCTGATTTCTGTAATGGGCCAAGGCCCAACTAATCTGATTCTGAGGCTTGATCTGTTTTGGCCTATGGTTGAGATAATGTTGCACACTGAGTTGTCAAACTCACCCCCTTTTTATTTAATCTCTGCAGGTAACACTCAACCATAGTGGGCTTGGAGCTGCGAGAGATTCGGAGTGGCCACAGCATCTGCAGAACTGGTTTTCATTTTGTTTAAAGTATTTTATTATTAAGTTATTTTTGGGTTTTATTTTGTAATAAGGCCGCTATCTAAGTTTTTATTTGGTTTAATTTTTCTTTGATGATTAAATTACATTTTATAGAATCGCTAGTTTAGGCTGCGCTGGTTTCAAAATCTAAAGAACGTTTTCAAAACTCAACGAGTGAATAATATGGATAACTTAAAGGATTAATAAACTGGTTTTAACAAACTTACTCTTTTGATTCAAACCTCACTTAAGACACAACAAGACTAAAAGGGTCGTAAACTTAGTTTTAGGATCGTGTGACACACTAGATCTGGTCGTAACGCCTAGGCCGGGTTTGGGGTGTTACATTTACATTCAAACATTTATGCACTCGTGACTTGGACTCAACCTTTACAACCAACTTCATTCATTTGGCCGATTATAGAAGATCAATTATATTATCATATGTATATACATTTAATTGGCCGAATTTCAAAGCCAAACAGCCCTTATAATTTAGCTCACACACACATAATTACCTAAGCCCACATATTACAAAATAATTTCATGTACATATGCTAATTAAAAAGCCGATTATTCAATACTCATATATGTATATAATTGAAGCTTTTTCCATAACACTCACAAGGCCGAATATTCACATGAGCAATTTAACCAATGTCATTCAATTTTCAGAGCCAAATATTATTATAATTTCAAATATACTATCACACGTTTATACGAGCTCACAAAACCAAATTAACTTCATATATCATCATCACTCTTTTGGCCAAATATACAAGGTTCAATATATCATCATCATGTAAATACTTACCCTTATGGCCAAATATACAAGGTTCAATATATCATCTCATAAGTACTTACCCATATAGCCAAAAATACAAGATCCAATAATGCCTCATATATGTACGTACCCATGTAGCCAAACACTCAAGTTCAATATAATATTACATATGTACATACTTATATGGCCGAATATACAAGGTCATTTAGCTCAATTCATTTGTTCAATTTCCACATCAACATGAAACCTTATATGCATAAGGTTGAAAATAAATCTGTTAGGCACAAGCCTGAATCACACACCAGCACAAAGCCTGCTAGGCATAAGCCTAAATCACACACCGGCACAAAGCCTGCTAGACCCAAGGTTTGATTTTTGTTCACCGGCACTGAGCCTGCTAGACACGAGGTTTGATATTTATC
This sequence comes from Gossypium stocksii, assembly GCA_020496765.1. NCBI lineage: Eukaryota > Viridiplantae > Streptophyta > Magnoliopsida > Malvales > Malvaceae > Gossypium > Gossypium stocksii. The sequence goes on from CM035629.1 coordinate 39,885,129, forward strand.
CACTGGCACTAAGCCTGCTAAGCACAAAGACCAATCATGTCACCAGCACAAAGCTTGCTAGACTCAAAGCTCGAGTACCATTCTTATAAAGCGGTCTCGCACATAATTCATATAACAAAAACTCCACATATTCCATATTGATCATACAGACTTTTAAATGATATAGTTCAGTCGAATTAACTTCAAATTCAATATTTCTATGCTTAACCACATTCGGCTATCTTTTTCTTTTTTGAATCCATAGATTTCAAAACAGCATATTAAACTAAGTTATATTCAAGATAAATGATATTTAATTGCTTAAAAACTTACCTCGGACGATGAAAAACAAAACGGGACCATTAGTCAATAACTTTAGCTTTTCCCCGATCCAATTCTGATTTCTTTAATTCTTGATCTAAACATATTCAAATTAAGCTCATTTAAACATATTTTCATTCAATTTAGTACAAAAACACACAAATGGGAAAATTACCATTTTACCCTTGACATTTACAATTTTTACAATTTAGTCCCTAATGCATAAAACACAAAATATGCAAAATTAATTACACCCAAGGTAGGCTGAATATTCCTAGTGTCCAAATAAGCCATATTTCTCACCAATTTCACATTTTAGTCCCCCACATTTTTATTTTTGCAATTAAGTCCAAATTACTCAAAATCATTAAAAATTCCTTTACCTTATATGTTGACCCACTCCATATCTTTCATAATTCATCATCAAACAATAAAAATCACAAGCTCTCATCAATGGCATAATTCAAAATATTCATCAAAATTAAAAATTAAAGCATGGGTCTTGAAGGTTACTAAGCAACGATCTCAAAAACATAAAAATTATCAAAAACCAAACAAAAACGAACCTTGATTGAGCTTGAATAAGTGCTGAACCCTAGCTTTGACATTTATTTCTTTTCTTGTTTTAGTTTTGACAAGAACAAATAGTAAAACACATATGTTAACTTGTTTTATGATATATCATATAATATATGATTTATAATTAAATTTCCTAAACTACCCCTTAAAAAAATAGCCAAGTCTTATTATAAATGCCCTTTTTGTCTCTTCAACAACTTAGTGGGCATGCATTGGCTTCCACTTTCATTCTTTATGATATATATATATATAATATCTTATTATAAATAAAACTTAATTTACATATATGTATAACTTTAATAAAATAATATAAAAACTATATAACAAACGTCTAATGCTGTCCAACTATTATGCAAATGGGTTATTTATAACTTAAAGGCTTCCATTAGTAAAGCCATTAACAAATAGGCTCCTTTCAGAAATAACCACTAAATTTCCCTTTTATGCGATTAAGTTCTTTTATTAAATCGGACATCCAAATGACAAAAATAAAATCACAAAAATTTTACAGATATAAATTCACACTAAATAAACACAGAAAATAATTTCAAAATATTTTTCTGACTCGGATTCGTGGTCCCGAAACCACCGTTCTGATTAGGGTCTAAATTGGGCTGTTACAGATGCAGTCGTGTGGCCACCTCCGAGTCCCTCACGGCACCAATCCATCTATGGCTGGGGATTACCTATACAGATAAACAGAAGGGTGAGTTTGCAAAAACTTAGTGTGTAACCCCTTATCATACAGTCAATCATACAGTGTGCAGTAACAGTCTGGGCCTGAGCCTATTATAGTAGCAGAATCAGTATCAATGTGGGCCTTAGCCCATAGCAGCAACATTATCAGTATCAATGCAGTAATGCAATTAGAAATCCTACCCAATCCAGCCTCTACACACCACTACGTCCCGCCAGTCACACCATGTGTAGATTCAATCGACGCACCCAGCCAGACACACCAAGATTAGCACCAGTTGTGGCACTAAATAGTATTGTAGCAATTGCACCAGTAATATGATCAGCTTAAAGCCATCAATAGGTCTACAGTCGTCTTGTGTGACCCGTGCGACCTTACCAATATAGGTCCACAGTCGTCTTATGCGACTCGTGCAACCCTACCAATACAGTACACTTCCTCCAAATATAACAACCCATCCCTATGCAATGCAATATGTCGTGACATAATATCATACATGTATGCAAAATGTCATGCTCAATTACAATCATACATATCATAGAACAAATCAGTTATTTTACACCTAGGGGTATAATAGTCATTTTACCCAAGAGGGATATATCAGTCATTTTACCCATTTTGGGGTCTACGTACACTTACCGACCTATCAGAAGGTTCACAGCTATCTCGAGCGACCCGTGTAACCTTAACAGTCAAAACAGTGTAAATGGGCCCAAGGCCCATTATGCGGCCCATGTGGGTCACATGCTCGTGTGGCCCACTAAGCCTAGAAATGACCTCAGCCATGTGAACGACATAGCCAGCGCAAAGTTTCCCACATGTCTGTGAGACTTACCCGTGTGCGGCCTCCGAGCCCATTGGGCCCACACGACCCATGTCGCCCAACGTGGCCCAAAATGGCCTGAGCCCATGAGATCGCTCATGGTGGCCTTTATAGTCATACGCCCATGTTTCGTGGGATCAAATTACCACACAAGCGATCATACGCTCATGTGGCATCAACGTCATATTTTTCAGTTTTTCGGCTTTTGCAGATTTTCAGTTAACATAGTGTGAATACACACTTGATGCAATTGGAAGTTAATCCTCATTCCAAACACTCTTATTCATGAGAAAGACAATACATTATTGATTAGATACTTGACCTATGTTATAATCAAAATCTAACAGAATTCCAAATCGATCACAATGCCCTTACCAAAATAGTAGTAATTGTCCCCTTAGTTCTCCGGAGATGTACCGATCACCCTCGACCACCTACACAAAAACCACCTCCTTTCATTAGATTCATACTAAAAGTATGATATCATCTCAACAAAGTAACTTTTGATTCCTTATCGCTTACTCCCAACCACTTACCAACATAACAGAACCGATTATAGATTAATAAAGTAGCATACCAAGAATCGAGATTCGAGATTAATCTGAAAGAGTTGACAACAGATTGGTAATAGGTGCAGAAAAAGAAAACAAGAGACGATGTCCAGAGCAGGAAAAGCTGAAAAAGAAAATGAATGGGGTAGTATCGATGCTCACCTAATAGGATTCGGCTATTGAAGCACTTAAGGGAGAGGAAGAGAAAAATCGTGCACTCCCAAATGATCAACGAACCCTTCTTAAAGCCCAGAGCAAAATAGAAAGGTGCTATAGGTGCTCAGCCAATGTAATGACGTAAAAAGGAAAAGAACAAAGAAAAGAAAATAGGGAAGAGTATTCGACATAGCTTAGAAAGAGGAGAAGGAGGAATAGGGGGTATTCGGCCAATCATTTGAGACAGGAAGAAATAAGAAGAGGGAAAGGAACAATCAGTCATAAGAGAACTTAGCAAAGAACAGTCCTGACCAAGCCAAAACGAGAAACCTGAATGATACCTTACTAAAGTTGGCCCCAAGAAAAGGAAAGAAGAAAGAAAATCGATGTCAAGAGGTCAAAATTGAAAGCACAATTTAGCACCAAAAATAGGAGAGTACCCAAAATAAATGTCAAAAACCGAAAAACAAAGAGAAGAGGAAAACATAATAAAACCCCAGCCAAAACTCTGAGTGGCTAGCATACCAATTTGGCACTACCACTTTCACTCATTCAAAATTCCTATTTTTCCTCCTATAATCTCTCCTCAACAACCACTCCCATATCTCAATATCTTCTCCTTGATTTCGGCAACCACATTACCATAACACCTCCATTACTTAAGTATTTTAGTCAAACTCTAACATTGGCATGCGCAAGCAGCAAAATAAAATATCCCACTACTTTTCCCAGGACTCGAACCTCAACCCTTTTGCTTGGATAACTCGCCACCTACCACTGGACCACAGACTCTTTTTGTGTCATGGTTTTCCTATATTTAAATATAAGCCTATTAGCCCAAAGCTAAGGGTTTACTCAATAAAGACAAAATTTTTGTCCAGGCTACAGCTTGAACCCTAGACTTCTTAGACACTCCCAAACACTCCTAAATCATGTAAGTACTGAAGCAAACATTCATTTATGTCACTTTCCTGCACAACTAAAAATTTATGTGCAGTCTCCTAACAATTCCCATGCTCAAACCCTAATACTTCTAGGCCAAAAATTTGGGGTGTTACAAGTCACCCCTCCTTAAGAAAAATTCTGTCCCCGAAATTTCCAACTATCAGTACAATCGCTTAACACAGACTACACCACTACGCTCCTGCTGCGTACTCTAGTTTCAAATTAGGTATATGGTACATTATAGATAATGAACGTAACAGTAATCCCATCTAGGTCGTCTCAGCCCTCTTACCGATGTGCAGCATAAACCAGAGCTGGCTGTCTTACCTCAGCATAACCAGCACCTCTGCCCGGTGCTCTACGACCATGGTCCTTACCATTTCCACCTCTGGAATGACCACGGCCTCTTGGTGGCTGCTGAACACCTTTCGGTCGCTGAACAGTACCCTGACCTATAGCTTGCATCTACTTGAGCCTTTGTGGATAATTTCTAACATGATGCTCCAATGATCCGCAACTGAGACATGCCCCACTCCTTTTCCAGCACTCACCCTAATGGCATTTCTCACAGTCTGCACTGAGCTGTGGTCCAATAATAGCAACAGGGGCCCCAACTTGGACTGGCCCATCGACTCTAGCTTTTTTTTAGTCCTCTCAAATGAACTTGAGAGCTCTGAATCCCTCTTATTCCAGCCTCTTTCCTTCTCACGGTTCTGGCGCTCCGCGCTCTTCACCTCCTCGGCGATCTTTGCCTTCTCCACTAACACGGTAAAATCTCACTCCCTCTGTGGAGCCATCAGTATCCTTAGACTATCCCTGAGGTCATCCTCGAAATGAATACAGTGCTCATATTCAGTTACCACCATCCCTCGAGCATAGCGGCTAAGTTATAGAAATTCTGCCTCGTATTCTACCACAGATTTATCCCTCTGAGTCAAGTTCAGAAATTCACTTCTTTGGGCATCCACATAGCTAGCGCCTACATACTTTCCTTGAAATGCCGTCTTGAAGAATTCCCAAGTTAACCGGTCAAGCTGATTACACTCTTTCACGGTAAGCCACACTGGTAGTCTTCGTCTCGCAACAAAGACACTGCTCAGGGGTGCAATCAAGGTCATCCATTATCCTTTTTGTGGCCTCAATCCAATATTTAGCCACATTAGGGGTTACTCTAGTAATACCCCTAAAGATCTCAGCTCCATTTGACCGGAGTCATTCTGTAACCGGCCCACGGCTGGCAGTACCAGTATTGGGCCTAGCGACCCTCTCCAGAATTTGGAGCATAGCTTGGGACAGTGCGTCATCCCCAGCTACCCGATCATATGACCTCGTCTCAGTTACCGGTGAAGCTGGTGCCTCCCTAGCCTCAACATTAGGCATGTGGCCCGATGACGAAGATTCAGCCCTAGCACTTCCATGGCCTCTGCCACGGCCTCTTGTACCCCTTCCACGAGTACCTCTAGTGCTCATTATCGAATTACGCTTTATTTGTTTTAACAATTTTATGCAGATTAATTTATAGTTTCAGTAATTATTAGTAGATGTTTTATTAAAAGCAGTAACTTAAAGTTTGGTTTCGTAAATCACAGTCCTAATACAATTTTTAGTTTCCTACAATTTTTCAGTTTACTCTAACTAGAGTGTTTCAGCACAGTCTACTAAAGTAATCTCAGCATTTCCTATATATTACATTTCAGTTTAAACAAGCAATAGTGTTAAGAAGACTTACAAAATTGGCACCGGAGACTCGGTGTGCCACACTTCAGTAAAAATATTTCAAAATACTTAACATCATTTGAAAGTAACTTCATTGAAATTCAAGTTTTAAAAACTCATTCCACAGCCGAGTTTTCCAAACTGGCTCTAATACCACTAAATGTAACACTGCCAGACACGACCATAACATTTGGGCTGGGTTTGGGATGTTACATTTAGATATCATACATGGATGCAACATACATACAACGTGGCATGCTCAAATACAGTCATACAAAGAAAGGGAAAAAGAGTCATTTCTCACATAAGGGTATAATAGTCATTTTACCCAAGAGGGGTATATCTGTCATTTTACCCATTTTGGGGTCTAATACACTTACCGAGCCATCAGAAGGTTCACAGCCGCCTCGGGCAACCCGTGTAACCTTAACAGTCAAAACAGTGTAAATGGGCCCAAGGCCCATTATGCGGCCCATGTGGGCCCACACACCCGTGTGGCCCACTAAGCCCAGAAATGACCTCAACCATATGAATGATACAGTCGGCCCAATGTTTCCCACATGTCCTTGAGATTTACCCTTGTGGGGCCCCTAAGCCCATTGGGCCCACACGGCCCATTTCGGCCGAACGTGGCCCAAAACGGCCTGAGCCCATGAGCTCGCTCATGGTGGCCTCTATAGTTATACGCCTATGTTTCGTAGGCTCAGATTACCATAGGAGCGATCACACACCTATGTGGCATCAAACATCGTATTTTTTGGTTTTCGACTTTTGTCGATTTTCAGTTAACACAGTGTGAATACACACCTGATGCGATTGGAAGTTAATCCTTATTCCAAACACTCTTATTCCTGAGAAAGACAATACGTTATTGATTAGATACTTAACCTATGTTATAATCGAGATTTAATGGAATTCCAAATTGATCACAATGCCCTTACCAAAACAATAGTAATTGCCCCCTTAGTTCTTCGGAGATGTACCGGTCACCCTCGACCACCTACACAAAAATTACCGCATTTCATTAGATTCATACTAGAAGTATGATATCATCTCAACAAAGTAAATTTCGATTACTTATTGCTTACTCCCAACCACTTACCAACACAACAGAACCAATTATAGATTAACGAAGTAGTGTACCAAGAATCAAAATTCAGGTTTAATTTGAAAGAGTTGACAATAGAAGGGTAATTGGTGCTGAAAAAGAAAACAAGAGACGATGTCCAGAGTAGGAAAACCAAAAAGAAAACAAATGGGGTGGTACTAATGCTCACCTAACAATATTTAGCCATTGAAGCACTTGAGGGAGAGGAAGAGAAAAATCGTGTGCTCCCAAATGATCAACGAACCCTTGCTAAAGCTGAGAGCAAAACAGAAAGGCGCTATGGGTGCTTAGCCAACGTAATAATGTAAAAAGGAAAAGAACAGAGAAAAGAAAAGAGGGAAGAGTATTCAACAGAGCTTAGAAAGAGGAGAAGGAGGAATAAGGGGTATTCAGCCAATTGTTTGAGAGAGGAAGAAATGAGAAGAGGGAAAGGAGCAATCGGTCGCAAGAGAACTTAGTAAAGAACAATCCTAACCAAACCAAAATAAGAAACCCGAATGATACCTTGCTAAAGTCATGTACAAGAAATGAGATGTAACGATCACATTTTGACGGGATTTGGGAACAATGTCGTGTGGTATACTATTCATAGTGCTTGAACCATTTTGAGATGAACTTTCTTTGAATCCATACCAACATTAGCCCCAAAATGTTGCAAGCTTAAAAAACTTTTGGGACTCAAATCAATCACTGAAACATTAGTTTGTATATAGCTTGCATTTGTTAGAACGAGCATGAAAAATTATTTTTAAATATCTATGAACGATCCATATAATTTATTTTGACGGACCACATTTGTACATATGTTCATTTACATTGCTTCTATCTCTATTGACATTTCAACTTTTTAAAGTAATAATATTAGCATTGCAAGTAGGTAAATTAGCTAGATATCATTCTTAAATTGCATGTGAAGTAATTCTTGTTCGAATTTGATGTTGTATAACTATATAACTTAATTGTTTGATTTAGTTCAATGTTCGTCTTTTTGCATGTTTTGTGTCTTTACTTGAGGAAAAGCAAAGACTTGAGTGGGGGAATATGATCTACCATAAATCGATGTGGAAAATTAGGCTTTTCCGACACACTAAAGGAGTTTTTAGCTTATTTTTTCATTATTTTTGTTTTTTTATATTTTTTGGGTAATAAATGAAAATCTCTCTTTTTTTTTTTTCACCCAAATTGGCTGATAGTGCCATTGGGAGGTCTAACTCGTGTTTAAGTGATGTAGGGACGTGTCAGAGGTTGAAAACAAGTAAGAACGACATCTTGGGCAAGGGTATTGTGACATGCAAACCCTAGAATCACAATACCTTCGATACTATAGAAGACCACGGAGACCCTTTCGTAGTATCGCAACATCCTCCATAGGTATCGTGATATCCACCTCTTAAGGAAGACCCTCAAGTTCAATACTACCCAAGATATCGCGATATCCTCTTCTGAGTATCATGATATAGCCTTCACCAGAGGGACAAACTTGGACAAAAATGACAACATTTGTCTACTCGACCCATCAATCACACGAGGCATGTGTAAGGGCAATTTTGGCATCAAAAAATCATCAGAACACCCTTCAAAATAACATAAAATTGCTAAGAAGGAGAGAGACACATTTAGCTTAGTTTTAGGTTTAGTTTTCTCTAGGTTTTCTTTAGTTTTTCTCTACACTTTTCTAGGGTTTTTATTTTTCTCTTCTTCTTCCTTAGATTAGAGTTTAATTTTCTGCATTTACTTCTTGCTATTGATGTTTTTTATGTTAGTTAAGTTAGCACTGTAGCTAAGGTTTATTTACATTTCCAGTCTTTGTACCTTGCTTTCAAGTCTCTTTAAGCTTTAATTTAATGCATTTTAGTTTACTTTACTTCAAATCTATTAAAGCTTGTTCCTTTTATGTTTTTTGCTTTAGATTTCTTTGTTAAATACTTTTGGTTCCATGTTATTTAAGTTTTCTTGCATTAAAATATTAACTTTCACATTTTTCTTAAGTTTTACTTTTATGACTGCTTTGTTTTCTATTGTTATGTTTATTTTCTTAACTTTGAGCATGTGTAGCTAAATCCTAAAAGAGGTTCGTTGATGGGGATGTGTATAAGCTAAAATCTTTGGAAAAATGACTAAATCATAACAAAAAGGACTAATTTGAATAGAACTAGGAACTTAGGTAGTGACTATAACACCCCTAACCCATATCCATCGTTGGATTAGGGTTACAGAGCTTTACCATAATATTGGAACATTTAAACTTAATGTCATTCAATAACATAAACATATCATAAAACAATCATACAGATACATATGTACCTAAATAGAGCCCTCAAGTTGGAAATAAGGATCTCTCGGTCGTGTGACCAGGCCATGTGCCTCACACAGCTGAGATACACGCCCATGTCTCAGGTTGTGTAACCTTCGAACTAGGGACACACGACTGTGTCCTAGCCCATGTCCTCACCTAGGTAACTCTCTGATAAGGTTACATAGTCATATCACATGCCCATGTACCAGGACGTGTGCTAGGCTGTGTAACTTACTAACTTGCATACAAAGGAACTCTTAGTCGACAGGCCGTGTGCCACACACGGCTGATACACATGCCTGTGTGGACCCAAAATGAACCTTAAACAAAAAGTTTACCCCTTCAAGCTTACGTGGAACCTAAGTAAACCATTTACCAGCCAAACGACTTATTCAAAATGACCTTAAACAAGCTAAAAACATGTTAAATCATCCATCTAACATTCAACCAATACGCCACTCATAGGCACCTCAAACACATACAAATAATGCTTACTTAAAGATGCCAATAACCTACCACAAATTCATGCATAATAACTCATTCCATATTAAGCTTAAAAATACAACATAATTGAACATTCTCACTCCAATACTTTGTACAAAAATGCTTTATACATCTACTAATAAAAATTGTTCCAAAAGGACTTATCTAGACATGCATCATAAGTCCAACACCATTCATTATCAACAAGCATAAACAAACCAAATTTTAACATTTACATATTCACCAAAACATCATAATATCAAAGGCCTCTCCTATTAAATGCCACTTTAACCAACTACAAATAAGTACCAAGATGATGATGATAGTGTAGGAGCTTTTGAGTCAATCCAATCAAAGCAATGATTCCAAGAGTCCTACAAAATCAAATCAAACTAATAAGCATAAAGGAGTTTAGTAAGTTCGATAAGTAAAGTCATTTGCTATCAAATACCATATTTCCAAAGGATGTTAACTTTTATTACACCGGTAATAAGCCTGCTAGGCACTAAGCCTGAATAACATCGGCACTAAGCCTGCTAGGCACAAAACCCAAATAACACCAGCACCAAGCCTGCTAGGCACAAAGCCTGAATAACAGTATCATTCAACACTGAAACATCATTCCATAATAGACTTTAAAGATTTCATCACTAACAAGGTATTTAATTCAAGAAAAAATAAACATAAAATGAACTTATCGAACTAGTTTGCAAAAATAGCAAAGCATAGGAACTACTTCGAAGTCTTTCCTTTTCCACGGTCGTCCACACATTCGTGATCTAAAACAATAGTTTCATTCAATTAAGTAATTCTAAACTTCAATTTATTCCATAATTCATTTTATGTAAATTTGTTATTTTGCCCCTAACATTTTAACTTTTTCATAATTTAGTCCTTAAGCTTATAACTTAAAATCTAACCATTTTAATTTAAATCCATGTTAATCAGACTTACAAGGAGCCTTGAAATAACTCATAATTATCACCATCTCACAATAAAACCTTAGAATTTATACAGTTAACAATTTAGTCCTTAATTCTAAAATTTAACAAATATCACTTAACAAAACTTGTTTATTTTTCAACAAAGATTCATAATCTACCATTTAACATGAAAAACCATTCAAGAACATTCATGGAATAACCCTCAACCTTTAAAATTTTTATAAATTAACCCTCTGGCTAGCTAGATTAAGCTAAAACGAGTTCAAAAACATAAAAATCATTAAAAACAGGGCCAAAATCACATACCATGTGATAAACAATAAATTATACATATTTTTACCTCATGTTTAGCCTATATTTTGGATGAATTATTATTAATTTTGTGAGAATTGGTGCTCTTAATCCTTCTTTTTCATATCTTATACTCAGGAGAGCATAGGGAAGAGAAAAGAACGAAAAACGGACCAAAAACAATGAAAATGGGCCAAAGTGTGAAAACAACATGGCCCAAGGAGTCACCACACGGCTGTGGCACATGGACGTGCCACACAAGGTCCAACACGGCCCAGCCCTGACAAGCACGGCCAGGCTACATAGCCGTGCCACCCTCAACAGGCCCACACGGCCTCTTGTCGAAACCACACGAGCGTGGCACACGGTCGTGTCCCTGTCGTGAGGAAGTTCAATTTCACTTAGATTTGAATACTTAGAGGCCAAGAAAGGCATCCCAAAGCTTTATATAAAGACCCTATGAGGCAACTCTAAGGACACACTTTTTTCTCCTAAAAGGAGCGCCTTCTTTCTGCCGACACAAGGAGTGGAAGCAAGGGATTACTCCAAGGGAACCCGATTGATTCATCCCAGAGGCCAGAATTCTACATCAAGACAAAAGATCTTCCTAAATTCCTTCAGGGGTTTTTGGGTTCTTTATGTTTTGTTATCTTATTGCTTCTGAGATGCTTTCTTTCTTAATTATGAACTAAACCTCTCAAATACTTATGGGGGATGAAACCTAAAACAGATCTTGTTATTATTTATTCTTGAATTATATGATAAATACTTGAATTGTTCTTAATTATGTGTTCTTCATTCTTGATTTAATAATCCTAGGTATTAATTCAAGAAACTGATGTGCTTAGGCAGAGGAGGAAAAGTCCCTGTTTTAAGAGTAGATCTACCATAATTAAGCGGAGTTGCATGCGACCCTAGACATAGGGCGACATAAATTTGCTGGATTAGGGTCAAACCTAATAGGGGGATCCATAGATGGAATTAATGCAACCTAGGGGGCGTTAACTAGAAAGAAACCTTAGTTAAACACCCTAGGATTAGTTGTTCTTATCCTCGACGGAGGTATTAACATAGGTTAGGGATCTTTACAGATCAAGTCAAGTGAAGAAATTGTCTAGTTCAAGAAGTCAATAACAAGTGAAGTCTAGGTGGATTCTCCCTTGAGTATTACCTATATCAATCAGTTTTTCCCGAAAGTTTTCCCCAATTTACTCATTGTGCATTTTTAGTTTAGTTTTAGAATTAGTTCTATACAACCCCATTTATTTTTAGGTTAGATAATAGAAAGGAAGTAAATACTAGTACTTTTGGTTCCTTTGGGTATGATAACTCGGTCTTGCCGCTAAACTATACTACTGTTTGATAGGTGCGCTTGCCTTAAAATCGTGATATTAGTTAGTTTTTGGTGTGATCAGTTTTTCTAAATTTTATTACTTCATATCATGCATATAAAGTTTTTGGCGCCGTTGCCAAGGAACTAAAATATTATGAAAACTCGATTTCTATTACTTTAGCCATTACTATATATATTTATTTATTTTTATTTATTTATTTTTATTTATGTTCTTTTCTTTTTATTTTACTAGGTATTTCTAGTGTATGATTAGAAACAATCTAGCAGGGCCATTACTTTTTGACGAAGATTTAGAAGCGACAGTTCACAGAACTCGCAGTGAGATCAGACGAAGCCTACATTATCCAAAACAAGGATAAAAGCCAAAACCTGAACCTACTGAAGAGATGGACGTAAATCAAAACATTCAACCACCTCCAGCATTACCCGCAGAACCACATGAAGCTCCTCGTACTATGTATGACTATGCTAAACCTAGTTTGGCTGGTACTCAAACTAGCATTATTAGACCTATTATTGCTGCTAACAATTTTGAGTTAAAACTTAACACTATTCAGATGATACAGCAATCGGTGCAGTTTGATGGTTTACAGGATGAAGATCCAAATTCACACATAGCCAACTTTTTAGAACTTTGTGATACTTTTAAAATTAATGGCATTTCTGATGATGCCATTCGTCTAAGGCTATTTCCATTCTCTTTGAGAAATAAAGCCAAACAGTGGTTAAATTCTTTACCACGAGGCTCAATCACTACATAGGAACAGATGACAGAAAAATTCTTATTTAAATATTTTCCTCCAGTTAAAATAGCTAAATTATGAAACGATATCTCTTCTTTTGTGTAGATGGATGTAGAAACCCTTGACGATGCCTGGGAGAGATACAAAGATATTTTGAGAAGATGCCCGCACCATGGGTTACCTCTGTGGCTTCAAGTTCAAACCTTCCACAATGGTTTGAACCCATCAACAAGGCCACATCATTATACATGTCAAGACCACATCATTATTTTGATATACCGAGATGATAAAGGCACTTAGGATTTAACCCACTTACTCCATAAAGGCCTACCTCCATAAATTAACCCCTAGTGAACCCCATTAAGCCTAACAACTCATTCTTTGACTTACCTTCTAATTGTTAACCAATAACTCGTTTTTTTTTTAATTTCATTCAATTACTTTGACCCCTATTTTTGTCGAGATTTGAGTCGAATCATTATCTAGCTTTATTTTCTTTTCCAAATTGTAAAGTTGTAAATTCCCAGATTATTGTACTATTGTATTGTTCTAAAAAAAGTGTGTATGTACAGTTAAATTCAGTTGTAATATAGTTCAAAAGTTTTTGCATATTTCTATTTTAAGGCTACCAAGGCATAAATGAAGTTATCATAAGAACCAGCCCTAGAAATATGTTCTAAGTGATAGAGATTTTTCTAGCTAGATAATTTTTTAGTTCAATCTCAATTCTAACCCTCTTTTGCAGCCTCTAACAACACCCCTAACCAAGCCCCATTACAACCATTACAATACCTTTTGATCGATGTGTCATGTCAATCTATAGTGCTGGAGATGTGATTTTCTTACAAGCCTATGGTAATAACTTTTCAAGTTGACTAGAGAGTACTTAATTTTTAAACCCTAAACACTTTGAGTGGATAGAGTGAATCTTTAGTGAGGATGTCAACTTCTGTTAATTCAGATGGAGAGATAATTACTTAAGGAGAAGGGAGAAAACTTATGTTTCAATGATAAAATTCTCAACTTAGAGTGGTTGAGTCTTTAATGTTCTTTTGATTGAATTTTCATTGTATGATTACCTGTGGATTAGTTTGAAACATTATTGATAAAGATTGTAAGTTGAGAAGAATAATTCTTTATTAGGGATTGAGATTTTTCTTGAGGACAAGCAAAGGCTTAAGTGTAGGGGTATTTGATAAACGATAAATTATACATATTTTTACCTCATATGTAGCCTATATTTTGGATGAATTATTATTAATTTTATGAGAATTGGTGCTCTTAATCCTTCTTTTTCATATCTTATACTCAAGAGAGCATAGGGAAGAGAAAAGAATGGAAAACGGACCAAAAACAATGAAAAATGGGCCAAAGTGTGAAAACGACACGGCCCAAGGAGTCACCACACGGCCGTGGCACACGGCCGTGCCACACAAGGTCCAACACGGCCCAGCCCTGACAAGCACAGCCAGGCTACACGACCGTGCCACCCTCAACAGGCCTACACGGCCTCTTGGCGAAACCACACAGGCGTGGCACACAGGCGTGTCCCTGTCATGAGGAAGTTCAATTTCACTCAGATATGGATACTTAGAGGCCAAGAAAGGCATCCCAAAGCTCTATATAAAGACCCTAGGAGGCAATTCTAAGGACACACTCTTTTCTCCCAAAAAGAGTGCCTTCTTTCTACCAACACAAGGAGTGGAAGTGATAACCGCTCGCGATATTAAGTAATAAAATATATAAAACTGATCACACCTAAACTAACTAATATCAATACCTTAAAGGCAAGCGCACTTGTCGAACAATAGTATAGTTTAGTCGCAAGACCGAGTTATCGTACCTAAGGGTACCAAAAGTACTAGTACTTACTTCCTTTCTATTATCTAGCCTAAAAATAAAGAGAGTTGATTTAAACTAATTCTAAAACTAACTAAAAGTGCACAAAAAATAAATTGGGGAAAACTTTAAGGAAAAGCTGATTGATATAAGTAATATTCAAGGAAGAATCCACCTGGACTTCACTTCTTATTGGTTCTTGAGGTAGACGATTTATTCATTTGACTTGATCCGTAGAGATCCCTAATTTATGCTAAACCCTTCATCGAGGCGAAGAGCAACTAGGCCTAGGTTGTTAACTAGAATTCCTTTATTAATTAACACCCTAGGTTGCATTAATTCTATCTATGGTTCCCCATATTAGGTTTGACCCTAATCCGGTAGATTTATGTCGCCCTATGCCTAGGGTTGCATGCAACTTCGCTTAATTATGGTAGATCTACTCTTATCACAGGGACTTTTGCTCCTCTGCTTTAAGCACATCCGTTTCTTGAATTAATACCTAGGCTTATTAACACAAGAATTAAGCACACATAATTAAGAACAACTCCAGTATTTATCATATAACTCAAGAATAAATAATAATAAGATTCGTCTTAGGTTTCAACCCCTTCAAGTATTTGAGGGGTTTAGTTCATAATAAAGAAAGAAAACATCTCAGAAGAATTAAGATAACAAAACATAAAGAACCTGAAAACCCCTGAAGGAATTTAGGGAGATCCTCTGTCTTGATGTAGAATCCTGGCTTTTGGGATGAATCAATCGGCTTCCCTTAGAGTAATCCCTTGCTTTCACTCTTTGTGTTGGCAGAAATATAGCGCTCTTTCCTGAGAGAAAAGAGTATATCTTTAGAGTTGCCTCTTGAGGTCTTTATATAGAGTTTAGAATGGCTTTCTTAGCCCCTAAGTATCCAAATCCGAGCGAAATTCCTCTTCCTCACGACTAGAACATGCCCGTGTGCCATGACAAGAGGCCGTGTGAGAGTCTGTCGATGGAGGCACGGCCGTGTGACCTGGCCGTGCTTGTCGGGGGTTGGACCGTGTGATCTTCGTGTGGCACGGCCGTGTGATGATCCTTGGGCCGTGTCAATTACACATTTTGGCCCATTTTCTCTGTTTTTGGTCCATTTTCTGTTCTTTTCTCTTTCCTATGCTCTCCTGAGTGTAAGATATGAAAAAGAAAGATTAGGAGCACCAATTCTCACTAATTTAATAATAATTCATCCAAAATAAAGGCTAAACATGGGGTAAAAATATGTATAATTTATCATTTATCAAATACCCCCACACTTAAGCCTTTGCTTGTCCTCAAGCAAAATCTCAACCCCTAATTAAGAATCATTCCTCTCAACTTACAATCTTTATCAATAATGTTTCAAACTAATTCACAAGTAGTCATATAATGAAAATTCAATCAGAAGAACATTAAAGATTCAATCACTCTAAGTTGAAAATTTTATCATTGGAACATAAGTTTCTTCCCTTCTTCTAAGTAATCATCTCTCAATTGAAATCAACAGGTTTTGACATTCTCACTAAGGGTTCACTCTATCCACTCAATGTGTTTAAGGTTCAAGAATTAAGCACTCTCTAGTCAATCTGAAAAGTTATTACCATAGGCTTGCAAGAAAATCAAATCTCCACCACTATAAATTGATACGACACATCGATCAAAAGGTCTTTCAATAGTTGTAATGGGGCTTTGGTTAGGGGTGTTGTCACAAGCTAAAAAAGAGGGTTAGAATCGAGATTGAATTGAAAAATCATCTAGCTAGAGAAATCTCTATCACTAGAACATATTCCTAGAGCTAAGCCTTATGATGACATCGTTCTGGATTTGGAAGCTTGTAAAAATATGTAAAAACTATTAAACTATTACAGATTATAACTAAATTAACTGTATATAAACTTCTTCTTTTTTCTTTTTTTTAGAAAAATTCAAGTACAATACTTTGAATATTGACAAACTTTACATCTGAAAAAAAAAAGAACAAAGCTAGATAATAATTTTAACTCAAATCTCGACAAAAATAGGGATCAAAATAATTGAATGGAATTTAACTAAAATGGGTTATGGGTTAATATTAGAGGTAAGTCAAAAAAAAATGGGTTGTTAGGCTCAATGGAGTTTACTAGGGGTTAATTTATGGAGGTAGGCTTTTTATGGAGTAAGTGGGTTAAACCTAGGTGCCTTTATCGTTTCGGTGTATCAAATTAATGATGTGGTCTTAACATGTATAATCGAAGCAAGTTCTAGAAATACATATCAGTATTGACTCACTCAAAGCAATAATAAAAGTGAGCACGAAAGAATTTATGCTCAAAAGGCTCAAAACTCTCACCAGAATTATGGCTTTTAATGTCAACCCTGTGAATTTCAAATCTCAAAATAATACTTAAAATTAGGGAAAATAACCTAGAAAAAATTTAAATTCTCAAAAATTTCAACTTATCATGTTTGATTCCCTAGTGTTTTAAAGTTTGAATAATCAAAGCATAAGCACCTATGTCTTAATTCTCAACACATCAATAAAAATTATAAATCAATCAGAATTAATTCCTAACAAGAGATTTGAAGATAATGTAGAGAATTCGAAATTTAAGAGCAATTTTCAGGGATTTCGAAGATAATATAAAGAATAAAAGTGAGTTTCCCCCTACACTTAAGATGTACATTGCCCTCAATGTACAAAGATAACATTAATAGCAATAGAAGCACAAGATCATAAGTTAGGGAGAGAAGTAAAACTCCCTCAATATTGGATGGAACCTTTGAATTGTTAAAGTTGTCTTGGAGGAAGGAATACTTGAAGTTCATGATTTTGAAACTGCGATAGCACTTAAGGGATTTTAGGTATTTCAGGATTAGAACAATTACTCGTTAGGAAATAATCGATATAAAATAATTGAAATAACATAAACTAGTTCTGAGAATACTAAAATTCAAATAAAGAAAAAGATAAAATAAAATAAAATGGAAAAACAAAAATCTCAGGGATTTTGGTGAGCCTGGCTCGAGACACACGCCCGTGTTGCGAGGGCGTGTTGAGGCACACGGCCGTGTCACACGGCCGTGTCCTTCGATGTTCGCTTCTCCCACAGTCGTGTATGGGGTCACACGCCCATGTTGGAATTGACAGTGTTGGCCACGACTATATCGCACGGCCGTGGCTATTTATCGTAGCCCGTGCCTTAGGGAAAATTTTACCCTGCTTATACACGGCCAAGTTGCACGACCGTGTCTCTGCTCAAAGTGTACACACAGCCTGAGGCACACCCGTGGGCATGGCCGTGTGGCTCGCAGAATCCTGTATTCAAAGGGTTAGTTGATGTATTGAGAAAGCTGAAATAAAATAATTTACTAAGTCAGTGCTCAGGTTGCCTCCCGAGAAGCGCTTGTTTATAGTCTAAGCTCGACTTTCCTCAAGTTTGTTTTGTCACGGTGACTTAAAGAGTTGATACTCTTCTATCCTGTTTAAAATTTTATTATCAACGTAAAATTTGAGTCGAGTGTGGTTTACCTTGAAAGTGCCGAGTGACTGATGTTTTACCTCTACTGTACCATAGGGGAAGATTTTCATTACCGTGAAGTAAGGTGTATCACTTTTATGCTCTTTTGAATTCAAGATTCAAGGATTGTCTTCCCCTAAGATTACCTTATCCCCTACCTTGAGTTGATTTGTTTGTACCTGAGGGTCGTCTTGGTGATGCTCTGGATTGGTGTGGCATATTTTGGGTTTTTCGTGATAGTTCAGCCACTCATCTAGTTCCTCAATCTGAAGCATTCGCTTTCCAGGTGCATCTCCCTTGGATGGATTTGTCTGTGATTGAGTTGCCTTTATATGGAGTGTATCCTGCACAGAAGGTCGGATGGTGAGATTATTCTTTTTACAAGGACTCGTGACTATATTATTATCAACAGTCTTATTCGAGTTTCGAGCTTGTAAAGTAACTTTGTCATCACCTACACGTAGTGTAAGTTCACCTGTTCCTAAATCAATTATTGTTCTAGCAGTTGCTAAAAAAGGTCGCCCTAGAATTAAGGGTACATTGATATCCTCATCAATGTCTAAAACAACAAAGTCAATTGGGAATATAAATTTATCAATTTTGACAAGCACATATTCAATTATTCCCTTAGGAGACCTAATAGTTTTATCAGCCAGTTGAATGCTCATCTTAGTTTGCTTAGGTTTTCCAAGACCTAGTTGTTTAAACAGCTTATAAGGCATGACATTTATACTAGCCCCTAAATCAGCTAAAGCATTTTTGGTGTCTAGGCTACCAAATAAACAAGGAATAGTAAAACTCCCTAGATCTTTTAGTTTGGTTGGTAGTTTATTTTGGAGAATAGCTGAGCATTCCTCGTTGAGTTCCACTGTGGACAGTTCTTCCAACTTCCTTTTATTTGTAAGAAGTTCCTCTAAAAATTCTGTGTACTTCGGCATCTGCAAAATTGCTTCAACAAATGGTAAGTTGATATGTAATTTCTTTAAGAGTTTAAGAAACTTACCGAATTGCTTATCTGTGCGGTCTTTCTTTAGCGCGGTTGTGTATGGGATACAAGGTTTAAATTCTTTGGTAATTTCATCTTTGTAACTTACCCCATTCTTTCCTTTTCTTACCATAGGCTCCTTGCATGGCTCTGGGTTGGTTTTGGTTAACCCCTCATTATCTATCGTATCGACGACATTAAGTTACTCTTTGGGGTTAATCTCAGTATTGCTTGATAACCCACCTTGCGGTCTTTCAGAGATTAGCTTGGCAAGCTGGCCTATTTGAGTTTCAAGTCCTTGAATAGATGCTTGCTGGTTCCTTAGTGCCGTTTCGGTATTTTGGAAATGGATTTCTGACATGGCCATAAAGTTGGTGAACATCTCTTCAAGATTGGGCTTTTTCTCCTGTTGCGGCGGTGGCTGCTGAAATCCCTGAAGGGGTTGTTGTCTTTGATTTCCTTTTCCTTCCCATGAAAAATTGGGGTGACTCCGCCAACCTACATTATAAGTTTTATTATAAGGGTTATTTGGAGGTCTAAAATTGTTACCCATATAGTTGGCTTGCTCAGTTTCTATGCCATGTCCATAAGAGGAGTAATCTGGAGTGAACATATTTGCCGGAGCTGTGTCGCACTGCATTACTGCTTGTGCCTGTGTAGAACCAACAAAATGATCAAACTTTTTATTTAAAAGTTCTACTTGGTTAGAAAGCATAGCGACAGCATCAATATTATAAACTCCTGCGGCTTTTGTCAGCTTTGTCCTCATGACTTGCCACTGATAATTATTCAGTGACATCTCTTTAATAAATTCATAAGCTGCTTCTGGTGTTTTGTTATTGATTGTTCCTTCTGCGGCAGCATCGATCATTTTCCTTGTTGATGGATTCAAACTATTGTGAAAGGTTTGAACTTGGAGCCATAAAGGTAGGCCATGACGAGGGCATCTTCTCAAAAGATCTTTGTATCTCTCTCAGGCATTGTAGAGTGTCTCTAAATCCATCTGCACAAAAGAAGAGATATCGTTTCGTAATTTGGCTGTTTTAGCTGGAGGAAAATATTTAAGTAAAAAATTTTCGGTCATCTGTTCCCATGTGGTGATTGAGCCTCGTGGTAAAGAATTTAACCACTGTTTGGCTTTATTTCTCAAAGAGAATGGAAATAGCCTTAGCCGAATGGCATCATCAGAAACGCCATTAATTTTAAAGGTATCGCAAAGTTCTAAAAAATTGGCTATGTGTGAATTTGGATCTTTATCCTGTAATCCATTTATCCTGTAAACCATCAAACTGCACCAATTGCTGTATCATCTGAATAGTGTTAGGCTTTAATTCAAAATTATTAGCAGCAATACTAGGCCTAACAATGCTAGATTCAGTGCCTGCTAAATTAGGTCTAGCATAATCATACATAGTACGTGGAGCAGGATTTTGCTCAACAGGATTTGCGGCTACTACAGGAAGTAGCTGATTATCCTGATTTGCTTCCATCTCTTTAGTAGGTTCTGGCCTTTGTTCTTGTCTTTGTTCTAGATAATGTAGGCTTTGTCTGATCTCTGCGAGTTCTGCGAACTGTCGCTTCTAAATCTTTGTCAAAAAGCAATGGTCTTGCTGGGTTGTTTCTAGTCATAAACTAGAAATACCTAGAAGAAAAAAAACAAAGAAAAATAGAATAAAAGAAAAATAAATAATAAAAGAAAAATAAAAGAAAAATAAAAATAAAATAAATAAAAACTGAAAATATAGTAATGGCTAAAGTAATAGAAATCGAGTTTTCTTAATATTTCAATTCCCCGACAACGACGCCAAAAACTTGATAACGGCTCGCGATATTAAGTAATAACATTTATAAAACTGATCACAGCTAAACTAACTAATATCACGACCTTAAAGGCAAGCGCACCTGTCGAACAATAGTATAGTTTAGTCGCAAGACCGAGTTATCGTACCCAAGGGAACCAAAAGTACTAGTACTTACTTCCTTTCTATTATCTAGCCTAAAAATAAAGAGAGTTGATTAAACTAATTCTAAAACTAACTAAAAGTCACAAAAAGTAAATTGAGGAAAAACTTGCGGGAAAACTGATTGATATGAGCAATACTCAAGGGAGAATCCACCTAGACTTCACTTGTTATTGGTTCTTGAGGTAGACGATTTATTCACTTGACTTGATCCGTAGAGATCCCTAATTTATGCTAACCCCTCCGTCGAGGCGAAGAGCAACTAGGCCTAGGTTGTTAACTAAAATTCCTTTATTAATTAACACCCTAGGTTGCATTAATTCGATCTATGGTTCTCCATATTAGGTTTGACCCTAATCCGGCAGATTTATGTCGCCCTATGTCTAGGGTTGCATGTAACTCCGTTTAATTATGGTAGATCTACTCTTATCACAGGGACTTTTGCTCCTCTACTTTAAGCACATCCGTTTCTTGAATTAATACCTAGGCTTATTAACACAAGAATTAAGCACACATAATTAAGAACAACTCAAGTATTTATCATATAACTCAAGAATAAATAATAACAAGATTCGTCTTAGGTTTCATCCCCCTCAAGTATTTGAGGGGTTTAGTTTATAATAAAGAAAGAAAACATCTCAGAAGAATTAAGATAACAAAACATAAAGAACCCGAAAACCCCTGAAGGAATTTAGGGAGATCCTCTGTCTTGATGTAGAATTCTGGCTTCTGGGATGAATCAATCGGCTTCCCTTGAAGTAATCCCTTGCTTTCACTCTTTGTGTTGGCAGAAATATGGCACTCTTTCTTGAGAGAAAAGAGTATATCTTTAGAGTTTCCTCCTAGGGTCTTTATATAGAGTTTAGAATGGCTTTCTTAGCCCCTAAGTATCCAAATCCGAGTGGAATTCCTCTTCCTCATGACTAGAACACGCCCGTGTACCACGCCCGTGTGCCACGACAAGAGGCTGTGTAAGAGTCTGTCGATGGAGGCACGGCTGTGTGGCCTGGCCGTGCTTGTCGAGGGCTGGACCGTGTGATCTTCGTGTGGCACGTCCGTGTGCCACGGCAGTGCGATGATCCTTGGGCCGTGTCAATTACACATTTTGGCCCATTTTCTCCGTTTTTGGTCCATTTTCCGTTCTTTTCTCTTCCCTATGCTCTCCTGAGTGTAAGATATGAAAAAGAAAGATTAAGAGCACCAATTCTCACTAATTTGATAATAATTCATCCAAAATAAAGGCTAAACATAGGGTAAAAATATGTATAATTTATCATTTATCAGGAAGCAAGGGATTACTCCAAGGGAACTCGATTGATTCATCCCAGAAGCCAGAATTCTACATCAAGACAGAAGATCTTCCTAAATTCCTTCAAGGGTTTTTGGGTTCTTTATGTTTTGTTATCTTATTGCTTCTGAGATGATTTCTTTCTTAATTATGAACTAAACATCTCAAATACTTGAGGGGGATGAAACCTAAGACAGATCTAGTTATTATTTATTCTTGAATTATATGATAAATACTTGAATTATTCTTAATTATGTGTTCTTCATTCTTGATTTAATAATCCTAGGTATTAATTCAAGAAACTGGTGTGCTTAGGCAGAGGAGCAAAAGTCCCTATTTTAATAGTAGATCTACCATAATTAAGCGGAGTTGCATGCAACCCTAGACATAGGGCGACATAAATCTACTGGATTAGGGTCAAACCTAATAAAGGGATCCATAGATCGAATTAATGCAACCTAGGGGGTGTTAACTAGAAAGAAACCTTAGTTAAACACCCTAGGATTAGTTGTTCTTATCCTCGACGGAGGTATTAACATAGGTTAGGGATCTCTACGGATCAAGTCAAGTGAAGAAATCGTCTAGTTCAAGAAGTCAATAACAAGTGAAGTCTAGGTGGATTCTCCCTTGAGTATTGCCTATATCAATCAGCTTTTCTCGAAAGTTTTCCCCATTTTACTCCTTGTGCATTTTTAGTTTAGAATTAGTTCCATACAACCCCCTTTATTTTTAGGTTAGATAATAGAAAGGAAGTAAGTATTAGTACTTTTGGTTCCCTTAGGTACGATAACTCGGTCTTGCCGCTAAACTTACTACTGTTCGATAGGTGTGCTTGCCTTAAAATCGTGATATTAGTTAGTTTTTAGTATGATCAGTTTTTATAAATTTTATTACTTCGTATCACGCATATCACCATGCAAGTGCTTAGACCAATCGATTCTTCAAAGCTCAAAAATGGCTACTTTTCTTCTAATTTTTGGTGGAGAAAACCAATTGAGAAGATGATACCATCTGTTCTTTATTTTAGTTTTAGTTTATTTATTAAATTACCAATTTAACCTTTAACATTAACCTTAAAATCCCTTAAATCATGCCCATAATTGTCCATTAACACTAAGAATGGCATAATTATCATTTAAAACCACTTATTTAATTATTTTATAGCCATTTGACCCTTTTAACTAATAGAACTCCACTTTTACACTTTTTACAATTTAGTCCTTTTTACTTAATTAATCATGCAAACATCAAAATTTCTTAACGAAATTTTAATATGACCCTAATATAATCCTGTGAACATTAAAATAATAATTTAATCATCAAATTTGTGGTCTCAAAACCACTGTTCTAATTTTATTAAAAATAGATTGTTACAGTGATGCCCCTAAAAGAATATTCAGATAAAGTAAGAACAAAAGGTAATCTTACTGCGCACCCGTTCGTTAGTCCCAGATTAATTGGTGAGATCAGAAGATAAACCAAACCTAATCCATCTAATTCGGTAAAATTGAGATGGAAGATAAAATGGAGTCACTTTGTAATTTACGTGATTAAAGTCCCTAGTCTAAGATTTGGTGAACCACATGAAAGTCAACCAACCCCTATTAGTCATTTTTTAGATAGCCCCTCTATTTTACATTTCTTGCAATTTAGCCCCCAGAGTAGAATATTTAATTTTCTTGCAAACTTCTCTTTTATGAATCATTGTAATTTAAAATCGTATTAGTAGCCACTTAGCCTCTAATGTGTATGCTAGTTATTGCTCAATCACCTCTTCTTTTAGGTTTGATCCTTAAAATACTTTGGTGTTTTATTATAACACTATAAATATTACAACTAGCTTGTATACTTGTAGTAAAACTGGACTTTAAAAATTGTTTCATAAATTAGTTGTTTTAATGTGCACACTCACGTGCACAACCAATCACCTATCCTTTACTAATTTTTTCGAAGGGTTTATCTGTCCTTCCATGGGTTCCATAGGGACTCCAACTTCCTTACATAGCTCTATTATTAAATGTGGTAAGGATGTTCCCTTCATTTGATCCTATACACACTCAAGCATATTGTGATAAATCTACATGTTAATGCATATTTGTTTCTTCTACAGTATCGCATATAATAAAGTAGCTTGCAAAGGATTGATATTAGAGATGTCTGATGTAGGCAATATTTTTGAACAAATAAATTGCATCCAGATTTTTAGTTTAAGGGTCATTAATGCGTGATTAAATGTCACTGGAAGATTAGTGCCCTTCTGATATGTCCATTCTTATTTGACTCCGGTTAAATGTACTACAACCTCCTCCATATCTATGTTTCTAAACTGATGTAAATAAGTTTTGAACAACAAATCACGGAATTAGTATGGTGCGTCATAATATTGGCAAATATGTCCCTAAGTGACTAAAACAACTACCCCTATAACCATAACATATGCTAGCATCTCATTATACGACCTTTT
Source organism: Gossypium stocksii (assembly GCA_020496765.1). Lineage (NCBI taxonomy): Eukaryota > Viridiplantae > Streptophyta > Magnoliopsida > Malvales > Malvaceae > Gossypium > Gossypium stocksii. Next base: position 39,910,161 of record CM035629.1, read on the forward strand.
CATCTCTCTTTCTTTTAGCACTAAGTAGAATTCCCGCACTATTGGTACTACTTTTGGTTCCTCTGGTGCTAAACAAAAGGTAGTCCATTCACGTTAGATTTTAATGCCCCTGTTCTTGGACGAATGTTTTGGGTTGAAATCAACAGTGGTATTCATGATATCAAACATAGTTTAGATTAATGGAATTAAACTTGATTTCTGCAAATATTCCCATTTTTTTGGTTCACTTGTAATGTTGTTCTTGAAGATGCGTAATGAACTCTAATTCCAATACCTACAGGTTTTATGAATTTGATATGGAGTTTTCACGATTCAAGAATTGTTGAAATAGGAGTTAATAAAAGTTATAAGTTAATAATAGATTAAGATATCTTTTTATAATAAAAATATACTATGTTACCTATTTGAATTCTACTAAAATACCTCTACTATTATGTCCTAAGTTAGTGCAGCCAAAATAATCATGTTACGATTGCATGTCGCGACGTCGAGAGTAGTTTGCCTACATTGTATTTATTCCAATGTCGCGACTTAAGGAGTCAATGTCGCAACATGAATAACAGTGGCTTGGTTTGTTCTAGTCCTTCGACAGAGTGTCCATTCCTTAACTCAATTCTTTCCCCGTAGGAAGTAGAAATGTCTTGTGAAAAAATATCATTCACCTCCCAATTTTCTTCTGTAGTTTTCCTCCCTTCATTCTAATTCCATATGACTTTTCATTGCAAATCTTATGTTTCGGTGACCTTTTTAGTTTTTCCTCTAAACTAATGTTTCACCCTTTTGCCCTTGACAAGAAAAGGTTGTCTCCCACTTCTAATGAGCTCTATCGCACCATAGGGTGAAACATGATTTATAATATACGGCCCTATCCATCTTGATTTTAATTTGCCAAGAAATAATTTTAATCTCGAGTTAAACAAGAGTAGCTGTTGTCCTGGTAAGAAATTTCGTTTCTTTATCCTTGCATCGTTCCTGAGTTTACTTCTTTCTTTATATAGCTTTGTGTTTTTATAGGACATAAACCAGAACCCTTCTAGTTCTTGCACCTAAAATAATCTCTCTTGCTTGGCTAACTCAGGGTTTAAGTTCAATTCTTTTATTGCCTAATACGCTTTCTTTTCCAATTCAATTGGCAAATGGAAGTTTTTTCCATACACAAGTTTATAAAGGGGCATACCTAAGGGGGTTTTGTAAGTAGTTCTGTATGCCCATAATAAGTCATCCATTTTGAGTGCCCAATATTTTTTGTTTGGATTGACTTTTTTGTCTAATATCTATTAGACTTCTTGATTAGACAACTCTGCTTGTCCATTAGCTTGAGGATGGTATGTTATTGTTATTCAGTACCTTACACTGTATTTCGCCAAGGTTATTTCAAACTATTTACTGCAAAAATGAAATCCTTCATCGATCATAAGAGCTCGGGGAGTTTCGAATGTTGAGAACATATTTTTCCTTAAAAATTTGACTACTAACCTTGTATCATTTGTAGGCATAGTTGTTGCCTCAACCCATTTAGAGACGTAGTTTACGACTAACAAAATGTACTGATTCTCGAATGAATTTGGGAAAGGTCCCATGAAATCAATTCCTCATACATCAAATACTTCTACCTCAAGGATCCCTGTCTGCATCATTTCATCCCTTTTTGATATACTTTCAGTTCATTGGTATCTATCACACCTCTGTACAAATTTGTAAGCATTCAAGTTTATAGTGGGCTAATAGAATCTTAATTGTAATATTTTTGGCAATCCTCTTTCCTCTGAAATGTCTGCCACATGGTGAGGTATGACACCCTTGTAGAATATCATTTATCTCCTCCTCAACTATAGATCTTCAGACTAATTGATCTACACATTGCCTGAAAACGTATAGTTCCTCCTAAATATATTTTTTTGAGTCGTATATAATTCTCTTCTTTTGTTGCCAAGAAGCATTTATTGGAAAAACCCCACTAGCTATGCAGTTGATGTAATTAGTATACCATGGTATTTAATTGTCCTTGTACCTTTCTTGATACAACTCTATCTTAAATAATTGCTCATCAATGAAAGCTTCTTTTATTTCTTAAGAATTTTTTTTTTTGTTTCATTCTCTATTCAGGACAAATGATCCATGATTTTATTTTTTGTTCCTTTTCGATCTATTATCCATAGGTCAAATTCTTGAAGTAAAAAAACCCACTTCATTAATCGAGCTTTTTTTTCTTTCTTTATCATAACATATTTCAAAGCAAAGTGGTTAGTGTAGACATATACTCTATTTTCCATTAAATAAAGACAAGTTTTTCACATGCGAACACAATAGCAAGCATTTCTTTTTCCAGTAGTAGTATAATTGCACTATGCTGAATTTAACGTCTTACGTGCATAGTGAATAGCGCAAAATGTCTTGTTACTTTTCTGCCCTAACATCACCCCTACAACATAATCACTAGCATCGCACATAATAACAAAAGGTTTCAACCAATCATGATTAATAATAATAGGTGCAGAGACAAGTGTTTTCCTTATTACCTCAAAAGCCTGGATGCAATTTTGTTTAAAGGTAAAGGGTGTTTCCTTTTGTAGAAGTTGATTTAATGACTTTGAGATGTCAGTGAAATCTTTAATCAATCGCCTATAGAAACCAACATGACCCAAGAAATTTCTTACCCTGCGAATCATCATAGGAATTGGCAAGTTCTTGATGACTTCAATTTTTTATTTATCCACTTCCAACCCTTTCTTGGAAATTTTTTGCCCTAAAATCAATCCTTCTTTTACTACAAAATTACATTTCTCCCAATTAAGTCACATCTTCTAAATTGTCCATGTTGGAAAAAATTTCAGCTTGAAAATGATTTTCTTACACAGTAAAAAATTAAAATTTTGAAAATCGACCTGGTTTCTGATATTTATAGCAATAAACCTTAATCGAATATGCATCTGTGTTTACTAATAAGCGGATCCTTGATTTTTTTTTTTGGCTTTCAATCAAATGAAATACCCCACTATTCTCGTATTATGAACTGCTTCGAATGTGTGCTCGAACCAGTTGAACCAAAATAAAGAACTAGAAAAGGTTTTCTTTTTAGGGTGAAAACAAAATTTCTGTCTTCTTAATAGAAACCGGTAAAATTTTTATTCTAGAAAAATATATATAATGGTTCAAAATAAATTTGTAACAGCCCATTTTAGACCCTAATCAGAACGAGTGGTTTCGGGAACACTTAACCGAGTTAAATTATTATTTTTATTACTTTAATAAATTTCACAGCATGATAGTTATATGGTGTGAAAGTTTCGTTCAGAAATTTTATCGTTTAAATAGTTCATTAGGTAAAAAGGATTAAATCGCATAAAGCGATAAACAGGACTGCTATTTCATAAATGGCTTATTTGGCTATGGCTTTTTGAATGGAGTTCCTTAAGTGGAAATTTATCCTTTGTTGTTGATAGTGGAAGATGATGGACAACTTTGCCCATATTATACATGGCTTTATTATTTATTTTATTAAGGATAAAGTTGTAAAATGTTTATTATGGTTTTATTAAATAAAAACATAACATTCTATTGTTTCATATTCATGCAAATACCGATTTTAAAGAAGGAAATTAAGGGTTTTACTTTCAAACATTCAGCCATTGTATAATCTTCAATTAAGGTATGTTTTGTAATCGGTTTTTGATAATTTTTACGTTTTTGAGGTCGTTGCTTAATAATCTACAAAGCCCATGTTTTAATTTTGAATTTGGTTGTGTTTTTGAAAAATGCCATTGATGAATCCATGTTATTTTAATGGTTTTTGATGAATTATTGAACGTTATATGGAAATATGTAAGTTTTATAAAGTAATTTTTGATGAAAATGAGTTTTAAGGATTTATTTGAAAATAAATAGAAATTATGTGGCTAGAAATGTGATTAAATGGAAGTTGTGTGCTTATAATTGCTATATGAATATTCAGTTCTAATAAATTGAGGGATTTATTGTGTAATTTGCTATTTTGTGTTAAAAGGGCTAAATTGTAAAGTGTTGAAAGTATAGGGGCTAATTGGTAAATCTGCCAAAATACATGTCTTTGGATTAAATTGAATATGTTGGTGATTAAATAGCTAAATTTGTATTAATATAGATAAAGACGATCAAATCCTGGAACTTGATCGGGGGAAACGAAAGGTAGACGAGTAGAGATCGGGAAATCGAGGTAAGTTCGTATAATTAGAATCAAAATTTTAAATACTTATAATTGTGGTTAAATTGTCTTGTGAAGGTATAATACTTTATAGAAATGAAATTTGCCTATTGAATGAATGTACATGAATTGACATGGAAATGTTAAAGATTACAAATCCAAAATGGTTACCGAGTCCCGTTAGAACAGTAGAAGTCGTAGGATACAAGTGACATGTCACTAGGGCTATAGGGTGGTTCGAGCTCCTACATTTGTTGCGGACTCACCATAGCTCATGAGCTATATGTTTATCCTTCGGGATTACATGTTTAGTCTTCGGACTTACCGTTTAACCTACGGGCTACCGTTCATCCTTCCGGATCACATGTCCAGCCTTCGGGCTTACCGTTACAAGTTTGAAAGAGCATACATGATGCATTGACGGATTACAGGTTATATGTATATACACTGTGTGTGTATCACCCCAGTATCCCTCGATGTTCTTAAAGGTTCAACGGGTAATTTACGATATATGTTACATGAGAATTTACAACACATATGTACTACATGTTATATGATATATGAAACTTACATGGACTATATGATATGAATTACATGTACAAAGAAATGGACTTATGCTTATGATGTATGATTGTTTCATTCTGTACATGAATGGTTTATAAGATTACATAGACTAACAAGTGTATGCTTGTTAAATAGGCAACTTGAGTATATAAATTGAATTGGCATTGTTAATGTACTTATCTTATTGATTCGTAAGGTTTAAATTTCTATATTATACGGGCTTACTAAGCTTTTAAAGCTTGCTCTGTTTACTTTTCCCTTGTTTTATAGATTCGGAAGCTAGCTCAACTTTCGGACGTGTCGGAGATCGCCATCACACTATCCAAATAGCTTTTTGGTACTTTTGGATCTTTGTTTTGAAATGGTCATGGCATTTATACGCTATTTACTAAGTTTATGTCTATGGTTAGCTTGTTAATGACTATAGTATGTTTTGGTTCTAATTCAAGCTATGATATATGGCTTGCCTTGTAAATGTTTTGATCAATCTTGAATGCCTTATATGATGGTTTCTATGTGCTTGAAGTTGATGATGAATGTGATATCATTGATAGAAATGGTAAGTGCAATGATGTGGTTTAATTGGCATTATTAGCTAATGAATTGTGAATATGTTTTGGTATGGAATATTGTGTATTGTTATATGCTTACATGGTGTTGAATGGTTGTTTTGGTTGCCAATTGTTTATGAAATGATATGGTTGTGAAATGCATGTAGGGATGACCCATTTGGGTGGCAAGAATGGCTTAAACCAAGCCTACCTTATGCCACACGGGCAGAGCACACGGACGTACAACTCGATCGTGTGAACCCTGCATCTTGAATGCTTTGAACAAATTTTACACACGGCCTAGACACAGGCGTGTCTGGTAGCCGTGTGGCAGTTGACAGTGTTAGCCACGGCCTAGATACACGGGCATGTCTGGTGACCGTGTGGGGTTAGTCAGTTTCAACAACGGGCTGAGTGTTTTGGGCGTGTCTAGTGGGCACGACCGTGTTGGGATGTACGGGATAGGGACACGCTCGTGTGTCCCTAACTTGAGAAATTTCTAAATGTTTCCCTTATCTTTCACATGTTTGCAATTTGATCCTAAATGAATGTATGTATCATTACATGAGCTTTAAAGCATGATTGGTGAATGATTATAGAACTATGTTATTGATAGTAAAGTTCAAAATTTTTCTGTTCTGATCTGTGTTACAAGTCAGGTAATACCTCTTACCTATTCCGGCGACGGTTACAGGATAGGGGTGTTACATTTTGTTGGTATCAGAGCTACGAGTTAGTCAATTTTAGGACACCGTAGTAGTACGAGTCTAGCTATACATGCCATGTACATGAAATGTGATAGTGCAATATCTCCTGACATCCTCTGAAATTTGTTTTATATAGTAATGGATCTGAATCGAGCAATAGCCGACGATGTTGAAAGTATTGCGCCAGCACCTACTCAAAGGGCTGTGCCTTCTGAATCAGGCCCTGCTGCAGGCAATCAGGAAGAAGCTAAGCAAGCTTTCTTCCATATGATGTCTGAATGGTTTAGCGAGTTTGTGCGAGCAAACCCAGCTGCTCCACAACCTCTGCCCCCTTAAGTCCCTCAGCCTAACCCTAAAAATATACGAGTTATAGATCCACTGAGACTGAATAGGCCTCCGGTTGACAAGATACAGAAGTATGAAGCTGAAGAATTCAGAGCTTCAGTGAGTGATGATGCTGAGAGGGCCGAGTTCTGGCTTGAAAATACAATCTGAGTTTTTAATGAATTAGCTTGCACGCCTGATGAATGCTTGAGATGTGCTATTTCTTTGCTACGGGATTCTGCATACTAGTGGTGGAATACTTTGATATCGGTTGTACCATGAGAACAAGTTAACTGGGATTTCTTTCAGACAGAATTCAGGAAGAAATATATTAGCCAACGATTCATCGACCAAAAAGAAAGGAATTTCTAGAGCTAAAACAGGGCCGAATGTCTGTGACGGAATACGAGAGAGAGTTTGTACGGCTCAATAAATATGCTCGTGAATGTGTCTCTACTGAAGCGATAATGTGTAAATGGTTCGAAGATGGGCTAAATGAAGAAATTCGATTGTTAGTCGGGATACTGGAACTGAAAGAGTTTCTAGTTCTAGTTGATCGGGCTTATAAAGCCGAAGAACTTGCTAAAGAAAAACGGAAAGCTGATTTTGAGACCAGAGAATTCAGAAAGAGAATTGCAAGTAAGTTGCACCAATCTGGATCCAAGAAATCAAAAGACTTTCATCCTTGTTCTGCTGCTTCTACGGGCATATCCATCAGAGAAAGAAATGTTAGATCTTCTCATGCGAGACCTCAGGCAACCTCTGTGGCTAGTGCGGATAGTGTGAGAACTCCCGGGCCTAATTGTAAACACTGTAACCGAAAGCATTTTGGAGAATGCCGATTGAAAAGTGGAGCTTGTTTCAGATGCGGATCGTTGGAACACTATTTGCGAGATTGTCCTGAAAGATCGGTACCTGATAAAGAACAACCAACTAAGGCAAATAATACTGTATCGAGAGGTAGCCGTCCTGAAATATCAGGAATCAAAGTGGAAATTGCAATGCTTCACAAGATACTAATGTGAGATCCGAGACACGTACTCCTACTAGAGCCTATGCAATACGTGCACGTGAGGAAGCTTCGTCACCTGATGTTATTACTGGTACTTTTTCTCTTTATAACACTGATATTGTTGCGTTGATAGATCCTGGATCAACTCATTCATATATCTGTATGGAATTAGTGTTTAAAAAGAGTCTACATGTTGAGTCTACAGAATTTGTAGTTAAAGTATCAATTTCATTAGGCAAGTCTGTGTTAGTTGATAAAATATGTAACAATTATCCATTGATGACTCGGGGATATTATTTTTCGGCTGACTTGATGCTCCTCCCATTTAATGAGTTTGATGTGATAATGGGTATGGATTGGTTAAATATACATGAGGCAGTTGTAAATTGTAGACAAAAGAGTATAGAGTTGAAATGTCAGAATGGTGAAACTCTTCAGATCAAGCCAAATGATTTGAATGAGTTGCCGATAGTTGTATCTACTATGGGAGCTCAGAAATATGTGAGAAAGGGCTGTGATGCTTATTTAGCATATGTATTGGATACTAAAGTGTCAGAATCGAAAGTTGAATCTGTACCAGTTGTTTGTGAGTTCCCAGATGTTTTTCCAAAAGAGTTACCGAGTTTACCACCGATTAGAGAGGTTGAATTTGGTATTGAGTTGTTACCGGGTACTACACCGATATCGATAGCTCCGTACAGAATGGCACTGACTGAATTGAAAGAGTTGAAAGCACAGTTACAAGAATTAACCGATAGAGGTTTTGCGAGACCGAGCTTTTCACCATGGGGTGCTCCAATATTGTTTGTGAAAAAGAAAGATGGGTCAATGAGAATGTGTATAGATTATCGGCAGCTGAATAAAGTAACTGTAAAGAATAAATATCCCCTTCCGTAAATTGATGATTTGTTTGATCAGCTGAAAGGGGCTACGGTATTTTCAAAGATTGATTTGAGATCAGGTTATTACCAGTTACGAGTTAAAGAGTCAGACATACCAAAGACTGCTTTCAGAACACGGTATGGTCATTATGAATTTTTAGTTATGCCTTTTGGGTTAACTAACGCTCCTGCAGTGTTTATGGACTTAATGAATCGTATTTTCAGACTATATTTAGATAGATTTGTTGTTGTATTCATTGACGACATTTTGATCTACTCATGTGATGAGACAGAGCATACTAAACACTTGAGAATCGTATCACAGACTTTGAGAGATAAATAGTTATTCGCCAAATTTAGCAAATGTGAATTTTGGCTTCGAGAAGTTGGATTTCTGGGTCACATTATTTCTGCGGAAGGCATAAGAGTTAATCCGAGTAAAATATCTGCAATAATATATTGGAAACCACCGAGAAACGTCTTTGAGATTAGAATTTTTCTAGGATTAGCGGGTTATTACCGAAGATTTGTGAAAGGATTTTCGATGATTGCGGTACCGTTAACTCGAATGCTACAAAAAGATGTGAAATTTGAGTGGACGGATAAATGTCAGTAGAGTTTTGAATAGTTGAAAGCTTTGTTAATCGAAGCACCGGTTTTAGTTCAACCTAAATCGGGTAAAGAATTCGTGATCTATAGTGACGCATTGATAATTGGACTGGGTTATGTATTGATGCAAGACGCGAAAGTTATAGCTTATGCCTCCCGACAATTAAAACTGCATGAGAAGAATTACCCGACACATGATCTTGAACTAGCCGCTATTTTTTTACTTTAAAGATTTGGCGACACTATTTATATGGTGAGAAATGTCGAATCTTTACGGATCATAAGAGTTTGAAATACTTGATGTCACAAAAAGACTTGAATATGCGACAACGGAGATGGCTCGAGTTATTAAAAGATTATAAGTTTGTGATTGACTATCATCCGGGAAAAGCTAATGTTGTAGCTGACGCTTTGAGCCAGAAATCTCTATTTGCTTTGCGGGCATTGAATACTCATATGAAGCTTTGTGATGAAGGATCTATTGTAGCCAAGTTAAAGGCTAAACCAATAATTCTGCAACAAATCTACGAGGCTCAGAACAATGATCATGAACTACAAGCTAAGCGACTTCACTGTGAGTTAAATTCTGATTCTGAATTTTCTATCAGGGATAATGATTGTTTAATGTTCTGAAATAGAATTTGCATACCGAAAAATAGTGAACTCATTTAGAAAGTTTTGCATGAAGCACATGATAGTCGTTTCTCAGTTCATCCGGGTAGCACTAAAATGTATAATGATTTGAAACAATTATACTGGTGGTCGGGAATGAAATGGGATATCTCTGAATTTGTATCTAAATGTCTGATCTGTCAGCAAGTTAAGGCCGAACATCAAGTCCGTCGGGTTTACTGCAGCCTATTCTGATTCCAGAATGGAAATGGGATAGAGTTACAATGGATTTTGTATCAGGATTACCCCTGACTCCAAAGAAGAAAAATGCAATCTGGGTCATAGTTGATAGATTGACTAAATCTTCTCATTTTATACCGGTACGTACAGACTATTCTCTAGATAGGTTAGCTGAATTGTATTAATCAAAGATTGTACGACTACATGGTGTACCGTTGTCTATTATTTCTGATCGAGATCCGAGATTTACTTCGAGGTTCTGGAAGAAATTGCAAGAAGCTTTGGGAATGAAATTGAATTTCAGTACAGCATTTCATCCCCAGACCGACAGTCAATCTAAAAGAGTCATACAAATTTTAGAAGATATGTTGCGATGTTGTATTCTTGAATTTGAAAGTGGCTGGGAGAAATATTTACCGTTGATTGAATTCGCGTATAACAACAGTTTCCAAACGAGTTTGAAAATGGCTCTGTACGAAGCACTATAGGTCGTAAATGTCGAACACCGTTATACTGAACTGAATTGAGTGAGAAAAAGATACACGGGATTGATTTGATCAGAGAGACAGAAGAAAAAGTACAAGTGATACGTGACAACTTGAAAGCAGCATCTGACAGACAGAAATAATGTGTTCACGTGTCAGTGCTTCATCGATACTGATCTGATCCATCTCATGTCATATCTCCCATTGATGTGGAAATACAGTCTAATTTGTCATATACCGAAGAACCGATCAGAATTCTAGCTCGAGAAATCAAAGAATTAAGAAATAAACGTATAGCACTTGTAAAGGTTCTCTGGTGTAAACACGGGGTAGAGGAAGCTATGCGAAAACAATACCCTAACCTGTTTACTGGTAAGATTTTTGGGGACGAAAATCCCTAAAGGGGGAGAGTTGTAACAGCCCATTTTAGACCCTAATTGGAATGAGTGGTTTCAGGACCACTTAAACGAGTTAAATTATTATTTTTATTGCTTTAATAAATTTTACAGCATGGTAGTTATATGGTGTGAAAGTTTCGTTCAGAAATTTTATCGTTTAAATAGTTAATTCGGTAAAAAGGATTAAATCGCATAAAGTGATAAACAGGACTGCTATTTTATAAATGGCTTATTTGGCTATGGCTTTTTGAATGGAGTTCCTTAAGTGGAAATTTATCCTTTATTGTTGATAGTGGAAGATGATGGACAACTTTGCCCATATTATACATGGCTTTATTATTTATTTTATTAAGGATAAAGTTGTAAAATGTTTATTATGGTTTTACTAAATAAAAACATAACATTCTATTGTTTCATATTCATGCAAATGCTGATTTTAAAGAAGGAAATTAAGGGTTTTACTTTCAAACATTCGGCCATTGTATAATCTTCAATTAAGGTATGTTTTGTAATCGGTTTTTGATAATTTTTACGTTTTTGAGGTCGTTGCTTAATAATCTACAAAGCCCATGTTTTAATTTTGAATTTGGTTGTGTTTTTGAAAAATGCCATTGATGAATCCATGTTATTTTAATGGTTTTTGATGAATTATTGAACGTTATATGGAAATATGTAAGTTTTATAAAGTAATTTTTGATGAAAATGAGTTTTAAGGATTTATTTGAAAATAAATAGAAATCATGTGGCTAGAAATGTGATTAAATGGAAGTTGTATGCTTATAATTACTATATGAATATTCAGTTCTAATAAATTGGGGGATTTATTGTGTAATTTGCTATTTTGTGTTAAAAGGGCTAAATTGTAAAGTGTTGAAAGTATAGGGGCTAATTGGTAAATATGTCAAAACACATGTCTTTGGATTAAATTGAATATGTTGGTGATTAAATAGCTAAATTTGTATTAATATAGATAAAGACGATCAAATCCTGGAACTTGATCGGGGAAAACGAAAGGTAGACGAGTAGAGATCGGGAAATCGAGGTAAGTTCGTATAATTAGAATCAAAATTTTAAATACTTATAATTGTGGTTAAATTGTCATGTGAAGGTATAATACTTTATAGAAATGAAATTTGCCTATTGAATGAATGTACATGAATTGACATGGAAATGTTAAAGATTACAAATCCAAAATGGTTATCGAGTCCCGTTAGAACTGTAGAAGTCGTAGGATACAAGTGGCATGTCACTAGGGCTACAGGGTGGTTCGAGCTCCTGCATTTGTTGCGGACTCACCATAGCTCATGAGCTATATGTTTATCCTTTGGGATTACATGTTTAGTCTTCAGACTTACCGTTCAACCTACGGGCTACCGTTCATCCTTCGGGATCACATGTCCAGCCTTCGGGCTTACCGTTACAAGTTTGAAAGAGCATACATGATGCATTGACAGATTACAGGTTATATGTATATACACTGTGTGTGTATCACCCGAGTATCCCTTGATGTTCTTAAAGGTTCAACGGGTAATTTACGATATATGTTACATGAGAATTTACAACACATATGTACTACATGTTATATGATATATGAAACTTACATGGACTATATGATATGAATTACATGTACAAAGAAATGGACTTATGCTTATGATGTATGATTGTTTCATTCTGTACATGAATGGTTTATAAGATTACATAGACTAACAAGTGTATGCTTGTGAAATAGGCAACTTGAGTATATGAATTGAATTGGCATTGTTAATGTACTTATCTTATTGATTCGTAAGGTTTAAATTTCTATATTATACGGGCTTACTAAGCTTTTAAAGCTTACTCCGTTTACTTTTCCCTTGTTTTATAGATTCGGAAGCTAGCTCAACTTTCGGACGTGTCGGAGATCGCCATCACACTATCCAAATAGCTTTTTGGTACTTTTGGATCTTTGTTTTGAAATGGTCATGGCATGTATACGCTATTTACTAAGTTTATGTCTATGGTTAGCTTGTTAATGACTATAGTATGTTTTGGTACTAATTCAAGCTATGATATATGGCTTGCCTTGTAAATGTTTTGATCAATCTTGAATGCCTTATATGATGGTTTCTATGCTTGAAGTTGATGATGAATGTGATATCATTGATAGAAATGGTAAGTGCAATGATGTGGTTTAATTGGCATTATTAGCTAATGAATTGTGAATATGTTTTGGTATGGAATATTGTGTATTGTTATATGCTTACATGGTGTTGAATGGTTGTTTTGGTTGCCAATTGTTTATGAAATGATATGGTTGTGAAATGTATGTAGGGATGACCCATTTGGGTGGCAAGAATGGCTTAAACCAAGCCTACCTTATGCCACACGGGCAGAGCACACGGGCGTGTGACTCGACTGTGTGAACCCTGCATCTTGAATGCTTTGAACAAATTTTACACACGGCCTAGACACGGGCGTGTCTGGTAGCCGTGTGGCAGTTGACAGTGTTGGCCACAGCCTAGATACACGGGCATGTCTAGTGACCGTGTGGGGTTAGTCAGTTTCAACAACGGGCTGAGTGTTTTGGGCGTGTCTAGTGGGCACGACCGTGTTGGGATGCACGGGCTAGGGACACGGTCGTGTGTCCGTAACTTGAGAAATTTCTAAATGTTTCCCTTATCTTTCACATGTTTGCAATTTGATCCTAAATGAATGTATGTATCGTTACATGAGCTTTAAAGCATGATTGGTGAATGATTATAGAACTATGTTATTGATAGTAAAGTTCAAAATTTTTCTGTTCTGATCTATGTTACAAGTTAGGTAATGCCCCTTACCTATTCCGGTGACGGTTATGAGATAAGGGTGTTACAAAATTCTCTGTATTTTTCGATAGAATGATAATTTCTCAAAAATTGTTCTAATAGATCTACCGGTGCCATCTATTTATAGGAAAAGAAGGTATAACCTTTGTAGAGTTATAGATGTTTATTTTAAATAGAAAAACAACTACTAGGGTTTTCACCCCCTTCATGTTATAGGAGAGATTTTGGGCCTCTCTCACATCGGGTCTAATTATGAATACTTCCTGGGCCTTTTTCACTGAGCACTCTGTAAGGTCATCCAACCTGGTTCAGTTTTTCTATTTCCCAAAAAAAACTTTCTTATCTCCATATTAAATAATTTTCTCACCCCAATTTTACCCCTAGTAAAATTTTAAGGATTTTACCCCTCGATAAAATTTCAAGAAAATTCATTCAATATGTAACAACTCAACATGTTCACTATGGCCAAATAGTTTATTTTCATTTTTGAGCTTCAAAACAACTAAAAACACAAGCTCATTCTTTCATAAATTTTTAAATAATCATATATAGGATTGCAAATTTTCATTTTCATTTTCATTTCCATTTTTGGAAACCTATATTCATTTCCAAATGATTTCATTTCTCCATTTCGGAGAAAACCAAAATCATTCCTGAATTTTCCCATTTCTCTTTTTCTATTCATCCCGTTCATTTCTATTTAAACATGCAATTCATTTCTGATTTCATCGAGCTAACGAAGGGACCAAGTAGACATATGCAGTTGAGGCTCAAATGATTTATAATTAAGTTTTGGCTTTTCACCTATTAATTATAAACTCATTTAGTCTTGAATTCACTCCACTATAGTATCGTGACTGAGCTCTCCTCAATGACATACCATTACAAAAGCAACTACTCAGTACTCATCGAATGACCTTGTCATAAGTGTGTTACCCTTATAGGATATCCTTGATCTCTTTGGAACAATATCCATTCTCCTAATATTATCCTATTTTATCTCATGATAACCATTACATCTTCATGAAAAGTCAACCATTATCAAATAGTGATCAAGTCATCCATCACAAATATGGACGACTCGTGGCCATGTTTACTTTTCGTCAACCATGTAATGCCAATGAGAGAATATCATTTACCCATGTTTTAGGCTATGAATTCCACTGTTGTGAACAACGCTACATACTATAAAAGTCGTACACCCAATGCACCAATTTTCAGTTCCTTATCTATTTGAACTTAGGCTTTTACTTTCATCAAAGTGTATGAGTTACGCATACATAGTTCACCATTCACTCAGGATTTAAGTATGCCACACTATGAACGTCACAAGTGAATAAATCTATAAATAGATTTAGGATCTATTCTAATTGGGCCATGTGCGATGTACTATCAGTCCAGTCAGTCACATTTATGTCTCTATCTTCTAAGAGTCATCTACTCCGATGCCCAAGATAAGGCATCTCCCTGGTTGGACTTTATAGACGACATATTAGTCTTTTAATCAGTTTGCTCATTTTCGATTAGACTATGAAAATGTTTTAGGTCCGTCTACTAATACTAGTTGTCTTTCTGTACTAAAATCTGACCACGTAATACCACTTAGTATTAGTTAACATTGGACAACCAATGAATAACATTTGCTTCCATTTTGATTTGCATGCAAAAACCAAGTGAGGAAAATAATACAAAGTATATTAATCGTAATCAATGAATTTGTTTTATTAACCAGTCTGTTTGAAAAATTACAAGTGTATGTTAATGAAAATACTACACTTAAGGCACCAAATCCAACAGTTTAGACATTCTCAGAAGGAATCCTCATATACTGAAAAATCATCCATAAACACATCTATACCTTCTTCCAACATGTCAACAAAAATAATAGTCATGCATCTCATAAAGGTTATCGAGCATTACATAATCTGAATAACATGCGCTTAAAAGTGTAAGTACCAAAAAGACATGTAAAACTAGTTTTTTCTTGATCATTGGGATGTATGGGGATCTGATGGTGCCTAGAGTATCCGTCAATGAAACAGTAATATTCTCTTCTGGCCAATCTGCCAAGCATCTGATCAATGAAGGGAAGGGGGAAATGACTTTTGTAACACCCCTATCCCGTAACCATCGCCGGAATAGGAAGAGGCGTTACCAGAAACTAGGAATCGGATCAGGATAGAAAAATTTTAAACATTTTCTTGAATAAAGATCTTTAATTTACTAATTACTATACACAATCAAAGTTCGAATTTAAGACTTACACAAGTAAGTTCCATAAGATGCCACATTCGCGTGATTTATATATAAAAGTCATAATATCATTTTTGCTTAGCATCTATCCTATACATGCCATAAGCTAAGTCTAATCACATGATTACCACAATAGTAGATAGTGTGACAAAGTGTTGACAATCCCCGAGCTCGTAGATGGAGTTAAAAATCTATAAAACACAGAAACCAAACAAACAGAGTAAGCTTTCATAAGCTTAGTAAGTCTTAAGTAAAACAAGTAACTTTAATGAATTAAAGACATTTATCTCATAGACAATATCACATAGCTACCACATATACTTCCATAATAATGTCCAAAATAGTTGAATATTCACAAGCACACAATGCACACTTTGCATACAATTTCAAATAACTTCGTATTCATATATCATAGAAAAAGAAAATTTCATATGTGCACATAATATCTCACATTGGCTGAATTTACCATCATTATATATATATATTTGTCACTTATTTACTTATGCATCATATCATACATTAAGATTCTATCCCAATCAAATTCACAATTTGGTACACAATACGTACCTGGCACAATTAAACTCAAACAACAATTTATCATTCAACTTTTCACTTAAGCCATTTTCTAGTTATATTATCTTTTGGCCGAATGCATATTATCAAATGTAACTCATTTAACATGATAATTTCACTTGAATCGAAACTCATATAACATGATTAAATCAATTACTTTCACATAGCATTCACACATAGACCGAATGTATCACGATCACATTTATAGTTCTAACACTCTTTCAAAATTGCATCACTTTATACACTTACAATTCAACCCAAATCAAATTTCAAATACGAGTACATGATACATACCTGGCCAACTTATTGCATTGTACGTATTTATTAGTAATTATTACCGCGAAGTCTCATATTTTTAGACTTTACTCAAATCACTGGCAAGACTTTTAGCCCGAATAAGTTATTAACACAAAGCATGCGGGTCCTTAAACACGGATACAGTTCCAGCACGAAGCCTACGGAGCTCTAATCCGAATACAATCCCAGCATGAAGCCAGCGGGTCCCTAACCCGGATACAATCTCAACACGAAGCCAGCAGGTCTCTAACCCGGATACAATCTCAGTACGAAGCCGGCAGGTCTCTAACCCGGATACAATCTCAGCACAATTCATTTAATATATATTTTTTTACTAAATTTGGCCTCATCAAATATCTAATAATACACACTTTTCACAATTGGTCATTCGGCCACATTGTATACACGTAAACATATGTACATTTCACATTTGCCCATTTGGCCACACCATAAACACAAGCACATATATAAGATAATGTTTTTATCATCACTTGCTAATACATCACATACTTTGCTTTCATTTAAATAACCACTCAGCCATATTACATTTCTAAGTAACCATTTGGCCTCACTATACAAATAAAGATAGCACACATTTTCATAAAGGCCATTTGGATAACTTGCACACATTTAATATTAGCCATTTCAGCCTCACCACACATACATATCTTGTACATCAATTTCATCATAACAAAATTGACTAGGTATACTCGTCATTTACAGCTTATAACCTCACTTTAATATGGATTCGGTACTTTGATTACTAATATTTAATCAATAGCTTATAAGCAACTCAAACAGTTTTATCAATATTTACAACATAATCACAATTTCACTGCAAGCTGTCTTCCTGAGCAATAGTAATTAAATTGTTTGTAACTGGAGCTACGAAACTCCAAATCAAGTGCTGTTAATTTTCCCTAAAAAGAGACTCATATATCTTATATCCACAAAATTTTCAAAATTTTTGGTTTGTCCAATCAATACCAGATTTTTCTTAACTTTTCCCCTATTTTACTATTTGACTATTCTGACCACTCTTCACTACAAATCAAATTTCTCATTGTACAGAATTCAAAATATGTTCTCATTTATCTCATTTGAAACTAGGCTCATTAAGGAGTCTAAGCATATAAATTTTATCTTATAATCATTTTTGTACCGTTTATAATAATTTTCTAAATACAGAATAGGGGCCCTCGAAGCCCTTTTGACTCTGTGCCACACCACTTTAAATATCTCATTATCGGGAATTCATTTGCTTACACGGTTTCTTTTATAAGAAACTAGACTCATTAAGATTTAATTACATATTTTATTCAGCCTCTAATTCAACTCCAACATTTTATGGTGATTTTCTAAAATCACGTTACTGCTGCTGTCTTAAGCAGATTTATTACAATTTACTCTTAAATTTCCAAAGTTCAAACACTTAAGAACTTACAAAAGAATCAAACTCAAGTACTTAAGAATTTACCATTCGGCCCTAGATCATACCATGGCCACATTTTATTTCACAAATTAGCCATTTGGCTCTAGCACATATAATAAGTTCTTAATTTAAAATCTCATTCTTACGAATAGACCATAAAACATTTCTAATTATAATTCTTTCATCTTACCTTCACATTCGGATATAAATATTTCTACGAATAGTATCGATTGATCAAGATACAAAGTAGGTTTAATTACTTAAAGACTTACCTTGATAATTATCGAATGTGAATTTCGGCTATTCAATCAATTTCCCCTTTTCCACGATCTGAATTTGTTTCCTTGACTTCTTGAGCTTTCATTAAACAAATGAAATAGTTCAATTACCCTTTCAATTTATCATTTCAATTTCAGATAATTTCAAATACACAAAGCTTACTGCACTTTCATTTCTTTGATTAATTAAAACTCATGGTAAAATTTATACACATTATGGGACATTATCATTAATCCCATTATCAATATCGAATCAAACTTTCCCCACAATAAGCTACATTCGGCATGATCACATGTTTCACAAAAATTAAATTAAATCTCATCACAAGCCTCAATCGGCCATCTCAAAGAACATCAATTAAATCATACTTTAATATTAAAATAGTATCTCATGTGTACTTGTCCTAATTAACCGAACGTACTTTAGTTCCAAATTTTATCTTTAACAATTTACTAAGCTCCAAACTCAATTATAACTATACACATATCATTTGAAGTAGTTAACATCAATTCACTGTACAATTTAATCATGGCTGAATGCTATATAAGATCATCAAAACACAGTATATATTAACTCACATATTCACATTTCAAAATATCACAAATGGTTCAAGTCATTCTTTAAGAGCATATTCGGCAAATTTACTAAATCCAATTTATTAACAAACCACACCTTCTAACATTTAGTTTAAGATGTCTTAAATTGCAACATAGTCGAGTATCTTCTAGCCCTTGACTCCTCTTTGACACATTTATCTAGCTCCCAATTAACTTAACTATGTATAAACATCATTTAAACATCCAATCTTCAACGCATTATACAATTGAACATAGCTGAATGTGATTTGTTTATTAATCACTCATTGTAAAAAAAATTAACTAGTTTATAATCACTCAAAACCACTTCCCATTGCACAACATCATTTAAAAATGCATTAGTACACTTTTAATCATAACCGAATACATACCTCCTCTCATACTCAAACAATTATACATTCACAACTCAATTTATTTAATTAACACATGATTCTATCAATTCAAGGCTCAAATTAACAAAAACATGCTTTGATTTTAGCCAAAAACAATTTCCTTTCCCAATAATTCTTACACGGCAAATTTCCACTAAAATCTCTTAGAAATAATTTCAACTTATCATTCCTTGACATTGCATTCATTCGGTCATCCAAAGATCAAAATTAACATCCAACAACACCTTCCAAGCATCTATTAAATTTTCACATTTTCTTTTAACCATTTCTCGAATGCTAATTTTTCAACAAATTTCAAAATTTTAGCATGGGCTAAGTAAGGGACTTAACAACTAATTCAAATGTACAAGAATTTCAAGAATCAACATGAATTACATACCTTAATTGAAGTTATAAGATGATCGAATGCCCTTGTTGTTTTTCCCTTCAATTTTTCTTGCTAGTTTCGGCTAAAGAAGAAAGCCATGGAGCCTTTTCCTGTTTTTATCACCATTTTTTTATTTAACATTAATTCATTATTATAAAATTATATTTTATTTTTCTAATATAAACTTCACAAAATGCCAAACCTACATCATCATTACCGTCCACTACCTATAAAGTGGTCAAATTGACATGCAAACCCCTTACAAAGCTAATCATATACAATTTGGCCTCTTCAAATTTTTACCTATCACATTTTTATGGTTTATCAATTGAGTCCCTTTTTTAATAATTTGACATCCAAATATCAAAATTTAAAGCACCAAATTTTCACACATAGCAATTCACATGATAAAACATAGAAAATAATATTTTTAAAAATTTTCTGACTCGGTTTAGTGGTTCCGAAACCACTTTTTCAATTAGGGTCAATTTAGGGCTGTCACAACTTTTTTTACATCATTTAATTTTCGATAATCAATGCATACCCACCATCTAGTTACTGTCCTGGTTGGAATTAACTCATTCGTCTAATTTTCAACGATCGTCAATCCTACTTTCTTTAGGACATACTATGTAGGGCGCACCCATTCACTATCGAAAATTGCATAGGTGATAGCAACATCTAGCCACTTCAGTACTTTTTTTACCACCTCTTTCATGGCTGGATTTAAACGTCACAGCGTCTACCACTGGTTTCTTTCCTTCTTCTAATCTAACCTTGTGTTGACATAGTGTCATATTTATTCCCTTAATATCAGCAATAGTCCATTCGATTGCTTTTTTGTGTGTTTTTAGCATGCTTAATAATGTTCCTTCCTATTATGTGGACAACCTTGCAGCAATTATTGCAGGCAAAGTATTTTGCTATTCCAAGTATCCATATTTCAAATGATTAGGTAAGGTTCCTATTCCAGAATAGATGGTTTGATAATAGAATGGACCATTTTAGTTGTAGTTGGATTTACCTATTCCGGTTGTTGCTTACTTTTACGCCACCAGTCAAGTTAAAGGGTCAATTCATCATTTTCTAGTTCTGGATATTTAATCATTTCCTCTTCTGCCTCATCCTCATTTAGCTCGATTGCTTTCAACATTTCTATTTCTAGGTTATCGGTTACTCCTTCTTGGGACATAAACTCTATTGTCTCAGTAATTTCAATCTTTCAACTCATACCCCATGTATGCTCATTACTACTATCTCTTTCCAATTGGTTGACTATTTTACGACCCATTTTTGACCAAATAATTCCTCTAGCTATAATATCAAATTGTCGTTTATTTTGTCCATCCAACCCATCATAAAAATGTTGCAACTATACTGCAAGGTTAATGCTCCCTCTCGATATTGACCGAGTAATCAATTTAAATCTCTCCTATGCTTGTCCTAATGTCTCAATAACATCTTACTTGAATTTAAATAACTCCTCATATGTGCTAATTACTATAGTCATTAGTACAACTCGTCGTAGGAATTACTATACAAATTCAATCCAGGTAGTAATAATGTCTGGAGGTAGCACATCTAACCAAGCTTTTGCTTGTCCTTCTAAGGCAAATGGAATAAGTAACAATTTGATAACTTCTACTAACACATCAGCGTAAATAATAGTGCTACATAATTGCTCAAACTGTCAGAGGAAACTATGGGGTCCTTATCTTTGTAACTGTTAAACCTGAGAGTTGAAGAAATCCATGTTAGTAATGTAGGGTTTAATTAAAAATAGGGATTCTTTATAACAGGTCGAGCTATGATAGTCTGATTTACGACCAAATCAGAACATTGGTTTCGGGACCACAAATCTGAAGTAGGAAAATTTATTGTGATAATATTTCAAGGTCCATAGTATGATTGAATGCATGTGTGAAAATTTTGTTAAGAAATTTTATCGATAGAGGGTCCAATTTGACTAGTAGGACTAAATTGCAAAATTGCAAAATATATGTTATAGAAGCTTTGGGTTCTTAATTGAAATGAATTTTTAAATTAGACGTCGTTATTTAGTAATTAGACCATTATATCTCATGATGGACAAAAATGGACATGGAAGGGTAAAATTTCAAAGTTATGCATTAAGGGCATTTTAGTCATTTGGCAAATAAAGACAAATTAAACAAATAAAAAGTCTTCATCTTCTTCAATTTCATCCCTTAGTGCTGAATTTGAAGGGTCACCATAGCTAGCGTTTTGGCCAAGCTTTCCAAGCTCGATTGTAAATCCGTTTTAGCCCTGTTTTTAATTATTTTTACGTTTTTGAAATTCTCGTACTCTAATCTATCTTTTTCAAGGATTAATCTGGAGTATTAGCAAAGTTTAAAATTTTACCCATGTTAGACATGCATGTATTTTGATGTCTAATGGTAGAAAATGAATGTTAGTTGTTTGATAAACGACTTTTACTAAGTGATTTTTGGTGAAAATGTCAAAAAGGACCTATGTGTAAAAATAAATGAAATGAGTAGTAAAAGTGTGATTTAATAGAAAACAAGGGCTGGTATGAGTAGGAATATAGTTCGGCTAGGCTTGGGTTTTAAGAAAAATGAATACATTTCATTTTACGAGCCTAGGGACTAAAGCGTAAACAAGTGAAAAGTTAGGGGCAAAAATGTAATTTTACCATAATATGATTTTCAAACTGAATTGGATAATGTGATAATTAAATGAGCTAAATTTGTTATTATAGATCAAGAAAAACGAGGTTCTGACCTAGATCGGTGAAAGGGCAAGATTGTGGACTAAATCGCACTATTAGCTATTTTTGTACCGAGGTAAGCTTATGTGTAAATAATGCATCGTTATATTGTGTTTAAAATTTTAAATTATTGCTTGAATTATATTATTGACCATGTGGTTGAGCTTAATTGTATGAACAAGTTTGATGATAAATCGTTAATTGTGGAAGTCCGGTACAAACCCTAGGAACATTACAGGATACAAAGGTCATAACATTGAGATTATCGAGATGCAATTACATGTAAGACCATATCCGAGATATGGCATCGGTATAGTAGTACGTGTAAGACCATGTCTAGAACATGGCATCGGTACAAGATTTCGTGTAAGACATTGTCTGGGACATGGCATCGATATGAGTTTTTGTGTAAGACCATAGCTGGGCTATTAGCATCGATATTGGATTACATGTAAGACCATATCTGGGATAGTTCAACGAGCCTAATTTAAATGGGAATGAAAGTATATTCAAGGTAAGTAGTACAGGTACGTACAAAGTCCATATGACCATCGAAGGGAAGAATAATGATGAGTTAAGAAATAATGATAAGTGATAAACTGTTGGGCAAGGTTGGGATGGAATGAGTTATGGCTAAGACATTTTATTGATATTCTTATTGTTTCTTATTATATGATTTGTAAGCTATGTAGCTTACTCCCTTTTTCATTCCTTGTTATATAGTGTTACCAAGTTAGCTCGAGGATCAAGGATCGTCGGAGTTTTGAATCACACTATCAACTCTTTCATTTTGGGTATTGATGATCTTAGTATTTTAAAAGTATGGCATGTATAAGGACTTGGTTATTTTGTACATGTGTCATAGTTGATTGGGCCAATGGTGTTGGTTTATATTGGTTAAGTGATTATTTTGTATAAGGCCATTAGAAATTGGCTAATGTTGATTATAAGTTTAATCATATGATGATGCATTTCATAGATGTGGTAAGTTGCATGATTTGGGTTGATAAGTGTGTGATGTTTGAGTGTGATAGATATAGCATGAGAATGATGTGTTAATGTCTTGGTTGTGGACATTTAGTTACTTAATTATGCTATGTTTTGTACCTATGATTTGGTATTTGTGTGTATGTGTAACAGGGTGGCAAATGGCTTGGTAAATAGCCTTGTTTTTGTCCACATGGGTAGACACACGGGCATGTGTCTAGGCCGTGTGTGACACATGGTCTGCCCCACGGGCATGTGTTTAGGCCAGATGCCCCTTGCATCTTGATTTTGAGAAACAGAATGTTCAAAATTGAGCATATAGGCAGGGACACAAGTGTGTGTCTCAGCCGTGTGGACGGTACGGCCTTGAACATAGGCATGTGTCCAGGGCGTGTGAAGTCTACACCTATTTTATGAAAAATATGAAAATTAAATTGACCACACGGCCAAAACACACGGGCGTGTGACTTGGCCGTGTGACTTTCAAATGTTGATGACATCATAAACAGAGAGTTACACGTGTTAAGGACATGGGCGTGTTTGACCACACGGCCTGCCCACACGGGTGTGTCCCATAACCACACGGGCGTGTGACCCTTGTATAGTGGAAAATTTTCTAAGTTTCGTAAAAATTCTTGGCCGTGTGACTTTCAAATGTTGATGACATCATAAACAGAGAGTTACACATGTTAGGGACATGGGCGTGTTTGACCACACGGCCTGCCCACACGGGTGTGTCCCATAACCACACAGGCGTGTGACCCTTGTATAGTGGAAAATTTTCTAAGTATCGTAAAAATTTTCTAAAGTTCTCATTTAGTCCCAAACCGTTTCCAATGTATGTTTTGGGCCTCGTAGGCTCGTTTTAAAGACGTTATGATTGACTGTGAATAGTTTTTAATTTGGATGCAAATTCATGTTCCATAATTGTATGTTTATTCGTGTGATAAGTCCGGTAATGCCTCGTACCCTATTCTGACATTGAATACAGGTAAGGGGTGTTACACGAGCAATTCTAGACTTTAAACAGTTCATGTCAAAAGGTACTGCGCTTAACACCTGCAGCATCTTACTAACTTATGGTTGTCTTACCGCAAATATCCATGACTTCACACGAAGACTATCACCCTTATAAAAAAAGGAAATGTTAGTAAAGAAAAATAAAAACAACTAAAAAATTAAAATCGTATCTATAATTTAAAAAAATCTAATTATTCTATTTAACACAAAAATTAGAACTAATCAACTGGTGTTGCCTCCTTGGCAACGGCGCCAAAACTTGACCACCTCTAGACATACTAATGTCTAGAGAGTAATATAGATTTATCAGTAGGCAGTTGTCACAAGTATACGGGTAAGGTTGTAATATAGATATATATAGCGAAGTATTAGAGTACTCTGAAGATTGTACCCAAGAGAGGTGAAACTAAACTAATCATATCTCTTATATTAACATATCTAATTAGTCATTTAATTATATTATATTACGATGAATCCTATGGTGATGAAAAATCATATTTTATAAAAATAATTAAAATGCATTAAAATAAAGTTGGGAAAATGATTTGTAAACTTTATCAATTCTAAGGATAGAATAGTAACTTGCTTTGATGGTCATAACTAACTTCTATTTTGGGTTCTATTAAATCAAATAGTCATTAACCTAGTAAGATCTCTTGATCTTCCATTAAACTAATGAGTCAGCAAGAACTACTTATCTCTCAACCTCATAGTCCAAACTAGATTGGGGTAAGGTGTTCATGGATAGGCAATACCAATTTTGGGTTTATTCTCAGATAGATTACTTCCTAGGGTTGTCAGGCCTAAGGTTTTAAGTTCTTCCTCTCCCAACTAGCTGATTCACTGAGAAACCCTACATAAGATTTAATTACTCCCACTTCCACTCACTAATCTCCTGTTAAGGGATTAGATCCTCATGGATCTAATAAACATCATCAACTTGATTAAAGAAACAAACATAAATAATAGATCAAAAATAAAGTTTAAGAAGAATCCTGATATATATTGATAATTGTGTGAACAAAAATCCCCAAATCATTGATGAATCCAAAAATCGAGTTCGATGACGAATGAAAATTAAAGCTAGAATGGAATTACAAATGAAAATAAACCTTAGTACAAAAAAAACTAAAGAGAACTACAAAGTAAAACTAAATAAAGTCGTAAACTAAGACTTGAATAAAAATTGCTTATAAAGTGTTTAGAATTGTCTATTTATAGGCTTAAAGTTGCACGTCATCTATTGACCTAATCTGACTGACATTTTTGTGTTAAAGTTTGTTGTGCTGACCAAAACACCCTTGGCTCATTAATTCCTCTTGCCAAGGCGACGTTGCAACACCTTCTGGTTTGTGTAAAAAAACTTATGGCAGTTTACAAGCTTAAGCTAGATTGCAGGGCTGTGTCGTGACACATTCTATCTATGTCGTGACACTAAAGGCAGTTTGCTATTTTTGAGTGCTTTGATCACTATCTTGCAAAATTGACACTCTGTGTTGCAACATCGTGGCCAGTCTCATGTTCTCGTGCATCTGAATAATGTCCTGCACATTTACCGAATTCGTTAGCCTTTCTATAGCCCTATTTTGTCCCATAAGGTCATATAAATGGCTCAAATTACATTTTTTATTATTTCTTAACTAAAGATGAAAACTAAGTAAAAACATAACTAAATTGCTTTTATACAAGCTCCTTCAGTACAGAAAATGGTTTAATCTCCTACAATAAATTGCGACAGATAAATCCTATCAATCTGAATGAATGTAGTCAAGGGTCCCTTTAGTCCTATGCACTACTGAATCAAAATTGACTCGAGTCTGCTTCCCATAAATACAATGTTTGCAAAAATCTAACTATCTAACTGTAGTGCTTGTGAGAAGACCTCTTTTGCTCAAAACAGTCATACCTTTTTCACTCATATGACTGAGTCGCATGTGCCATAATTGGGTTGATTCAAAATCTGTAAAGAGGGAATTTTCACATGTCGTCTCGACCTTGGAAGAGTCTTCTTCATGATGTGGCGACAATCTTGCCTCTACTTTCGTAATTTCTATGAAATCAGACACCTTTGCACCTTACAAAATGTATAGATTGTCGACATTCTGCCCTCTCATCAAAACAAGGGCTCTACGAGATACTTCTAAGTATTTTGACTCAATAACCAACCGTTCAAGTCTATAATACCTAGAGAGACGAGATTCTTCTTTAAATTAGGCACATGCCTGACATTTGACAATGTTTTGATTATCCCGTCATAAGGGTGAGTTATTTTCCATGAGCACAACTCCACATTCAATTAAACTGTATATGGAGAACCAATCCTTAATGGGACACATATGGTAAGAACACCACGAATCCATGATCCACTCAGATGTGAACTTAGACATTTCGGTCGTTGATACCAGCAACAAATCATGAACTTTACCTCAGGTACACTAGCATCAGCTACATCAGCATTTTGCTTCCCTCTCTTGTCATTTTGCCACCTCCCTTATTTTTATTCTGAAGTTTGTAACATTCTGCCTTAATGTGTCCCATCTTTCTGTAATAGCCATATTACTTCTTATAGTTTGTAGATTTCAACCTTGCCCTCGATCTTCTTTGACCTGAATCCTTAGATTGTTTCCTTCCTCTAGTAACCAAAACCAAGGCTTACTCATTTGACATGTTCTTCAAGCCTAACTTGTTGTTGAGTTTATCCTTGCTCAAAAGGTTTTGCTTTACGTGTAACACCCGTAACCCGAATCTATCGCTGAAATAGGGTTACGGAGCATTACCAGAGTTTACAAATCAAACAGCAAAAAAAATGCAGACAATTCATATCATATAACATTCATGTCAAAATCCAATCAAAATCATACATACTTTCCCTTATGCGAGCCCTCGAGACCCAAAATATACATTAGAAACAAATCGGGACTAAATCAGAAACTCAAAGAATTTTTCAGAAACACTTAAAATTTTCAAAACTGCAGGGGTCACACGGCCGTGTGGCCTGGCTGTATGACTCACACGACCGTGTGTCTAGGCCATGTGACTCACACGACCAAGAGACACGCCCGTGTCTTAGGTAGTGTGGGCATTCGAAATAGGGGCACATGGTCGTGTCCCAACCCGTGCCTGTGCTCGTGCCCATGTGAGTATACTAACTTGGGTCACATAGCCAAGCCACACGCCCATGTTCTAAGCCGTGAGAACATACTGACTTGCTAACCTTTACAAGCTACAAAAGACACACGGCCGTATCACCTGGCCATGTGTCACACACGACTGGGACATGCGCCCGTGTCTCTGCCCATGTGGACAAAAATTGGTTATTTTACAAACCATATTTCTCACCCAACAAGGCAAGTACATACTGTAAAAAATGCACATGTATACCAGCCATAGCAAGGCAACAATATCATACATAATCTAGCTTTATACATATAGTATAACCATACTCAACCAATATGCACATTAGCATCTCAAATAACAACTTACAAACATGTATAACCAAGTACTCCATTTGGTCAAAATAAACAACTAACTTCCGATTTGATTTGTATCCATACATACCATAAATCTTACTTACCAAAACACAAACCATTTGGTACCAAAATGCCATTCTTTAACTAATATCAATTAACCAAAATACCTATACATAACAAGGTACCAAATCACCACATATACCACATATCATAAAGCACATATGCCATATGCATATTCAACTATCATTTCATCTTTTATCATTCAAACAAACAAGCCAAACTTTAACCATAATAAGGCTACTCACATACATGCCAAACTTGGTCATTATACCATCAACATATTGAAACTCAACCAAGTCAAATAGCCATTTCAACATTCAAATACATTGGCCAACATTAACCAGAATACCTATACATGCCATTATAACCAAAATCAAAACATCCGAAAGTACTAATAGAACTGATGGATAGTGTGATATAATTCCAACAAGCTTCCAACTCGATCAAGCTTTTGATAATCTGAAAAGTAAAGAAAAACAACTACGTAAGTAATGAATGCTTAATAAGCTCATATAAAATTTAATCATATCAATCCATTTCCAATATGAAATTTATACATATCAAGAATAAATATCGATACCACACGATTCATGAAACCAAATTCAACAACTCACAAAATGAGTAAGTTCACAGCAACACTTATACATATTATCCCTATCATAGTAGGATTTTAAATAACTTTAAATTCTTCCAAATTTCTTTATTTTTATTTGCATTTTATTGCTTTCCACACCCGTTCCATATGCATAACACACAAGTCATAAGCATATCATTTAACCACAGCCACAAGCTAGTGCATTTAAATGTAGCCCTTTTCGAATTAATCACTTGATAAGCCATTTCATAAGAAATTGCATAATTTAAACCTTACCATTTTTTCATGAGTACAAGCATATTTTCATTTGAGCACTTACCATTTCAATACAAGTTATAAGTAAACATAATACCATTCAACCAATAGGTTGACACTTGCCTAAGCATTAAACTACAACACATGTTAGCATACTTGAACAAATTTCATATAAATTCAACATTGATAACCTTATTTTCTTAACATGTCACACTTGAGTTTATTACTCGTTTCAACTTACATAATTTTCATTTATCAACATATCAAAGATATTCATATATGTACATGTCATAATACATATCATTCTCTTATTGTTTCTTCATATACATATATCATCCATTTCAATATATCAATATATCAAGTACCATCATTTCCATGTATTTCATGTATATACTTGTATTAGCTCGTATCGAACTCATATCGTCTCGTAACAAAACATTTCTCGTTGAACCATTTAGAATATCATTGGATACTCAGGTAGTACACAGGAGGTGTACTGAACTGTAATCCGTCAATTTCTATACATGTATGCTCATACAAGCTCTGAATCGGTATGCTCTTACGAGCTGTAAACCGTAAGCTCCTCCGAGCTGCATAACAGTAAGCTCATGCAAGCTGAGTAACAGTAAGCTCATAAGAGTTGAAATAGCTAACCTAATGATATGTCATTTATATCCTACGAATTCCTAATGTTCAAACAGGACTTGGTAATTGTCGTACGTCATTGGATTTACGTTGTTTCATAACACGATAAATTGCATACTAACATATATATATATTGATCTAATCAGAATATAACCACCTATTAGCATTCAATTTAATCAAAATTATACAGAATATAGTTCATATGAACTTACCTGGCTAAATTGCAGAAATACCAAGGTTCAGGGGCATTTTGGTAATTTTCTATTTTTTTGATTTTCCACTTGATCTTGATCTAAATTAATAATTACATTCAATATATTAATTTAGACAGCAAAACAATTCATTTAATGCAATTTGGTCATTTTTGACTTTTTACAAAATTACCCCTAAATTTTACTTTTATTCAATTTAGTCCTTGAGCCCCAAAACATGCAAATTAACCATTTTTACCCAAAATTGATTATAGCCGTATGTTCATGGTATCCATAATAGCCCATTTGTGCAACAATTTCACATTAAATCCTTGTACTTTTATTAATTTAACAAACTAGTCCCTAGTTGACAAAATTCATAAAAAAAACCCTAAACAAAATACTTTTAATTATCAACAAACATTCCAAATTCATCATCTAACATAAAAAATCACCAGATTCATCAATGGAAACATTCAAAATCTTTAACAATTTCAAAATCGAAGGTACGAGCTAGTTGAACCTAGTTGCAATAATCTCAAAAACATAAAAATTATTGAAAACAGAGCTAGATTGAACTTACATGCATCCTATGAAGTTTGGCTGAAACTTGAAGGTTTATCATGGCTTCCTTCTATCTCAAATTCGGCAAAACAATCAAATGTAAAAGATGATATCTTTAAATGTATTTTATTATCATTTAATATGTTTTATTTTAATTAATAAAACATACATATTTTCATAATAAGACAAAGTCCACCGCCCACTCCTATATAATATGGTATATTTACCATATTAGTCCATCTACTTTCATTCATTAAGCCATTTAATCACTCAAATCAAATAGTGATTAAATTTTACATCTTTTATAGTTTAGTCCTTTTTAATTAATTAACCATTGAAATGTTAAAATTTTTCAACGAAATTTTAATACCACCTTAATGACACTCCATAAATATTTATAAAAATATTTACGGATTGATTTATAAAAACGAGGTCCCGATACCTCATTTTCTAAAACCATTTGACCTTAGGTCTTACCACTTGAACTTAATAAATTACTTATAAATCATAATTTATCAAATCAAAAACCTTTTTAAAAATCATATTTAACTCGTAAATTTTAAATAATAATATTTACGAACTTTCTCGATAGATTTGGTGGTCCCGAAACCACTGTTTCCAACACCACTACAAAACAAGCTGTTACATTATGTCCTCAAACAAGAGTCTCTCTCTATCGTAAATCAAGATTTCCCTAAAATTTTTCTACGAAGGGGCAAAGAACAAAGTAATAACATAGCCCAATCTTCGTGGTCTATGTTGGCCTCGACATTCTTCAGGTCATTTGGGAGAGTTATAAATTCACTGGTGTGAGCCCTAATAAATTCACCTTCTGCCATACGAAACGTATATAATTATTGTTTCAATACCAAGCGATTTGCGAGGGATTTTTTCATATAAAGGGCTTTCAATTTCATTCATAAGGCTTCTATCGTCTTCTCCATAAGTACCTTCTACAATATATTATCAGTGAGGCGTAACTAAATTATTGGCAGTACCTTCTCATCAAGCTCCTCCCATTCTATCTAATTTGCATCCGGAGGCTTTTGCCCTTTAACGACCATTTTCAAACTGTTTTAAACCAAACTTGGCTTCATCTGAACTTGTCATCAAATTTGTGATCCCATCAAACTTCTCGATATCATACCTCATTGCCATCTTTGAACAGGTTGTATACAAAAACTAAACCAAGCACTTATACTAGTTTGTTGGGTTAAACTCGAATTAAGCAACGAACATGAACAAAAATGAGAAAAATTGAACGCAAATATTTACGCGAAAAAATCCTTCCAAATAGGATAAAAAACCACGGGAAAAGAAACTTCACTAAACCAGTAAAAACTAAAAGGGGAGTACAAAATGAAGAAATAAACAAACCCAAATCTAAAATAATACAAAGTTCTCTTGAAATTACCACAAACTGTCTCTTAATTTTTTTTTTTTTGTTATTCTAAACTATATAGGGTTGCTAAATGGTCTATTTATAGGCTTAATTTCATGTGAATATATGACTAGAACATCCCTAGAATAATTAGATTTGGACTGGGAAAAGATAATAGAGGTTAACTAGGAGAATAAACCCAGTTAAGTGGGGAACACATCGCCGTGTCGTGGCGTCACGTTCGGTTCAGTGGGATGCCATGCATCGCGTCGTCGAGACAATAGGTTCTTCTTATGAGGATGTCGATGTTGTGTCGTCATGACGTTGGCTCTTCCTCTTCATGATGTCATCATTTGTTTAATTCGAATTGTAGGGCACACTTCACATGATTTATCAATGATTCTTTTATTTTATTTTTCTTTCTAAAGTAACTATTAACAATTCTTAAATCTTAATTAACTTTATTATATCCGTATAAAAGACCATCACAAGTTCAAACAAAATAAAATATATAATTTGTGACACCCCAAACCTGACTGGGATGGACCGGCCCGAATTCGAAGCATTACATTAGCCACCTAAGTGACTTTTCGGCTAACGACCACCCAAGGCACACTTCCACCTTATAACACCTCAATCTTATTTAGATCTAAAATTTTACTGACCTTCTTTTAGTCAAAACTTTGCAATCCTAAAAATTTTAGCTTAAACTGAGTTCGTTTACTATGTCTAATTCAAGTTTTACAATTATAGACTAAATTATAACAAATACAATCTATCAAAATCTTTTTCAAATTACAAATTAAGTGCATTTCTATCAAATTTTACCAATTACGAGACCAATCCTAAATTATTACTAAGTTCCCTTATCATCTAGAGCTCTAATTAGACTAATAAATTTTCAAGACTATATCATAACTTAAACAAATTAGAATACCAATTTAAAAAGACAAAAATTCAAACCCCTCTAGAACCCATACGGTCGTGTCCCCCAGCCCGTGTTCGTGTCGTGAAAAAAATTTTGGCAGATCGCACATGCTCGTGGGGAAATTCCACATGCCTGTGTGTGATAACTCCAATTTCCACACGCCCGTGTGCAACCCCTTACATGCCCATGTGGACAGGCACACTCCCGTGTGAAAACCATTGCACCTATTTTTGCAAAAAACTCATTTTAAAACTCGATTTTACATATTTTAACAACCAATTAACCCGATTTAACTACGATTAATTAACATATATATGCACACAACTTTAATTGAATTTATTGACATTGATTAAGCCTCAATTAAATAGAATTAAGCAATTAATTTTATGCACATCAAACACTGAATAAACCAAACAAGTGGCGTACCTTAGTTGCTAGTAAACCACTCCATGGAAGCTTCATTTAAACAATCGTTAGTATAAATTTCATGCTTCACACACCATGTTATCAATCATCATGTTATCAAGCAACAATACACCGTAAATCAATCAATAATTAAACTCAATCATGCCTCAAATTTATTATAAAACCATTCAAAATAAATGTCCAAAGTCCATTTACAACCAAAATCAATCTAATTCCCTGGAGTTCTACAATGCCCGACTACAGTCTCTAAAATGTGTAATAAAGTCTCTACCAAGCCTAAATCTCTTAAAACTCTCTTGCTTGGCTCCTCAACTCCTCAATCCCGACGAATATCTGCACGAATGTGAGGGTGTGAACTTTAAAAAGCTCAGTGAATGTTAATAAAAATAACAAGTAAATTAACATCCAATTCATGCTTAATTCACAACCAATCATTTACCAATTGTCAGCTAAAAATAATTAAACATGTCAATTCCATAAGCATTTTCAATAACAAAAATCAATCATTCATGGCTTTCAATCATCAATCGATATAGAAACAATCATACATAAATATATTGGCAATCATTTCTCATGGCTTAATTAGGTGATCATACATCGAATAAACGAATCTCCGAACTCCCACAAATATCAAATATAGCCCACCAAGTTGAGCGGGCCAAAGCACGCACTCCCTTATAGTGCCTCAAATAACCCATTGAGTGGAGACTCATGCTCAACACTCTATTATCTACTCCAACAAATCAATCCACCAAGAGCCATATGCTCACAATGTCACAAATAAAGGTGAGTACCCAAAAATCCTACGGTATGCCAACTATATCCAATGGATCCACCATGCATGTTGCCAATATATTCAATCATACATAGCATATAAATCAATCATTAGTGTGCTCAATTTAATGTGACAAGATGCTTATGTGTAACATGTAACATAGCATTTAATATCCAATTAAATCAAGCAATTCATTTGTCAATTTTCCATAATAAATTATCAATTGAAACATCAACATATCATGATCAAAAATTTCAGTACACATGCTTAAAATCATCCTTAAAATTAATTTAATTAAATTGCACAACACCACCCAAAAATTCACTAACCATTTTTTTTTCAATACAAATTTAATTTTTTACACATTTAATACCAATCTTGCAAAATCAACCATTCATCCATAATTAATTAATTTTGTTCAATAATTAAGGTACTAATTAAACATAATTGAGGGTCAATTTATCAAATCGCCCTTAGAAACACTCACCACACAAGTTTATTCTCTCACAACAAGTGACCAACTAGGCAATTTCAAGCTTCAATTCCGGTTATCTTGGTCATCTTCAAGATTCGGAGCTTCAACAGAGATAAAGTAGAAATTACCACTTTTCCAAAACTATATTAAACACAATTTTTAATTAACTATGCTAATCAATATTCACTCTCAAAAATACCTTACCGGATTTGCAACATCAAGTCGAAAACTCGATTTCTCACAAAATTGACCTCTCCAGCCCTCCTAATCACTTCCAAACATCAATATTAAACCAATTACACATAAACTAAGCATCAATTTCACATTTAAATCAATTTCACAAAAATCCGGAAAATTAATTCAAGAAGGTGATGAAATTCGGATTTCTTCAAATTACGTCCCAAATCATGTTTAATCTTGATAAATAAGACCAAAAACCTGTTAATATATCCATTTTGGGTTAGAACATCCATTGATTTGTGGATTTTCTCTCAAAATTCAAAATCCACCATTAAAGCACCTTAAGCTTTTGAAGATGACTTTGATAAAAAAAAAATCCTTTAATTGACTCTCAAATCATGTAAAAATGTTTCTAATCTTCATAAAAACAAGTTTAGAATTGAAGATTACCTTTGATTCACTCTAAATTCGTTGATTGAAAATCTTGATTTAAGAAACTTGAGAAATTTCAGAATATTTTTTGCTACTTTTAAGAATAATTTTGGGTGAATTGAGAGAGTATTTTGAGAAGGAAAATTGTTAGATCTATTCTCTAATGATATATCTTTAAAACCATGCAAAGAAAACGTAATTTATAGCTCTCTAATATAATGTAAATTGTGTGAAAAGTAGGCTAGATGCATTGTTTTTAAAGCTGAAACAACTCACCAGAATTTAAAAATTGGGGAATTTCCCTAATGGTCACTCCCACATTTCCCTTGCTTTACCATTTAATCCTTTCCCTTCAAAATTTCAAATTTTAAGGTTTATTCGCCAAATAAATACTCTAAAATTTTCCTTGTTTTACAATTAAACTCAATATAATTAATAATTAAATTTAGCTCAAATTAACCCCCAATAAAAATTATTTTAAAATTCTTTTTCGACCTAAATTAATTATTTTTACTAATAATTATTTTATTACTTTAAAATTAATTTTCCAAAAATATTTTTATTTTTCCGGATTATTGTTTAAATGATTTTAGATGAAATTAACCTTCTAAATTAAATTATATATTTCTAATTTCACATTCGGAATCCGAAAAATATACCCAAAACTACTAGACCCGGTTTAGGAATATTACATAATTCTATAAAAAAAGTTTCTGAGTTCTCCCCAAAATATAAGTGGAAAATATAATTATATAATAAATATATTTATAAAAATTTGATATAAATAATAAATACAAATATAGTTAAATAGTTAAATATGTTGAGAACTGTAGAGACTTGAGTTAAAATTTTATTATGTGTGTATTTTTCTATTTTTCTATAAAATATATAAAATGATAAAAATGTTTTTAAAATAATATAATTTAATAGTAAAATAAATATATTTTCATCATTATTCAATTAAGTTAGCATCCAATTAACATATAGCATCAACACAATTAAATGTTTAATGTAAAATAGAAATGGATTATAAATCATTTATTATCAATTCTCGACAAATAGTAGTTGCCACAAGATAAGAGCATGATCAACAAAGGAATCGTTTAAAGCCAAAAAAGCAACCATAGCAAATAGTGGTGAAACGCACCCTTAGGATGAGATGTATGGAATTAGGGCAATAGTCACTGCAATGGGTAAGTTTACAAAAGCTCTTTCTCTTTATGCATGGCATTTAGGGGTAAAGCTACTAAGGAAGTACTTAAATTTAGGTATCTCTACTGAAAAATGAATAAATTAATCATTATCTATTAAGTGATTATATGAAATATTAAATCCATATTGAAAAATATTTTTTTATTGGTAAACTATAAAAATGGTCACCCAACTATGTTTTTCGTTCTATTTTAGTTACCCAACTATTAATTTTATCAATTTAGTCACTAAACTTTTCAAAATTAAATATTTAGTCACTTTAAGTTGACATGGGCTTTTTTTATTGGTCTAGTAACAAAATTAGTCCTCTAATATTTACACATTCTATCAATTTGATTATAAACATCAAAAAAATTCAACAAATTTAGCCCTCAGTGTTTACAAAATTTATTTGTTTAGTTCTAATTATAAAAAAAAAAATTTGGCCCTCAACATTTACAAAATCTGTCAATTTAGTCCTAACTCTTTTACTATAATTTATGTTTAACACTAGACCAAACCAATTGATTTGAAACCTATTTGGAATAATTGATTGCATTATTACCCGAACATATAACTTTTTTAATGCCTTTATTTTCTTTTGAATCTTAACATTTTTTTGTGTTTTATCCCAACTTTTTAGAGTTCTTTTGCAAGTGACTTGAAAGAGTGTATTCTTTTTCTTATTTTAACATCTCACATGAGTTAACCAATGGGTTATAAATGACAAAATGAATTTTTAAAAATATATATTTAAAATTTTTAGAGTTAGGACTGAATTGATTGATTTTGTAAATGTTGAGGGCTGAATTTATTGATTTTTTAGAATTAGAACTAAAATGACAAATTTTTTCAACATTGAGGGCTAAATTTGTTGAATTTTTTTTATATTTAGGATCAAAGTGATAGAATTTGTAAATATTATAGGGCAAATTTTGTAACTAGACCAATAAAAAAAGTCCAAATCAGCTCAAAGTGACTAAAAAATAATTTTGAAAAGTATAGGACTAAATCGAAGAAATTAATAGTTGGGTGAACAAAATAAAACAAAACACATAGTTGGGTGACATATTTATAGTTTACCCATAAAAAATAATTTTCACTATGAATTTAATGTTCCACACCATCATTTAACATATAAAATTTAACGGATGAGCTAATTTATACGTTTCAAAATGTATAAGGGTTAATTTATCCATTTATTCAGTAAAGGAGTCGAAATGCAATCCACATATAAATATATGGGCTTCCTTGATACTTTTATCAACACTTAGGTCCTCTTTCTTTGATTCATGCATCAAAGAGCAAAAACAAACTTAAGGAGTTTTAAATAAAAAGAACTTGATATACAAAATTTTAAAAAAAAAGTTTGTAACTTAAATAGGGTCACAAATATTAAAAAGTTTTAAAATATATTAAACTATGACACATTTACTATGTAGATAACATATGTAATAAATATATTTATAAAAAATTAAAAAACCAAATACATGGTAAAGTATGTATTAAAAAAAATACAAACGAATTGGTTGGAGGATAACATCAACTCAATAAACCTTTTAAATGTAATATAGACAAATAGATGAAAAAGTATAAATCTATGTCCGAACAACTATAAAGTAGAATTAAAAACCAATATGAAATACAAATAGGTAAAAATATTAAATATAGCCAAACGAAATCCATACATGACAATTTTTACATAGTGAAACTAAAGGCTCACGTATAATAATATGTACATGGTGGGATTTGAACTTTAGTACCCAAATACCTAAGCATTCATCTTTATTAATAATGCTAAAGTTTGATGGATTTTATAAAAATATTATTTCATTAAAAAAAATGAGTCTAAGTAGATTTGTCTATGGGCCAGGTTCAAAAATTCGTCTGAAAAATGACTTGGACAAAAAATAAGGCTTGTTTTCCAAACGGACCAAGCTTTGGATAAGCTTTTTTTTTTTGCCCAGACTCAACCCAACTCGAATTTGCAAAAAAAAAAAATACTGCTATTTTTTTACTATTTTGCTACTTTTTTTATTGTTTTGCTATCATTTCACTATTATATTACTATTATTTTATTTTTATTGTTTGGATATTGTATAACTCTTGTTCTATTATTAATTTTGCTACTATTTTAGAGGTATTTGCTTGCTAAATTGCACATATCTTAGTGTTATTTAAGTATTCTTTCATTTGTTGAGAAATCTTTATTTTAATATTTTTATTATATTTGATGTATTATATTTTTATAATTTATTTTTATAAAAATTTTAATACAAGCGGGTGGGGCGTTAGTTTTAACATTTTTATCTGGGTAAGGTTTGTACAAAATTTTAGATCCATTTTTTGGGTTGATCCGTGCCTAAATTTTTTACTTATCCGGCCCTGCCTATGAACAACTCTAATTCTAAGTTATAATTAGAAATGTTTATCGACCTAACCCGCCTAACATACTCACTTTTAGCTGAAATTATATTTGGAATTTTTAATTTTGAATGGTTTGGCTTGCCCTTTTTTTAAAAAAAATGGATAAATTACACCAACAGTCACTTAACTTTGGGGTAGTTGACAAAACAGTGACTCAGGTTTCAACTCAGTCATTCAATTTTTGAAAAATAATAAAACAGTTATTAACATTATTGAAAAGTGACAAATCAATCATTCATTAACATTTTCTGTCATAGACTTAATAAGATAGTTGATGTGGTTAGTTAACTTGTCATGTTGGACAAGTAGTCAAAGGGTCAAAAAGAAAAGAAAAGATGATTGGTTCAGGGTAAAAAAAAGAAGAAGAGGAGAAGAAAAAGAAGGGAAAATGGAAAATTACCTATCGGGTATAACTGTCGGTGATGGTGATCGATCGAAAAAGTAGTAGTATTCGAGGGATTGCTTCGGAAATTCATTTTGGCTTTAGTTCACGCAGTGTCATCGCCGTTGTATCCTAAGCTTAAGTCACTTCGTCGGCGGAATCGAAAGTACCTAACCGAACTTAGGTTTTTTTCCATGGATCTCGGATCTCGGATCTCAGCTGCAAATCTACTCCATGGTCTTTTTCAAACACCTCTGTATTTAGGTTCTTCTCTATCAGGGACAACGGTCGCGATGGGACCCCTCCCTCTCCTTATCGAAAAATAACTAGAAAAAAGTTAGATTTTTTTTCGAATCTCACAAAAGGGTTATCCAAAATCAAGTGTATAAGCTCAAAATATTAAATAAATGGTAATAATTGTTATAGAAATACAAAGGGGATTGATGATGAAAAAATCGTGAGAGCCAAAACCCCAAGCAATGCAAGAGCCAAAACCCCTTAGACATCTGTGCAAAAGCTTTGAAAAAGCTGTATCTGGGAACCCACCGGAGGTAACTAGCTTCATTTGGTTCAAGTTCCTAAAAAAAGGAACAGTCCATTTTAGCGTGGACAAGGTTGATGTACTTGATTCTGGTGAATCTAGCTAAATAAGAGCTTGGGTTTTGGGCTAAAAACGATTTAGGGTATGCAAAATTTAGGGTCGTAAATGTGTTGAAATGTTGTTCGAGGTCAAGTCTTTTTGAGTTAGAATCTTTTGCGACCCCAAAGTTAGGGGAGTTGAAGCCTCCCAACATTGTTTTACACACAAAGGATTCAAATGCAAAGCACTTATGGCTTTCTCTTGCAAAAACAACTCCAAGTTTAATGGTTTTAAGAACTGCATCAAGATGGTTATGGTGGGAACCTCGGCAATCATGATGCAGAGGAGGACGTTGGCCATGGAGGCATCAGTGTCATGGAAGCGTAATCGTCTTTTAGTTCCTAGATTTTGACCCTTGGGAATCGCTGGTACGAAGTCCTTCCATTTTCTCTTCTTGTTCTCCTCTTCTTCTTTTCTTCTTGTTCTCTTCTTCTTTTTTTCTCTTGTTCTTCTACTGCCAAACTTCTTAAATGGGGCTGTTTAAATGATAGCCAGCCCACCATTAAATGTCATGTTACTTTTCTGTTATAGATCATGTTACTTTTCCATTACCTCTATAATGGAAATTAGTTAAGAGAACTGTTTTATTATTTTTTAAAAGTTAAAGTAATTGAATTGAAACTTAATTGACTATTTTGTCATGTACCCAAAGTTGAATTACTATTGGTGTAATTTAACCTTTAAAAAAATATGGCAAAATTTAAAGGGAGCTCAGACCTGAATCAAATAGCAGTTAAGTGTGAAGGAGTCAAAGAAGAAAGGCGCGGATTCAGTAACTCGGCCCAAGTGAGTAGCATCAATTAAAATTACAAAGCGTTCAACAAATTTCCAAAAATATCTGTCCCTAATTTTCATCAAATTGTTGCAATTTCAAAGCTCTCAAATCTCAGCTTCTATGGCAGCCGTCACACCACTGCTTTTGCTCCTACTTCTCTCCAGCGCACCATCGTTTTCATCAGGGTACTAATTCCATTTGCATTGCCTTATTGAATTATTTTGAACATTAGAATTTGTTTTTAATTACAAAAATTATCGTAGAATGAATATTTGAATTAGTTCCTCTCGGAAATTTTTATTATGTTTTAATTTAACCATTTGTTTATTTATCTGTTTTTGGAAGGTCTCGAAATGCGTACAACATCAATGGTAGAGTGAAGATTCCCCAAGGTTTAGGTACCCTTAACTTATTACATTTGACTAATTTATACTGATTTTATGCAAAATTATATGATTTATGTGGTAATTTTGTCTGTTTTGGATCTTTGTTGCATTGTAATTAGTTCTTTTGTGACAATGTTTCAACAATTTTACAACGAAAGTACTATATGCATTAAGTTCTGGTTTCTTATGCTGATTTGCAACGTGTAAATAGATGGTGATCTGTTAATGCAAGATGGAACTATGTTTCACATTCTAGGTTTTGATGAAAACATGCAGTTCATCCGATAGCACCTTTGAGCCTCAGTGCAGATTGTACGTTCGAGAAATTGACCTCCATAACCTTTCTTCACCGAGGCATTGTTTTTAGTCTTCGGAAATTAGCACGAACCAACATGGCTAACATTGTTGATGTTCTGATATGTTTGTGATGAGTGATGACTGCTTTTATTTTAATTTAATGCAGAAGGGTGATGAGTTGATTTTGCAGGTCTAGGCACAAAAAGTTATGCTTTGCCCGGAAGAATGTCCAACATCAAAGTTTTACTCAATGGTGGCCAAAACATTACTTTTCTGAGACCTGATGGATACTTTTCATTGTATCCTAACAGTTATCATTCTTATGCATATTGCTTATTGAATATCTATTATCTATTAGTTGTTTACCTTTTCCTTTCCTTGCCCTTTCAATGTTGTTTTCCATAAGTAAACAATGCCTGAAGTCACAACATACCAGCAGGGACTCATTTGATTGAAGTGTCTGCAATCGGCTATTTCTTTTCTCCGGTAAGATCTTATTTCGTATGAGTCTCTTGACTTTTGATCATCAAGTTGTTATGAGGCCTCTTCTTTTTGCCCCTTTAATGTTGGTTTCTTTGAACATAGGTTAGAGTTGATGTTAGTGCTAGAAACCCAGGCAAGGTGCAGGCGGCATTGACAGAAAACAGGAAGGGTCTCAGTGAATTGGTTTTAGAACCATTGAGAGAGGAACAATATTATGAGGTTGAGGAACCTTTTGCTATATTTATGTTTATGTTTCCTTTTGTTTTGAGTTACCATCTATCCTTTTTGCCTAAGCTTTATCCTACTTTTGTTGCAGATTAGGGAACCTTTCTCCATAGTGTCTCTTCTCAAAAGCCCAATGGGTCTCATGGTGGGGTTTATGCTGGCTGTTGCATTCTTAATGCCCAAATTAGTTGAAAACATGGGTAAAGTACTCTTATCACTAGTTCATAAACTTGGTAGATTTCTTAAAGTTCTAGCCTGCTATATGAGTTGATTTGGGTGGAGAGAGCTTTTTTTCCCTATGATCATGGGTTCAACTTTATCATGTGAATGCCTCTACTTATGTTATTTGAACTCTTCATTTTGACACTCATGTTCGACATATGAATATGAGAATATGACCTCCAATGATCCTCCATGGAAAACTTTAGAAAAGTCTAACCATACCCTAGTTAGATAAATACCCGTATTCGACACCTAGAATCTAGTCCGAGTAATGTAGTGAAAAAACTGCCTCTCTCAACGAATGAGAAGAAAGAAGAAAAAGGACTGCTAGAAATGTCGAATTTTACTAATTTGTTGAACATATTATGTGTGTCCAACAGATCCCGAGGAAATGAGGCGAGCTCAAGAGGAAATGAGAAGCCAAGGGGTTCCTTCTTTATCAAGTTTGCTACCAGGAGGTGCGAGGAATTAAGTATTTTGATCATGGACTATCAACTCTTTGGTTGATTAAACTTGAAATGGGGCTTAAAAGCCAAGCTGGATGGTATAATATTCACTGCTTGGCTGCTGAAATATTTGGACGTTTATATCCTTTCTCTTCCTTGGGAGCAACCCTTTATTTTTTTTTTAGTTGTAGATCTATCACGTTCTAGTACTTTTTTAACTTGGTGTTGACATCTATTCATTGCTGTCAAGCTCTAATGTCTTGAAAAAAAAGTCTATTCATTTAGTTATGGACACCATGGTTTTTGTTTGCTGGAGAAATAATATGCAATTCTCGTTTTTGAAAGATCTCTTTGGGGTGAATTGAGCCAAGCAAGTTTGAATATTAACAAATTCGA
Organism: Gossypium stocksii; assembly: GCA_020496765.1. Lineage (NCBI taxonomy): Eukaryota > Viridiplantae > Streptophyta > Magnoliopsida > Malvales > Malvaceae > Gossypium > Gossypium stocksii. The sequence goes on from CM035629.1 coordinate 39,952,720, forward strand.
GCTCCACTCGATCAAACATTTATTTTTAAGCTAAAATTCAAATTGCCAATCATCAAATATTACTTTAGAACATATCCAAATTAATCGAGAATAAAATTTTCTAACTAATTTAAAAGTAAATAAAAATAAGTAATGCAAATTAAATCAAATAAACAATCACTAGCAAAACCTTAAGATTACAATTTCATTCTAACGCCCAAAAGTCAATGATGTCAAAAACGGTAGTTTCGGAACCCTATTTCTGTAAACCAAGTCCGTAAATGTTTATATTTAATATTTAATATTTATGAGACTAGTACAGAAATATTTTAAAGTTTGATCCAATAATTTTGTTGAATTGATAGCTAATTAAAGTACAATAATTAAATTGTAAAAATTTATTGTTATAAATTTTTAATTGAACAAAGGTTTAGGGATTAAAATTGCTATTAACACAAAATCTAAAATGACAAATAAAACAATTTAGAAATGAGTATAGTGCACGGTGGTGTAATGTGTAATTTTATTATTATTAAAATTTATAATTAAAATTTTAAGATGTATAAACTAAACAAATATGGAAAGAAGAAGAATTTATCTTCATCTTCTTCTCACCACCAAAAACACCATAGCCAAAAAATCAAGAATAGGCAATAAGGTTTCAAGTTTCAACAATAAATTGGTTAATGCAATTAAATCTTTTTTCTTGTAATTTCTATATTTTTGAGGTCATGGGAGCTTGAGCTAACTCATGTACCAATTAACAAAACTGTTAAAGTTTCTAAAAGTTTCCATTGTTAATTTCTTGAAGAAATTGGTGTTAATTTGATAGATTTTAAGCCTAGATATGAAAAATGACTAGATTGTAAAGTTTAATTGTTAGTTTTTTCATAAGGACCAAATTGAATAAAGTGTAAAATTGACCTTATAAATAAGAAATGGGAGGCCCCTAATGAGTAATTGTGCAATCAGATTTTAATTCAATGGTCTAAATTGAAAGTTATACTAGTCCCAGTTTTAGGGACTAAATTGAATAGATTGTTAAACATGTATGACTTTGTAATGTGATTTTGATGGAATTTGATATTATATTATTGCTGAATTATTATTCGTTGCTAAAAATGACACAAGACTGTTGAAAGGGAAAGGAAAGGCGAGAGCGGACAATGAGTGATGCGAGCTTTCAGTTTGTATCTCTATGACCCGAGACTAATCTAGTTATTACATATCAATGGCATTTTGCATTATATAATATTAAGGTGAGTTATTAATGGTTATTGAGTTGAAATGCTATGGTTGAAATTGAATATCAAGACAGAGACTAAATTGAATAGAATAGAAAGTTGATTGACTTAACTGATATAGGAAATTAGTATGAAATTGAGTTGAATTATGTTATATTATATAATGAGTTGATATTGAATTGAGAATGATGAGATGTGAATTGAATTATGTTATGAAATTGGAAACTGGTTATTCTATTAACTGTACAGGTCTATATTTTGGTTTATTTGATGATGCACTAACGTGTCAGTATATTTTCTTCGCTATATCCGATGATACACTTACGTGTCAGTATATTTTCTTCGGTATCCAATGATGCACTTATGTGCCAGTATATTTTCTTTGGTACATCCGATGATGCACTTACATGCTAGCATAATTGCTTCGATTTATCCGATGATGCACTATGTGTCAGTATATTTTCTTCGGTATCCAATGATGCACTTATGTGCCAGTATATTTTCTTTGGTACATCCGATGATGCACTTACATGCTAGCATAATTGCTTCGATTTATCCGATGATGCACTATGTGTTCCAGTGTATTTCCTTCGGTTTACTTGATGATGCACTGCGGTGCCAGTTTGAGATGCAAATTAATTAATCCGAGTATACGTCTTGAAAATCCAAGTTAGGTTAATAAGAGCGTATGAATGTGATTTGGCTATAAGGTAGATTGAATATGAAATTAAGTGTTTATGCATATGATTGATTGTATATGATTAAGTATACATTTACAAATGTAGTATATAATTGAATAGGTGTAAGTATAGAAATATGATACGAAATGATAATATTGAAATGTTAAGTAAATTAGCTTACCTAGTGTATATGCATACTTACCCATATATGAACTTATATAAATTACAAATTGAGTTCATATACTTATTGTCATGCTTTTATATTAAATTATCATCACTTGAATCATAAGGTACTACTGAGTTCTATTACTCAGCGTATGGTTTTATTTCTCGTGCGCAAGTTACGTGTAAATCGAGATTTCGAGTATAAACTTTAACATCCAGTCAAGATCCCAGACTCAAAAATATTTGTATAAATTCCTTTTTGTTGGTTACAAGGCATGTACCTAAGTTGAGTCAATTTTAGTATATAACTATATATATACATAAGCATTTTTGGTTTTGAAGGTTTGTGTTTGAATATGGTAAATATATTATAGATTATAAATGGTTTTAAATCTAACTAAATTGTTGTGATATGTCATAATGGTAATGATTTTGATAGAATAGCTAGAAACGTATATGATTTTGTATGAAATGCAATAAGTAGTTAGCATATAGTTGATAAGGTTTTAACTTAGTTTTGGTTGAGGAATTGGTGTGTATAAACTAATGATAGTTGTTGAATATATTGGGAGAATGTAATAAGTATGTGTTTAGAAATGATTTGGAAAATTACAGAATATCCTACTTCAATCTATCGTTCTCATTATTATCTTCGATCAACATTAGACTTCTAATGTAATTAATTACTTTTGAGTTGCAAATTACCTAAACAGTTCTAAAATTATAATAAGCATTTTTTTATGTAAATTAGATATTTTTATAAAGTTGTAATTATAATTATATTAGTAGTTAGAAAAATAACATAAAATAAATTTAAATTAATAAGAATATAACATTTGACATAGAATAGTATGAGAAAGTGAATAAACTAAATAAATGTGTGATGAAAGAATATAATAAATTTATCTCATCATTGATTAAAATGATATTTCATCTTTCTCCGATGACATTATCATTTGAATATGACTTGAAAATTTCTATTCGAAAAACCAATATTTTAATTCTCCATTATTTCTTAGACACTTCAAACTTATTAATACTAATAGTCTCTATTTTTTGTTAATGTTTTTTTGATGTTATTTGTTGGAAAATATTTAAATATTGAATGTTATATATAATAATAAGTTTTAATTTCAATTGAAATATAATTGTAACACTAATTAAATAATAATTAATTTAAAATAATATATACTATTAATAATTAATTAATACACATCTAGGTCAAACCAATAAAATCTATGCAAAAAAATAAGTAAAAATATTATTGATATGATTTTATCTATTATTAATAAGTAGTTAATATTACTTATTCTTAATACATTGAATTTGATTTCAACTCAATTATACAGTTGAATAAAAACTCTATTATTTAAAAAATAAAAATTTATTTTTATATAATGTCAATTTTGTAATATAATGAACAATAAATGGTATCATCGTCGATTTAAAAGTTTCACTAGACTCATACTTTTATATATATTATAAGATTATAGACGATATTTCAATTTAATTTAAAATAATATATTTATCTATACTATTATTTAAACTCTTAATTAAGTTGGTATCGCACTCAATTGAGTCACCCACTTGGCTAGTAAGTTACAAGAATTCCCCTCCATAATTAAAATAAGTAAACACTTAAGTGATGAAAACAATTGTTGAATTGGAAAGGTGATTTAAAAACTAAATAACTTAACTAAGAAAATAAAAACTAAAATATTCCAATGCGTGAAAGATGGTTTTAAATCAATATGACATGAATGTGTTAGATCAATTACATTCTTTAACTTAGAATTACTAAAACTATGTTTGTATTGTTACGGATAATTTCATTGCAACTTGGTATTTTGTTAAGTAATGCACATACATACATACTAAACCAATTAATCTCTTGAACATATTCCAATGTCAATTCAAACAATTAATTAATTTTCATAAGCAAGTATAAGATTAAGTGAAGTAATAACATATTCCTATATTGAAACAATTTAATCACAATAATCTTGCAAGTTATGCAAGGCTAATGTACCGTTTAATACCGTCACTAATTTAACCTTCAGCTACATTGAAAGATTAAACATGCACCAATTAAATATTGTGTCAGTTAATTATAATTTCAATCTGATTAATAATTAATTCATTCATTACCTTACAATTTATAATTCAAGTATAACATAAGTATGGTTTTATTTAATTGAACAATTTACCAAGGCCTATAACAACACAAACATGGTTTTGATAATTTAAGCGAATAGAATACAATCAATCTAAGACAAATTAAATTTAATTCATTTTAATTAAATCAAGAATAACAACACAACAAATATTCATGTTCATAATCACAACATAAACGAGAAAAAATTAAAGAGAATGAACTAGAAAACAAATCCTGGTGTTTCTCCGAAGTCAAACTAGTGTGCTCCTCTTTTTCTCTGCTCGTTCTGTTGATTCAAGGCATACATAAACACTTGAATGTTGCTACTCCAAGGGGGATGCAAGCTGTCTTTCAAGAGGGAAAATTGGCAAGGGAAGAAAACAAAGAAAATAGGAAGACAGAAAGAAATGGAAGAGAAAAATGTGAGGAATGTATGGGATGTAAGTTGTATGAAATGAGGAAGGGAAAAAGGGGTATTTATAGGTGGGAATGACTGCTAAAAATAGCAAAGAAATACTAGCCACTCCCTCTCCCTTGGCCGGCCATGCTTGGTGCAAGTTTGAATGATTTAAACTTGCTATTTTTAGTTTGGGGCTAAAATTAGAAGGCACGAAAAGATGAGGGGTTTGAAAGGAATTAAGGAGAACTTCAAGGGTTGTTTTTGTAACACCCTATACCCCTGTCCGTCGCCGGAAAGGGATATCGGGGTATTACAAAACTAAACGTAACTTACCGAATTTCATAGATACATATCAGGCATAGATTCGATGGTACATTTTATTACGATTAATGATTTACTTAAATTTCTATTTCTGAACAATCTGCCTTTCAAATGCTTCAACTAATGCAATCCCTATTACAATCGATCACTATAGGAGTACTAACATATTTACAAAGTGACTACTTACCAATAGGTATGATAGAATCTCTAAGTGCAATTGAATTTCTTAGGTAGTAAGCAATCCTATTCGCATTAAAGTAACAATTCGCACAACATTTTATCAAAAACATATACTCAACTTAGAGATTAAACAAGCCATTTTCGCATGGCTAGGATAACTACAACACAAAATATAATTCGGTTTAACGAAAGGAGATTAGCCTATACATGCCATTGTTCTCAAAATTTACTATCGAAAATACCAAAATAACGACGATAGTGTAGGTGATTAAAGCTCCAATCCCCGAGTCCGTAGCTTCAAAAGGAGATCTATAAAACAGAGGAACAAAATAAACAGAGTAAGCATTTATATGCTTAGTAAGTTTTAAGCAATATAAACAGGTAAACATATCAAGTATAAAAATAGCCATTTGCAATTTCATTTCAAGTTTTCTTTGGGTATATCACCCCTTAGCCGAACATATATACCTTCTTATAAAACTCAACAAGCAGCTAAACTTTCACTCGAAAGTGAGCACATATAACAAAGGCATATTACACAATTTCACATAACTTTTCACATTGACCAATTGTACTATAACCATATTATTAGTCACATACCATACTCACATATGCAATCGTATACTGACCTTATGGTTTGGTCCAAACCAAGCTTGTATATAGGATTAGGGTACATACCTGTATAGCTTAGCGCTTTAGGCGCATTCATTAGCAATCGCTACTACAAAATCTTTTAGTTTTAGATTTTACTCGGATCATCATCGAGATCTTTAGCTTGGATAAAACTCCACTCAAAGCCAGCGGATCATAATCCGGATATAATCTTCGCACATAGCCATCAGGCCATTGCCCGGACATAATCTCCCTATATAGTCATCAGGTATTTGAGCCCGGATATAATCTCCACATATAGTCATCGGATATTTAAGCCCGGATTTGCATCACTGAGTCTCATACATATTCATTCACATATTACCCGATTTCACATAGCACAAAACACATGTGTAATTCAATCAATTCATTCACATACTAACATATAACATGCCCCTTGACTTTATGTCATAAATGTCATGCAAAACTCATACATGTATACTCCATTTACTAGACTTTCGGCTCAATAAGCGAACATACATGAGCAATACATTTCAAACCCCTATCTTAATTTCTTTCTCTATTAGCCAATCGGCTACATAACATGTCTAAGGTTTCTTTCTCATTAACCTTATTATGGTAAGGACAAGGGGACATCATTCATTTATCGTACAAGTATATCATGGCATTTAGAATTAAATACCAAATTCAATTACTCAAAACTTACCTTGAACTTTCCCGAGCAATTATGAGTTGGCTATTCGACCACTTTAGCCTTCCCTTTATCCGAACTTGTCCCTCTATGCTCTTGAGCTAAATAAAATATTTAATTTTATTAATCCTTATTCAAACATCTCAATTAATCATTTTCACTTATGGTCAAATAAGAAATGCATATACTTCTCATAGCAAACACACACACATTCGGCCAATCACATATATATCACAAGTCACTACAAGCTGACTTCCTGAGCAATATTCACTAAATTATTCATAACTGGAGCTACGAAACTCCAAATGAAGTGCCGTTAATTTTCCCTGAAAATAGACTCATATATCTTCTATCCATAAAATTTTCAGAATTTTTGGTTTGGCCAATCAATACCAGAATTTTCTTAAAGTTTCCCCTATTTCCCTGTTTGACTATACTGACCACTCTTCACTACGAATCAAATTTCTCTTTGTACAGAATTCATAATATGTCCTTGCCTATTTTATTTGAAACTAGACTCATTAAGGAGTCTAAGCATATAAATTTTATCTTATAACAATTTTTATACAATTTATAGTGATTTTCTAAAAACAGAACAGGGGATTTCGGAGTCATTCTGACACTGTCTCACATAACTTTAAATATCTCTCTATAGGAAATTCCTTTGCTTATAAGGTTTCTTTTATAAGAAACTAGACTCATTAAGCTTTAATTACATAATTTATTCAGCCTCTAATTCAGCACCCACAATTTATGGTGATTTTTCCAAAACACGTTACTGCTGCTATACCAAGCAGATTTATACAAATTCACTCTTTAAAGTTCTTATTCACATATTTAAAACATAACATCATATATGGCATCATTTAGAAAAGTCACTGACCTTAGCATATAAACATAATTCACTCTTCTCACATACCCTTTTTGCACTTCAACTATAGTGTACTTAGCTAAATCAACTCATTAGACCTAAATCAAGGTAATATAACCGACCTTTAAAACATAACTAACACCAATTCATTCATTTTAAAACCTTCTCTCCATAATGCCGAATGCCATCATCTACTAATCACACGCACTCTTTTTGATTTAATGTTCATTCATGTATGACCTATAGTTCTCTCGGCCATTCAACATTCAAGGTCATATAAATTACATGCCAAGTTTTCCTTAGTTGAAAACATACACAAGTACATAATGCACATTAACACTTCATTTTGACAACTCACCACTCAATTTGCACAATAGATATATCATTAACTAACCCTCTAAACCAAATTCATTTGTTCCAATGGACATAGCCAAATGTCCATTCTAGCTTAATAAATCGCACAATGAATCATAACCAACTCAAATTTCATCCTTATTTTCTCTTATAGCTATTTCATAGTAATTAAATAAAAACATATCAAATTTCTTAGCCACCTTCCCTATTTCAATTTTGGCAATTGTATAAACTCATACTAGCAATTCAATTATAAAATTCCACAATTAAGCATAAGTTTCATACCTCCCTCTAATTGCCGAATTCAACCTACATATTCCTTACAAAACTTCCAAAACACCAATTCAAATTACTCAAAGAGATTCTTTGCCGATTACACCTTCTTCAATAAACCAACCATTAATCCCATTTTTACTCAATTCAACATTCGGTAACCATGTGTTCACATACAAATAATTTAACTATCAATTTCTAATGTTAAAAACAATTTCTATATTTCACTATATTAGCCGATTATAAATTAAACACTTAAGCCACACAAAACTTCAATTCTTTCAAATTTGAGCTCACAAATTTCAATTCACCTAAGCTTTAACATCATAGAGTCCATTAAAACTCCATTTATCAATTTCTATTTCAAAGACATAATGCACCAACATGACCGAATACTTCATGAACACAAAAATTTTCATATAGGTCTTGTTGTGAGATTCAAAACCAACCAAATTACACAAAGAAATCCAAAGAAATGCATGAAACCTTACCTTAATTTGATGCCCTCACTAGCCGAATGCCTTAAGCTTCAAAAGCTTTCTTTCTTTCTCAATTCACGGCAATGAGGAAGAAGATAATCTAACTTTGTTCTTTTCTCCCAATTTCATAATATTAAATTAACTTTTATCTCATGCACTTAATTTATCTTATTTTATTTATTAAAATACAAAATGAAACAACCAAAACATCATCATTATGGTTGGTTGGCCGGCCACTAAAGGAAAAAAAAGAAATTTGACATGCAAGGCCATCATTTTACTTGCATGCACTTTTTAATCATCACACAATTAACTAGCAAAATTTCAAAGTTCATAATTAAGCCCTTTTAGGTGAAATTCATAATTATAAAGCTAAATTAAAGCACCCAAAATGTCACACATGAATTGACACATGCAATGGGCATCAAAATAATTATTAAATTATTTTTGTGCCTCGGTTTTGTGGTCCCGAAACCACATTCTGATTAGGGTCGTTTTAAGGCTGTCATAGTTTTACAATTAATAAAATCAGCTAAATAAGATGATTGGGCCAACTTATATGGACAGCTTGGGCCTTCAAATCCCTTCGTAGATCGATCCTCTTCTTAACACAATTTGGGCCCATTTTCTTTTTCAGGCTTATAACTAATTTTTAACCCAATTAATGTTGGACCAAAATTAATTATAAGATATCTTCGATACATGTTTTTGGACCATTCATGGCTGGAAAATTGTTTAACCATGCTCTTGTTTCACTTGATACAAAAATTGCACCAACAATTTAAGCCTTTTGAGGTGATTGTTAAGCCGATTTTCACCCTTTGTGCAAAATTGTTGAAAATAAATCAATTTTGTGTAAATTCATTATAAAAATAATTAAAATTCAATATGTTAATAATTTGAGTGCAAATTAATTAGTTTATAATTAAAGTATGAATTTTGACAAAAAATTACTATGAAACTTATTGAGTTGAAGCTCAAAAGGTGTTGAAAAAGTCTATATAATTTTGTGTTTCCATCTACTCTAAGAACAAAGTTGATCATGAGGAACATTTTAAAATTGTACTGAGAACTTTGTGTGATGATCAGTTGTATGCTAAGTTCAATAAATGTGAATTTTTGGCTAAGAGAAGTACATTTTATGGGCCATGTAGTCTTTGTTGAAGGTATTAAAGTAGACCATGATAAAGTTAAAGTAGTACTTGAGTGGAATCCGCTCAAAAATGTATCTGAATTTTGTAGTTTTTTTGGGCTAGCAAGTTATTACAAATGATTTGTGAAAAGTTTTTCAATGATTACAATACCTCTTACTCACCTGTTGAAAAAGAAAGAAAAGTTTTCAAGAAGTTGAAGGACGTTCTAACTAAAACTCCAATATTAGCACAGCCAGAGTTTGGTGTAGAATATACGATTTTTTACAAATGCATCTTTGAATGGACTTGGTTGTGTACTTATGCAGAAAAGCAAGGTTATAGATTATGCATCACGCCAACTTAAACCTTATAAGAAGAATCATCCCACTCATGATTTGGGATTAGCAGTTGCGGTATTAGCATTGAAGATATGGAGACACTATTTGTATGGTGAAAAGTGTCATGTATTCTATGATTAAAAAAGTTTAAAGTACTTGATGACACAAAAAGGTCTAAACCTTCGACAAATATGTTGGATGGAATTGTTGAAGGACTATGATTTGGCCATTGAGTATCATCCTGGTAAAACAAATGTTGTGGCTGATGTTTTAAGTAGGAAAACTGTAACAGCCTGATTTTGGGCCTAGTTGGAACAGTGATTTCGAAACCACTAATCTGAGGTAGGAGAAATTATTTTTAATATCATTTTATGTGTTATAGCATGATTACATGAGTGCATGAAAATTTTGGTGAATTAATTTTAGCGATTACTTGCTTAATTTCGAAAAAAAGACTAAATCGCATAAAGGGCAAAAGTTTTGTTTTACTAGCAAATGGTGTTAATTAGCTATGGATCATAATGTAGAGGTCTTTAATGGGCAAATAAGCCAATATTAGGGTGATGGCCGGCCATAGAGACAAAGAATATTGAAAAGTCAAAATTAGGTGAAGTTGGTGACTTATTTTGACTAGAAATAAAATAAAACAAAACAAAAGGCTTCATCTTTTTACCATTCATCTTCTCCACCAAAAATATCATCAAGAAAGGGTTTTTTGAAGCTTGAAACTTTCAGTCATTAAGTTCTCTCATAAATAAGTGATTTTGATGACTTTTCTTGATAATTTTTGTACTTTTGGGACTCTTGTAGCTTAATTTAGCTAATGGAGGGACTATTTTTCAATAAGGTTGAAAGTTTAGTGTTTTTCCATGAGATTATTTATGTTTTTTTCTGAAATTTTATGGAAGAAAATGAATCTTGGTTGTTTAATAAACAACTTTTGTTAAATGATTTTCATGAAAATACCTAAAATGGGTCATTTTGTAAAAGTTGTAAAATAGGTGGTAAATGTGTGAAATAATCAAAAATGTGGGCTGCTATAAGCATGAAAAAGGTTCAGCTATGCATGCGTAGTAAAGAAATTGAACACATTTTATTTTACGAGCCTAGAGGCAAAATTGTAAATATGTGAAACTTTAGGGGCAAAAATGTAAAATTGCCAAAGTTTGATTTTTGGACCGATTTGAAAATTGTGAACATTAAATAAGTATTATTTGATATGTTAGATCAGGAAAAGCAAAATTCGAGCTTAGATCAAAGAAGAACAAGGTTATGGACTAAGTTGGAATAATTAGCCGCTTTTGCATTCGAGGTAAGTTGTGTGTAAATAATGCAACTATATTTTCATTTGGCATTGATTAATTGATATAGCATAAAATGTTTGAATGTGGATTATGAATATACATGATGAGATTGATGTGGTAAAACCTGGGTAAACATTAGGAATAGATCGGATATTCATGCCATGACATTAGGGTGTTACGAGAGCTAGTGTAAGACCATGTCTGGGACATGGCATCAGCCTCGACATGTGAGCCAGTGTAAGACCATGTCTGGGACATGGCATCGGCCTTGATATGTGTCAGTGTAAAACCATGTCTAGACATAGCATCGACACCAATAGATGAGAGCTAGTGTAAGACCATGTCTGGGACATGGCATCGGCCTCGATGTATGAGAGTTAGTGTAAGACCATGTCTAGGACATGGCATCGACCTTGATATGAAAGCTAGCATAAGACCATGTTTGGGACATGGCATCGGCCTCTGTATCATTGTAAGACTACATCTGGGACATCGCATCGACACCGATATGCTTGAGCCAATGTAAGACCATGTCTGGGGCATGGCATCGGCGTCTTACCCTATGCTTGAGGCTCATCAAATATCCTTTAATATTCCAAATGGTTCAATGGGTAATTTAGAGTTTATGTTAAAGATGTAAGAAGACTAGAGTTGTGTTACGAGTTGATACATGTACATGTATGTGTACACTCATGAGTAATGTGCTCAGTATGTGATCAAATTTAGGTAAGAATATAAACGAGTAAGTTACGCCTATGAGAATGATCTTGTGATGACCTTGTGATTATAGGTCAATACTTATGATATATACATGCGGGATGAATTTGATTGATAATCATGTATGAGGCTTTTAGGCCAAATTAAATTGAGAAATGATATGTTCAATTCTTTTTTGGTGATGTATGGGTTAAACTGGCCAATGAATGGCATGTAAATATTTTAACAGCTAGTTATGGATATGTTTTGATAATATGTATGTTTGAATGGAAGTTAAAACAAAGAAAACATGGAAGAATAAAATTAGTAATAAAATAGTTTTGAATATTAACAGTTACGTGACTTTGAAAAGTCACTAAAAATAATGGAAACTAAATTAGAGGCTGAATAAGATATGGAATTAAAGCTTATTAAGTCTATTTTCATATAAAATAAACTGTGCGAGCAAAAGAGTTACATATTATGAGATATTTGAATTTTTATGAGACAGAGTCAGAATGATTTTGGAATTCCTTATTCTAACTTGGGAAAAATCACTATAAATTGTAAAAAAAAAATTATGGGTTATAATTTATATGCTTGAAATACTTAATGGGTCTATTTTCAAAAGAAATAAACATAAATACTATTTGAATCATGTACAAGAAAATAATTAATTTTTAGTGAAGAGAGGTCGGAACTATCAGACAGTGAAATAGGAGAGACTTTAAAAAATAAACTATACAAACCAAAAATTCTGAAAATTTTATGGTAAGAAGATATGTGAGTCTAGTTTCAGGAAAAATTACAGATCTTAATTTGGAGTTTCATAGCTCAAGATATAAATAATTTAGCAACTATGACTCAAGCAGACAGCTTGAGATGAAAATGAGTGAATAGTGGAATTATATGTAATTATGATAGTATTATCTTGAGAACACATTGTGAAGAGTGATAAAAGCATATTACTTAATTGCTTATTATTTACATGCCAACTTACTAAGTTATAAAGTTTACTCCCTCCCTTCCATTTCTCTTAGTGTTGTCAGGTTGGCTCGAGGTTGGAGATCGTCGAATGCAGCATCACACTATCAAATTGTCAATTTGGGGTATTGATAAATCTTAAGTGCTTTCGAGTGAGTGGCATGTATAGAGACTTAGTTATTGGTGATATGTATTCTTATGATTCAGTCAAGTGTATTGGTTATATTGTTTCATTGTATATGGCCATGAGATGTGGCTCATATCGATTATGAGTATGTAAGCCTGTTGATGCATGCATGTAGAAATGCTTTGATGTAGTTAAGTGCATACATGTGCCAAGATCTTATGTGATATGATCATGTTTGTTTGTCATGAATGGTTAGTATTATATTATATGTGTTAATGATTAAGTTGAAAATAATTGAGGGTATGACATGTACCTATGAAATGTATAAGAGTGTAAAAGATTAAGAGCAACAAAAAGGCTCAAAAAATAGCCTAAGTATTGGCCACACAGGCATAGCACGACCTTGTATCTCAACCGTGTAAAGGACACGATCGTGTGTCTCAGCCGTGTGGAGGACACGACCTAGCACACGGGCGTGTGACTTGGCCGTGTGACCCTAAATTAGTTAATGATGTCATAAATAGAGAGTTACACAGGTTGAAGACACAGGCGTGTCCCAAGCCACACGAGCGTGTGTGACCACACAGCCTACCCACACAAGCGTGTTACCCTGTTTACATGAGAAATTTTCTAAGTGTTGGGAAATTTTTGAAAGATCTCGGTTTGGTCCCGAATCACCCCCAAAGTATGTTTAGAGCCTCATAGGCTCGTTTAAGGGACAATGTTGTATGTATGAAAATTTTTAAATTTGAGTGAAAAACTATGTCCCGATTTTGAATGTTTGTACGGGTTTAAGTCCGGTAACGCCTCGTACCCTATTCCGGTGTCAAATACAGGTAAGGGGTATTACAAAAACAGTGGCAGCACTAACATCACTACGAGCAAAGAGTAAATATGGTTAATGATAGATCAACATTGGCAGAGTTAACTGTTAAGCCAATGTTTTTTTCTCAGATTCTGGATGAGTAGATAAAAAATGCACATTAAGATTTGTATAAGCAATAAATGATGTTTGGCAAAGCAACAAATTTTAGTCTAAGTAAGGATAATGAATTGAGATTCATGGGAAGAATGTTTGTTCCAGTTGAAAATAATTTGAGGAATGATTTATTGAAAGAACTCATTAGGGACCCTTCTCACTCCATCTAGGGAGTATCAAGATGTATAGAGATCTAAAAAGCTTATATTGGTGGAATGGGATGAAAAGAGAAATTGTAGAGTATGTTTCAACTTGTCTAACATGTCAAAGAGTTAAAGCAAAGCATCAGGTTCCCTCGGGTAAGTTGTATCCTCTAGAGATACCAAAGTGGAAGTGGGATAGAATCACCATAGATTTTGTATCAGAGTTACCTTTCAGTCTTTCAAAGAAAAATTTAGTTTGGTTAATAGTTGGTTGGCTTACTAAGTTAGCTTATTTTTTGCCAATGAACACTACTTATTCTCTAGAAAGGTTAGCTTAACTTTACATTTTTGAGATAATACATCTATATGGAATTCCATCTTCTATAGTTTTGACAAAGATTCAAGATTTACTTCAAGATTCTGAAAGCAACGGGATCATTGGAAAGTAAGTTACAATTCAGTACTGCGTTTCATCCTTAGACAGATGGTCAATCTGGACGAGTTATTCAAGTTTTGGAGGATACGTTAAGAAGCTGTATAATTGATTTTAGGTTAAACTAGGAAAGGTATGTTATTTTGGTTGAATTTGCTTACAACAATAGTTATCATGCCAGTTTGAAAATATCTCTGTTTGAAGCTCTATATGGTAGAAGATGTAGAACGTCTACATGTTGGATAGAATTCAGTGAAAGAAAATTAGTAGGTCCTGAATTAGTACATGAAACAAAAGAAAAAGTCTTAGAGCAACATAGGATAGTCAAAAGCTATATAGGATAGTCATTTAAAAGCTACATAGGATAGTCAAAAAGCCTATGCTGGTCTGAAAAGAAAAGAGATTTCATTTGAAGTTGGTGATAAAGTACTTTTAAAGGTTTCTCACTGGAAGAAGATTATCAGGTTTGGTTAAAAGGGAAAATTGAGTTCATGATTTGTAGAGCCATATGAAGTCTTAGAGCAAGTTGGACCAACGGTTTATAAATTAATGTTGCCTCCAGAATTGTCAAAGATTCACAATGTGTTTAATGTGTCTATGCTGAAAATATATAGATCAAATACAAATCATATTGTACAAATTAAAGAGTTAGAGGTAGAACCAAATCTATCTTATGAAGAAGAGCCCATTTGCATTCTGGCAAGATAAGTAAAAGAGCTAATAAATAAAAGGATTTTATTAATGAAAGTATTATGGAGAAATCATAATACAGAAGAAGCTACTTGGGAAAGAGAAAGTATAATGATAGAGAAGTATCATTAGTTGTTCACAGGTACAAATTTCAAGGGCAAAATTTTCTAAGTATTATAACAGCCCTTCCAGCGAATTCTCTATATCTGGTTACTGTTTAATGTGTTTTTGCAAAATAAGGATAGATGAGAGTAAGTAATGTGTTGTTTTGACTAAGTATAGGATTTTATGTGTATGTGTCATTTGATGAACTATTTGTTTTAGCGTGGTCTGAAGTTGGCGGACTCTTTTATTAAGTATCCACCCAACTCAAATATTTTGGCAAACTCAATAAGTTCGTAGTTGTTAGATTTGTTTATTACTTAAGTTTGGTAATTTGACTAGTTAAGTTGAGACATAGTTAAAATGAAACTAGACTACTGTTGATGATAAAACTTAAATTAAATTAAGAGTATTTAATCACGGGAATTAAAATAGTTAATGGATTTATCTCATTTTCCCACTAATCCTTGTCTTTAAAATTAAGTATATAAGGTCAAGCAATGGTCTTTCTGAACACTTTTACGATTTCATATTCTTTCTAGATTTTCTTTGAAAAACTCTTTCAAAACTTAAGTTCAGAAAAAAAAACCTAATTGGAGTAACGTTTGCAATGATCAACTAACTAATACGTTAATGCTAGTTTACTGGTAATTACTGATGAACCCTAGGCTATTCTTTAATTCATTTACGTGTGCTTCGTTCTGCATGCTTAAGAGTTAAAATGATATGTGAGGAAGGAAACTTCCTGATTCTGTATAAGTGTTGTTGATAGAATGATGATCTGATATGTTGAATATCTTCATTTTAGCTCAAGAAGATAACGAATGTCCAAGTGAATAGAGTAAGGGACCTGCTTTATAAACTTGTGTTAGAGTTTTTGGTGAGTTCCTTCTTACTTCCATGTGTTGTAACTTTGTTATTTTATATTACGTATAAGGTATGTGTTTTTCCTTTATAAAGGATGAAAAGTAAGTGTGTGTGTGTGTGTGTGTGTGTGTGTGTGTGTGTGTGTGTATGTGTGTGTGTGTGTGTGTGTGTGTAATGAATGAAAGTTGTTATGTGGATAATGGTTATCTAAATTCGTCAGTTTAAATGCAGTGTGTTTATGATATGAAGTAAATGCCACTCTTCACGTTCAAGCCACTACCATCTTCTACTGTTATGTATGAACTGATATGATTTGATATGTGAATGAGGAGATATGGAGATATGCTTGTGTAGCCTCCGGTAGGGAAGATATATTGCAAATCGGATTGGCAAATCATGATAAAACATGTTGTTCAAAATGAAGATTATATGAGGAGATAAGGGGGAAAGAATGAATGTGAATAAGTCTAAAAGATATGCTTCTGATTCTGAATTCTGAGTACGTGGTTGACATGAAGATGGATTTGTCATGAGTTATGTTAATTCGGTGTTTAGTAAACGCCCAAGTTATGAGTCGGTGTACTGAGTCTGTCTAAGTTCTGTATACGCCATTGGGCATACCCTGTGTGATATGTGTATGATCTCTGGAAAAGTTAATATATTATACTAAGTAATGTGTTGAATGATTTTTCTTTAGAACTCATTAAATTCATATGAACTTACTCTGTTATTCTTTGTCCTTCTCAAAATGTGCTGATTGAAGGAAGTTTGATCAAGGGATACACTAGAGAGCTGTTTAAATTGTGCAATGTTTGTTTTGTGTTTGTATCATGCATGCTTTGAGGGTGTGGCACATAGGTGTATTTTGAAAATGATGTGTACATAAAACTTCTGTTATTTAAGACCTTGTTTTGATGAAAATTTTATAAAGTATTAATGTTTGAGTTAAGTCAATGTATTTTATTACTAATGTTGTCTTATTTAAGTTATACGCCATATGTGTTGGATGATATTACAAATTGATAATGTTTCTTTTACTTTAATAGAATAACAATTAAATAAAAAAAATTATAACTATAACTTTGTAATAATTATTCAAAGCTTCTTCTAAAGTGATTTTAAGTTTGATTGTTTTTAAGTAGTGATTCACCATTCTCAAATCCTGTTATAGGGTTGGGGTTGGCGTGATACAATAAAACATTTAATTTACCATTTAGCAAAATTTTTATATATATTTATACATTTCAATTTGATATGTACACTTTATTACTTTTATCAGTTGTATATATATTAATAATGTATTTGATTGAGTTGGTATCACAAGTTAACCCAGCACCGAGTCAAGATTAGGGGCGAAACCAAAAAAGAAATTATGGGGGCTGAAATTAAATTGTAATTTTTACGATAGAAAAAATGCAATTTCACAATTTTAATAGGTTATATCTTTATAATTTTTAAAGGATTAAATCAATTTTTTATATTTTTAAGGGGGCAAAATGTAATTTTACCTTTACTAATTTAAAATTTTAAAAATTTTAAAGAGGTTATAAGAAATTTTTTTCATTTTAAGGGGTCAGGGCCCCTGCCAGCCCCCTAGTTTTACCATGCTTAAGATTGATGACAACACCATAATAAACAATTTAATCTATTTTTTTATTTTAATAACATACATATTTCATGTATTATTATTAATTAATTACAAATCATACATTTCATTATTTATTACATGTGAGTTTTAAACAAACATTTATGTTCTAAATTTATGGTTTCCACAAGCATACAAGTGAAATAAGATTTCTAATAATCTATTTATGAACATGATTTTAATATACTAGATTTTAGTATATTTACGATGTGAGTGAAAAAAAATTATATAATAAAATTATAGACACATTAACATAAAAAATTAATTAAGGTTTTAGTTGAAATAATAAAATTAATTAATGAATAAGAAAAAAATGAAACCATAAAATTAAGATAGCAAATTCTATAATGTTTTGAGTTTAAATTTCAATATAAATAGATATTTTTTATATTTTATATAAAAAATAAGAACATTTTAAAATAATATTTGTTGTTTTATAAAAGTAATAGATTTTTGATAAATTTACAAATCAAATAGAATTTGGTTGATAAGTATGTTATGATCTAGTACAAACTATTTATATCATCCACGTGATGGGTGTGTAAGAATGGCAGTAGATCAAATGGTTGCAATTTTTAAATTATGTAAATCGAAATTCGTAAATCTATCTAAAAATTTAAATTTATTTATTATCTATAATATTATTTGAGTAATATTATCTATAAATTATCTATCATATATTTGAATTTATAAAAAAAACTAATTTTGAAAAAATTTTAATTATCTTTAGGAATGCCAAATTTGCAAAAATAAAACTATTTTTTTTATATCCTAATTTGTAAAAGTTTGAATTTGAATTGGCTAGAATACTTTAGGTTTATAGGTGTAAAAAAACCCTCAAACTTTAAAAAAAAAAAAAAGCAATTAAGTCTCTCTCTCTTTTGCACTCAATTAAGCACTTAAACTTTCAAAATGCATCAAACATGCCCTCAAACTTCTTCAAAAAAAAAAACAATTAAGCCCCTGCTTTTTTTTTCAGTTAATTGGGTACTTGAACTTTTAAAATATATAAAGAAGACCCTCAAAATTTTTTAAAAAAACAATTAAGACGATCCTCTTATTAAAAATTAGAAAAAAAATTATAAAAAATAAAAAAATTATTAAATTTTAGAAAAATTATTAAATTTTAAAAATATAAAAAATTGTAAAATTTTATAAAGATCATAAAAAAGACTAGGGGTCCTTAATTTGATTATGATTTTTGTAAAAATTTACAATTTTTTATATTTTTATGATTTTTATTAATAAATTTATAATGTTTAATAAAATTTAAATTTTTCATATTTTTATTAAAATTTAATATTTTTTCTTTTTTTTTTTTTAAGTTTGAAGGCTTTTTACACCTTAAGTCAATATTTTATATTCATAATCAAATTTATAAGCATTTTACAACATGTGAATTTAAATTCCAGATTTTCATCTGTTATTCAAATTAAGAATACAAATTGTAAAATACAAATCCACGTCTACTTCGAATCCATAATTTTAAAATCCAAATTCAAATATCATTTCCAAATATTAAATAGGAAATATCTGAATTGGTTGTACAAATTGCCAAGATATAATAAAAATTACCAAAATTAAATTGGTGGGATTGTCCAAGTTCGGTGTAGGTCGAATCAAGGTGGGCTTGGCCTAGAGGTGCTCATGGGCCTGGTCGGGTCAGGTTCGGGCCGGGCTCAACTAAAAATCTAAGTCCATTCATTGGGCTCGGGTCGGGTCGGGCCTAAAAATGGGCCTAAAATTTTGCCTAAGCCCGACCCATATAAAAATGCTAAAATCCGAGCCTGGCCCGGCCCGCCCGTATTAATTTTTTATATTATTTTATATAATTTTTAAATATATATAATACATAAAAAATACCAAAAAAATTAAAATAAATATTTCCCAACAAATTGAAAATTAATTTTAAAAAATATGTAAACTTAAATAACACTAAGATAAATGCAAATTAACAAGCAAATACCTCTAAAATAATAAAAAAATTAATAAATGCATTTAAAATAATAACAAAATTAACAATAAAATAAATTTTATACAATATCTAAACAATAATAACAAAATACTAGCAACATAATAGTAACGTGGTATCAAAATAGGAAAAAAATCAAGAAAATAACATTCAAAAATAAAAAAAAAATAGCAGATTTTTTTTCATTTAGTAAATTCGGGCCGGTCTGGGCCGGGCCCGGGCCAAAAATACATTACCCGAGGCCCGGCCCATTTTTTAAACGGGCCTTATTTTTTTGCCCAATCCTATTTTTTGGACCTATATTTTTATCCAAACCCTTCCACATTTCGGGCGGGCCTTAGGGCCGGGCCGGACCGCCCGACCCATGAGCAAGTCTAGCTTGGCCTATAACACCCATCGTCAGTTACCGCTCTCAGATCTCTCTCTTCGTTTTTCTTTTTAATTTCATTTCAAATTTCCGTTTGTTTCTTCTTGTCTTTGATTCTCCATCATTTCTTTTTCATACTTGATTTGAATCCCTACACTGAGTTCGCATTCTCGTTCATTTTAATTTTCCGAATTATAAAAGTAGAGATCATCAGAGACCCCGATCAATTCTCTGTTTCGATTCTGTATATGCGTTAAGAGTGTGATATGGAGGGTTTACCTACGACCACTAAAGGAGATAAACGATGGAGATCGAAGAATCTGCAAACATCCAAGCCTTCTTTGTTGATGGCTTTTTTCTCTTGCATCGCTTGGCTCTATGTCGCTGGCCGGTTCGTATTCTTTTTCTCTTCGTTTTTGTTTTTTGCTGCTCGATATTCAAATCCATTGCGCAAGCTTCGTCGAATTTGTTTTTCATTTTGGTTTGTATTTAGAAAGGGAAAAAGAAGATCGTAGAATCTAAATTCACATTCAACTAAATCAGCTTAACATTTTTTTGTTGATTATTGGTTTTTTAATAAATTTCCGTAGCTAGCAAATTTATTAATCTGAATTATTTTTTTATTTTACGAAAATTTGATGAACATTAGTTTTTTTTTTCTTTTTCTTCATTTTTCTTTCTCAATTGTTAATTCCTCCGTCTGTTCGTGGAATTTGGTTTTCCATTTCGGACCGTATTTAGGGAAAAGTTAGGATCGTAGACTCTAAATTTATATTCAATTTCACCTTTTTAAAATAAATTTTCATAGCTGAAATTTTGAATAATCTGAAATTTTTTTTTTTGTGAAAAATTGATGAAAATTAGGGGGTTTTTTCCCCCCATTTTCTTCATTTTTATTTCTCAATTGTTTATTTCACCGTCGGTTCGTGGAATTTGGTTTTCCATTTCTGACAGTATTTAGGGGAAAAATAGGATCGTAGAATTCTAAATTTATATTCAATTAGTATCCTAACATTTTTGTTAATAATTGTTTTTAATAAAGTTTCGAAGCTAATAAATTTATTAATCTGAATTATTATTTATTTTTATTTGATAAAAAATTATGTTGTTTTTCCTTTGTCTTCATTTTTGTTTCTCAATTGTTAATTCCAATGCGCTAGTTCGTGGAATTAGGTTTTTCATTTCGAGTTGTATATAGGGGAAAAGAAAAGATCGTAGAATCTAAATTTATAGTCAATTATATCAGCCTATCATTTTTGTTAATTATTGTTTCATTTCCGTACCTAACAAATTGATTAATCTGAATAAGTTATTTATTTTTTATTTTACACCGATAAAAGATTAGGTTGTTTTTTCTTTGTCTTCATTTTTTCTTGTCAATTATTAATTTCAATGCGCCATTTTGTGGAATTTGGTTTTTCATTTTGGATTGTATTTAGGGGGAAAAAATAGGATCTTGGAATCGAAATTTATATTCAATTAAATCAGCCTAACATTTTTGTTAATTATTGTTTGTTTCTAATCAATTTCCATAGCGAGCAAATTGATTAATCTGAATTACTTATTTACTATTTATTTTGCAAAATATATTGATGAAAATTAGGTTGTGGCAAGATGCGGAAAACAGAACATTGCTTGCTAATCTTCTTAAGAAGAACATGGAACAGGTTAGGACTCAAATGCCAAACAAATTGTTCTTGTCATAGCCTATGTCCTTAGTTACTTTTGTTGTAGAATAGAATGTGTAGTATTTGATTATTGCTCACTCTAAAGCACGATGCTAAGTAATTAGAATGTGTCTATTTTCCCTATGATGTTTCTCTTTCCTATTTGTAGAGACCAAAGGTTCTTACTGTTGAAGATAAGCTGATGGTCCTAGGATGCAAGTATGCTCTTCAGTTCTCATTCTTACCACCCATCTCGCAATTTTTATTGTATAATATGACTTTCTGTTTTCTTGCATCGTGCTAAAAAATAAACTTGAACTTTAGGGATCTAGAGAAGAGGATTGTAGAAGCAGAGATGGACTTGACGCTAGCTAAGAGTCAAGGCTACCTCAAGAACCAGTTGCGACAAAGTGAGTCTTTTTCAGAAAAAAAGCTTCTTGCAGTTATTGGCGTTTATTCTGGATTTGGTAGTTACTTGAAGCGACAAACATCTAGAGGATCTTGGATGCCTAGAGGTTAGCACTTCTACTAGTCTACTACCATGCTGTTTTGTTGTTTGAACATATACATGGCTAAATAAACCACATTTTTCTGGTTTTGACAGGTGATGCGTTAAAAAAACTGGAGGAAAGAGGAGTAGTGGTACGATTTGTAATTGGTCGGAGGTATATCATAATTTTTTACATTCAATTCTCATGTTTTTTATATGAATTATTTCTCTTCCTTCTTCTGTTTCATTCCTCTGCTATTGAAAATGCTGCAATCGTTGAGCACAAATGGGATTAATTACTCTGTAATTTGTAGTGCTAATCGAGGTGATAGCTTGGATCGCCATATTGATGAGGAAAATCATAGGACAAAGGATTTCTTTATTCTTGTAAGTGATAAAATTTGAATATGATTGCAAATTTGATTGCTAAATTTTGCCTTGAAGGCCTAAATATCCTGCATGAATGCTAAATCTTTTGTTTGCATGGATAACAAAACCATTCTCGCAATGTTTCTGTCATTGGATGCAAGAATTTGGCTTTTGTGTAATTTTTCTTTTCCATTTCCTTATTGAAACCTGACTGACTTAAATGTTGACTTACCTCATTTGATTAATCAGGAGGGTCATGAGGAGGCTCAAGAGGAGCTCCCTAAGAAAGTTAAATTCTTCTTCAGTACTGCAGTTCAAAATTGGGATGCTGAGTTTTATGTAAAAGTTAATGATAATATTGATATTGATCTAGGTGGGACTTCTGCCCTTTTTAGTTGTATAGAATTTCACAACTTTTTGACTCTTGGCTTATTTATATTTATCCACTAGAAGTCTAGAACTCTAATATATCATCTACCTTTTTCCTACTTGACAGAGGGATTGATTGGACTTCTCGAACACCGGCGTGGACAAGACAGTGCTTATGTTGGATGCATGAAGTCAGGAGAAGTGGTTTCTGAAG
This sequence comes from Gossypium stocksii, assembly GCA_020496765.1. NCBI lineage: Eukaryota > Viridiplantae > Streptophyta > Magnoliopsida > Malvales > Malvaceae > Gossypium > Gossypium stocksii. The sequence goes on from CM035629.1 coordinate 39,976,013, forward strand.
AGTATGTATATTTGATATGTAGTTTGTTATTGTTTGTTACCCAAAATAGATCTCAACATAAACCTATATAGTTCTTTATACATTTCCTTTAATTGCTTATACCATGTTCAATCTTCTCAACCAAAAAAAAAAAAAAAAAGGATCCCAATTATAGAAGCTAGAAAATAATAGTACTCCAGTTTAAATATATTGATAATGCATCAATGAGGACATATAATCATACAATGTACCTATTTTTTTACCTTCCACAACTGTTCCTTTGTTGATTGCAGCATGTCTGGACAGTTTTGTATATATATCTTTGAATGTTTGATTGTGTTTTCTTTTCCTAACTAGATCTGGGAAGATATTCATTCTTTTAAATGGTACTTTGAGCTTGAGTCGTTTACATCCTAAGGTTCTGAGTTCAGCTTTTGAGTACTTAAAATTTGTTTATTCCAGGGGAAAGGATTGGTATGAACCTGATTGGTGGAAATTTGGGGATGAGAAATCGTAAGTTATCTAGCTTCTGGATGATTGCACAACCATATTTGTGCTTTTTGTATTTTTCGTACTATACTCTTTTCCCTTTAGAGTGTCATCTTGCTTCATAGGGGTTCCTATCCTCTTTAATAGTTTCCAGTTATATGATAACTTGATTGGCATTTTTCTGTTCAGGTACTTCCAACATGCCTCTGGTTCCCTTTTTATTCTCTCCAAAAATCTTGCTCAGTATATCAATGTAAACAGGTTAGTTGTTATTTGTTAATGTATATCTTTTAAAGAATGAGATACACACTACTATGAGCTTCTGAATCTATCAAGAAACTAAGGGGTCTTGACATTAGTGATTAAAATAGTTTGTTGATTCGTTTTTGAAAAGTTTGTGCCATGAACTATTCTGTAATGTGATTAAATTGCTCAAATTTCTTGAGTGAATTTGAATTTTACCTCAGCTTATAATACACGCAGTGCATCTTTGAAGACTTATGCATATGATGATACATCTGTGGGATCTTGGATGATGGGTGTTAAGGCAACTTATATAGACGATAATCGTCTTTGCTGTGGTAGCATCAGACAAGGTGAACTTGCCTCCATAATATATTCTTGTTAAAACTTTTTACAGCTTTTACATATATATCTGATCTTCTCATTTGCTTGGATAAAAAAATTGCAATTTCAGAAAAAGATATAGACAAGTTAACACACAAATCACTTCAATCATTGAATAACTGTCTCTTATTTCACCTTCATTCAGAGACTGCATATGAGCTCTAGGAGTTGGCCGGTAGTTGCTTAACCTGTTTGATCTTTGGTTGGCTATTAGAAGCATGCACTTTAGCCTTTTGTTTTTATGAAATATGGTTTATGGATTTATTTAGGGTTAATTCCACCGAATGTCCTCTACCTATAGCTCAGATTCTAAATTGGTCTTGAAGTACACTAGTATCACATCAATCAAGTTCTTTCATCAAGGTAGCAATTAGCTTGAACCTTAAATGTCATCTCAAATTTGATGCAAAGCATATTTAAAACATGTGGATCAAATTGTAATCATGTGCGTACCAATTGCATAGATAGCTTGATATGATGTGTAAAACAAATGAGCGTTCTATTTTTTGTAGTCACATCATATCCAAGGTGTTCATGCAATAGGTACACATGTATTTACAATTTGATCTACATGTTTTAAATGTGCTTCAAGTCATATTCGAACTGCCGTTTAACGCTTAAACTGCTAGTTAAACAATAGTTTAAGAACATTCGGTGCAATTAACTCATTTGTTTGTCAAATATTCATTTTAAGATGCAAGGGGAGCAACTAACTTAACAACGCAGCTTTACATTAACAACCTATATCTTCTACTGTCTAATTTTCAGACAAGGTGTGTTCTTTGGCTTGAGAAGAGAACATGGCTAACTTTTTATCAGTTTAAAGGCCAACTAATTTGCGGGTTATCAGAGCTAGTTCAGATAGATGTTCAAGTGTCAAAATTACTCTTTTGCAACATGATGTGGACATCTTTTTAGCGGATACAGCGGCATTAAGGTACTTTTGAGAGTGTCGGATGGATCATTTTATTAGTAGATATTGATATACGATTTATTTTGGGGGGTTAAACACAGCTTAATACTTTTTTCACAAGCTCCATTCTAGTATTTCATTTCTTCAATGTAGTAGCTTCAAGCCTCCAATACTTTTTTCACAAGTGACTGCTATTGATTCCTTTCTTTGAGTTAATTCTGAATGCAGATTGGCTCGATAATTACCCAATCGGACTTGAGTACTTTTTTAGTTGAACTCAAATAGCTTACAAGCACTAGTGTCACATTTACATCTTTATGTTGAAATGGCAGTGTTGAGATTTTGATGATTTTGGTGTGTTCCAAGTCTCCATTTATGATTCTTTTTAGGATTAAATTGTTTTTTTTTTATATAGATTTTATATAAAAATCTAAAAAACAAAAATATTATCATAAGAATATTTGTTACCTTTTAAATAGAAAGATTTTTGTCATTTTTTAATCAAGTTGACGTTCAATTAGCTTGTGATAACGACTAAATGATTTTATATTATCGGACAGTAAAATATGAACTGTGGTGGTATAATAAACTAAAATCATTGGTTGCAAATTTTGTCAAAGTATAGGGACTAGGAGCAAAATTTAACCCTTTGATAAATGAATAATTTTTTTTTAATTTCCTCAAAGGAAAATCCATAATTTTCGGCCTATTGCCTAGATTTAACCCCATCAGGTGGGCATGGGCGATTGGGTTATTAATTAATATAGCTCACAAGGATTATGGTTCCAATTAACGAAACATTAAAATATTTGTAGAAATTGAAAAGAAATAAATAACAAGAATATCTGCGACTGTTTGAAAGAACTATTATAGGTTTGAAAACCCATGCACTTTTTCATTTATCATGATTCTGTTTAAGGGCTCTGTAAGTTGAAACCGAAACATAAATTAAAAAGAGATGTTAATTCTTGAATTCGAAAATCCATTTTGATTACTTGATTTAATCATGCAATAATTAAGCTAACCAAATATAATTTTTGAGTTAATTCAACCAATAATTTAAACTCCAAAAATCTAAAATAAAAAATTTAAATCCGAATTAAATGAGCGACTCTAAAATGCAAGTGAAAGAAGAAACAGAGAAGTAGGGGTTTATTAGTTTATGGCCTGCTAGCTTCTTGTTTCTATCAAACAGAGTTCTCGGAGATGATATTAAATAAGAGACCACTGTTTTCGAGGATAAGTAACCTAGCTTATCATGATAAGTCATTTACCTATGATATGCTTTTTGGCGTTCGCACGTGCTGGAAGTGGGTCCTTTGATTAAAACAAAAAGACCACCCGACAGCTGTCTCTACTCTGTTTAAAGCATGACAACAGTTGAGGTTTAGGGAATGTGATATTCACACCAAACCAATTTTCTATTCAGCTTGAGTTTCAATTTTTTAACTTTTAGCTATAACCCTCTTTTATTGTTTAAAACAATTTATATAATTTTTTATAATTAAATTAAATAAAAAATTATTATTTCTAGAACAATGGAATAAGCTATTTGGGGGAGGCAGGCATGGGTTTGAAAAAAAAAAAAAAAAGATCTCAACTTAACCCCATTCAATGAATGAACATTTTATGTGTAAAGTTTAATCACTGTTAAAAAAATAAGTGAGAACAATAAACAAATTTAAGAGTAACAAAATAAGCTAAGTGGGTATTTGGTCTTTAAAATATAAGATAATCTTTGATAATATTAACATTGACTCAAAGTAATATTCGAAATTTAAAAAGGAGAATACAATTATGTAATCTTACATTATTGTTGAAAAGATAGATAAAATACCTCATTAGATAACTATAACTGTGTAACAACTTTTGCTCTAGGGTTTACATAAACTCATAATTGCTGTTATATTATTATAATATACTTGAAATTCAGAAAGTTTTTTTTATTGAAAAAAAATCAATTTAGTTATGTATCCAGTTTTATTTTCTTATACCATTAGAAAAAGACAAGTGAAGAAGAATCGTCCATAAATTTGCAGTCAATAGTTAATGGTTCCAATTTATTTGTCCTGAATTTTGACTTTTGTAACTGAGAATCCACATTTTCTTTTTCAATAGAAAAGAAAGGAAAAGTTTTTAGATATTGTGTGTCGACTCCATGAATCAAACATATCTTAAAAATTTTCCTAAATTTAATATAGATCTAAGTGTCAGTTATAGATTTAATATCAATACAGGTATTTGTGATAACACCAATTATTTAACAAGGTTTAGGTTAAATGTATTATTAAATTTATAATTTCAAACTAAATATATTATAATAAAGAGCGAAATTAAGGGAAAAAAATAAAAAATAAACCTTTTAAAATAATTGAAAATTATAGAAATTCAAATTTAAATATACTTTATTTTGAATTGATAATATAAACAATGAAGGGTGCATTTGGTTAAAAGAATCTAAGATTCACTATTGTAATCTTACATCTTGAAATTATATTATTATGTTTGGATAAACAAAATTACCCTGAGCCAATAATAAGATATTATTAATAGAGCTAAAATTTGGTAATATAGGGGTAATGCCAAAATCATTCATTTGTAATCTTTACATGATATTGATATTATGAGGTTATTGACAATTTTATTTTATTTTATTTTTAATGATTTTGATTCCAAAACGCAATAACAATAAAAATTATTAAATTGAATTTTATAGTTCTTTGATATATTCTTCAAGAAGCATTTCTATTATTATTATTATTATTATTATTATTACATTCCACTTAAAATATTACTTTTATAATAATTTGATCATTTTAATCAAATTTACTCTTAAATGATTACAAATAACACGTTTTAACAAAAATTGTATTTTTCTTATTTCTTTCCTATCACTTTGATCAAAAGAGATGCTTTTATTTTAAGTTATTTATTTGAGAAAAAAGTTATGAAAATAAGTTACTAGATAAATAAATTCATTTATTATTAAATAAAATACTATAAGGTTGGACGTTTGTGAAGTAATTTTTGCGAAGGAAATTTAATAAAATGTGTTTTAAATAATATTACATTCTGTCAATTAAATAATAAAATTTTACATTCTAACTCAATGAACTAAACAGAAAAACGTAGCATATCCAATAATCTTCCATTCCAATATTATTAGGCATAACGATCAATTAGGTCTCTAATTTTATAAATAAAAAAAGTCATTTTAGTCATTCATTTAATTTTCCGTCTCTTTTAGCCTTACACTAGTATTGTTTGTCAAATCATCCTAAAAGGGATGGAAAATTTAACATCCACTAACTTTGCTAACATGGCAAACACATAGATTGTCCTGTGGATACCATGTCACCAATTAATGATTTTTTAAAATTTAAATATATAAAATATATATATATATATATATGTTTTAAGTTTTAAAAAATTAATTAAGTACTGATGTGAACCCACATGCATGCCACATCAGTAAAATTAAAAGACGTTAATTTTTCTATTAATTTTGAGGTGATTTGATAAATAATACAAGTTTAAGGGCTAAAAGAAGTGAAAAATTAAATGAAATATTAAAATAATTTATTTTTGTAAAGTTAGAGAGCCAAATAAATCATTATACCATAATAATATTATCATAAGTAATCTTATATTTCGAGAAAAAAAAGTATTATAAAAAAGTTAAGGGATAAAGAATTTTTTTTTAATTAAAGTCCGCAAAATGGTAATTCATTTGACTAAGAAATATCATTCAATACAAGCGAATATATAGAGAGCAAATAATTAAACCCAAACAAGAGCTCATGCTCACGATCCAAACCAAAATGGCTAAGAAAATCTGCCACCTTATTGCTTGAACAGGCTACAAAACTAAGGCTTTGGTTGGTACAATGTAAAAACTAAAAGGACTTTCTATAGTTGTGGTTGATGGGAGAGATAGAAAAATAGAAAGAAACTTACTAGAATTGAAAAATGAAATGAAAAAAATATATTTGAAAATTATTTTCTCTTTGATTATCATTTCAATTCGAAAAGATTGATTTTTATGTATTAGAACAAAAAATAGTTATCCCTCCTATTTTCTTTCCTCTCACTTTTCTTTTCAATAAAAAGCACACTCAAAATTTATTTTTTCCCCACTTTTCCACTCTTTCTTACCATCCGTCTACTTTTCCACTTAACCAAACATAGCTTAAAGGATAAAGCATAAAGCAAACCAACCAAAACTCTAGCCTCATTTAACAAATAACTCAAACTAGACAAATCTAGTTGATCATACTTAAAGCTTATTTATCACAAGTGCACAATCACTTTCAAGTATAATGTTGTGAAAGTCCAACCACGATGAAGTGACATTTAATCCTTGAATTTGATAATCTTTTCCATCATGATCATTGAACTTTTCTTTGTCCAAATTATTCATGAATTTAACGGCTTTTTCCAATCTTCTCCTTCAACTTGTATTCCATTGAAGTATAATGACATGGCACTGAAATTGTCATATCATCACATAAAAACTTTTAATTTTTTGTGTATCTTTTAGATTGTATATTAAATTTTTTTTAAATGTCAAGTGATGAAATGGTACTTTAAGAAAGTGCCACGTTATCACACTTTAATGAAATCCAAGTTTATAAACCAAATTAGAAAGGTTTACCAACTTATAAAACTAATGTGGAGCCAAAGAACAATTTAAGGACCAAATGAAAAATATTACCAAATTTAAAGACTAAATGTTAGTTTGTCCAAAGTTTTGATGAAATTTAAGGCAGGTAGGCCCCTGCCTCCTGGCAACCCACATTCTCAATTGAGTACACCTGGTCAGTGTGTGTAAATGCCATAACTTTATCAATCAGAAAAGCAGCGGTGGAGCCCACTTGTGGGACCCGCCACTAGTAACGACTTTTATAAGTCAACTGACTTATCATATTCCATTTTACCTGAAAAGAAATTAAATTTCGCAATCTAGTCCCTGCCTTTTTTTTCTTCTTTAAATTTTAATTTTTTTTTTATTTTTGAATATTTCACTATTTCTCTCTATTTATATTCCATTTCAAAAATCGAAGTCTAGAGCTTCAAACACTGATTTTCGCCTGAAAATTTTCTTTTGCATTTTCCACTCAGGTATGTATGATTCTTTGAAAACAGAAAAGCTTTTCCTTTTTCCTTATTTATTTCCACTTTAATTTTTCTTTTTAAAATTTTTTCCATCGATTTTAAGTTCAAAAGTAAAGGCTCTAATTGATCAAGAATCAAGATTAGGTTTCCGTTTAAATTCCACGTTATTATCGATCTAATCTCGATCCTTTGGATGATTTTGAATTAGATCAGTTCTTTCTTTGTTTTTACTTTGGTTGTTTGCTTTGTATCTGTTTGTTTTGATCTTTGAATCGAATCTTTATGTTCTGTTTGGTTATTGAGAAAATGGACGAATCGTGGACGTAGAAAACTAAAATCATTTCAGCTTTGACGGTAACTTTTTGCTTTCTCTTTTTTCAGTCGGAGCTGCGTTGTTGTCTTTGTTCGCTGTTTTGTTGATGATCAGTCTTGATTCTTGATATCTTTTAATTATAATCAGTTCAAATGGTTTTGAAAAGCATTACTTTGTGAAAGCTAAACACGCTAGAATTCACTCGAATTTTGAATTCTTTAAGTTAAACTGCACTAGACTCTGTTTTAACGATAATATCAAAAGGTATTTACAATAATTATCGAATAGGATACACATGCAAGGATACTCTAAAGATTATTATTTGTTGATTGGAATCAATTGACTCTCCTACTAAGGAATCTAAGACATTTCATTGAATTTGATACTTGTTTGCATAGAATTTGGAGTGCAGGTATGATCAATTTGTGTTTTTTTTTTCTTTTCTTTCTTGGGTTGCCAAACTGACTCGTGTTAATATTTGGCGAAGTTTCAGAGAGGAGGAATGGCTTCTGAGAAGAGGTCTGCTCTCAATAAAGAACTTCTTTTCTTAATCTTACAGTTTTGCAACGATGAAGGATATAAACGAACAGCTCATATGTGAGTTTCAGTTCAATCATGTTCTAGAATGGATGTTTTACTTCTATGTCTTCTGTTGTGATGCTTTGAACTGATTTGATTTGTAGATTTGAGCGTGAGAGTGGATGTTACTTTGACATGGAGTTTTTTGAAGACTTGGTGCTGAACGGAAAGTGGAATAAAGTCGAGAAATATCTTTCTGGTTTCACAAGTATCAACGACAACAAGTACTCGACCAAGATTTATTTTGAAATCAGAAAGCTGAATTTCCTTGAGGCATTGGACAAGTGAGCCATATTGGTTCTTCTATAAGCATTTAGATAAGCATCTTCATGCAATTTTGTGCATCAAGATTTATTTTACATGAAATTGGTTGATTGTTGGATCAGAAATGATCGTGCAAAGGCTTTGGATATCCTGATGAAGGACTTGAAAGTTTTTGCTCAGGACAATGAAGAGTTATATAGAGAAATGACTCAGCTTTTAACATTAGATAACTTCAGGTGCATGTTTCACACAAACGGTTAACTTCGGATTTTTGCAACATTAGCATGATGATATGAGAGTTAAAAGATCCATCTGGGTTTTGCAGGGAACATGAGTTGCTCTCTATGTATGAAGATGCAGAGTCTTCAAGGAAAATTTTGATGGATGAACTCAAGAAACTTATTGAAGTGAATCCAATTTTCCATGGAAAACTGAAATTTCCTGTCATCAAAAGCCAAAGGTTGAGACGTCTCATTAATCAAGGGTAGCAGCCTTTCTCTCAGTTTGTTGGTTTCCCTTCTTCTTTATGTTACGTTAGCCTTTTCTGAATAGATTTTATTCATCTCTTCAATAAAGTTAATTGAAATTACTTTTTAAATAAATTACTTTTTAAATCTGTCTGTTGCAGCTTCAGCATCTACTGAAATTTTCTTTATTTCTAGACTTAAAGAACTAACTTTTTATTGTGATCTAACAGCCTAAACTGGCAGCACATTCAATGTAAATATCCTCAGCCTAATCCTGATATAGAAACTCTCTTTGAGGATCATGTTTGCCAATGGCCACAGGATCATTTGTTCATGCAATCCACTGACAATCCACAGGTAAGGGAAGGAGAAAATTTTCTTTTGGTTTCCTTCTCCCAACAATTATAAGGACAGCAATTATCTATACAATGATGCTTATGGAATGCTACTAAATTTTAATGTTTAGCTAGATGCATCACTTCCTGTTTTCCCGTCCAGCTGGTTTTGTGGCCCTTCTACTGTAACTCAAGCTGTTTCTAGAGAAGATATCTGTGTCAGTGGTCCAATAACATCAGGTAGTGGTTATAATAATCATATTGGTGATTTTCAGGTCTCAGAATTGAGGTGATTTAATGTATTCATTCTGTACATTTAACAATGTTTTTCTTACCTTTATTGCCACCTATTTAGTCGCTACAACTTCAGATAATATGAGGGATTCCAATACCATGTCTCAGAATAGCCTACTGGGAGCTGAATATGAGGTCAGGAGGGCCAAGTTTTCTGCAGCTTTATTTTTCACTGCTAACTCTAAAATTATTCATTTACCTTGATGCTTAGGTCGCATCTACTGTTCTTCATCCTGGTCAAAATCACAGCCCTGAATCCAGTGTTTCTGATGACTTGCCAATTATCTCCATGGATAATGTTATGCTTCAAAATTTTGAACCAGTCAGCCATACCGACTTGCCCAAGACTGTTGCACGGATATTGAATGAGTCATCTTCTCCAATGAGCATGGATTTTCATCCTGTACAGCAGACATGTCTTCTAGGTTAGTTGCCGTGCATGTCCTCCCCCTAAGCACTTGTCACCGTTATAGTGATTATTTGATTGAATAGACTATCTTGAATGATGTTCACCTATTAGTTTTGGTTCTTTCAGTTGGAACCGACATTGGGGACATTGGGTTGTGGGATGTTAATTTAGGGGTAAAAATGCTTTCAAGAAATTTTACGGTTTGGAATATTGGAGCATGCTCCACAATGTTCAAGGTTTGCCCCTTTGAATTTGATTTACATATCTTTGCAAGAAATGTTTTGTTACTTGCATCATATTAAACCTGAGCATATTTGAATAAATGCAGACAGCCATGATGAAAGATCCTTGTATGTCTGTTAATCGTATTGCTTGGAGTCCAAATGGTTCTTTCTTTGGTAAGTTTAATGTATTATTGGAAAACTTTATTTAGAAATAATATCTAATAAATCGGATATTGTTTTAATTGTACAACGAACTTTTTCTCTTCTTGAAAAAAGGGATTGCTTATTCAAAACATATTGTGCAATTATATTCGTACCATGGTGTCATCGATGTTCAGCAGAAGTTGGAGGTAGCGTCATGTTTTTTATCTGACTCTACAATTATTGATTTCAATGGCCTGGATCTGATATTAACTTCTTATTTTCTTTTCTTTTTTAAATTTTAGATTGATGCTCATGTTGGTGGTGTTAATGATTTAGCATTTGCTACACCTAGCAAGCAACAGTTGGTCATAACTGGTGGCGATGACAGGCTAATTAAGGTGGTTTTTTAATCTTTCTCTCGGATAGAAATTTTTCATCATAGAGGAACTGATCCATCAACTAGCTTATTTCTTCTTTTTTTTTTTTTTCTTTTTTTTTTTTTTTAAAGGTATGGGATGTGATTACTGGGGTACAAATGCATAATTTAGAAGGCCATGAAGCTCCTGTTTATTCTCTCTGCCCTCATTGCAAGGATGGTATTCATGTAAGAGTTACTCTTGATTTACTATACTAATATTGCGTGGCATTTTAGATCAGTTGGTGATCATATAACATATTTGATACTTTTTCTTCCAGTTTATCTTTTCAACATCAGTGGATGGAAAGATAAAAGCATGGCTATATGACAACATGGGTGCCAGAGTTCATATTGATGCTCCAGGTCTAGCATGCACAACAATAGCATATAGTGCTGATAATAAAAGGTTTGATTTGTTTTCCATGAATCTTGCTGATAATAAAAGGTTTGATTTGTTTTCCATGAATCTTCATTCAATGATATAGAATGTTTTTTTTTCAAATGATAGATGTACTAAGTTTTGGTGTTTTAAATGGATATTTTCACAGGCTGTTTTCATGTGGGACGAATAAAAATGGTGAATCATTCCTTGTTGAATGGAATGAAAGTGAAGGTGATGCAAAAAGAACCTACCAAGGACTTTGTGAAAATTCTTCAGCTGTTGTGCAGTTTAGTCCAATTAAGGAGAAGTTGCTGGCGGCAGCCGATGACCATGTTATTAAAATATGGGATATGGATAAGGTTGAGCAATTGACAATTATTGATGCAGGAGACTTACCAGTAAGTTCTTTAGTCTTTCAGTCTTACTTCTTTAGAAGTGTTATGCAGAGAAAGTTTCTAAAATTTCAGGTTGAAATTACATTTATGTTGAAATTCAAGTAAAGGTTTCACTGTAGTACATATAAGGGATAGTCTAAGATATCTACTTCTTTTCTAATTTGAAGGCAAACCCACATATACGATTCAACAAGTATGGGACCTTGCTGGCTGTTATTGCAAGCGAAAACAAAATCAAGATCTTGGCAACAGCCTATGGCCTTCAGTTGCTGAATGCATCAGTAACTGGTTTTGTTAATTCCTCTTCAGATGTCTCTGATGGTCCAAGAAAGGTCTGCATTTTAGTTGTTATCCTACTGCTGCTGGTAGAAATTCACATTTTCCTGATTCTTTTTGTTTGGTTCAGCATGTAATAAATCCAAGTTCAAGTGTTTCTAATTCCGGAGAAGCTGATGCCCATGTACCAACCGTGAGTAATCATGAACTGAATTTTTCTTTTTTCTTTTTTTTGGTGGATAAATATCAAACCTACCCATGAACTTTGGTCTATATGTGGTACATGAATTTTGATTTTGTGCAATTGCATACATGAAATTTCAATTTAATTCAATTTTCACAAAACACTAACGCTGTTTGGTTGTTATCCTACTGCTGCTGGTAGAAATTCACATTTCCTGATTCTTTTTGTTTGGTTTAGCATGTAATAAATCCAAGTGTTGCTAATTCCGGAGAAGCTGATGCCCATGTCCCAACCGTGAGTAATCATGAATTGAATTTTTTCCTTTGTGGGATAAATATCAAAGCTACCCATGGAATTTGGTCTATATGTGGCACATGAATTTTGATTTTGTATAATTGCATACATGAAATTTCAATTTAATTCAATTTTCACATAGCACTAACATTGTTTTCGACGTAACACCATTTTGCATTTACATATTGCATATATAGATAATTATATTTATCCAACAAGAAAATAAATGAATGTGTTTATCTTTGCAAATGTTTACGATTGAATCAATATCAAAGTTTCGTGTATATCGCTAAATTAAAATCAAATTTTCATGTGTATAATAATATCACATCAAAGTTCATATATTACAATGTACATTGGATCAAAGTCCATGTGTAAAATTTGAGATGCCCAGTTTTTTTTCTAGGATTCATACGGTATCACATTGTGCAAATTGTCCATTTTTGTTAGAGAACATGTTTTATGCTAATTTATCAGCCTCCCTGCAGAACTGCGATGAGGAAAGGATAAAGGATGCGAAGCAAAAAATTATTGATAACGCCAATAACAAATCAGGTGTCTGTAAGATCATCCAAATCAGCATGCCTTCTCAGTGCAAGTCCTTGCAACTCAATGGTTGTGGGGAAGCAGATAAGGTAAATATCCTCAGTAAGAAATTTCATGGTATGAGAAGGACTTTACAAATTCAAATTTATTTGCAAATATTTTCATTTTATGCTTTCACCCGGGTTATATCCCCCTTCTAAATATTTGCTTTGAGAGAGCGAAACCTCTAAAGCTTAGTTAACCTGGTTACATTCTGCAAAGTAATTTTATCATTATCTCTTTCTCTGACCACTGCAGATATCAAGGCTGATATACACCAATGCAGGTAATGCCATTTTGGCATTAGCTTCAAATGCCACACATTTGCTATGGAAATGGCCTCAAAATGACCTTAATTTGAGTGGAAAGGTAACAAAGAACCAATTAATATTCAAAACTTCCGGGTTTCAATTTATAATTCTTCATTAGTTGGACGTTTAGAAGTAATTTTGTTGAAACATTCAATGTAGGCTACAACCGATGTTCCCCCTCAACTGTGGCAACCAAGAAGCTGCTCGCGAATGATGACCAATGACCTTACAGACAGCACGCCTGAAGAAGCCGTGCCTTGTTTTGCTTTGTCAAAGAATGATTCATATCTGTTGTCAGCATCAGGAGGGATAATTTCCCTATTCAACATGCTGACATTTAAGGTTACTTTCCAATTTCTTCTATGCAACCGTTTGTTAAAGTTTGTACGAAATCCATGCGAATCACGGTCCACTAACTTTCTAGTTTCTAGCGATTAAAAAGAAATTACAGTCAGCTAGATAATCTCGATCTTTTCTTGAGCAGAGGATGATGTCTTTCATGTCACCATCACCTGCGGCAACAAGCCTAGCTTTCCACCCTCAGGATAACAACATAGTTGCGATTGGAATGGATGACTCCACTATATTGATATATCATGTCCGTTTCACAGAGGCATGTTTCTTCCCCTTTAAAGAGAAATATATAGTTGTCAGCAAGATAATGTTTTGAAGAGATGTCCTCAGACAAGGTGGTTGTTTTTTATTCACGCAGGTTAAAAGCAAGCTCCAGGGTCATTCTGGAAGAGTCACCGGGCTTGCTTTCTCTACTGCCATGGATTTGCTTGTTTCTTCTGGAGAAGATGCTCAGGTTGGTTTTTCTTTATACCTTAAATCAGACCTATAAATTAAGCAAGTCAGGTTAGTTGTAGATCGGGTCAATTATGATTTTAAACTCTCAGGTCATTTTGGGTTCACGTCATCTGGATTTATCAGTCGGTTTCTTCAAATTGGGTCATTGAGTTGGGCGGGTTCAGGTTATTGATCAAGTTGGTTATTGGGGTCAGGATTGATTGGTCTAACTTAGATATAAACCATCTCACTATCATAACCCTGCTCTATTGAGAAATCATTGGCAAATTGTAGTCTGATTTTTCAAGGTCACAGAAACTCATACATTATGTTTTGTACTTTGTTTCCCCCTATAACTGCAGATTTTCACATGGAATCTTGGTGGATGGGGGAAATGTAAAAGCAAACAATTGCAGTTCCCCGATGAGAGAATCCCGGTAAGGGGTTCAAATACCATGGTTCAGTTTCATCAGGATCAAGTACTCTTCCTCGTTGTGCATGAGACTCAACTTTCAATTTATGAAGCCAAAGAATTAGGATGTGTACAGCAGGTATGCCTCTCTCCCTCTCATTGATATGCAAAGATGCTTTGTTGAATGAAGTGGAAGGACGAAAAGATAAGAGTGGAAATGCGGGGAGAAAATAGCATTTAGCGTGGTTAGTAGGATAGAAAAGTGAGGGAACAAAAATAGGAAAAATGTTCCGTATTTCATAGTAATGCATAAAAAAAATTAAACTTTCTAAATTGGGGTGATAAGAGAAAATAAACTGAGAAAAATATAAGTGTGTTTATCTCTAATTAATCAACGGAAAGAAGATTACTTTTTTTTTTCTTTTCATATTTTCTACCAAACACACTAACGGAAGAAATAATTATATATATTTTTATCTTTTTACTTTAGTGTAGTAAGGAAAGTTTAAGGGTTAGAATAGAAAAATTGAAGGGTGGAAAGAAGTGTAAAAGTGGAAAAAAATCAATTTTGATTGTGGTTAGTGAAAAAGAAAAATGAGGGTAAAGAAAATAAAAAATATAATCATTTTTTATTTTCGTGAATAAAGAATTAAGCCATTTCAATTTGAAATGATAGGAGGATCAACCTATTAGTTCAACCGAGAATTGACTGGTTGTCATATAATTAGAATGCACAAAACGAAGCTGAAAAAACCGGATATAAAACCAGATGAACCGTTTTCAATATTTTTTGAGTTTTTAACTTTTTCTTTTGTTAATTTAGCCCATATTAATTATTTCTTCTAAGTGTGCTTATTTTTTAAAATTTTTCTGTTTTCTTTTAATTTTAATGAAATTTCTGCTTTTTATGTGACCATTGTTGAACCAAAAGTTCAGTCAATTAAATTAATAATTTGATTGGTTCAATCATCGATAATATTAGTTTAGTCATTTAAGTAGAATATTTAATCTACTCTTGTATTCACAGTGGATTCCTGAAGATTCTGCAAGAATATCGCAAGCAACATTGTCATGCGATAGCCAGATGGTATTTGCGTGCTTTATAGGGGGAATAGTGTCAATATTCGGTGCTTCAGATCTCCAGTTAAAATGCCAGATCCTTCCCATTTCGTATCTTCCTTATACTCCAAGGTATGTCCACATGGTTCATCTGCAATTGTGCATGCATAGCCTTCCCCTTTCTGAATTCTATTTTTAACTGTTTATTTGATAATTTTAAACACAATATGATTATAAGATAAATAAGACATGATAAAAATAATCAGTACTTTTTTATACAAAACACAGAAACTACTTTTGTTTTTTGGTAGTATAACACAAAATTGAATAAATGTTCAAATTGAAGGTTTTTTTTTTTTTGGAAAGCATCTCTAGGGGTTAGATTATTTATATAAGGGTCAAAAATTTTAAAATGGTCAAATAAGGATTAAATTGGTTAGATTATTTATATAAGGGTCAAAAAATTTAAAATGGTCAAATAAGAATTAAATTGTTTTAAATGTGATCAAATAAGGGCCAAAACTTTTTAAATGGTTAAGAGTAAATTTTTTTTCGAATTTGTTCGCTTTCCAAATGTTGCTTGAAATCATGTTGTTTACTTCTTTTTCTTTTCTAAGTAATATCTGGCTTGGTTTTCATATGTTATATTTCAAACAATTTTGTATTACAAATTCGGGCGAAATGCTTGAAAAAAGCCCCTAATTTGAACAATGTTGAAAAGGTCAACTCCTAAAAGGTTTGGTTTCAATTTGCGGATATCGAACAAAATATGAAGATACAAATGTTAGAACTTGAAATATCATGTAAGCTATTAAGTTTATAGTAGGTTTCCTGAATATAATGAATGGTGGGTGCAGAGGAAATGTGCACCCCCATGCCGTAGCTGCAAATCCACATAAACCAACACAATTTGCAGTTGGACTGACAGATGGTGCAGTAATCGTTTTTGAGCCTCAAAAACCTGGTAATTCATGGTACCTTGCTGAATATGAGCCTGCAACTGCAAGCAGCTACTTGCTCCAAGATGATTAAAAATATGTGAACCAATATTTTTAACTGCGGGTATACATAGAGAAAGACACGCACACATATGTTTTAGATTTCAGAATCTGTATACATATCTTTTTATCTCGTGGATATTTGTTTGTCTTAGATTCGACAATCTTTATATTTTATCTGTTTTAGTTCTTTTTTTTTTATTTTCCTTTAAATTAACTCAATCATCTACTAAATTACTGTATCAGATTGTTGGTTTTGAATTAATTAATTAAATTTTAAATTCAGATCATTTCAAAATCGAATCAAGTTATTTCTAGTATAAATTATTTTAATTATTTTAATTTCAAGTCATTTTTTCAAGTTCATATAGAGATTCAAAGTTCATATAGAGATTCAAGTTAGTTGATGATTGGATAAAAATGACAATTTAAATTGTGGATTTAAATATCTACTATTCAAATTTGAATATTAAAATTACTATTAATCTGAATTACTTATTTTGCGGATTTGGAAATGAATATATAAGTCTACCCTCCATAATTTTAATTTCAGATTTATTTAAATATTTGATGGATAATACAAATTGTATTTAATTACTTAGATAATTCCCGAGGTTAAATCAATTAGAAATTTTGAAAAAGTTGGAAATATTTACACGTTCATATGGAACGGGAAGTGAGGTTGAATTGAGTTAATGGGATTCAAATAAAACTGGAAAGCTGTTCACTACATCTATGTCATGCAATCACAATTGTAACACCAAAACAAACATAAGAAAATCATCAGTACCGTAAAGAAAACATGAGTACCATTATTTAAATTGCCATTAAGTTCTCACCCACACCTTTTTTTTTTTTTTTACAATCTTCAAGCATCCACCTTTGCTGCTGCAGATGCATAACTTACACTACTGTCTCGTGTACTTTTGCACTGACTCGATTGCTCGTACCGTAAGAATTTTATCTTTATTTTGGTCGAGCTGTTGCTCAGCATCTGAAATATACTCCAACATAACCGAACGACCATTAATAAAAAGTCTGGGAACTCAAAAGTGCCATTCTGAATATTTAATAGGTAGTTTGGGCAATTTTTATTGTTGTTAAAAGGGATGAAAACTTGGCTTTCAAGAAAGCTTAAAACACTTACATGAAGAAAAACACTAATAGGATGACGTCCGCAGATCGTGTTGTCGTACTCAGATAAATATTGTTTGAATGCATCTGCATCTCCAGTTTCTATTATATCCATACCCATCTTGTCTAGCGCCTCAATTGATTTGTGTATGGCCCCGTACTTCTTGTCATAGTACATATAATTAAACCTGGCACAAAAAGCAAATATTACTTGGACAGGGGTGCAAGTGTTGGATGCATGTGGGTATGTTTAGATTTTTCTAGGTTTTTTTCATGTATTTGGAAGATCCTTGGAGGTAAATATCCCCATATCTATGTGTAAGGCATAAGTGTCCGATACAGGTATTTCAGGAAAAACGAAGGGCCAGAACAACCTAGGTTTGCAACACGATGTAGAAAACCATAACCAATATTGGTCTATACTCCATATAATAGAACCATGGACCAAATTTAAACCGTTGAACAATAAAATTTCTTTAAAAGAAAAGGACGTTTATATGCTTTTGATAGGGTATGGAGTGTATAAACATCATTATTCGCCAGTCAGATGAGTGATGTTTTGAAAATTTTAAAGAGCAGCGAGTAAAATAAGAGCTCGGAATAACATTTCATGTCACCAGGAAAACTTTACAGTCTATGTCACATGCTGCTTTCTTCTTAGGAGTTCGAGGGTGGTGTTGCTAGTAATCTAGGCCACAGCAATATTCTAAAGTGTAGCTTGTATGCATGTAAGACATATTTTAGCTGCATGTGCATTGTTATAAATTAAGATGAAAGTTATAAGGAACAAGCGGCTGAATCAAACATACCGAGAACCCCAGTGACAAAAATCTGATGACACGGAGAAGAAATTATGAGGATCATCTACATATTTGGCCAACAACTTCCCGTACATTGCTTCATTTTCAGCGCTAAGAGCACCAACCAAAATGGGTATGATTTTCACTGGATGCCTGTAACACCATCACCCAAATCAGCTTCAATTAGAAACAAGTTAAGAGCCTCTTCGATTATAAGGGGGGAAAAAAAGAGGTTTTACCCCTCAAATACTTTTGAAAGATATGGCAAGTGCATTTCCATGCTATGCTCAGCTTCATCAACCCGGAGATTCATCAATTCAAATTTTCCTGTAGCTTTCAGCTCTTCAATGACTGAAATATTAAACAAATATAACTCACTTAAGTTTAGTATAAAGGACCACTTAAACACACAGAGAACTGCAGAGCTTTAGGGATAAAAAGTTAGAAGAGGGCAATATATTAGACATTTCAAGCAACAAAAGGTCAATTGACACACTATTCATCTCAACCCGAAGGAAATAAAATAACACACAAAACCAAAAACCACAGTCAATCAGCTGCAACTAACGTATGAGAAATCATGCTGGAGTTAGTAACAAAGCTAATATATGATATGGTAAGACAAGAAGAAAGGTGGGGTTTCAGCGTCAAAGAAAAATGGACATCACTTTACCTTCCAAATCAATGGGTAGGTCCCCTATTGGTGTCTTGTAAACTGTAGCTGTCGAGAGAGAGCATTTTGGAGTGTAATAATGGTGAGAAGGACCAAGAAGGAATACCCGAGTGCTGAAATTGAAAAATTTTCTAACATGTCAGCAATTTTTGGAAATGAATGAAGCCGCTGAAGTAGTTACCTTTTTTTGTTCAAATACTATAATTTGAGCAATCAGTTCCACAATTTTACATGATATTAGAACAAAATTTGGCTCAAAACTGGAAGTAATGATAAAAGAAAAATGAATGAGGATATTTCCTGAGAATTGAAATACATTCTAGCAATTTAAAGAGGAAAAATATAATAAAAAGACGCACATGTTTGTCGGGTCAATGTTTCCAAAAGCATACGCAGCAGCACGACCTGAATATGAATAGCCGGCATGCCTGAATTCCCAAGCCACGGTTTCAAACAAAACCAACACAACATATTAGAATATACATTACATATACATATATATATATATATATATATATATATATATATTCTAATGTTAGAATAGAAACACACGATGAGGTGAAGCAACAAACTTACGGAGCAATTACACCTCTTACATCAGAAGATTTAGGCAAGCCAGCCGCCCTGATCCATCCATCAAGCTCTTCCGATAACTTGTTCGCTGAAAAAAAGAGTGTATATATACACACATATATTAATATGGGAATCGGCAAGGTAACAGTTTAAGAACTAAACAATATTAGCATAGCCAAGAAAAAGGTTCAAACATGCTCCACGTCCCTGTACCTTTTGTACATTTGAAATTTAGTCCTACTACTTTCATTGAACTTAGAAAAAAGAAAGGAGTTAATAGTTGGACCTAAATTTTGAAATATGAAAAGTAAAAGATAATTAAAAGATTTGAGTTTTTGTTTTACAAGTTATGGAGAATGAATTACCCAAATCCTTTCAAATACAAGTCGAAATTATGAATCTTTTCAACTTCAGAAGAGCAGTGCAGTAAATAATATCCTAATGTAACACTTAAAATTTTTAAAAATTTTCATCTCTTAAAGCTTTATTTAACAGGTGACTAATTTATGTTCCATAAATAACACTACGAAATTACTTAGCTTAGCTCCTATTTTTTTTCCTTTTTTAAAAAAAAAATCTCTCGAATTAAACGATATTTTTGCTACGATTTCATCATTCGTAGAAAAAGATGAGCAAAATCCAGAACCGAAATTAGATTATGAAAATCGATAGGGTTTCGAAGGAAGCAAAGAGAAGATAAGTAAAGCGCGCTGTAAAAGGACTTACGGTTATCAGTGTACCAAGATCCTGCATGCGAAGCTCTTCTGATTTTCTCCATTGAGAATCGAACCAAAGCCCTAATTTTTTTTTTAAAAAATTTAGATTTGTCGACGGAATTGGATTTTAGATTCAGATAATATATTAGCAATGAAAAAAGAAACGAAAAATATAAATTAAAATAGGACTCTGTTTATAGAGTAACTGAATCAATCTGTCGTGGAAGCTTTGCGAAGTGTGAAGTGGAAGAGACGTGATTTTAAGAATTTAGTTAAGGGTAAATTCTAGATTTAGTCACTTATGTATATTTTAAATTACATTTTTACTATTAAACTTTAAAAAATTACGATATGATCACTAAAATAAAACAGAAAACTACTTCTACAATCAACAACAGAGAAACCTCCAAAGAGAAAAAACTTAAAAGAGCTATATTGAATGAATCAAAATAATGTAGGGTGTGTTCAATGAATAATGAAAATATCTTTATATAAATCAACGAACTTGTTCTAGTTGAACAAAATTTTCTTATTAACCGACAAATAAACAACTTTTAAACAATTGGAAATATTAAAAATATTTTAAATTTCGAAATAAATAAAGAAAAAAAACATAAAACTTAATAAATAAAATATTATATATATATATATATATATATATATATATTCAAAATTAAGTCTTAAAATTAAACGCAATATGATTTAAACTCGGATTAAAATGAGAATCTTGTAATTTTCCATAATAATTCCATCCAGAAATTTTACTTTGTATTCTTCAATAAAATGATCATAACTTGAGCCCCAACTCAAAATTAGGTGATTAAAAGAGCATTTTGAAGCTAAGAGTTAGCTCTATCATCGGTCAGAAGACATCTCGACCCAAAAATGTCTAAATCCCATCCAAAAATGCATCGCAAGTTAATTAATTTTTTAGACTTAAAAATTGACTGATTTGGTAAACTTAATTTAATAAATTTCACCCTATTCGTGCATGTATAAAGAGGATAATGACTCATTGACCAAAATGCAATAAATCAATAACCTTAGTGATCATATCTAGTACTCAAGGTTGGCTTCAAAATTCAAATTGGTGCCTTAGTTTTTTCAATTTGATACTTGGATTTTTTTGTCCCATTTAAGCACCTAAGTTTGAGTTCAATGCATTTGATACTTGAGGTTTTTTTATCTCAATTAAGTGTTTATGTATTTTTTTCTAGCGCCCAAATGTCAAATATTCATTGGGACTCATAATGTTATTTAACATATCATACTGTTTTATTGATACTAATGCTAAAACTTTTTGTTCTGTTGATGAAGCTTGTTCTTTACCATCTATGATGAGTGTTTGCTATTATTTTCTTTCTAAATTGTATGTTTCATTGAAGTAATAAATTTACCTTTTAAAAAAATCTCAAATATTGAGATTAAAAAAATTAAATATCAAATTAAAGAACAAGTGGTATATTAACCTTTTAAAGTATGTCTAATTATGTTGCCAGTTTCTATATTTACATATTTGAAATTTAGATTTGCGCTAGACATGAACAAGGACTTTTCTATTTTCGGACTAACACAGTAAATAAAAAAAATTAAAATATGTTATAGAATAAATAGACAAATAGTAAAGAACAAAGAAAATATGGGTAGTAATAGAGAATGTATTTTATTGATATAAAATTTATCTAAAATTTTTATTTATCGGCATAAGAAATATAAATAAAGTAAAGATCTACTTCTAACGACTATTAGAATTTAAAGTATATTAAACTTATCACTGTGGGAACTAGTGAAAGAAAAAGAGTACACATATCTATAATACGTATAATATGCTACCTCATTAAAAACCTTATCAGGAAAATCAAATCTGACAAAACATCGGTTAAGGGAAAAAAAATACAGCGTGTATTTACTCCCCCTCATGAATATATCACATACTTTCTCATATTCTACATATTCAATCTTGAATACTAGTTTTTCAAATGACTATTTCAATGTATTTGCTAAGCATTTATATCACTATTCTTTTGAAAGTAATGAGTGAGGGAAATTTTGGGGAAAATATATTTTGATCTCTTTAGGAGTTTCAATAATAATTATAGTAAACTTTAATCATGATTCTTCTATAAAAGCACAAATAGGTATTTTGAACCATTTTATAATCCTCATTCAATTACTATTTACCACATGTATTCAAATTATTTTAATTCATATAAATGAATAATTGCCCGAGAATTTCAATATCCTTCTAGCATTCTAAATCTTTCAAGGGTTTTACTATAAATTTTACTATATAGTGGTTCACAAAAATAGTTGTTCATAAAATGTTGTAACAATAACCATTAGATGCAAGTTAAATGTTTTATGAATTGTTAAAATAATATATTTAAGAACTTCATATTTTTATTCCACTTTTTGCAAAATTACTTCATTTGCACCCTCACTAGCTTTATATCTTTAGATATTAGGGCTACTGGTCCAAGAACTTCACGAATTTAATTGTACTTGAATTGCGTCTTTCTATTTTAATCAATTAATTCTATATCTATATTTCTCAATAGATTTATTCAAGATCCTCCTTTTATTTCATTATTTTAATAATAATATTGTATGCAAAATTATTGTCGACCACTTTTATTTTTCGATTCCACATTTTCTAGAATTGACATAACTTATCGAGATCTCTTATTTTCATTATTTTAAAATTTAGTTTTAGGTATCTAATTTCTTCTGGAGTTTTACTTCTTAATTATGTCTTGGGTCTCTTCTAGAGCACTCGGCTCCACTATATGACCATCTACAAGAATTTTCATATTTGAAACCAACTAGTCTGTTATTTATTCTAACTGATTGTCCTACTAGGACTTTGATTCAAATTTAAATATTACTTTGGTTATTCTCATTAAGTTTGTAAATACATCTGACAGTTAACTTGTAATAAGTTATCCTTGTTGAACTTCTGGTTCAAATTACTCTCCCCCTAACTCATTACAAGTTATTATTTCTCTCCCCCTAATGTCAGGAAAATTATCGAATCAAAATTGTAATCACAAATCATGTTATAATTGAATCTCCAATAGATTCAAAACATCTAATAATACAAAAAAAATGTAATTAATATATATTCCCAACATTCTTTGAAGATTCACTCATCTTTGTGCATTGTGGTGGAGCAATTAGAATATATACGCATATACAAAAGTTCAACGATGGGAAATATTTAGCTCTTTACAAAAACCATTTGCAATAAGAAGTATTTATAACTTATTGGCTTCATGCGTACAACACATAAATCAACATAATTTCATATTAAAATAGGAAGTTTAGTTCTCATAAATAATGGTTTAGATATTAATCAAAAGCATTCAATCAATAATTTCTCTAAACCATTATGCGCATAAATAATAAACTTTTACAAAAGCTTTTCAAACTCAATCAATAAAATACCTAGATATAAACTCATTAGTATTAGCAAGATGGATTATCTTAATTGCATGATCTGAAATTAATTATTTAAACAAGCAATCTTGCAAACGACAGGTTGCAAGTTGATAACACACATATGATTATTTTGTAAATGTATTTACCAAAATAATATAATATCAAAACCATCTACATGGTGGATGAATGAGCCCATATTCATTTCAGAAATGCAAGATATTAAATCTCAATTTTAGCTAGTGAGTTTCTAACCATCAATTTTCATTGAGAACAAGTAATGAATGAGAATTCTTTAAATTAAAGAAACTTCTGGTTCTTTAGTGAATGTCCATATGAATTCTCAATTAATTTTCACATCATATATGATTTAGGATGGTTTAACTAGTCACGCCAAGTAGTAAATGTATTATATCAGTAAACTTTTGATTTACTTTAATATGCGTTTCAATTGTACTAAATTGTAATAAATTTATAATTTTACTACCATTCCTTTTACTTTGTATCCATATATAAGTATTATTGTGACATTTACTACTGGAAATGCCTAAATCAATGTGAAGTCTATAATATCACTAAGTCAATAAATATAATTTCCAAATAATTATATGCAATATTCACTTTAAGGAATATGTCAAAATCTTCAAATGCAGAGTATTTTATCTAGTGGTATGATTATCATTTCGGATGCGACAAGTCCTGAGTTCGATTTAAAATACTTTTAAAACCCTTTTAATAAGAATTTTGCATAATCAATTAACAACCAAGAATAACTGGCTAGGTTATGTATAGAAAAGAAAACGTAAATTAAATATATCAATAAACGTCAAATCTCAAACATAAAAATATGACATAATGAAAAACTAGCAATTTTTTTTTCTTTCATAACCATCATCATAAACATGCATGAAATTTAATTCAAAATCCAACCATTCATGCTCATAGAACTTTTCATTTACAATTGCTTATGTCATTTCTCTAAATAATAAACAAACAAAATAATATAAAACGTACTACCTTTAACAAGTCTTTGAACTAAATCAAATCTGAATAACCATAAATTCATTGGTTTGTTAACACAAATTTGCATACTAGATATGTTTTAATTAAATATATTATTTAATTATAAAACCTTGTAATACCCTGAATTTTGTATTTTTTTCGATCATATTTGATACAAGTATCTGTCTGCTTCAGTGATTAAGTGTTCTGGGTGTGTGTGTGTGAGGTCCCAAGTTCAAGCCCTATCTTGAGCAAATTTTATTATTTTTCTGGTCTAAGCCTTATATTTGAGGAGTGGGCTTATATTAAATTGTTGTAAATTCATATTAAAATGAGCCTGCTGGTTCAAATGGTAAGGGAGTTTTCGTGCTGGAGGTCTTGAGTTCGAATCCTTATGTGAGCGAGGGTGTTTATTTTTGCTCGGTTGTTCAAGAGAGTTTCAGTAGAATTTAAATTCTGAGGTGGTTGAGATTAAGGTGTTAGTGGGAAGTTAGGGGGTATCTGATTAGTTTTTTATTTTATTTCATTTTCTTTTTCCCAAAATTTCTCTTTCCAAGCTTCTAACGTTTTCTCTGTGACCTTCTTCCATTCAAAAATTTTCTTTCGTTTTCCTTGATCTACCAACATTATTCTTCCAAAAATCACAGCATTATAATCTTCGGAATTCCTCGTGTGTCAAGTAAGTTAGAGTCATAAACTTGTTCGATTTGGGGGTAAGTATTTTAACTGTTTATACTGATTTTAGGCACTTCGTTAGTGTGATTCTGGGTTTTGGCAGCAAATCGTGACGAACGGAGTTCTTCCCTTGCAAAACCGTATGGGGTTTGTTCGTGTAGTTGGGTAAGTAATGAGTGCTTGAGTTTATTTGTTGTCGATCTTCGTTGATTGGTTGCTAAATCGATGTTGGGAACTCTAGTTCTAGGTTTCAGAAGGCTCGAGAGTGGTTTCACTGCAAAATAGTACCAGGTGTGTACCCGAAACACAGAAAACAAGGTTTTGGCAAAAGCCAAAAAACCATTCTGTCGATGCCACACGCACCCGTTGGATGGCCTTGTATAATGACACAGTCGTGTGATAAACGAAGTCATGATCGTGTCCCAGACACGGCCATGTGGTGGTCAGAGTGTGGCCGTGTGAGCCACACTGGCTAGTCCAAGTTGGGCGTGTGGGCCACATGGGCAAACCACACAGGCGTGTGAATTTCTAGGCCAAGCCGTGTGAACTACATGGGCAAGGCCAATCTGGGCATGTAGGCCACACGGGCATATGGGCCACACGGGCATATGGGCCCAAAGTTTTAAAATTTTCCCTAAGGTTGCATGGGTCGTCCCAAACGACTGTAGGTCGTCCGTAGGGTCGGTAAGGGCTATCCAAACCTTATAAACTGTAGATCTGATATTCTATTCTGTATATGATAAGCATGTATGATATGTTAATTCTATATATGTTATATGTATCTGTTTTCGCAATCTATATCCGTATATAAGCATGTGAGCGTCTTTAATCTGTATGTCTGTATCTGAATATTTTGTATCTGTTATTGGGGGTGGGATGACATATATATATGGAGGAATATAAAATAAATAGACAAAAAGTAAAGAATAAAGAAAATATGGATAGCAATAGAGAATGTATTTTATTGATCAATAGGGATATTTACAAAGTTTCTCCAAAGTTTTTGTTTATAGGCATAAGAAGTATAAATGAAGTAGAGATCTACTTCTAATGACTATTAGAATTTAAAGTATATCAAAACTTATCTTGATCTTAATGGACATCTACTTAATAAGATATTCATAATAAAATACAATTTTTTTAAATATTTTATTAATATTTAAACAATAAAATAGGCTTTTGGCATAGGCTAACCCAAAAATGGCCTCAACTTGAAATTCTTTTAGAAACCAGGCAGTGAACGACCCTATAAATATTTCTACATAACTTAAGCCCTTTTGGGCTTCTTTTGTACTGGACGATTATTCATTTTTTTTTTTAATTTGGACCAGCCTATGTTGAATAGACCTGTTCATGAGTTTGGTTACCCGTCCAGACCCAAAAGTCCGCCTGAAATTTGGGAGGGTTTGGCAAAAATATTAGGCTCGAAAAATAGACTTCAGCAAAAAAATTTAGGCTCATTTAAAATATGAATTGGGCTCGGGCTTGAACATTCAAGGCTCGAGCTTGAACATGCAAGGCTCGAACTTGGCCCGTTTTAAGTTTATAGTACTTTATATTATGTAATTTTGAACAAAATAAAAAAATAAACTTATACTAAATATATAATACTACTCTAATGTAAACATTAAAATAATGTTAAGATGACTATATTAATATTTTCAATAAATAAAAATAAAAATATATAAAATTATTAAATATTAATATAATATAATATAAATACGATTTTTAAAAAAATTAAAAATAATATAGGCGGGCGTAAAATGGGCTTGGATTAGTCTTTTACAAATATGAGCGGGTTTGGGCAAAATTTTAGGCTTAGATTTTGAGTCAGACTGGGCTTTGACAAGTATAAAGTATGTTAATATCATGCTTAGGCTTAACTCGAACCCGACCCGACCCGACTCATGAGCACTTCTAAATGTTGAAGGAGTCATCTTTAAAAGTCATTTTTAAAAGGTATAATGATTTATTTGGCCCTTCAACTTTACATAAAAAATATTTTAGTCCTTATTTAACTTTTTGTTTCTTTTAACTCTTGAACTTGCATTATTTGTCAAAGCACCTTAAAATGAATAGAAAAGTTCACGTCTATTAATTTTGTTGACGTGACAGTTCACGCCTATGTCACATTAGCAATTAATTAATTTTTAAAAGTTCTTAAAAATAATTTTTATAATGTTTAGACTTTTTTAATGATTTTTTTATTTTATTTTTTTAAAACTTTAAAAATTAATTAATACTGACAAGGCATCCATGTGTAATCTATGTGTATGTCACATCAACAATGTAAACAAATGTTAATTTTTCCATCCATTTTGGAGTAATTTGATAAACAACTCAAATTTAAGAGTTAAAAAAGATAAAATTAAATAGAGAGATAAAACCACTTTTTTTTATAAAATTGAAAGGCCAAATAAATCATTATACCTTTTTAAAATAAAAATTTACATGATATATTTAAAATTTGCGTAAAAATTATATAAGTCAAGAAAATTAATTACTTATTTAACCTTATTAATAAATTTGTTAAATTATTTTGGTATAACAAACATATATTTGTTATTCTCTCCATCTCATTTTATTTTATAATACGTTATCAGCACGGTCTTGCTCAAAGTGATAGTTCCTTTTATCGACGATCAAATTTATCCTCCATGATTTCCAATATCTTTGACGGCAAGATGCAAAGTTTTTATAGGAAGTTTCTTTTATTTAATGTTTCATATCTGATTATTATTTTTCATTCTTCTCTCATTATATGTTATCATTGTTTTGATTAACTTATTTTACTTTTTGTTCTTAAGGATAGTGAAAGATTTGATACCTTTATCTATATGAAATCAAGAAGTTAAATTCACTGTCAAAGTTTTCTTTTTGATATTTGCTTGGAGATGATCTCTTTTTTTTTCATTACAAACGAGGTTTATAATCACTATTTCTCATCAATAGTAACGTAAGTCAATTTAATCAACTTTTTTTGAAATTTGATTTGATTTCTATTAAAAAGTTCAATTTATATAATTTACTATCCGTATCTCTATAATTTTATAAAACCCTCCACTCATTTAATTATTGGGATTTTTATGTGGAGATAAATATTTTTTTCATTTTTAATAGAATTGATTGGTTAATTTTAATTTTTTGATTAATATATATGATTATTGCGGAATATTAGTAAAATTACTTACTTGCCATGAACTTTGGGATATTTACCATGTCTGTGATAATTTCATATCATTGTATGATTTGAGATGAAATTATGTCGTAAGAGGTGGAGGTTAGAAAATGTTTATGTTTAAACTTTTATAGCTGTAAAGTTATTTTAATTTGACATTATAATATTTTGTATTTTGTTGTGGTATGATTGTAAGGCGTAGGTTTGTGCAAGTGTACATAGTCGTTATCAAGTAATAAGTAAGTATCGAGTTATCGTCTCCACAGGGATTGTATTTGTGTTAAATCACTTAATTGTAAAATCATACTAACAACTTGGTAAATTTAAACTTAATATGATTGAGAAGTGATGATTAAAATTAAATATATTAAACTAAATGCAATGATCCCTAATGCAAATTATCTTAAATATGCAAACTATATGGATGAAATATATTTTAGCAAAATTAAACACAATTTGCAACAATTATAACATAAATAAACTAAGACAATTACTTTAATTAAACTCAATTTATTATCAACATGCTTAATAACATTCAGAAAAATATTCCATGGCAACTCGATCTTTCATGAGTTTGAAAACCACATTAGGTACTTTCGAAATCCTTTACTTAGTAAATACGCATTTTACTGATCCTTATTTACTAAGGGTTTCTTAGCATTCGTGCGAGGTAAAAGGGACATGTTAGGTTTGAAACAGTTTAATCACACAAATCTAAAAACTATGCAAATAACAGAGCTTGGTTAGAGTTGTTATGCAACCTGCAATTTAATCGAGTTAGGATCTAAATTGAGCATGCACATTTCAATTATGTGTCCACTAGCCATCGTCTGGTCAGGATCACTCAGCTAATTCAGGTGCGTTCAAATCACGTATGAACGAAATACAAACTTGATTTTAATTGAAAACATGATCGACTGAGGCACAAACATCATAAGCATGAATCAAATAATATTATTTAATCAAAGAAATCATCCTAGCTTAAATAAAATTAATCTAACTTTGTTGTAAATAAGAACAAAGAACACATAGCAAACATTTTCAGATTAAATTAAAGAAAAGAAAGATTAAACCCAAATCAAAGTGGCTATCACCCAAGACTCTGACTGACGAGGGCTCATTCGTTCTTTTGTTTCGCTCCTTTGCTGATGGCTCTCCAAGGTGGCCGACCAAGGGCTCTTTAAGAGGCATAATTGCTAAAATCTCTATGAAGAGATGATGTTAGGCGTGGGAAATGGAAAATGCTAAAGAGAATTGAGAGAAGAGAGAATGATGAGGGATGAGGGATGATGATGAATAATGAAATGGGGTCTTATTTATAGGTGAAGAGAGGAGAGTAATTTGCTAAAAATTGTAACACCCCAAACCTAACCTAGACGTTGTGACCGAATCTAATGGCGTCATATGAGAGTGTTTTGGTAAACTGTTTCGAATACCAATAACTTGTTCAAATTATTATCTTTTCTTTATCGCGGAAGCTTTGAAAATATTCATTCATACTAAAATCTGAAATTAAGTTTAAAACCGCACTTTAAGTGTCGTAGTTTGCAACATAATAAAATTAACAATTTAAAATCCCAAAATAAAACCAAAAACCGTCTAAGTCCCAAATTACATAAAATAGCCCAATAAGATAAAATCAAAAATAGTAAAAACATTAAAGTCTTAAACCGTAGCAATCGTCTCAGTGGTCACCGACAAGCCCTCCGCTGTGCCAATCCATTTATTACTAGGGATTACCTGACAGACAAGTAAATGAAGGGGTGAGTTTTCGCAAACTCAGTGTGTACATCTCCACAATAAAGTATGCATGTAAATAGATAACAGTCAAATAGTCATAATCGAGCCTGAGCTCTTAACAGAATCAGTGTAGGCCTTAGCCTACTCAGAACAGTATCTGATACATTCGGGCCTTAGCCCATACAGATATACATGCATATCAATTAGTACAGTAAATGTCCACCAACCCTGCATACCAACTCCGTCCACCCTACACACCATGTGAGGATAAAATCAACCCACCCAACCTTACACACCAAGTATGGGGATAAAATCAACCCATCCAGCCTTACACTCTATAAGGTACCGTAAAACGACACGTAGCAAGTAAAGGCAGTACAGCTGCTAGTCAAATGGCTAAAAGCCTTACAGTCTTCCTTCTCTCCAATATCAATCCCAACCCAATGCAATGCAGTCATAATATCATGTCATGGCATGCTTTCATACAGTAAGCAGTTCATACATATCATACTCAGATCAAATCAGAACAGTATTAATACACATGCTAAGTATAACATGCTAGCATACATCTCAGATTCGTATCACAGAACAGGGTCTAAGTAACGCTTACCAAGCCTTTAAACAGGTCACAATCGACTAGGGCAACCTGTGCAACCTTTTAGAATGATTCAAATTAGTGGGCTCACACGCCCATGTGGCCTATTCGTGTGAGCCCACACACCTGTGTGGCCCATACAACCCATCTTGGCCTTGCCCGTGTCGATCACACGGCCTGGCCCAAATTTCACACTCCCGTATGGCTTCACCCATGTGGACGCACACACCCGTGTGGCCCATACAGCCCAATTGGGCTAGCCCGTGCCTCGCACATGGCCTAGCCAGCATCAACGCCTGTGTCCGTCGCACCTGTGCGATGCAAGCATGGCCTCACTCGTTGATCACACGGCTATGTATCACCACACGGCCTCCACACGGGCAGTCCACACCCCCGTGTGGCGTCAATAGTTCCATTTTTTTACTTTCGCCAAATCGCGATTTCAGAGCATTTGGGGTACACACCTGGTTCGTTTTTGACGTTAACGCTATTCCGAGCACTCCAGAACCTATAATCAGAATATCCAACCACTTAGAACCTCAAAATTGAGCCTTAATCACTCAATTCTGATATCACAAAATCGACTTACCGCTCCCAAAATCATTCACAACTTCGACTCAAACGTCAAATTACTGATTTCCAGCCTCCAGATCTCCTCCTAAATAGCAACAAAACCCTTTTTAATATCTCATCCATAAGCCACAAAATACAAAAAAAAAAAAAAAACGAAGCTTAACGAAAGCGTAGAACAACCATTGCTATCGAAATGAAGAAAGAAATAAAAACGAAAAGGGAAAACAAATAGGACGGCAGCAAAGAGTGGTAAAAATTTGGCAATAAGAAAGAGAATTTTGTGGGAAAAACGACAGCAAGAAAGAACTTTGGAAAGAAGAGAAAATAATTTGTTTTGGGGATTTTGAAAAACAGAAGAATATGATCAGATTTTCTGGTAACCCCTACCTTTCCACTACTCCACTTTTTAGTCTTTTAGTAAAACTCAAACTCATTAGAGTGAATGAGCATAAAAATAATGCTCACATCACGAATCAAACACAAGACCTCAAACATAATCCCTTGCCACTTAACCACCAGACCAGCAGGCCCATTCTGATATATTTTACCCAAATTTTACTTAAAAGCCTGATCACCAAGAGTTAGGCTTTATTCAATAAAAACCCCAAATTTTAACCAACCTAAGACTTGAACTTGGAACCTCCCCAACACCCCCAAGGCGCATAACCACTTAAGCAGACACATGACTAAGTCAAATTAACGCAGAAACACATCCAGAAAATTTCAAGCCACAAATTCACAAAAGCTGAAAATCAAAAATTTGGGGCATTACAAAAATAGCTAGGTTTAGTCCCTTTAAGCTTATTCAATGAGTGGCCGGCCATGATTAGTGGATTTTGGCTTGATTTTTAAGCAATTCAAATGCCATAACAACTCAGGATTGAGACTCGGTCAAGTGTAAATGTTCGGGCAAATCTCTAATTTCTTCAACATTGCAAGGACCTTGTGTAATTAAACCAAAAAGTGGTTTATGTGGTTAGCCATGTGTAGCCAAAATTGGGTTGACTTGGTCTTCAATTTGGACAGTTTTTGTAATCCAACAAAGCTATCTGACCTATCCAAAATAAATCAATACATTAAAGGACCAAAGAATAAAATTTATCTAATTTAAATAATTAATTAAAACCCATAGTATTAATGAAATATTTTAAAATGAATTATTAAATATAATTTTATATTTTATTATTTAATTTAATCATGCATGGCCCATTTTATGTCTTAAAAATATAATATGCTCAAGATAAATATAAAATAAGCCATTTTATGCATCAAAACTATTTAATAAAATATAAAATCACTTTTTAATAATTTCTATGTCCTAATTTCATATTTTCACATATTTCATTAATTTATTAAACAATTACTTAGTTTTAACGACGAATTTAAGTAAAAAGGTGATAAATTATATAGGAAAAATCTTATATATTTTTCAGTTTACAATGATATATAAAATATATATTATCTAACCACAATGATTTATTAGTGACATAAATTTATTATTTGTTACATTTAATATATGTTTTATTTACACCTATTCATTTTATTTTTATATAAATAAAATTTTATTTAAAATAAATTAAGCATTCATTAAGGTTATACAATAACATGATTATATGTTCCTGAAGAGCTAATATTGTATCAAACTGTAAAAAGCTCTTTAAGAGCTTATATTTTAGCTCCTTATGATGCACAATTTTGTAAAATATAATATTTTTTTTCAGATCAAGAAGATATATATTGAATAAAACATTCATGTGTTTTACATTAAAACCATATATAGAAATAACATGAGATACTCATGTATTTGTATTATATATATTTCTCGAAAGAATACATTACACTATATGATTGAAATATCTAATGTGCTCTTACAGTAGCGATATTGTGAAAATGACTTTAACAGTATTTTCGAATGATCTCATACCTTCTAGTGGCTAAACAAAATAATAAGTTACTAATGAAAAACTATGAAATTTTTTCCACTAGTTTTGCTTTATTCCCTGAAGTGAATGTAGCAATACATAACAATCATGAAAAATGAAAATGTAGAGATCATGATTGTTGTTGTAATTGAGGATGTGATTGGAGACTAACCATGAAAACATGAATAGATAGATTTTGATTTGAAATCTACACATGTTTTGCGATGGTGATTATGAAATAAAGAATCAAGGGAGGCGTTTAGAAGTCTATCCTACTAGATTTATTGCATTCCCTGAAGTGAATGCAACCATAAAGAAAATAAAAGATATAATCATGAACCACTAAAAGTGGGAATATAGTAATAAATAAGAGAACAATGAGAGTTCTCAAGATAACTCTTCAAAGGGTAAAGATAACTTATGTTATCAATGTGATATGAAAGATTATTGGCCACATATGTAGTATAAGCCTAAATATTGTGTTTCTGTTAATATTCTTTAAGGAAGGATATGAGAATGTAGTAATAAATTCTATCATTATAGATAGAAAATATTTATCTTATTTGGTACTAAAACAAACAAATATTATTCTAATATTTGATATTATAAAAATAGTCGAAAGCTCTAGAAGAGCTAATATAGTAATTTCTTGTAATGGTTAATCCATTCGTTTTAAAATATATTTATAATGGATCTTATATTGAGATTCTAAATGAGGAAAATAATATATTTCATATGAATAACTATTACTATAAATATCTATTTTGAAAGGATGAAAAAGAGAGAATTGAGTTATTAATTTATATTTATTTTATAATCTTTGTGATCTTCTTTTGTTATCGTCCCCATTAAGGGGTTGGAAGCAAAATATTTGACTATGAAAGATCTATTTATGAGCAATAAAATATGATAATTCTATCTAAAGCTCGTTATGGTTGGATGCATCTGAAGTTGTAAATTTTTTTAGATATTTGAAGATTTTGGCATATTCCATTAAGCGAATATTGCATATAATTGTTTGGAAATTATATTTATTTTGTTGACTTAGTGACATTATAATAGTCACATTGATTTAGATATTTCCAGTAGTAAATGTCACAATAGCACTTATATGTGAATATAAAGTAAAAGGAATGATAGTAAAATTATTAATTTTTTACAATTTAGTACAATTGAAACACATGTTAAAGTAAACCAGAAGTTTACTGATACAAATGTATTTACTATTTGGCGTGACTACTTAGACCATCCTAGATCATATATGATGCGAAAATTAATTAAGAATTCATATGGACATTCATTAAAGAACTAGAAGATTCTGTAATTTAAATGAATTCTTATATGTTGCTTGTTCTCAATGAAAATTTATTAGAAACTACTAGCTAAAGTTGATATTTAATGTCATGCATTTCTGAAACGAATATGGGCTCATTCATCCACCATGTAGATTGTTTTGATATTATATAATTTTAATATATGCATCTACAAAATAATCACATATGTGTTATCAATTTGCAACCTGTCGTTTGCAAGATTGCTTGTTTAAATAATTAATTTCAGATCATGCAATTAAGACAATTCATCTTGTTAATACTGATGAGTTTATATCTCAATCTTTTATTGATTGAGTTTGAAAAAATTTTGTAAAAGTTTGCGCATAATGGTTTAGAGCAATTATTGATTGAGGACTTCTGATTAATGTCTAAACCATTACTTATGAGAATTAAACTTCCTATTTCAACATGAGATTATGTTGATTTAAGTGTTGTATGCATCAAGCCAATAAGTTATAAATACTCCCCATTACAATTGGTTTTTGATCAAGAGCTAAATATTTCTCATCTTTAAATTTTTGTATATGCGTATATGTTCCAATTGCTCCGTCACAATGCACAAAAATGAGTGAATCCTTAAAGAAAGTTGGGAATATATTAATTACAAGTTCCTTTATATTATTAGATTTTTTAAATGTATTCGAGATTTAATTATGACATGATTTGAATTACAATTTTGATTCAATAGTTTTCTCGACATTAGGGGTAGAGAAATAATTACTTGTAATGAGTTAGGGGGAGAGTAATTTGAACTAGAAGTTCAATAAGGATAACTCATTACAAGTTCACTGTTAGATGTATTTACAAACTTAATAAGAATAATCATTTAATTTGAATCAAAGTCCCAATAGGACAATCAATTAGAATAAATAATAGATTGATCGATTCATTATAAGTTCATTGTTAGATGTATTTACAAACTTAATAAGAATAACCATTTAATTTGAATCAAAGTCCCAATAGGACAATCAATTAGAATAAATAATAGATTAATCGATTCCAAAGATGAAACTTCTTGTAGATGGTCATATAGTGGAGGCGGGTGCTCCAGAAGAGACCCAAGACATAACTAATATGTAAAACTTCAAAAGAGATTCAGGTACTTGAAACTAAATTTTAAAATAATGAAAATAATAGATCTCGATAAATTATGTCAATTAGAGAAAATGTGGAAATAAATAATAACTGTGGTTGACAATGATTTTGCATGCAATATTATTATTGAAATAATGAAATAAAAGGAAGATCTTGAATTAATCTATTGAGAAATATAGACATGGAATAAATTGATCAAAATAGAAAGACGCAATTCAAGTACAATTAAATTTCGTGGAGTTTTTGGACCAATAGTCCAAATATCTAAATGTATAAAGCCTGTGGGGGTGCAATTGAAGTAGTTTTGCAAAAGCGGAATAAAAATATGAAGTTTTTCACTAAGTCCTGACATTAATTATAAAAATATATAGTATTATTCTGTGGTGGATCTAATAACCTTTAGATATATTATTAAATTGACAATTTATAAAAAATTTAACTTACGTCTAATGGTTATTATTACAACCTTTTATGAATAGTATAGTAAAGTTTATATTAAAATCCTTGAAGGATTTAGGATGCTAGAAGCATATTAAAATTCTCGAAAAATTGTTCATTTATATGAATTGAAATAATTTGAACATATATGATAAATTTGACTTAGTGAATAGTAGTTGAAGGAGGATTATAAAATGGTCCAAAATACTTATTTGTGTTTTTATAAAAGAATCATAGTTAAAGTTTGTTATGATTATTACTAAATCTCCTCAAGAGCTTAAAATATATATTTCCAAATTTCCCTCGCTCATGACTTTTAAAAGAATGGTAATATAAATGCTTAGGAAATACATTCAAATAGTCATTTGAAAAACTAATATTCAAAATTGAATACGTAGAATGTGAGAAAATATGTGATGTTTTCACGAGGGAGAGTACCTACGCGTTGCACTATTTTTCCTTTAATCAAGGTTTTGTCCCATTGGGTTTTCTTTGTAAGATTTTTAATGAGGCAGTATATTATGCGTATTATAGATTGTGTACTATTTTTCTTTCGTTAGATTTTTATCGCACAGGGTTTTTTTCTAATAAGGTTTTAACGAGGCACATTATTTATCAATGGACATCTAAGAGGGAGTGTTATGAATATATTATAAAGTGGATGTCCATCATGACCAAGATAAAGTTTTAATGTACTTTAAACTCTAATAGTTATTAGTGTGAAAATATATAATATCGGTAATGACAATATATCGCAAAAAAAAATAAAGAACACACAGATTTTACGTGGAAACCCTTTCGGGAAAAAACCACAGGCAGAGGAGAAGAAAATTCACTATGTCGAATTCGAATGATTACAAGAGGAATAGACTATGTCTATTTATAGGCTTGTAAAGCCATATTCTAGTAAGATTGAAACACCTTATCCTAATCAATATAAAATA
Organism: Gossypium stocksii; assembly: GCA_020496765.1. NCBI lineage: Eukaryota > Viridiplantae > Streptophyta > Magnoliopsida > Malvales > Malvaceae > Gossypium > Gossypium stocksii. Next base: position 40,013,095 of record CM035629.1, read on the forward strand.
GATGGAGTTTAATAAGGTTTAAAAAACCTTATTGTAAAATAAAATAAAAGAAGTGTACTTCTATATGGATTTTACTGTTATTTTATTTTACCATTGTATTTTATTTAAATAAGAATTTGGGTCACTCAATTCTAACAATTAGAATTAGATCTCTACTTTTTTTTTTTATACTTTTTATGCCTATAAATAGAGACTCTGATGAAGCATTGTAATCATCCTTTTAATCAATAAAGTACCGTCTCTACTGTTTTCATATTTTCTTTGTTCTTTATTTTCCCCATCTCTCTTTATTTTATAATAATATTTAATATATAAATTTGTTCTTTGAATAAAGAATTCAAAGCAAGAATGATATTTCAAAACTTCCAAACATCTTAGAAAATGCTTTAAACACTTAAAATATTTTTGACAAAGTTCTAAAAATAAATTTAAACTCTTGAACTTAATCAAAACCATTTCAAATCAATTGAAAAATTGCTCCCTATAAGAAGTATCGATGTTTTCCAAAACGTATCGATACTTTAAAATTTTATCGATACTTCATCTTTTTATCGATACCAAATTTGCTTTCTATTTTGAATCAAAAGTTGAACACAAACAATAAATATCGATACTTTGAAAATTATATCGATACTTATTAAATTTTATCGATACCAATTTTGCATTCTATTTTTTATGATCTATTAAAAAATGTCAAAAAGTATCCATACCCATAAAATTAAATCGATACATTTTACTAGGTATTTATAAATCATCTTTTGTATTGTTGAAAACTAATTTTAACGATCACTGAATCAAGCATTAAATGTTTCTAGAATCGATACTTGTACAAAAAGTATTGATACTTGTTGTTGTTGTAGGTGAATTTCATGTTCTGGTATTTCCATCCCAACGACTTTATTTGTTCTCCCAACAACCACAACGGTTGGAAATGAATTAGAAGGTATAAATACCAGCTTCTGATGATCCTACAACAAGAAATATAATCAAGCCTAAAGATCAATCAATTCAACTTTAGTGCTCAATTCTTTCATACTTTTCTTGTACACATTTGTGAGCTTTTATTGTATTTTTTAGCTCAAGTGTATTTTTATTTATTTGTGTTTTATTGGTAAACATTCTGATCTTGTAAGGATTATTTCTTAATTTACTTCTTTGTAATTCTTTGAGGGGGTTTGTCTTAAGATTTGAGTAGAAATCTTAATAAAGTCGTAAGGTTAAACATTATCCTAAAAAGTTGAACAAATTAGTATAATAAAGTAGTCAATTAGGGCCAAACCTTTTTAAATCTTTGTGTTCATTGTTTCATACTTTTTCTTTATTTCATACTTTTTCTTTACTTCCACCAAAATTTTTCAAAGACCAATTCACCTCCTTGGCAATTTCAATTCGATTGATCGAGCTAATAAATTTTTTTTTCTTATTTGTCATTTATTTGAATTAATAACTAATTAACTCGTAACTTGAGGAGGAAGGTGGCTTACTCTTAGAATGATAAACTTTCAATTTAATCCCTTAAAAATTTTAAAATTATAAGTCAATATAATCATAAAATTACACATTAATTCATCAAAAAATTATAATTCAATTCTAACGTTAAAAATAAATGTCTGACTTCCACAATGACATTAATTTCAATTAGAGTATTTACTTTTATTATAGATATAAGATCAAATACCAATTTCCCATGAAGTAGATTGAAATATATGACATGAAATAGGGCCTAAAATGAATGTTTCCCTCTTACAATCAATGTTGCAAGAATTCAGTAGTTAAACCGATTAGTTCATTTATTTCCGATTCAACCAGTTCAACCAAAAAAAAAAGAAAAACACAAATAAATAATAATAGAAACATGAAAATTCATTTTATAAACTAAAGCAACAAAATTAAATATTTAAACTAACTTAAATTCAGTCCAAATGATTTTTTTTTCCAATTTTTTACCCGATTCAATCGGCATTTTATTGGTTCAACCGATATTGCATCAATTGAATCTTTCTTCGGTACCAGTTGAATTGGTTGGACAAAGTCTATCCAGCAATGTAGAACATAAACCTCAATTTGAACTAAATTCTTACCACGATTTCCAACAGCTTCTGATGTCAAGATATACCGATGACTAAATCTTAATGCAGATGTACTCAAATGGCCGGATAAGTTAAGAAACAACGCAGCGCATTTACTAGATCAGGTACAGCCACAAGGTTGATTAACTTATAGTGCCTTGATAAGTTGAGTGGTGGCTAATTTCCCAGCTTCAATTCACGATCGGGTTCTATAGCTGCAATATAGGTCCAGCCGATAACAGCTTTGACCTTTTGGAAAGATGTCAAGTCTGTAGGTTGATGGAAATCCTATATGTGAAGAAAGGTTATGTGATCACCCGCCCCATGGAACTATTATTTGAGCAATGCCAGCAGCAAGATAAAAGTCCAACGATTCCCGACTCCACAGGTTGAGCAATATCCCGTTCTCGTTTAAGTAGAACTCTAACCAACTCATCAGAGCTTAAATGCCCATCACTGTTGGTGTCAAACACATGGAAGATGATCTCAACAATATTGTCCGTAAGTGATATACCACAGACCTGTATATGCACAGATAAGTTCATCATGATGTTTCCAGTGAAAAGTCTGATATTTGGCAATTATAATTCATGGCAGATCATCAAAGTTCAAAGCTAAATGGCAAGGGTAAGTACCTGAAAACATATATAAACTGAATTTAAAGCATGCATGCAAATCTAAATGTTGTACTAGTAATTAGCCGCCCAGATGTTGTAAACAATGCAATCATATAATCGGACAGAGATAAAAGGTATTGATGCATATCAGAAAACAGTTGTTGACAGTTAGATTTTGTTAGCATGGGAAATAACCGCTGTCAAGTCGTTATGTCATCTGTTCAGAAAATCAAAATTACCATTACTTCAATCACCTTTTGAAAATTTGATAAAGTTTCTATTGGTGAGTTATACCGGTCACAAAAGAAAACATGAAGCATAAACAACACAAGACTTACGTGATACGCTGCTCGTTTGAAGTCATCCTTTGTTAGTAGACCATTAATTTTTCCATAACTAAAAAGAGCCAAAGAAAATGGCTGTAGTTTTCTACGGAGCTCAGCAAAATGTTTGAATTCATCCAAGTTGATACGAATCTCCCTAAGATGCGGTTCGTTGTTTAATTCATCTACCCGCTCAAGCAACCTGTCTAAATGACTCATATCAGCAGAAGCAACCATGGATAAAGCAAAATCCTTGGCTGATATGCTTCCTCGGACTTTGTAGTCATAGTGATCAAACTCCAATCTCAGAATCTACAATATACAATGAATATTAACTACAACAATCATCAAATTTGTTGGTGTGGGGGAGAAACAAAAGAAAAAACAATGTAGAAAGGCGAAAGCTCTGAGATACGAGCAGAAATTCAGTGCAATTTTTCCATGCATTACAAGAATTCTACAAGTTAAAGAATACCCTTCAATTTAATAACAAAATCAATTCCTTTAACCACCAAATCAAAAGATAATTTTTGGCTCAGTCTTAACACCTATCACTCAAGCTGGTAGGCAATAGACTATAGGTCTCATGCCAAGAATACCTTGAATCATCCATGAATCCCAAGGATTTTTCAAAATTACACTGTTATATATAGAATTATCATGCACAGACAGTTAAGAAAATGGCTTCAATTTTGATGGACCGGGAAGAAAGGGGCTCACCTCATCCTGCAACTTTCGCATGAATTCAATGAATTTATCATGTTGAAGGCGTGCCTTTCCGTCTTTTCCGAAGAAGTACTCCACTAGACCTCCATCCTCCACAGAACCAGTAACTTTTAACCCAGTGCGAAGTCCATCCCTGTGGACTGCCCCTTGTCTGTTATTAGCTCGCATCAAAGCCATCACTTTCTTAAATTCTTCTTTATCGATCTCCCTATATAGAGATATTTAAGTCCAAATTATTAATTTGTTCAGATAAAAATGATACAGCTAGTTCAAAATTGTAGTCAAATAGATATAGAAATACAAACTCATTGTTGTCCACATCAAACATTTTGAACGCTATGGAGAAGCTTGACTCGGGGATGCTCAGTAATGTTACGAAAAAGATATACCTGTTCCAAAGAAACTATGTAGTGTTTGTATCTTCCAAATATAAAGAAGAAAAAGCACACAAACAGTCCAACTAAATTGTGTGATATAGGCAGCTTACTCTTTGAAAGATATAAGTCCATCAGTGTCCATATCAAAAAGCATAAAAAGTTCTGAAGGATCACACCGTAACTCGCCCGGACTCCTTTCCCCGCTCAAATATCCATCTCTAACAAGATGGGATTCAGAAGGAGGAAAAACAGGAACAATGGCCCGCATTAGATCCGCCGGTCTCATGAGTAATTCTCCTTCCGGGGTTCGAAAAGAGGCAAAGTACTCAAAAACCTGCAAGCATAGAGATACTATGAAGTCCTGAGTGCCTGATAGAGGGTAAACAACAAAATATTCATAAGATACATATTATGACAAAATAAAATTAGGTAACTCAGTCAAAAAGTTGCAGAGAGTAAATTATGCAAAAAGGACTAAACAACAAACATCAGCGACTTCACTTCTTTAGAATCTAAAGGCAACAAACCAAAAAAGGGTCAAAATATGTCAGTCCATCCCTGTACTTCGGTAAAATGTGAGAATTAGTCCCACTATTTCAAAAAAATAAAAGTTAAATACGTTTATTTCCTTGATTTAAAATTCTAAACATGGAGACCATTAGTATTTTCTATCAAAATTTGCTTATTATTAGGTATTGGTATGATTTCATATGGATATATTAAAATTTCTAAAAAGACTAAATTTTAAACTCCATTCAAGTATATAATTTGACCAGATAAAATCGAATCGACTTCTTAGCAGTTATATTTATGGGAAGGATTAAATTGTTTTTACAAATTATTCCAACAATCAATACTCAGCACACGTAATTCAACAATTTACCTTCTCCGGTGGACTCCGCAATCTCAACCGTTTCTCGTAGTTGAAGAAAACCTTCCGTCTATACTCCTCTGCAATGTAAAAACAAAACAAAACAAACCTTAACGCTAAATCGCCACCGAATATTCTGCTACCAATTAAAAGAGAGAGAGAGAGAGACAAAAACTGCTCATTAACCTCCAAAGATGAACTTAGAGCTATAATCAGGGAGCGCTAGTTTACGAAATGCGTTCTTCGAGCCATCAACGGCGGATTCAGCAGTTTCCGTTGACCAATCAGCGAAAGACAAAAACTGCTCATTAAAAAAACCAGTACTCCGATCCGAAGCTGAAATCGAGTACCAGCAAACCAAGCCGAAACTCGAACCGACCGCGATCCATTTGAGGAAGGAGCTGGCAATGGAATCCTTTTTGTTATTAGACTGGATGTTTGAAGCGTTGATGACCGGCAGCGACGAGAATTGGCGGATTTGGAAGCGTTGATGGATGGAGGAGAGATGGAGGATGGAGGGTGAGGATCTTTTGAGAGAGGTTAAGGAAGCCATAGTTCAGGGTGGAAGAGGGAAGAGGGAAAAGGGAAAGGTGTTCTTAAAATACAATCAAAATTCTTCAATGCAATGAATGGCTTGGCATCAGCAGTGAGAAAAAGATGGAAGGATTTCTTGGGATTTCGATTTTAGGAGAAGAAAAGAAGAGTTGAAGCAATCAAAAAATGGGATCCAAGATTCGAAGTCGAAATTATTTTAATTATTACTATTGGAGCTAAGATCCAGGGGAACTTCAGCTCGCGCCCGACCTATGCTAGTCAATCTCTAATTCACTTTAAAAAAAGTAACAAAAATTTTATTCCATCAACTTGAAAACTTGCTTCTTTCTTCTTTTCTTTTTTTTTTTCTTTTTTTTTTTTGTATTTTTTTTCAATTTTTGTGAACCATTTTGATATTGTCTATATTATTACCTAAATAAAATATATTTTTAATAAAAAAATTTAGATGATAACGTGATATATTATATTTTAATAAAAAATTAAATTATGATGTAACATAATATTAAAATATTACATTATCAAGACTAAATTAAAAAAAAAGTTATTAAATTCTAGAATTAGTTTCAACTTAAAGACCAAGTTTATTTTTTTTACCAAATTTATGGATTAAAAATTTGCATTATAAAGGGTTTCTTTTACAAAAATAATATAAATAAATACGAAAATAGTATAATATATTACTTATAAAAATAGGTCAATTTTTATAGTAAAACAAGGTGTCGTCAAGTTATTAGATGGCATCACCTTAAAATTTCCCCCAATCATCAACTAATCATGCTATTGGGAAAAATAATATTTTAAGTAGTGCCGCCTAACACATTAGCGATATCGGTATGAATTTTTAAAAAATATATGTATTGTCAGTGATTATACAAAACAAAAAATAACGATGAATAAAATATTTTTGTTGTGGTGTTACATGTTACATTGGAGGTATCGATATATTTTTTTTAAAGTGACAGAAAAGAAAAGAAAAAGTTGAATCAAGTGGTACTAACCTGACACCTTGCCGTCCGACGTGACCAATCGGTCACGACTCACCCCCAACCTTCTATTTCTTCTTTTTTTTTCTTCTATATAATAAACGGTCCCCCCCTCCTCCAACTGAAAACAACAAAGTAAGGGGAGAATTTTTGTGTGTTACTGATTTTGTTACAGCTTTGGAAAGAAAATTTTGTTTTTATTAGAGTTTTGGGAGAAGGACAAAAAGTTGTTTATGCCGGAATTTTGGGAGAAAAAAAGTTGTTTATATATATATTTTTATTATTGTTAATATTTTATATGTTTATACATATATTTTTAATAAAGATACTTATGTTTATATTTTTTTTTTAGTTGGTGATTAATATTCATAAGTGGATATTTTAAATTAAATAAAATAAAAATAAAAATTATTTACGAAAATAGGTTGTGGTTAATATTATTATTTTATAATGATATATTTATTCAATTTTGTTTGTGCAAATACCGAAATTGGTTCATTGATTACAATAACCAATCACACTGCCATAATGATTAATGTCCCAGTAAAAAAATGCTACTTGTTATTCATAGGTATTTTATAAATTTGCATGTCATTAATTTTTTAATTAGCATATTTAACTAAAATGGTAATTTGTTATAGATAAGGTGAGTACCGCATCGTGAGAGAAGTGCCCCCATGATCCAAGCTATCGGTCGGATGAACGTATTTTTCCCTATTTTGATGTCGCAAGATTTGGAACGGCAGCATTTATTAGGATGTTTGAGCTTAGGGCCAACTTGATGTCTGCCTTGGTTGAGAGGTGGCGCCTAGAGACTCACACATTTCATTTGCCATGTGGGGAGTGCACCATCACTTTAGAATATGTTGCATTGCAACTCGGGCTCCCAGTTGACAGTACTGTGGTTATTGGTTCAAGTAAAGTGATCGAACCTAAGTTGCTTGGATGATCAATTTGTGATAGTGATGTTAAGTTTATCAATTTGAAATTTTATTAGCTAAAGCAAAGTTTCGAAACTTTACAGAGTAGTGTCTCTGAGTGGAAGAAGATGTACGTTTCTCGGGCATGTATACTAGAGCTGATAGGGGGTACTCATGCTAGATACATGTAATAATAAAGTCCATCTGATGTACTTGCCTTTGTTGGCTAATTTTTAAGTTGCCTGTTCGTACAGATAAGGTTCAGCAGTATTAGTAATGTTGTACCATAAGTTTTGTCGAACGAAAAATCATGATACATAAGAGATAGGCAAGTGCCTCCTACTTTTGCAATCTTGGGCATTGTACAGGACGACATTTCTGGCATCATTGAGTTACCAACAATATGTTTTCCCACTTGTAAATAGGTAAAAGAAAATGTAAAACATCAAATAAGAAATATTTTTTGTGAAAATGTTATCTAACAAGCTTGCTTTCTTTTAGGTCGTGTACATGTCAGGGGATTAGGAAGTCGGAAACTCTCGTTGTGTACAAACAAATGACTGAATAAAATTATATTCATGTCTTATGATTATTTTAATTATGTTATTTTACTCATGTCACTATAATCATATTATTAATTGTGCAGTTTGTGTGGATGTCATATGTTGCGTTAGACATTGCAGGTGTAATTCCTTAGTCGATTTACCACCACTCATACGTGTGGTGCATTAACTCACCCGTTTTGAATTTTCAACCGTTGAGTGGAACAACAAGGACCAGGTTTTACGACAATTCGGGAGTAAGCAAGATGTTCCAAACGTTCCAATCAAATTCAACAATGTTCACGACATTGAAAACACAAAAATATACACACTTTTTCATACCCTTTTTAACTCAAATTCATGCAGTTTCGGTATAATTCTTGTCGAAAAATTTATAATTATTATAAAATAATTAAATTACACTAAAATTATGACCACATTGAATTTTAATTAATTTTATATCAAATTTTGATTAATTTTGATTATTTTCGACAGATTTGGGCAAAGGGCGAAAAATGACTCTACAGACACTACTAAAAGCACAAAATCGAGAAGCAATTTTGAAGTATCAAAGCGAATTAATTTTTCAGCTTAAGACGGTCCAAATTATATGTGTTAATTCATAATATAATTAATTTTAATTTTAATCTAATTTAATTTAATTTGGGTTAATAAATTATTGTTAATTAATTATGAAAAGGGGCCTAGTTGAGCTGAACCGAGAAAGCCGATCCAACCAAACACTAGGCAGCCCAAAACCGTCCCACATGCTGACCTAATTACCTTGCTTGGCTGATTATTTGGCTTACAAAATGATCCTTGAAGACTCCTTCAGATTGCATTCAAACCCTTCCACTGTTTATGCCTTTCTAGATTTGCCCCTACCTTAAAATAGCATGTTTGAAATATTCAAACATGCCACATGTGTGGCCGGCCATGGGGGGAGTCTTTGGCTGCTGATTTTGGCTATTTTTAGCAGCCTTCTCAACCTATAAATACCCTATTGGCTGCTTACTTCAAACACATCTCAACCCTTCTCATCTCTTCACTTCTCTCACATTACTTCAAACACATCTCAACCCTCCTTTGTCGATTTCACCTCTTGAAAAAGAGTTATTAAACCACCATTTGGAGCAGCATTAAAGTGTTCGTAGAGGCCTCGGTTCGATAAGAACAAACAGAGAAAGAGGAGTTGAGCAAACTAGTCAAGCCACAGAGAAAACACCATATTTGATTCTTGTTCCTTATCCTTTTAATTTTGTTGTAGTTATGATGAACATGTCTATGAATATTTGTGATGTTGATATGTTTAATTTAATTAATATGGCTTAAATTTAATTCGTGTTAGGTTGATTGCATTTCGCCTACTTAATTTATTAAAATTGTGTTTGTGTTGTTATAGGCCTCAGTAGGATGTTTGATTAAGTAAAACCATGACTAAGTTATTCTTGCATTACAATTGTAAGGTAACTAATGAATTAATTATTTAAACGGATTGAAATTGTAATTAATTGACACAATACTTAATCAGTGCATGTTTAATCATCTAAGGTAGTTGAGGATTAAATTAGCAACGATATCTAGTGATACATTAGCCTTGCATAACTTGCAATATTATTGTGATTAAACTGTTTTAAGGTAGAAATACATTGTTACCTCACGTAATCTTTTATGTGCTTATGAGATTGAATTAATTGTTTGAATTGGCATAGAGATATGGACAAGAGATTATTTCAATTTCGTAAGTGTGAATGTGCATTAACACATTTGCTTATTAAAATTTGTTTAATCGATTGAATTGACATAGAGATATAGTGAAGAGATAAATGGATTTTGGTAGGTGAGTATGTTCGTAAGTTAGCAAATTTCTGAGTTACCGTGAATTTATTCGTAACAATATAAACATGAGTTTAATAATTCTAAGTTAAGAAATGTAATTAGTCTAACACAATTATGTCATCTTAATTAAAATCATCTTTTGAAATTGTGCAGTGTAACTTCTATTTTATTTTTATCTATTTTACTTTGTTAAATCCTAGTTTTTAATCACTTCTTCACATCAAAATATTTTTCTTCACCAAGTGCTTTTAAAATTGCATTCACACTTTATTACTTGTTCGATTGTGTACACTTGCACATTTTCGTCATTCCCGACATTTATAAGAGGGGAAAAGATGCAAAAAATTAGACATTGGAGCATTAACAATGGATTGTAAATTAGAATGCCCAGATGCATAGAAGGTATTGCTTAGACTTCTGTATGGGGGATTTCACGCCTTTGTAACCTGTGTACGTATTTTCATAAGACAAGTTATCATTCGTTTTAGTTTCTAAATGTATTGAAAAGATAAAAAAATATGACTATTCAATTACCCATGTTCTCGACTTGTTTACCCCAATCTATATTCTTTAATTTCATGTGAAAGTTAACCGCAAGGTGGTGGATGTAGTACATAGATCTCCACGAAACACCAGAATTCCGAATGACAACAATTATCCCCTTCGATCTATCAGAAATAATGTAAATGTTGCCTTGTCTAACAACATGCCTTTAATGACCCGATTTCCAGTGCTGTCGAAAAATACGATTTCAAAACTCTATTTTCATAAACCAAGCCCATAAATATTAAATAGAGATATTTACAGAGTTAGTGTACAGATGAATTGAAATTTAGTTAATTAATTAAGCCAAAATTATGGTTAATTAAGATCCAAAGACTAAATTGTAAAAATTTAATTGCTATAGATTTTAATTAGAAAAATGCTTAGGGATTTAAATAACAATTATCCAAAGGGAAAAAATGGTTAATAAACCATTTTAAATAGGTGTTAGTGGATGGTAATGATGCATGTCATTAAACTTAAGTAATTAAAGGTTAATTAACTAAAACATGATCAAATTGGTTAATTATGATTAATTTAATATAAAAATAGTAAAAATAGCAACTAAAGTGGGAAGAGAGATGAAAAATCTTCCTCTTCTTCCCCTAATTCATCAAAGTAAAGAAAGAAAATAAAAGGAAAAGCTTTAGGCAACATTAAACCATCTAATTTCAAGTAAGTCCCTAACCATTTTTATTTGATTATTATGGAAATTGAATCATGGAAGCTTGATTTACTAGCCCATGTACTAATTTGTAAAACTATTAAAGTTTTAGAAAGTTGCCATTGTTGATTTCTTAAAGAATTAGGTGTGAAATTGCCAGAAATTAAACTTAGTTTGTGAAAAAGACTAAATTGTAAAGCTTAATTGTCAGTTTCGTACATTAGGTATTAAATTGAATAAAATAAAAAATTGTTATGAAATTTGCATAGGAATAGAAAGTAGAAGGTCCCTAATGAGTATATGTGAAATCTAATTTTAATCCAAAGCTCTAGATTGAAAGTTATGATTGTCCGAGTTTAGGGACTAAATTGAATAAATACAAAAATATGTTTGGTTTTGTAATTAATGTGAATTGAATGGAGTTTAATGTTGTTTATTTATTGAGTTGTTATTCTTAGCAAAAGATGATGCTAGGCCGTCGAGAGGGAAAGGAAATGCGAGAGCCGATGATGAGTGACACAAGAACTCGTTTTGTATTTCTATAATTCAGGATCAATTTACTTATTGCATATTTGTGATATTTTGCATAATGTGGCATTGAGGTGGTTATTTGAGTTGAATTGTTATAATTGAGATTGAATATCGAGATAAATGACTAAATTGAATAGAATTAAAAATAGTGTGACCTAATAGATATATGATATTGGTTTGGAATTGAGTTGAAACATGCTATGTTATATGATGAATTGATGGTGAACTGAACTATATGATGAAAATAGATAATTGGTAACCCTATTAACTGCTCGGGCAGAGTTAGATATAGTTGGCATGCCATAAGATTGATAGAGGTCAGGTTACTTTAACTATATGTCTATAAGCGATGGGCACATTTTCCTTCAAATGTTTCAATGAGTGTTGGACACAATTTTTACTTCTGTTATACCGATAAGCACCGAGCACAATCTATTTTGTAACAACCCTTACCCATATTTGACACCGAAACAGGATATAAGGCGTTACCTCACTAAAATGCATGCAAAAATCTCAACCTTAAACCACCAAAGTTTGTCCTAATTTAAAACTTTTTCAAATAACATCCTACGGACCTTAATAAAGGCCTACAAGGCCTAACACATGGTTTAAAAATGAATCGGAACCATTTCGAGCACTTAGAAATCTTTCAAGATATTCTTCTATAAATAGGGCACATGCCCGTGTGGAGGGGCTACACGCCCATGTGGTCCTTAGAAATGGCCGTGTTGATAGCCCATGTGCCTCACACGGCTTGAGCAATCGAGGGACATGCACGTGTCTCTCACTTGTACGGATTTATTTTCTAACATTTGACCTACAGGGGATTTCACACGGCCTGGCGCACACCCGTGTACCCAGCCCGTATCCTTCACATGACCGTGACAAGCCTGTGTCACGGCCCGTGTATAAAAAACCTTAACATTTTGTTTCTGACGTCAGTAGACACACAGCCATGGCACACGCTCGTGTACTTAGCCCATGTCTGTCACATGGCCATGACATGCCCGTGTCGTAGCCCGTGTACAAAAACTTGGGTATTCTGTTTCTGACGTCAGCAATCACACGGCTGTGGCGCACGCCCGTGTCTCAGCCGTGTCTTTCACACGGCTGTGACATACAGCCATGTCTCATGCCCATGTACAACACTGATGAGCATTTAATTCTAACCATGCAAGGTGCAGGGGACACACGGCCTAGTCATACGCTCACGGCCTAGGCACACGCCCGTGTGCCTACCCGTGTGGACAAAAACAAGCTATTTGCCAAGCCTTTTTGCCACCCTAGAACAGGACTAAATATACAGCCAACATATCAAGACTCTCATACTTAACCAATAGCCATAAATTGGCATTCTAACTTAGTTACATATAACAATCTATCTACATCTCACATGATGTGCATGCACAAATAATCTAAACAACCATTTGCAATTTTCATGAACTTATTCTCATTTCATTGAAAGTAACTACAACAATTCCTTTAACCAATTCCAATGGCTATTTACAAAATGAGCTTAAAGGAATAAATGGCCAATACAATTGGCTGGCTAGAGTATCATATGCCAATCTGACCCAAAAGAGACCTATACATGTCATTATCCAAAACACAAAATAAAACTATACCAAGTGCTTCAATCGATAGTATAAACGATGCCTCCGACATCTCTTGGATCCTCGAATTATTTAGGCGGCACTACAAGGAAAAAAATGAAAAAGAGAGGGGGTAAGCATAAAGCGAAGTAGTATGCAAATATTAACAACTGGGTATCGTAAATTAACATTCTTAAAATCCTTACACAACATGAACGACTATGAACATAACTTACTCATCAAAATTTCTTGTACATAATATATACATAGCTACCTGTACCACTCACAACAAGTTCATTACTTCCTTTAGACATATTTATATATACATGCTCAACTATAAAATCCTTTCCCATGGAACTTAGTGGAATAGAAGAGGATACTCAATGCCTCAAACGTGGGTTGAACGTCGATGCCACGTCCTCGACATGGTCTTATGCTGGCACTCATCTCATCGCTAATGCCATGCTCTCGACATTGGCTTACCATGGCATTTAAAGTCATCGCCAATGCCATGCTCTCGACATGGGCTTACAATGGCATTAAACTCATCTCCCCTAGTCTCTCAGCCCAATTATCCAATCTATCCCAATAGTTCCATCGGGAAATTACCACTATAATAATTCATTCTCGTTCCATTGATACAATCAATAGCTCATGTAATATAAATACATAATTGAATATACAATAGGTAAATTGTAATATTTACACCCCACTTACCACGATATACAAAATGTGGTAATTCGATCGGATTTACTTTGCTAGCTTGGCCTTCCCCCAATCTAAGTCCAGATTTCATTGTTCTTGATCTATAATAAATAAAGATTCACTAATTTAATCACCAAATAAATCTAAACTTTCAAAATTCACAAATTGGCAAAATAACCATTTTTCCCCTAGACTTGGGTAAAATAACCGTTTTACCCCTAGGCTCAGAAATTGATTTTTATCGAATTTCCTTATTGACCAATCCTAATGGAACATTTATTCCTCTTGTGACAACTCCAAATTACCACTATTTCATACTAATAACAAAAGTTGTTTATTACTCAACTATACCTCATTTTCTTCCAAAAAACTTCGCAAACCATACATGTGTTCTCATGGAAAAATTCTAAACTCTTAGCCATTTTACAAAATAGTCCCCTCATTTGATAACCCATGCTATAAGAGTCCTAAAAGTACAAAAATCATCAAAAGAAACCATTAAAATCACTTACTTGAATGAGATATAGGTGGCTGAGTTTTCAAGCTTTCAAAAGCCCCAATTTTGCTGAAATTTTCGGTAGAGAAGAAGGTGAAGAGGAACAAAACCTTTTTGTTTTATTTTATTAGAAATCTAGTCAAATTAAGTCACTTAACACCACCCACATTTTTTACTTTTCTAATCTTCCTTGACCCTATGGCCGGCCACCACTTATTGGAGGGCTAATTTTCTCTTTAAAACCCCAAAATTTTAATTTTCCAGCTATTTAACTCAATTTACTAGGAATTTGCAACTTTTTCCTTTTATGCGATTTAATCCTTTTTTACGATTAAGCCTTCAATCGCGTAAATTAATTCACCAAAAATTTCATGCATACTTATAAAAAATACTAAAACACATAAATTAACACTAAGATAATTTTCTTAAACCTCAGGAAGTGATTCTGAAATCACTATTCCATCTAGCCCCTAAATCAGGCTGTTACATATTTACTTCAGACGTTTCATTGAGGCACTGGATGCCAAATTAGTGTGTTTGTCGAGGTCCATGTATCTATTCAGGGTTCAAGTCTGATTCATATTAATAGGGGATATAAATTTTGAATTGGTTAAATGATACTCGAAATGATTCAATGTTATAAAATTGTACTACAGGTATATGTATATGATATATGATTATCAAAAGCATGTGAAAGACCATACGAACTGATTAAACAAGACTAAGGGCTGATTTGGAAAGTTACAAATAAATTGATTCGATTCAAAAATGAAAAAATAATATCATTGAATGTGTTATATTGAAAGGAAATACAAACACTAATGACATTGGTATGATTTCCTCATATAGTTTCTTAATTGAGGCAATGTATAATTGATCTATTTGACTTAGTTAGTACACTTTATGACATATATATGTTGATATATAATTTAGGATTAACATGAATTGCGTATGAATTGATTGACATTAGAATTTGAGATTGAATGTATGCAATTAATTGAATTCGTATTGTATTGATTTGAATCATGAAAATACCACTAAATATTATCACTCAGCATACGATTTGTTTTTTCGTGCACAAGTTTAGGTTCATCTTGAGGTCACAAGAAGTGATTCTAGCATCCAGGAGGCGATCTTTGACTCAATAATGTTTTTATAGTCTCTTTTTGTTCGTTATATGGCATGTACCTAGGTTGAGTCAGTTTTTGCATATTATATGATATGTCATGTTAGAATTTAGATTAGTGAATTAGAAATGGTCAAATGGTTGGCTTGTGTGGGTGAATTTGACAATTAAATGATTTATATGAGCATATGAACTACTTGTGATCATACTCAAATATATATGTCTCTTTGATAATGTTTTGAAATTGCATAAGTGTCAAACATGGTATGTATATATATGAATTACAAATGAATATGTGAATGATGAAATATGTTGGAAATGTATATTGGAAATGATATTTTGGTTGAAATTGAAGTTGGTGTTGATGGAAACGAATTACTAGGTGATACAAGTTGGTGCCATTTTGGCCATTTTCAAAACAAAGAGTCATGTTGTGACAACATACTCTCAATGTCGCTATGAGACCTAGTCAATAAGTTAAATCGTGATGAGGAACCCCTGAAGTTGTGACGTCAACCCAACATTTTGAATTCTTTACGATTTGGTTCTAATTTGACCTCAAGTTAGTAATAGAGCTTTCGTAAGCTCGTATAAGACCCAAAAAATGATTACATATCATACTATACATGTGTATTACTCATATTTGGATGTTTAATGGTTCAAAATTGAATGTAATTATTTGAAGTTGCTCCGGAAATGAATGTAGCGTCTTGTAGATCAAACCCAACGATCGAGTCGAGTATCAGGGTGTTACAATACCTCTGTAAGTTCGTCAAGAAAAATTACCATGATTCCATGTTCTCAACCTTCACAATGATGAAGGCTATCAATAGTATGTTCCGATTACCGTCTTATGCAATCACAATGAGGATTTGTGTATATTTCCCATACTGCTTGGTTCTATCAACTTGCACAAGTGACTTAAAGTGGGGAAAGGCCCTAACACATGGATTGAATGTCCAAAACCAGCAGTGGAAAATTCTTTTCCTCAGATTTTGTTAGTCATCTAGTCTGTATACAGGCAGTGTCTGCAAGTCAACCATAGTCCCTGGCATATACTCTTGTGTCGCAGCTAACCACCCCTGAAGTTCATCGTATGAAGCATCACAATCTTCGTACAATTATTCTATCGCCATATGTTTAGTCTACCATGCTTTCTTATATGATACCCTCTACTAAAATCGAGATTACATGCCAACAATTAAGATCGATACAAAAAAAGTAAGCATGCCTTTCACCAAGTTTCCCATGATCTTGCGTCATCTGTGAAATAGTGAATGTGTGAGGCCTTACATATTTTCGAATCTCCCACAATTATGACCTCTACATCAATGCAGCTTGTACCTGCCAGTTGCAACCTTCTGCAAACCTTGAACATTCCCCACTATATAATGTCGGTTTAAATACAACAACATTGTATTCAACTGACACTTTCACGCTATACTTATGGAAAATACACATTCCTCCTTGTTTGGGAATTGTTGACGTACAACCAACTCTTCTAATTTAGAATCTGGTGTCAACCTGTGAGAAGGTATTATATTTGGGTACTCAAGAAACTTAGATGCATGTGTAGCATCGGCATATATGCTCAGCACATAGGCTGAAAGATCATTCCGTATAATAATGTCACAAGTTGAGTTTCCAAGCAAATGGGAATATACATTATCATCATCGCCTGTACCTTTATCATCAATATCATCCGGGACCTTATCGAGATCAAAATCAGTAAGATCTTCACTCTGGTGATCAGAATCACCATCATTATCAGGTCCTTCTTCATCATCTAAATCGATACCAATCACCAATGGATGTATCTGTAAATGAGGACATGGATTAGGGTAATTGTACACAATAGGAGCATTATGTGGATTGCCACCCCATGTTGATGTTGCTCCATAACCGCATGGTTCTTCCCACTTAACATTTAGATCAAAGTCAAACCCGTGTACAAAAGATCGCTTATCGACAGACACTTTCAGAACCTCTGTATACGAGTCATGAACTCCATATTAATTTAATGGAGTGACATTTTGTACGAGTTCAACATCTGCTAACTTAACGAACAACTCAAACAACTCAACGTTACCAGATAAGCAATACAATGCGATTATAGTCTCCACATTATCATCCTCTACAAGTTCCATCTCCCTATATTTGCATGGATTTGACGAAATTGGAAATTTGTAGAATAGTCTAGATATCCTGCTCTCACAACGTCGAGCAGTTTTTGCACTAATCTGCTGTTTGATTTAATCAAGTTTTACACTCTTGTTAAACCTCATCGCTATTTGATGGCGTGATTCAAATATACAACCAACTTTTGTTTGAAAAATTACCCCATCATAATGGACGTGTACAAAGAATTAGTTATTCATCTTCAATTCTAAATATGTAAAATAAATTAAAAATAAAAATATATATTAGTTCCTATTAAAACAACTCCATACCATTTTAAAGAAATAAAATAACTTTTTATCATATAATATAACTTGCATCTCATACAATTAGTTATCAATATATAACCACATAATCATACATAATAGTAAAATAAAATAAAAATACATAAAAATAATTACAAACTAACATTATCAATTCAAACTTGAATTGTGAAGTTTAAAAAAAAACTTGAATTCTAAAATAGAAAACAAATATTGTTGATCTTCAATCTTGATTTCTAACAACTCTTTTTCTCTCTCGTTTTATTTGGAACTCATACACAACCAAAATTTTGTTTTTTGGCCGAGAAAGGGGTTTATATAAGGGTTTGGTGTCGCCACACTATCAAGTGGTATGTAACAGCCTGATTTTCAGTAGTGTTGAAAATAGTGGTTTTGGGACTACAAAATCGACAAAAAAGTTCATATAACTAGTATTTAAATTATACGAGACTATAATAATTTTTATATTGAATTTTGATTTGAGGAATTTTAATTAATTGAATTAATAGTTAGTATGAGTGCTTTAGTCCAAAAGTCAAATGGTTGTTGAAATTGAGGTATTGGGGCCTTATTTTCGTAATTTTAGACTATAAATATTTTTATTGAATATTACAGAGTTGTATTATATGTGAGTTAAAGTTTGGCCTGGAAATTTTGATGATTTATTGCTTAATTAAGGTAAAAGCATTAAATTGAAAAAGAGGTAAAAGTTAATTGCTATAGATTTAAAATAGTAAAGGGACCAAAATGGTGATTAAACCATGGTCGAAAAGTCCAAGCGGTGGTGGATGTCAATCATTCTAATAACTTTTGGGTTATTTATTCATTTAGTCCTAATTAGTTTAAGGCTAAATTGTAAATAAGTTTGTTTAATTGGAACTTAATATAATTGAAGGACCAATTGTGCAATTGGACCCTCCTTAAATGGCCTAATAATAGAAATGACGAGGAATTCTTTAGATTGTGATAAATTGCAATTAAATCCTAATTAAATAAGGATTTAATAATTAGTTCGTTTTTCAATATGATCAGAAATGGTGGTTTCGAGGCCACAACTCCGATATTTCAGGTCGTAAATATTTACAAGGTCATTAGTGTCATATTAAAATTTGTTTGGATGGTAAATAAACCACTATTACCCATAGTGGGCGGTTTTGGCTTTCCTTTAGCTAAAATTTCATGAATTAATTAAGGGTAAAATAGTAATTAAGTAAATAAATAAAATTTAAATGAATTAAAAGCCAAATTGGCTAGGAAAGTTTCATTGTTTTCTTCTTCCAAAGGTCGAAACACCATTGTTAAGGGGAGATCAAGCTTCGGCTAGTTAGGGTTATCTATTGGGTATGTGTTTGATATCCGTTTTCAGTAATTTTTATGTTTTTGAGCTCATATTAGTTTAATCTAGCTAACTCAAGACTAATTTGTAAAACTTTCAAATGTGTCATTAATGAATTTGAGTTTTTCTTGAAGTTTTATGGTAAAATATTAATCTTGGTTGCTAAATAGGACTATTTTGTAAAGTAGTTTTTGTTAATTTTAATGTTTAAGGACTAAAATGTGAAAATAGTAAAATTACAAGGACTTGGTGTGAAATAATTACATATAGGGGCTGTTAGGAGACCATTAATGTTTCGGGTGTACTGGGTTTAAGGTAAAAATGGTTAATTTGCATGTTTGGGGCTTAAAGATTAAATTCCATAAAAGTAAAATGTTTGGAGTAATTTTTTAAAAATGTCAAAAAGGACTTAAATGCATAAAAATAGTTAATTTTATTGTTGGATTCTTTTAACTGAATGAAATTAATATTTTAGATCAAGAATGGATCGAAAATCGAGGCATAGAGAAGTTGTTGAATAGTCCCAGTACTTTGGCAGTTACTGGAAATCAGTTTGGTAAGTTCGTACTATTATTTCTATAATATAATGATTCTTTTTATACATTCTTTGTTATATAATTAAATTCATAGTATGCTTAATAATTGATTGGTTGAAAATATCTAAGAAATGATCAACTGACGAGTTATCAGGCTTCGAGCCGGTGAATACTAAATGAATATTCTGCTCTGATGATACACACCATCACGATGGTTGAGATCCTGCATATGTTACGGATTCTCGATAGCTTGTGTGAGCAGCATCGTAAACTAGTGAAATGACTGAATATTACGTTATGATGAAACAGATCATTACGATGGCTGAGATCCTGCATATGTTGTAGATTCTTGTCAGCTTGTGTAAGCAACCTCGTGAACTGGTCAAGACTCTGTAACTAGCTCAAATAAGCGAGATTTTCTGTTTACTGAAATGAGATCATGCCTTACCAAAATCGGAAGAATTTGAGTTATGGTACGGTATAATACTCACCCGTTGTGAACTATGTTTGACAAGGATTACGTTGGTATTTCTTATAATTGAACTGTTAAGTTTGTTGGTAAGATTTATCGTTAATTTGGTGAACTTACTAAGCTTTCATTAAGTTTACTCATGTTTTGTTCTATGTTATGTAGATTTCATTTTGGGGCGGGAAATCGGATCAAGCTGTTGCATCATACTATCTCAAAGACCCTTTGGTAGATTTTGAAACAACTTGGCTTATATGGCATGTAATAGGGCTATTGTAACACCCCTTACTCGTATCTGATACCGGAACAGGGTACGAGGCATTACCTTAACTTAAACACATATAAACATACATTTCTAGTTCATGAATTTTCGTTCCAATTTAAAACTTTTCAAACTTTACCTTTAAGTCCCTAATATGAGCTTACGAGGTCAAAAACACACTTTAGACACGATTCGAGACTATTCCGAGTACTTAGAAAACTTTCAAGAAAAGCTACTGAAAACAGGGTACACGCCCGTGTGGATTTATTTTCAAACATCGAACCTACATGGGCTTTCACATGGCCTGGCACATGCCTAAGTCCATGGCCCGTGTCCCTCACACAGCCATGACACACCTGTGTTTTAGCACGTATGCAAAAACCTTGGTATTCTATTTTTGACGTCATCAACTCTTAAAGGTCACACGGCCAAGGCATAGGCCTATGTGCTAGGCCGTGTCTTTCACATGGTTGAGACACACGGCCGTGTCTCAACTCGTGTGGTTACTAATGGGCATTTAATTTTGCCAACTTAAGGTGCAAGGGACACACAGCTGAGCTACACGCCCATGGGGCCGACCGTGTGTCACACACGGCCCAGGCACACGCCTGTGTGTCTACCTATGTGGACAAAAACAAGGCTATTTACCAAGCCCTTTGCCACTCTAAAACATATCCAAACACAAACCAATTTCAAACAACACATTTTATGAAATAAATATACCTCTAAAGGTCCACAACCAAGTCATTCATGACTCAAACACCTTACATTACTCATGCATTCTCATCACATACTTAAGTGACTATATCATGTACTTATTCATCCATACCATTGCCCAATATTGAAAATATCATCATTTATGTATATATATATCAACAAACAATATTAGCCATTATACATGGCCTTATACAAAATGGAGTATTCTATATCAAGCCAACGCACTTGACCCAAAACAAAATGACACTTAACAAAAGACTAAGTCCCTATACATGCCATTACTTAAAATGATAAAGCTAACTATACCAAGTACTTCGATTGATAGTGTGAACGATTCCTCCGACGTTATTTGATCCACAAGCTAATTAGGCGGCACTATAAGAAAATGGAAAGGAAAAGGTATAAGCATAAAGCTTAGTAAGTTGCAAGTAAATAAATAACAACAATTTACCATGCATTCACAAACTCCCAACATATCATAGATTGCACATGAACCACAAATGGTTATAGACACAACTTATTCATTTTCATCCCTTACTAATCATACAACAAAATTTGAGCTCATATCTCATACGTTTCATATCGGTACCTGTACCACTCACAACATGGTCATAACCTCTCTCATTTTAACATAAACTGTAAAATTTCTCGTTGAACCAATTGGAATACTAAAGGATATTCCTTAAGCCTCAAACATAGGGTAGGATGCTGATGCCATGTCCCAAACATGGTCTTACACTGGCTCACATGTCAAGTCGATGCCATGTCCCAGACATGCTCTTACACTGACTATCAAATATCGAGACCGACGCCATGTCCTAGACATGGTCTTACACTGGCTCCTCTATCGTGCCGATGCCATGTCCCAGACATGGTCTTACACTAGCCCACATATCGAGGCTGATGCCATGTCCTAGACATGGTCTTACACTAGCACTCGTATCAATGCCGATGCCATGTCCCAGACATGGTCTTACATTGGCTCGCACAAATTAGTGTCGATGCTATGTCCCAAACATGGTCTTACACTGGCACATAACGAGGCCAATGCCATGTCCCAGACATGGTCTTACACTAGCTCTCGTATGACCCTAATATCATGGCATGAATATCCAGTCTATTCCTACAGTTCAATCGGGAGTTTTACCACATTAAATTTTACCATGCATAGCTCATAAGCATATTCAAACATATTATGCAAAATCAATCATTCAATACATAATAACGATAAAGTTGTATTATTTACGTACAACTTACCTCGTTATACAAAATGTGGGCGACTAATTGACTTAGTCCACTAGCTTGGCTTTCCCCCGATCTAAGACCTGATTCTGTATTTCTTGATCTAAAATGATAAAATTCACTAATTTAATCATTACATTAATCAAGACATTTTAATTTCACATTTTGGGCAAAATGACAGTTTTGCCCTTAAACTTTCACAAAATGACTATTTTACCCTTAGGCCCGTAAATCAATTTTCATTAAATTTCCTTATTAACCAAGCCTAGCCGAGTTCATTTTATACTAGAAACAGCCCTAATTCCAATCATTTCACACATTTACCACATAATTTATAACTTGTACAAAATGATCCTTCCTTAAGGTTTTCATGAAAACTACTTTACAAAAGTTGTTTATTTAACAACCAATATTCATTTTCTCCCATGAAATTTCAACAAACAACATGAATGCTCACATGGAAAAACCCTAAACTCTCAATAATTTTGCAAAATAGTCCCCTAATTAACTAGCTTATGCTACAAGGGTCCCAAAAGTACAAAAATTATCAAAAATAACCTTCTAAATAACTTACTTGCAAGAGTGAAGAGTGGGTGAGTTTTCAAGCTTCTAAAACCCTTAATTTTGCTGGTATTTTTGGTGGATGGAGAAGATTCCCCTTTTCTTTATTTTATTTTAGTCAAATAAGTCATCAAAAGCTCACCTAACCTTGACATTTTGATTTTCTTTGTCCCTTTGGCCGACCATCTCTTTAATAAAGGCCTATTTGCTCCTTAAAGACCCCTAACTATGGTTCTCTAGCTATTTAACACTATTTGCTAGTAAAACAAAACTTTTGCCCTTTATGTGATTTTGTCCTTTTTCGCAATTAAGCTGATAATCGCTAAAATTAATTCACCAAAAATTTTCATGCACTCATATAATCATGCTATAAAATATAAAATAATATTAGAAATAATTTCTCTAACCTCAGATTTATGGTTCCGAAACCACTATTCCGACTAGGCCCAAATTGGGGTTGTTACAATTCTCTAAAAATCTTACCGGTTAATAGGTTCGAGCATTGGTCTCACATAATCTCCTCAGGCTCCCATGTGGCTTCTTCGACTCCATGTCTATGCCATAAAATTTTTACAAGTGTTACACTTTTGTTCCTCAATTTCTTCACCTCCCGATCCAAAATCTTAACTGGTTCTTTAGCATAGGTCATGTCCGGTCAAATTTCAACCTCTGTTGTTGAGGGGTCAAATGGTAACGGCGTAACATAGATACATGGAATACATCATGGATCCTTTCCAACTCGGGTGGCAAGGCTAATGTAACACTCCTTACTCGGGTTTATCGCTTTACCCGAGCACGAGGCATTACCAAACAGTATCACCATCATTCATACATAATCAAACCATAAATTTTTGTTCCAATTTAAAAATTATTCATAAAATACCATACAACCCTAAAAGTAGGCTTACGAGGCCCAAAACATGATTTGGGAGTGGTCTGAAACCAAACCGAGAACTTAGAAAAATTTTGGAAAATTTGACCCAATACAGGGCACACGCCCATGTAAAATAGAGGCACGCTCGGGTGGGCAGGCTGTGTGGTCACACACGCCCGTGTCCCTTACCCGTGTTGAATTATTGGAAAATTATTTTTCATTTCAAACCTACAGGGGTTTCCACACGACCGAGCACACACCCGTGTGGCCTCCCCGTGTGAAAAATTGGGACATTCTGTTTATGACGTCATTTTGGTCACACGGCCACGGGACACGCCCGTGTGACTAGGCCGTGTGACGTCCCTAAACTCCGAAAATCCTGTGCAAGGTTCACATGCCTTACACACATGGCCATGAGGGCTGGCCGTGTGGCCCTAAGTTAGGTTATTTTCCAAGCCATACTTTGCCCCAAAACACATACATTCACTACCACTTTTAACACCACATATCACACACATCTTTAGTCATCAAAATGACTCCATTTACCCATCCACCACTCAATTCAATTTAAACACACACAAACACACTAAGCATTCCTTGAACTTCCACACAAGGATAGATAACAAAATAACATCATCAATGGCTAAATCACTTAGCCTTAGTTGCAAAATGACTCATCCCATGACATTTACCACAACATAACCAAACCAACTTACACCTAAAACATCACTAAGTCCTTATACATTCCATAGTCTAATAGTTTATTTCACTATAGCAAAAGATAATGTTGATAGTATGGGTGATCCTCTGACTTGATCTGATCCCGAGCTGGCTTGACAGAATCTATACAACAAGGGAAAAGAGAAAGGAGTAAGCTTCAAAAGCTTAGTAAGTCTATATGTAAATAATTAACATTAAGATAACATTTAGTCACACCAAGGATATCTCTCATATACCATCTTACTACCCAAAACTTACTAACTTTGCCATACAATTCATACATATTATTTTCACCAATTTAAGTCCGCATGCACCCTCACAACCACATGCATGTTTCCATAATTTCACTTGCCCAAAGAATGCACCTACACACACATATCAAACTGCCACACCAAATCTCTTTAGTGAGCATTCCCGCTGAACTTTTTGGATTAACATTTGATACTCGATGAGTTTTCCACTCATGATTCCACCAACACATAAGCCCGGCTCTCGAGTACACATGGTGAAGATCACCTTATCATCCATGTGACCTAGCCGTTTATTCTTATAGCCCTCGTGTGCACATGGTGAAGGCCACTTTATCACCCATGTGACTTAGCTACATATGACATTGCTCTCATGTACACATGGAGAAGTTCACTTTATCACCCATGAGACATAGCCATTAAGCCCCGTAAATACCATTAGCTCATGGTGAAGGTCACTTTATCACACATATAGCTTAGCCAGTGAGCTCCATAGCCCTCGGGTCTACATGGTGAAGATCACTTTATCACTCATGTGACCAAATCATATTTTATCCGTATCACCCGTTAATTCGAAGATTCAATCGGGAATTCTCATTTCCAACACATCCAACATCATAGAAGATTTTCAATATCAACATTTCAGAATATCTATTAGAATTATTAATGTACAAATAAAACAGACACATTACTTACATATAAACTTACCTCGGCAACAAAAAGCGATAATTTACAACTTAATCCGAGACCTTGCCCTTGCCCTTGCCCCGGTCAAGGTTGATTCCTCGA
This sequence comes from Gossypium stocksii, assembly GCA_020496765.1. Classification (NCBI taxonomy): domain Eukaryota; kingdom Viridiplantae; phylum Streptophyta; class Magnoliopsida; order Malvales; family Malvaceae; genus Gossypium; species Gossypium stocksii. Next base: position 40,038,769 of record CM035629.1, read on the forward strand.
TCTTCTCAATCTATAATGACACATTTAACTCATTTAATACACACATTACTCATTTTAGTCCAAAGTCATCCTATGACAATTTTTACCATTTTACCCCTAACTTTGCTAATTTTTACAACTAAGTCCCTAGGCTCGTAAATTGAAAGATATCAATTCCTTTGGTTACCCAAGCCTAGCCGAATATCCATGGCACCCAAAACAACCCACATTTCTCACAAATTCATACTTTTACCCTTCAATTTATTAACTTTGCAATTTGGTCCTTTTTAGGGACGTTCATGAAAAATCACCTAGTACTCATAGTTTACCACACCCTAAACCTTTATATTCCACCATTAGACACCAAAATACTTGTATGTCATACATGGGTGAAATTTTAAACATCAACCTTAGCTTAAAATAATGGTAGAAATAGCTAGAGCAAATTACGAGGATTCTAAAAACACGAAGAGCATTAAAAACGGGGCTTAAATGTACCTTGAACCAAGCTTGAAAGTGACCAAAACCCTAGCTATGGAAGGCTTCTAATTTTCGGCACCAAGAAGGAAGATGGACACTCAATTTTGACTTCTTTTCCCATTTTATTTCTTTTATTAACTAATGACCAAAATGCCATTCATTAAAAACCTTTAGTATTCCACCCTTACTTGGGTATTTTTGTCCAACTAAGTTAAAAAGGGCCTAATTACCATATAAGGACCTCTAATTTCAAAACCTAATTCAATCAAGTACCTTATGAAATAAAACCCATATTTTTCACCTATTGCAATTTAGTCTAACATACCAAATTGGGCATGCAAACAATAAAATTCATACACCAAAATTTCACATATTTATCCAAACACCCAATAAACATCAACATTAAATCGGAATAATATTTTAAACCTTAGATTCATGGTTTTGAAACCACTTTTTCATTTAGCCCCAAATTTGTGCTGTTACAGCTAATCGGTATATTACCGGTCCAATTTTCTCGGTCACCTCAAAAGGTCCAATAAACCGTGGACTTAATTTGCCCTTCCTCCCGAATCTAAGGACCTTCTTCCATGGGGATACTTTCAAAAACACCTTGTCACTGACTTGAAACTCAATTTCTTTTCGTTTTAAATCAACGTAGGATTTCTGTCTATCCGTAGCTGTCTTCAAACAATCAAGAATTACCTTTACTTTCTCCTCGGTGTTTTAGACTAAGTCGACCCTGTGAATCTGATTCTCTCTAAGTTCGGTCCAATACAAGGGCGTTCGGCACTTACACCCATACAAAGCCTTATAAGGCGCCATTTTAAAACTCAACTGATAGCTATTATTGTAGGCAAACTCTACCAATGGCAAGTTCTTTTCCCAACTGCCTTGAAACTTGAGAACACAACACTGCAACATGTCTTCAGGAATCAAGATTACTCTTTCTGACTGATCGTTGGTTTACGGGTGGAAAGTAATGCTAAAATTCAAATTTGTCCCCAAAGCCTCTTGTAATTTTTTTCTAAAATTGAGATGTGAACCTCAGATCTCTATCCGAAATAATTGACGAGGGTACCCCGTGAAGTCTCACAATTTCAGAAACATACAAATCAGCTAGTTTCTCAAGTGGATAATCGGTATGTACTGGTATAAAATGAGCTGACTTTGTCAGCCTATCCACTATAACCTATACAACATCTTTCTTCCTTGGTGTCAACGGTAACCCAGTCACAAAATCCATGGTAACATGGTCTCATTTCCACTCGGGAACCATCACAGGCTGAAGTAAACCCTAAGGCACTTGGTGTTCAACCATCACTTGCTGACAAATTAAACACTTAGAAACAAATTCTAATATGTCTCTCTTCATGCCCGACCACCAATACATTTTCTTCAAATCATTGTACATTTTCACACTACCCGAATGGATAGACAAATACCCACTATGTGCCTCAAAATCCTCTGAATAGGTTCATCATCTTTGGGTACATAGACCCTATCTCAGAACATCAAAAAACCATTGGCACCGATCCAAAAGTCTGATTCATTTCTCGTATCGTACTGAGCCATCTTGGCTTGCAAATCTCTATCACTTTTTTGAACTTCAACAATCTCTTGCAAGAACGTTGGTTTAGCTCTCAACTCAGTGAGGATCGAACCATCACCAGTTATAGACAACTGAGTATTCATGGCCCTCAAGGTGAACAATAACTTTCTACTCAAAGCATTGGCGACTACATTTGCCTTTCCGGGGTCGTAGTCAATTAACTCATAATCTTTTATCAACTCTAACCATCTCTGTTGTCGTATGTTCAACTCCTTTTGGGTCATCAAATACTTTAGGCTCTTATGGTCGGTCAATATTCGGTATTTCTCACCGTACAAGTGGTGTCTCTATATCTTCAGTGCAAACATGATGACAGCCAACTCTAAATCGTGGGTCAGGTAGTTTTTCTCGTGTGGCTTTAGTTGTCTTAAGGCCTTTAGTTTCTCAAAACTCGGCTGGCACTTTTCCGTCCATTCAAACTTGACATCTTTCTGTAATAACCTCGTCATCAAAGTAGCAAACATGGAAAACCCTTTAACAAATCGTCTGTAGTAACTCGCTAAGCCCAAAAAGCTTTTAATCTCTGACACATTCCTCGGCGGTTTCCACTCAATAATAGTAGAGATCTTACTCGGGTCAACTTTAATCCCATCACCCGACACTATGTGTCCTAAAAATCTAACCTCTCGTAACCAAAATTCACTTTTATTGAACTTGGCATACAACTGCTTATCTCTCAAGGTTTGCAAGACAGTCATCAATTGTTCCGCACGCTTACTTTCATTACGAGAGTAGATAACTATATCATCAATAAAGACTACAACGAACTTGTCCAAGTAAGATTGAAAAATGCGGTTCATTAAATCCATAAATATCACAGGGGCATTCGTTAAGCCAAAAGGCATGACGAGGAACTCAGTGGCCATACCTCATCTGAAATGCAGTTTTTGGTACATCTTGCTCCTTAACTCTCAGTTGATAATAACTGGACCTCAGGTCTATCTTAGAAAACATAGTAGCTCCCTTCAATTGGTCAAACAAGTCATCGATTCTAGGCAAAGGGTACTTGTTCTTAACTGTAACCTTGTTGAGCTGTAGGTAGTCTATACATAATCTCATCGAACCATCATTTTTCTTCACCAATAATACTGGTGCACCCCATGGAGAATAGCTCGGTCTTGCAAAACCTTTATCCGTTAACTCTTACAACTGAATTTTTAGCTCCTTTAACTCTGTTGGAGCCATCTTATACGGGGCAATCTAGGGACTAACTGGATGCCAAATTCAACTTCCCTAGTCGGGGGTAATCTAGGCAATTCCTCCAGAAACACATCCGGGTACTCACATACCACTGGCACTGACTTAATCTTTAATTCTGACACTTGAGTGTTCAACCAAAGGTAAGGTACGACTCATATCCCTTCCTCAAATATCTTCGAGCTGTCGTAGAAGACATTACTCTCGGCAAGCCATCTGGTTCACCTGATTCAACCCAAATGACATCCTCGTTTTTACATTTCAGCTGAATAAATTTCCTCCCACAATTTACTACTACGTCATGAGCAGTCAAACAATCCAATCGAGGATTATGTCAAATTCACCAAACGGCAATAACATTAGGTTAGCTAAAAATAGTGACCTCTAATTGTCAAGGGACAATCCCTACACACTTGATCAACTAGCACATGCTTGCCTAGTGGGTTTGACACTTTTGCTACGAACTCAGTAGACTCAACTATCATATTCACACTAGGTACCAATTTCATGCACAAATAGGAATGGGTAGACCCCGGATCAATCAAAGCTATCCCAGAAATATCAGAGATAAAAAAGGTACCCGTAATCACATCGAGAGACGCAGCCTCTTCGTGGGCGCGAATAGCGTAAGTCCTTGCAAGCGCTCTAGCCTCGGACCTCATGGCGAAATCTCTAAGTGTACCTCTGTTGCCAGTCCCACTACATGAATTCTTCTATGGACTACCCGTAGAAGGAGTATTACTCGCTCTCCCATCTTACTTCTTATCTTTCTCACCCATCTCGGGAAAATTTCGGATGAAGTGGTCTAGTGAAGCGCACTTGAAACAACCTCTATCATTTCCTCGATTGTAACAACCCAAACTCGGCCTAGACGCTATGGCCGAATTTGGCGATGTCACATTGAAGTGCTTTTTGAAAAGTATGTTGTCGTTTAAAACTCTTTTTACTATATAGCCTCTTTTTATTTCCTTTAAAATATTTTAAGACATGACGTTTACTTTTAAAACACGCCTTCTTAACAAAAGCCATTTACTTTTAAGAACATTATAAATAAATTCAAAATATCAATTTATCGCGGAAGCTTTTTAAAATGGTTGTATACTTGTGTGAATTTTTGAGAAAACGTTCGATTCGTTTTGAAAGCCTCGATTACCTCTACTACTAGCAGTTAAAAGTCAAATAATAAAACCCTAAATTAAAATCTAAAAATAAAAAAAAAGTCATTATTACAAAAATCCCCAATAATAAAATCATAATTATAAAATACTAGGTCAAATTAAATAGGTAGTGTGGCAACCGCTGAGTCCTCCATTGCACCGACCCACCTAAGTCTAGGGATTACCTGTACAATTAAAACAAAAGGGTAAGTTTATGAAAACTCAGTGTGTAATCCCATAATAGCAAACAGACAGAAACAACACAGTTTGGGCCTAAGCCATTTTCAGTATCAGTGACAATCTCAGTTTGGGCTTTAGCCCATCCCAGTACAGAACAGTCATGTGCTTAGGCCTTTGCCCATTACAGTAACATTAATCAATGCAGTAACAGATTAAACAGCATACAGATCCTACCCATCCAACCCCTACACTCCATCTCCGTCCAACCCTACACCCCATATGGGGATATAATCAACCCATCCATCCCTACACTCCAACTAGTATCGATTGCGGCATTATACAGTAATATGCAACTCGGCTGCCAGTAAATTAGGCTCGAAGCCTTTCAGTACACTTCCTCTGATCAATATAAAACCCACCCTCATGTAATGCATCATGCAATTATGTCATGTCATATCAGAATATCATACATATATTTAGTATAGTTAAAAAAAATAGTATGCTAAAGCATAGTCATACATGCACATATATCTTTATACCTCACACAGGGGCATAACAGTCATTCAGTCAATTAGGGGTCTAGGTAAGCTTACCAATCCAACAGTAGGTCCATAGTCGTTTCGGGCGACCCGTGTAACCTTAGCAGTCAAACAGTGAAAATGAGCCCACGACCCATATTGCAGGCACATGTTGCGGGCATATGTTGCGGGCATATGTTGCAGGCCTATGTTGCGGGCTTATGTGGCTCAAAATGACATTGGTCGTGTAGACTACATGGCCTAGCCCAATAATTTCCACACGCCTGTGCGGTTCACCCGCGTGGGACCTATATACCCGTGGGGCCCACATGGCCCAGCCCATGAAATCTCTCATGGTCAGCCTCGTCGATCATACGCCCATGTTTAGTCACGTGGTCTACCTACACGGGCGCAGGCATGTTCGTGTGGCATCGAAGTTTATTTATTCCGGCTTTTGTCGATTTCTATAATCGAAGTCGTGTTTATACACACCTGGTTTCAATTCATCACGCTCAGTCGCTCGAGCCGTCACAAACCTAAATTAGACCATTCAAAACCATAATCAGTCCTACTTTATGATTTTAAAAGCAAACCCAAAACCAATAATCCAACCATTGAACATTTTAGAGTTACCTTCAATCGAACCACCCTGATTCCTACGAATCTTAATCCCTAGCGATTGATTAAGAGTTTCCTATATCCTTCCTTAACTGTCATAACAATTTCCATTAATCACCAACTTAAGAGTAGAAGGAGAAGGGAAATAAGGATCTCGTTTATAGCACTTACCGAAAAAGATCAAGAGACCCGACTGATGGAAGTACAAACGTGATAGCCAAGGAGAGAAACGAAAATAAAGGGATCAGTGAGAAGGAAAATTCGGCACTAGCACAGCCTCTCACACCCGATTTACAACTATCAAAATCGTTAAACAAAAAACCCCAATTTAACAACTTAAAAACTGAAACTTCAAGTATTAACATCACTTACCAAAAAAGATGCGATTCACTGCTGAACAAAGTAGAGGCTCGAAAACATACAAGAGAAAGAAGAAGTAATATCAATTTGGCAAAGAAAGAAGAATGGATTTTTGAAACAAAGGAGAAGGAAAAAGAAACTTTCGACAGTAAGCAGAAACAAGAAATCGGCAGCACAAGGGAAGATATGAGGGAAAGAAGAGGAAAAGAAAATGAAAAGGGGAAAAAAAGGTTTCGGCAAAAGAGGGGACCAAAAAAAACTAAGCCGAATTTTGGGAAGGAAGTCAATTTTGGCACCACTACTCCCCACTTCCCTTGATCCACTCCTCAAAAATCTCCTCCAATCTCTCAACCCTCAAATTTGAACCTCCAATCTCCCTTGCAACATCAACCCTCCACTTAACCACTAGACCAGCAGGCCCATTCTAACAAATTTTACTAACATTTATTACTAAGCCTACTGATTAGAGTTTGGGGTTTATTCAATTAAAACAAAATTTTGGAACTTCTCAGACACTTCCCAAAACACATAACCATTGAAGGAGACAAATATTTGTGCGACACAACATACGAAAATAAAAATAAATTAAAGAATTATTGGGGCATTACATCGGTACTCGCCGAAGTATCGTCTACCACACTGCGAACACTCTAGTCTATTCGATCGAGCACTACCAACACTTGCGATAGAAGTGGCTTGAGCTTTAAACACCATGTACTGCTTATTCTCATTTTTGTTCAAAAACCCCATCGAAGCATTCGATCGGGTGGTAAATTCTCTAGATCTCTTTAACGATGACTGATGCGATTTCACTAACTATCTTCTCCTTGAGTCACGAGACTCAATATCGGCACTTTTCTTCTCTTTAGCCAATTCTTCTGCCCTGCACGCCCTCTCAACGAGCACCACGAATTATCTTAACTCAAGAATGCCGGCCAATAATCGGATGTCTTCGATTAATCCATCCTCAAACCTCTTACACATTATGGCTTCGGTGGATACGTACTCCCGCACATATTTACTGAGCCTCATGAACTCACGCTCATACTCTATCACCATCATTCGGCCTTGCTTTAGTTCGAGAAATTCTTTTCTTTTCTGGTCGAGAAACCTCTGGCTAATATACTTTTTAATAAACTCCTCCTGAAAGAATTCCCAAGTTACCCTCTCTCTCGGTACAATCGACACGAGGGTATTCCAGCACTGGTAGGCCAAATCTCGCAGAAGTGACACTACACATTTCATGCACTCTTCAGGCGTGCATGATAGCTCATCAAATACCCTAATGATATTCTCTAGCCAGAATTCTACTCTCTCCGGGCCATCATCTATATTCGCCTGAAATTCTTTGACCCCTTTCTTTCTAATTTTGTCTACAGGAGGTTTGTCCCTTCTAACCATTTTTGCTCATTGCAAAGCTATAGGGGCATGCTGAGGAATCGGAGGGTGTAGGGGAGGTGGAGTATTCATATTTGCATAAATAAACTCTGAGTACCAAGCATTCATCATGTGGATGTAGGCTTCTCTAGCCCTTCCGCCCTGACTCATTGTCACGGGCACACTATTAACTAGCACGGTCCTTTCAGCAGGAGCTAGCGCATTTCTTTCCACGTCATCCTCCATAAAATTACTATATAAAAATACAATTTATATTCGTCAAGAGTCGTCAGACTATCATTATAACTATGACATGCATATTTAGACTCATACACACGCTAGGTTAGTCCTAGAATTGATAAACCTTAGCTCTAATACCACTAAATGTAACACCCTTTACTAGTATCCGATGCCAAAACAGGGTACGAGGCATTACCCTAACTTAAACACATACAAATATACATTTCTAGTTCATGAATTTTAGTTCCAATTTAAAACTTGTCAAACTTTACCTTTGAGTTTCTAATATGAGCCTACGAGGCCCAAAACACACTTTAGACACGATTCAGGACTATTCCGAGCACTTAGAAAACTTTCAAGAAAAGCCACTGAAAATAGGGTACACGCCCGTGTGGATTTATTTTCAAACATCAAACCTACAGAGGTTTTCACACGGCCTAGGACACGTCCGTGTTCATGGCCCGTGTCCCTCACACAGCCATGACACGCCCGTGTCTTAGCTCATGTGCAAAAACCTTGGTATTTTGTTTCTAACGTCATCAACTCTTAAGGGTCACACGGTCAAGGCACATGCCTGTGTGCTAGGCTGTGTCTTTCACGTGGTTGAGATACACGGCCGTGTCTCAACCTATATGGTTACTACTGGGCATTTAATTTTGCCAACTTAAGGTGTAGGAGACACACTACCAAGCTACACACCCATGGGGCCGACCATGTGTCACACATGGCCTAGACACACGCCCGTGTGTCTACTAGTATGGGCAAAAACAAGGTTATTTACCAAGCCCTTTGCCACCCTAAAACATATCCAAACACAAAACAATTTCAAACAACACATTTTATGACATAAATATACCTCAGAAGTTTTACAACCAAGTCTTCATTACTCAAACACCTTACATTACTCATGCATTCTCATCACATACTTAAGCGACTATATCATGTGCTTATTCATCTATACAATTACTCATTCTTGAAAACATCATCATTTATGTATATATATATCAACAAACAAATATTAGCCATTATCCATAGCCTTATACAAAATGGAGTATTCCGTACAAGCCAACGCACTTGACCCAAAACAAAATGACACTTAACAAAAGATTGAGTCCCTATACATGTCATTACTTAAAATGATAAAGCTAACTATACCAAGTGCTTCGATTGATAGTGTGAATGATGCCTCCAACGTTCTTTGATCCATGAGCTAATTAGGCGGCACTATAAGAAAATGGAAAGGAAAAGCTGTAAGCATAAAGCTTAGTAAGTTGCAAGTAAATAAATAACAACAATATACCATGCATTCACAAACTCCCAACATATCATAGATTGCATAAGAACCACAAATGGTTATAAACACAACTTACTCATTTTCATCCCTTACTAATCATACAACATAATTTGAGCTCACATCTCATATGTTTCATATAGGTACCTGTACCACTCACAACATGGTTATAACCTCTCTCATTTTAACATAAACTGTAAAATTTCCCATTGAACCAATTGGAATACTAAATGATATTTGTTAAGCCTCAAACATAGGGTAGGATGTCGATGCCATATCCCAGACATGATCTTACACTGGCTCACATGCCAAGTCGATACCATGTCCCAAACATGGTCTTACACTGACTCTTATATATTGAGGCCGATGCCATGTCTCAGACATGGTCTTACACTGGCTATCCTCTATCCGTGCTGATGCCATGTCCCAGACATGGTCTTATGCTATCCCACATATCGAAGCTAATGCCATGTCCCAAACATGGACTTACACTAGCACTCGTATCAACACTGATGCCATGTCCCAGGCATGGTCTTACATTGGCTCGCACATATCGGTGTCGATGCCATGTCCCAGACATGGTCTTGCACTAACACATAACAAGGCCGATGCCATGTCCCAGACATGGTCTTACACTAGCTCTCGTATGACCCTAATATCATGGCATGAATATCCGATCTATTGCTACGGTTCAACTGAGAGTTTACCACATTAAATTGTACCATGCATAGCTCATAAGCATATTCAAACATATTATGCAAAATCAATCATTCAATACATAATAACGATAAAGTTGTATTATTTACGTACAACTTACCTCGGTATACAAAATGTGGGTGACTAATTGACTTAGTCCACTAGCTTGGCTTTCCCCGGTCTAAGTCCTGATTCCGTATTTCTTGATCTAAAATGATAAAATTCACTAATTTAATCATCACATTAATCAAGACATTTTAATTTGACATTTTGGGCAAAATGATCGTTTTGCCCTTAGTCTTTCACAAAATGACTATTTTACCCTTAGGCTCGTAAATTAATTTTCATCAAATTTCCTTATTAACCAAGCCTATCTGAATTCTTTTTATACTAGAAGCAACCCCTGATTCCAATCATTTTACACATTTACCACATAATTTATAACTTGTACAAAATGATTCTTCCTTAAGGTTTTCATGAAAACTACTTTACAAAAGTTGTTTATTTAACAACCAAGACTCATTGTCTCCCATGAAATTTCAGCAAACAACATGAATGCTCACAGAAAAAACCCTAAACTCTCAATCATTTTGTAAAATAGTCCCCACATTTACTAGCTTATGCTACAAGGGTCCCAAAAGTACAAAAATTATCAAAAATGGCCATCTAAATATGTGACAGCCCTATTGTGGCCCTAATCGGAAAGTGGTTTCAGAACCACAAAACCGAGTCAAGAAAATTTTTAAAATATTATTTTCTATGTTTTAGTATGTGAATTGCTATGTGTGAAAATTTGGTGCTTAAATTTTGTTATTTGGATGTCAATTTGTTAATAGTGGCTCCATTGCATAAAAAGGAAAATTAATGAGATATGGTACAAGTGCCGATTGGAAATATTCTTCTAATTTAATGGACTATTGGAGCACTTAAACCATGCAAAGTTTGCATGGACAAATTCGGCCATGACTTAATGGAGGAGCTTGATAAATAGAAGGGTCATATTGGTAATTCAATTATTAAGTCTTTTGCATGTAATAGTAAAATGCAAAATAAGTGCTCATAATCCTTGTGATTGCCGAAACCATAAAGCAAATAAGAGGAAGAGATACTACGGCATTCAGCCATGGTCTTTGCTTGAACTTGAGGTATGTAATGTGATTTTCCTTAATTGTTTATGAAATTTGGTTGTTAAATGCATGGTATAATGAACCCATGGTTTAAATCCATGAAATTATGAGTATAGTTGCATTCGGCAACTTGTTTAAAATTTTGAAATAATGTTAAATATTAGTAATTCATGCTTAATTGTTGAAATGGAGCTTTAAATTGATAGAACTATATGATAGTTGAGGATATTGAGTTGTAAATGGATGAACTCATGAAATTGTGTCAAAGAGCATATTCGGCCATGTTGATTGTGTTAAAATTTGGATGTTGAAGTTTTAGCTTTGAAATGGTTATTAGATAAGTCTTAATGTATTAAAATTGGAAAGGAGCAAGAGCTTAAGGCATGGTTAGTATTCGGCCATGAAAAGAATTAAGGAATGGATGTTGTTTTTTTTTTATGTTTTAATGAGCATATATGTGCATTAGATGTTAAAGGGAAAAATCGACTAACAAGCTTGTGAGTGTGTGGTTGCTGAATGATCTTCTTTAGTTAAAGAATTGTATAATTGTTGTAGTTTGAGATGATTGAAGTGGTGAATTAGAAAATAAGTGATAATCGGCTAGGGTGTTTATGTATGTTTAGTTGCCGAGTGTGGACTTAAGCAATTAGTTGAATAATTGTTATTTATATGCTTGAATGTACGGTTTGTGAGAAGTCAAATTATGGATAAGCTTGATAAATTTTGTTAAGGCTAATTTAAGAGCTATGTGGCATATAATCATTAGAAAATTTATGTTTATAGCTTAAAAGATTAATGGCAATCGGCTACTTGATGAAAGATGAGATGCATGCTTATATGTTTATATGTATATTTACCAAACATGATAGTGAATAGTGAAACAAATAAGGTGGTGTATAAGTTGTTAATAAGAGGGTTTGAAATAGGTGCTTGTGAGTAAGACTAATGTTACATATTTGGAACCCTTAAATGGTATTCGGCTATAGTTAATTATTTTGGAAATTAAAGCTAAATTTTATAAGATGAGACATTGTTGTTAGTTAGATATTAAAACTGCCGAATGTGTGTAATAATAATAATAATAAATGTTTAATTTGATATGTGTTTAAATAGCTAAAAGTGAAAGTGCCGTATTTACTAAGTGAATGAAATTATCGGAATTTTTGATTAAGATGAAATATGATAAGATGTTAATATTTTGATGTGGTTTTCTATTGAAGAGTATATGAATTCCGAATGTAATGATAAGTGAATAATTATACTTCTTGTTTTGAATGAGTTTTGATATACCCGAAATAAGGTGCATGAATTATGGATTAGTAATGATTTGAATTTGTTTAAATCTAGCTCAAGAACAAAGGACACCAACTTCGGATAGGGGAAAAGAGAAAGTAGTTGAATAGCCGATTCATGCTAAGTCGATAACATTCAAGGTAAGTCTTAAGTATTAAACATAAGTTATTTGTGAATGAATTATGATATGCGAAGAGAAATTGACATATTCCTATAATATACGTATATACATGCATGATACAGAAAGGAATGCATGAAAGTGAAATAAACTAAATTATATGATTATATTGCCGCAAGTTGTGTTCATGAAATGAAAGAAATGTAGTGAATATTCGTCATCTTACCGAATGGTAAACTAAGTAGCAATAATGTGATAGCTAATATGTGTTCATTTTTGAATTAAGTCGAAGTTGACTAAGGTGTTTGACTTTTATGAAATGCTTAAGTATGTAATGTGAAAGTGGTTATGATTTAGCAAAGTTTATCTTCGAATTATTAATCGGGCTTTGAGTCTAACAGGCAATATGCCGGTGAAAAGATATTCGGGCTTTGAGCCTAGTAGGCAATATGCCGGTGAAAGATATTCAGGCTTTGAGCCTAGCAGGCAATATGCCAGTGAAAAGATATTCGGGCTTTGAGCCTAGCAGGCAATATGCCGGTGAACAGATATTCAGGCTTTGAGCCTAGCAGGCAATATGCCGGTGAAATGTTTCGGGCCCTGAACCTAGCAGGCCATGTGTCGGTGATGACATTCGGGTTTTATACCCAGCAGGCCAAGTGCCGGTAAATTTAATAAAGGTCTACAACTACGAGATCTTATGTTAAAATGATTTTGTATTTCATACTAAATGGCTCAGGTATGTGATACTTATCTCTTATGTGAGAATGAATCTAATTAGATTATGAATTATTCAATTGTAAAGATTCAACTCATGTGATATATGCATGAAAGTAAATAGCATATATGAGGTTTTGAAATAGGAAGGAATGGTTTAAATGTGGATGTGATTATGTGTATACTTTCGGCCTTGTGGACTTGTATACATGGAGGATATGTTTATCCTTATGTGAATTTGAAATTTAAAGAAATGTTGATATATAGATATGAAAACATGTGTAATATGGCAATGTACTTTCGGCCAAATGATGTTTAGTATTAAATTCTGTATAATTGGAATTAATGTGTTTAAATTAAGTTAAGTTGTTTAATTCACTTATGGCTTACTAAGCTAATTAGCTTACTTCGAGTGCCTTTGTTCTCTGTTTTATAGATCTCATTTGAAGCTACGGGCTCGGGGATTCAAGCTCAAGTCATCCACACTGTCGTCATTGTTTTTGGTACTTTTGATAGTTTATTTTGAAAAGATGGCATGTATAGGCTAAGCTCTCTCTCTCTTTTGAATCGAATTATATTTTGATTTGTAAATATTCTAGCCATGCGAATATGGCTTGCCTGACTTCTAAGTATGACTATGTGGTTGTTGAAGTTATGTGGTTGTTTAATGGGTAAGTTTTCACTATGCTTGACTTGATTTTGTTACAAGTAATAACTATTGCATTCACTAGTGTAGGATAACCTATATTCGACTATAGCTAAAATAAGTTACCAAATGAATGGTGTTAATTCTTGCATGAGATGCAAATCGGCATTTAGCATATTTGATCAATCAAAATTTAAATTTATAACCTATTAAGTCGACATGTATACTTGATGCTATGTATTAAGCTATAAGCTGTAGTATGTACATATCTATGTTCAATCAAGTGTTGATAATTCATGATTGTATGTTGTAAATTCGGTTATGGTCCAAATGCTTTAAACCTCCTTAGCATCCATTGTTATTTAGTTAAAGTACCTATTTTATATGTTACCTTGAACGTTGGAAGTTGTGGTTTTAGGTAATACCTTGTAACCCTGTACCGACGACGGTTACGGGTTAGGGGTGTTACAAAATAACTTACTTGTAAGAGTGAAGAGTGGCTGAGTTTTCAAGCTTCTAAAACCCTTAATTTTGCTGGTATTTTTGGTAGATGGAGAAGATGGATACTATTCCCTTTTTCTTTATTTTATTTTAGTCAAATAAGTCACCAAAAGCTCACCTAACCTTGACATTTTGATTTTCTTTGTTCCTATGGCCGACCATCTCTTCAATAAAGTCCCATTTTCTCTTTAAAGACCCCTAATTATGGTTCTCTAACTATTTAACACTATTTTCTAGTAAAACAAAACTTTTGCCCTTTATGTGATTTACTCCTTTTTCGCAATTAATCTCACAATCGCTAAAATTAATTCACCAAAATTTTTATGCACTCATATAATCATGCTATAACACATAAAATAATAATAGAAATAATTTACCGACCTTAAATTTGTGGTTCTAAAACCACTATTCTGACTAGGCCCAAATTCGGGTTGTTATAGCTATTGAATATGTTTTGTGACTGATTATGTGTAAATTATTGTATTACTTGGTTGCTTGGAGTTTTGTGGTCTAAGGTAAGTACATGTTTGATAACATGAGTTATGTTGTAGCTTATGCAAGTGTGTTGAATGAGTTGGAAATTGGTATGGTTTGAGTATGAAATGAGTAAGGCATTTTTGTTGTGGAAGTAAGACCTTGGATGTGCATTTGCGACTTGTATGTCAATTTAAAGTAAAGAATTGTCTAGGTGTTGAGTTGTGGTGTCATGGATGACACATTGACACTTAGACTAATTGCTTTGCCATGTTTTGAGCATATTTGAATGTACTTTAAAGGTTAGTATGCATGTACTTTAGATATGTTTAGATTCACAAGCATTTGGGTATGGAAAAGGTAACTTTTAGGTCAATTAATGGTGCACAATGCCGTGTGTCACACATGGGCGTGTTAAGTGCAGGGTTCACATAGTTTAACACACGAGCTGAGACATGAGCGTATGGCCCAAGTTAGTGGGTTACACAAGTAGGCACATGATTGAGCACATGGGCGTGTGGGAGTGCGGGAGAGCCATACAGCCATGTGATCCCTATAGGTGAAAAATTTTTAGTTTTGCCTGAAATGTGCTAATTTGTTTCGATTTGGTCCCTGATTATTCGCAAACTATTTTTAGGGCCTCGAAGGCTCGATTTAAAGCCTGTACATGTATGTTTTATTTCTTTTTGAATATATCCTTATTAATGGAATTTATTTGACATTTGGATGCAATTGTTATGAGAAGTCCTAATATGTGCCGTAACCCTATTCTAGCAACAGAAATGGGATGTAACTGTTACAGGTCCCGATTTAGTTCTGAACTTGTTCAAAGGCTTTTGTAAGCCTAGTTAAGGCTCGGTTTTGATTCTAATCCATGTTTAACATGGAATTAACTTGTATTTATTAATTATTGAGTATTATCGAATAAATCACTTGTGAATATTCTAATTTACTATTGTAGTATTCTATAGCTCGTGTAACACCCCAAAATCCTAAAACTTTTAAATTTTGTGTACTGAAGTTGACATGTATGATTAGAACTATTAAAATATTAATTTTAAGGTATTACAAGGGTTTTTTGAAGTCTCGGGGTTAAGGTAGACCATAGGAAAAATTTTAATTTTTGCCTTAGTGGAACCCTAAACTCAGGTATTAGGCCTTTTAAACAAATTAAGGGGAAATAAGATGCAAATGGGCCTGTGGCCTAGTGGCAAGGTAGCGCCACCTTAGGGAGTAGAGGGTGACGCCATGTGTGAAGCAGGGAGGTCCAAGGTTCAAGGAACGACTGTGGCATTAAGAGTATTATTTTTGCACTCATGATGTGCAAGTAGTGGTGATGACTTGAAACTCTTGTATGAGGAAGTTTGGATAGAGAAGAGAGAATTTAGGTGGATAGTAAGGAGAAATAATAGGAGGTGATCAAGGATTGGATGAAGTGGGGCCGAATAGGACTTTAGGGGCATAGAATCAGTTTTAAAAGGGGGCTAGGGGGAGTAGTGTCGAATTCTTTAGGCAATTCGGCTATTGAGTTTGTCGATTAGAAAACCCTTTTCTTGTTCTTCCATATTCATTTGTGTGAGCCAAATTCTTCTTTTGCCAAATACCCTATCATTTTTTGCCGAAATTCCTTTTGATGTTGTGCTCCTTTCTCTTTTCAAGTGCTGATTCTTTACTTGTTCTTCCAAAATGATTGCTTTGATTCTTAGATTCAGATTTATACTTCCACAATCGTTTGTGTTGAGGGCCAATCTACTTTCTTATTCTTTTCTCAAAAAGCTGAATACTATCCCTATGTTTCTTGTGACCGAATAGCCTATTACTTTGCCAAATTCATTGTTGCTTTTCCTCCATCACGGATCTGTTCTTGTCGTCTACTATTCTTAATCGAGTTTTAAAAGTCGGATCTCACTTAAGAAGCTAACTAGGCCGCGTGATGAAATATCAAGTGGGGTAAGTTCTAGATCAATCTCTCTTTAGTATTTTTTGGTAAAAGCCGGAGGGCTTCTCTAACTCTTTCTTTTTGTCAATCCTGTCTTAACAAGAGTAGGATTCAGAGGTCACAAACATGTTAGGGATCACCATCAAGTGGTAAGTGTATTCATTTCTGATTTTGGATTAATAAGTGGCCGAATGTAAGTATGGCGTTTTAGGGGTGACTTGTGTGGGATATGAGTCACTTGTGTTCAAACTTTTGTTGGTGTGTGTATGGATACAGATCTTGGAATCAGGGGTGGCTAGCAGTTCATAGGGTTGGTGATCTTGGGTACCGATTTCCAATAAGGTGTGTACATACATTGCGCACACGAAAAATCGACAAAAGCCGAAATCCCGAAAAGCCAGAATGTCGAAAAGCCAAAAAGCTGAAATGTTGGTGCCGGCAGCCATATGAGTGTGCGAACACTCATGTGGAGATACCGATATGACAACCGGGGCCAAATGAGCAATCTCGTGGTCTCAGGCCACTATTTGGCCAACCGGGCCAGAATGGGCTAAATGGGCCCGAAGGGCTTGTGGCCCAAATCAGAAAAAGTTGATAAGTGATAGTAAATGATGGGTTGGTATTGTTGGTTGAATTATTTGAATATGATTGGGCCTAATGGGCCATATAGATATGATTGGGCTTGGTGGGCCATATGTGAATTTAGGAAAGCATGTAGACTTGCTAGGGTTTTATAGTGGACTCTAGGCCTAGTTTTGATGGATCCTTAAGTAGCATAAAGCTTAATTAATTAATCAAGCATGTCTGTGGACAAGTCACAAGGTTATAGTGTGGCAATGGGCATATACATGTCTAGGATTGGATCTAGGGAGAGCTTGGTACTTAAGTGGTCCTAATGACCCACCTTCTCTTCTCTAGAATCCTACCTGGTGCATAGTGTCTATTCACTTTAGCCACTGAGGACTTGTTGATGGGCCAAAGTTCGTAATTAAAACACATAATGATAGGAAATTACTAAAGTACCCTTGTAGGGTAGAATTACTGAAGTACCCCTGTAGGGTAGGATTACTGAAATACCCCTATAGGGTAGAATTACTAAAATATCCCTGTAGGGTAGAATTACTGAAATACCCTTGTAGGGTAGAACTACTAGAATACCCCTGTAGGACAGAATCACTGAGATACCCTTGACCTACAAAATTATAGAAAAACCCTTAGTTGGCAAAATTACCAAAATACCCCTATGTGCCATGAATATGACTTATGCATGCTATATGTTATCTGTTGCATTCATGTGTTATTATATTGCATATGGGTCGAGATTATGATTGGAGGAAGTGTATATAAGGGTCGCACGGTCGCTTGACGACTATGGATCCACCGAAGGCTTTATAGCCACCGTAGGCTTTTTAGCCACCGAGCAGCTTTACTGCACCGTTAAGTAGTGCTGTAATCGGTGCTACACCGTATATAAGTAGCTATGCTACACCATTAAGTGGGGCCGCACTGGTTCCACACCGGGTTGTAATAAGGATGGGTGGGTCGAGTATCTCCCCACAGTAAGTGTTGGTTGGAAAGGGGGTGTATAAGTTGGTTATGGGAAATTGCACTTTGCATAATCATTTTGATATTGTTGTGATTTGGCTTAAGGCCTAAGGCCACTGTATATTGAGATATGGGCTCAGGCCCAACTGAGGCCACTGTGGGCTAAGGCCCAAAGGCCACCGATATTGAAATAGGGCTTAGTCCCAGATTGTTATTGTATGTTATTTGTTTGACAAGGGTCGTGCACACTGAGTTTCGAAAATCACTCCCTCTTTTTAAAGTTTCAAGTGACCCTCAGTAGGCGGTTCGACGGATGGAGGGACTCAAAGGTGGCCAACTGGCAAGATATTTTAGACATAACTTATTTTTAGTTTTTTTTAATTATTTTTATTAGGTTGTAATAAGGCTTTTATAACTTCTGGATATTTTTAAATTTGGGATTTATTGTGATTTTATAATTGGTAGTGAGTAAAAAAAAAATGAGTTTTTCCAAAACAACATCTATTTTGAAATAAGCTTCCGCAACGATTAAGATTTTATAATTCATGACGTCTTTAATAGGGAATAATATTTTTAATGAATCACATCGGGAATTGAACAAATACAAACTGAGGTTTTACACAAATTTTTAAACAAGAAGGGTTTTTAATGAAAACTTGGTTTTCGAAAAACACTTCAATATGACACGTCGAATTCGGGCCTAACTTCTAGGCTGGGTTTGGGGTGTTACAGCTCGAGTCTAGCGACTGGGCCGGGTATAGGGTGTTACATGGTACCCATAAAAAATCATTTTAGCTTATTTTTTAACAACGGCCAAATGTTTTAAAATTTCAAACTGGTGCCGCCAACCTATAACACCCCAAACCCAGCCTAGACGTTCTGGTCGAATCTGACGATATCACATGAAAGTGTGTTTGAAAACCGTATCGTCTCTAAAACCATTTATCCATTTAACAACTTTTCATTATCTTTTATTGGTTCTAAAATCGAGTCATTTACTTGGTCGAAAGTTTCAAAACGTTATTCAATTTCAAAACGTTATTCATTGCGGAAGCTTTTAAAATAGTTTGCGTAATCGTGGGTATTTTTGATAAAACATTTATTTCTTTTGAAAACTCGAGTTTTCCTACTATTGGCAGATCTAAACCACAAAACAGTATAAATCCCAATTTAAACCAAAAATCCGTAGAGGCCATAATTACATCAAAACCTCCCAAAAGAAAATTTAAAACCATGAATAATCATAAAGCAGATAAAGGAAATCCGTGTAGTCACCGCTGAGTCTTCTGCCGCATCGATCCGTCTAAGGCTGGGGATTACTTGTACAAATTAAACAGAAGAGGTGAGTTTACGTAAACTCAGTACGTAATCTGCATCGAGAATAATCAATCAGTAAGCAAAAAACACAGTCTGGACCTAAGCCCTTTTTAGGTAATAGAAACAGTTTAGGCCTTAGACCATCTTAGTACAATAGCAGTCATGCAGTAGGGCCTTACCCAGTCACAGTAACAGTAAGCAGTAGGGCCGTAGACCAGTACAGTAACAGTATGCAGTAGGGCCTTAGCCCATCACAGTAACAATATGCAAATCGTACCCAACCAACCGCTATACAACATCTCATGTCCAACCCTGCACTCCTGTGGGGATTAAATCACCCACCCATCCCTGCACTTACAAATAGTACCGGTTGCGGCACTAAACAGTAATTTGCAGCTGAGTTACCAGTATATTAGGCTTAAAGCCATCAGTAATTTACAGGCAAGCTGCCAGTATATCAGGCTTAAAGCCTTTCAGTACACTTCCTCCAATCATATCATCCCAACCCCATGTAATGCAACATATAGTCATGACATGCCATCTCATGGTATCATACATATAATCAGTTCAACATTATCATCATGCTCAATATACAGTCATACATATATATCGTTCAATCAATTAGGGATATAAGCATTGCTTACTGACTCTACAGTAGGTTCACAGTCGACTTGGGCGACCCGTGCAACCTTAGCAAACAAATCAATGAAAATGGACTCACACGCCCATGTGGTCTGCCCGTGTGGCCTACACGGCCCAAATTGGCCTTGGCCGTGTGGATCACGCAGCCCGGCCCAAAATCTCACATGCTTGTCTGGACCTACACCCCCATGTGGCCCACACCGCTCAAGTGGTCGAGCCCGAGTGTCGCACACAGCCTCACTTGGCCACCATACGGCCGTGTCCTTCGTGCACGACTTGGACTCATCGATGACACAGTCGTGTTCCATCACATTGCCTACGATACGGGTGACCACATGCTCGTGCGACGTCGATAGTAAGCTTTTTTGGCTTTTCGCTGGATCCCGTTTTCTACATTTTAGGTACACACATGTATCATTTTCGATGCAAAAGTCACTCGAAGCAATCCTGAACCTATAATATATCAGTATACACTCGATTAATCACTTAAACAATCGTATTCATCTAAACCCAAAATGAGATAGTCAACTTCTGAGCGAAAGACCTTTACCTTCTATCGAATAACAGAAACTCCATGCCCTTAGAACGTTGACAAACAATAATTAGCCCTTCGATAAACCCCTAAACACCAAATGAACCCTTGTTAACACTTATTCAAAACATAATTGAAGAACTATTCGAAATAGAGAAAACGAAAAGGGAAAGTGCAAGAAAAACTGAAATTCAGCAGTGGGGAAAGAAGAGAAAAAATAAATTGGATTCAACAATTGAGAAAACCGAGAGAGAAAAGAGAAGGAAACGTCAAAAACGAAGAGAAATTTTGAAAAAAATCCAGAGACTGACTGAACATCCCCCCTAAATCTCTCTACTACCCCACTAACAAACCACCTATCAGTTTTTGAATCCTACTTGAACTCTTCCACATGCCACCTGGCTAAAGCAAAAAGAATTTCTCCCTCACTTGCACGGGGTTTCGAGCACAAAACCTCCAGCCTATCCACACTTCACTTAACCACCCTCCAGCCTATCCACACTCTACTTAACCACCAGACCAGCAGATCCATTCTAATATATTTTTACAACAATCAAATAAAAGCCTACTGAACAAAAGTAAGGCTTCATTCAGAAAAATTCTAAAATTTACATAAGTCAAGGCTTGAACTTAGGACCTCCCAGACACACCCAAAACTCTTAACCACTGAAGCAGATACACATTTGTGTCACAAATAATCGAAATCAAATATACAAACTTTGGGGCGTTACACAACCTGTCAAGCAGCACTACAATGCCATTTTTTTCTCGCTTTTTCAATTTTTTTTGCCACTTTTTTTAAAGAATACCAGTGCCACTAGGGGTGTTCAAATTTCGGCTAAAACCAAATTAACCTATCGAACCGATCTAATTCGGTTGGAGGTCGATTAATGATTTTTTGGAAGTTCAATTATCGGTTAATTTGATTTAAAATCGAGTAATTAACCGAACTTAATAATTAGTAATACAAGTTATATGTAGTTTAATTAGGTTAATTCGGTCAAATGAATATTATCAATTTATTTTTTTATATATTTTATACTTGTTTTAACCAAAAAATTAAAAACATATAAATTTCGATTAAGTTAATTTTTTTAATTTCGGTTCAGTTAACTATTAGAGGATTAAAAAATTCAATTAATTCAATTAATACTAGTTTGGTTCGATTAACCAAATGGTTAACCATTTGAACAGCCTTAGGTGTCACCGATGTGTCAAGTGACTTGACAGCACAAAACAAATTTTTTTTTATTGTGTATTTATGGTTGTGTATAATTCCCAAAAAATATATATATTCTTTAAAAATTCATATTAAAACTATCGATGTGCCAAGCAACACCACTTAAAATATTATTTTTTTCTAATAATGGGAAAAATTTTTAAGGCGATATCACCTAAGAGCTTGGCACCCTATAATTGTGTAAAAATCAACTTGTTTTTAATTAATTTTATATTATCTTTTTCTATAAAAAAACCCATTATAAAAGAAAATAATTAGTACAGATGTGTACAAAAGAAACAGTTATAAAATCTAGTTATTCAATGATTTTCATGGTGATCACAATCAGAATGAAGTGACGGTTCCAACTTAGAATTGATGTTTTTTTATAAAAATAACCTTAAAAAATTAATTAATTATTTAAATAACATATTTTTTTGATAAAATACGAAAATAACCTAAAATTTACAGTAAAAGTTGGTGATGTCAAAATGTTTGGAGCCACTAACATGCCACATGAGCAATTTATATTAAAAAATTAATTTTTTGGTGGAGCCATGTAGAATAGCGCCACTTATATAAATACTAGGGAAATACTGTGATTTTTTAAAATATAAGGACTTTAACAATTTTACCTTTTTATGGAGTCAAATAAATTGGCGCCACCAAATTTCAAAAAATTTCCTGACACCTTATTGGCTATTTCCCTATTCAAACATTTTTAAGGTAAATTTTTTTTATTTTTTCCGTCAGAATCTTTGTATTGTTTTATTACTTTTTTATTTACTTTTTTTAAGTTTTTTATTTGTCCTTATTTATTTTATTTATTTATTTATTATTGATTTTAAAAACTTGAAATGTATATTTGAAATATTTTATAATATTTTTTAAATTTTAAATATATTTTTTAATAATATAAAAAATTTAAATATTTTAATATTTGACCTTTCAAATTTATTATTAATTTTATAATATTTTAAATGTATATTTTAAATTTTAAATATTTTTTTAATTTTACATATGGTTTTTTAAATTATAATTTTTAAATTATTTTTAAAGATATTCAAACCTTTTTTAAATTCTATTTAAAATTTTAAAAATAATATTTTATTTAAAAAAATGAAATTTGAATTAGTTAGAAAAAAATAAAAAAATATTTGTTAAAAAAATATTTATTTGTTAAAAAATATGATTTTAATTAAATATATATATTAAAAAGTAAAAAATTTAAATTAAAAAATTAAAAATATATATTATTACCGGTCACATCGTGTTAGTGATATCAACAATATGAACAGTCATAAACTGAAATATTAATTAAAAAAAAAGATGAATGTTATATATATAAAATGGGGTTTGGTCCCCCCTTATAAGGAAGCAAGAAGAGGGGAAAAAGAAAGTAAGTTGTTTAAAATTTTTATTTTATATTTTTATATTTTATAGTTATTGTAATATAATAGTTAATTATATTGTATTTATGTTTTTTTATATTATACAGATATTAAAATGTCTTCTGGAGCAAATACGGATCACACTTCATTGAGGATCAACGAAACAGTAAAATTAATTATAAATTAAATAAAAAAATCATTTTAGCTTCTCGTTTTTTCTTGCTAATCGCTACTGTACTTAACGTGTTTTGATTGCACAAAACTTATCTCTATTTAGTTGTTATTATTCCTTTTTAACTAGTTTCGTGCATGAAACTAATCTCTACGTGTTAGTTATAATTTTTAAATTTTAGAACACATTCATAAATTTATATATTAATTTTTTAATATGACGACCTTTCTGCTTAATTTTACTGTTTACTGTGTTTGGTTCCATTTGTGACGTACAAAAAAGTTATATTTGTCTTTAACAAGTAAATTTTTTTTATAAAAGTTCTCGTATTTAAGATAAATTTTTAAGTTTAAATATGTCTAGTTTATATTATATGTAAAACTCTATGTATTATTATAGATATCAATTTAATAAAAATAATTCTTTTTTTTTTATTTTTATATTTACCCATACCACCTATATCAATCCAATTTGAAATTTTTTTAAAGTTTTCTAAAATTTTAAATATATTAAAATAAATGTTAAGTATAATTAATTTTAAAAGTTTAATATATTTAAAATTTTAATATACTTAATATATATTTTTAATAGGTAAAGACAAAAAAGATTTTCTTCATATATTTAAAATTTTAAAAAACTTAAAATAATTAAATATATTAAAAAATGCTAAGTATAATCAATTTTAAAATTTTAATATATTTAATATATTTCAAAAAAATTAAATATATTAAAAAAATGTTAAGTATAACCAATTTTAAAATTTTAATATATTTAATATATTTTAAAAAATTAAATATATTAAAAAAATGTTAATTATAACTAATTTTCAAATTTTAATATATTCAATATATATTTCTAAAATATATTTTAAAATTTTAATATATTTAATATATTTTTAATAGGTAAAGAGAAAAAAGATTTTTTAATATATTTAAAATTTTAAAAAACTTAAAAATATTAAAAATATTAAAATTTTAAATATGTTAAAGAAAATGTTGAGTATAACCAATTTAAAATTTTTAATATACTTAATATATTTAAATATATTAAAATTTTGAACATATTAAAAAAATTTTAAGTATAACCAATTTTAAATTTTAAATTTATTTTTTAATAAGTAAAGATAAAAAAAAAAGGTTTTTTTTAATATATTTAAAATTTTAAAAGGAAAAATGGGTGGACAACTCTAGAAACTGGTGGAGCCAATTTATTTTAAATATATTATTACTTATTTAATTTAACTTAAATAAAAAATACTTAGAATGACTACGTTGGTATAGTATAAGTGTGATGTTTTTATTTTCTCAACCTTTCAATTTTACTCTTCAATATATATTTTTATGCTTAAATTATATAGATAATTGATTTATCATATTTTTATAAAAAATTTACCATACAGTGCAACACCCCAAACCCGGCCTAGACGTTATGGCCGAATCTGGCGATGCCACATGAAATGGGATTTGAAAACGAGTTTGTCAAGTTAAAACCGTTCCAGTTAATTAGCCTTTTTCTTAATTCAGAGTAAAACACATGTTCTTCGTTATGTCAAAAATCATTTCTTTTTAGTGGAAGCTTTGGAAATCACATATTTTAATAAAACTGTTCAATCTTAAAGAAAATCGAGTTTTATCATGCCTAGCAGCAATAAAATCGTAAAACAATTTAAAAGCCGAAATTTAAAGCCAAATAGTCCAGCGTCCAGAAGTTACATCAAAACCCCAAATAAGTAATAAAATCTAAAATTTTACGAGAAACAGTCTAAAATTTACGTGCGGCCACCATCGAGTCCCCTGCTGCACCGACACGTCAAGTCTGGGGATTACCTGTATAGATTAAATAGAAAACTGTGAGTTTTCGCAAACTCAGTGTGTAATCCCCACAAAAAACATGCACATAGTATAACATTAGAAATCAGTCATGTACAGTCTGGCGCCTGAGCCCATTACAGATTCAGTTTGGGCCTTAGCCCATTTAGATACAGTCTTAGATATTAATTAGGGCCTTGGCCCATCTCAAATACAATATGCAGTAATAGAAAATCAAAATCCTACCCACCAGCCTCTACACACCATCTCCGTCCATCCTTACACACCATGTGGGGTTAAAAACACCCACCCATCCCTACACACTATGTTGTACTAAAATGCGACACATAATTAGAATATTGCAACTGAGCTGCCAGATAACTGGCTTAATAGCCTTTCAGAACACTTCCTCCAAATGTCATCAACCCACCCCAATGCAATGCAACATGCAATAAATGTCATGCTATATACAATTAATAGTCCATACATTCCAATCAATACTTACGCTCAGTATAGAAATTAGACAGACAAATTACACATATAGGGGACTAAGTAGTGCTTACCGACCCTACAGTAGTTCCACAATCGACTTGGGCGACTCGTGCAACCTTAGAGAACTTTTCTAAGAAATAGGTTCACATGCCTATGTGGCCTGCCCGTGTAGGCCCATACGCCCATATGGCCCACACGCCCGTATGGCTCACACGGCCCAAATTGGCATTGGACATGTGGATCACATGGCCTGGCCCAAAATCCCACACGCCCGTGTGGACTACCCGTGTGGACTCACACACCTGTGTGGCCCACACGGCCCAATTCAGTTTAGCCCGTATGTCGCATACAGCCTATCCGGCCATTATATGGCCATGTCCTTCGCGCACGGCCTGGCCTCGTCGATCACACGCTTGTGTAGTGGCCACATCCTAGCACACGGCCTACCACACTGGTGACCACACGCACGTGTGGCATCGAAAGTTTACTTTTTCGGCTTTTGTCGAATTCCGTTTTCTATGTTTTCGAGTACACACCTGGTCATGTTTCAAAGTTACTGTAACCACGAACCCTCCAGAACCTATCAAACGATATACCAACACCCAAGAACTCGATTAATTCCAATTATGAAAGCCATTCTTGCCAAAAACCTAAATGTATAACTTGAAATACTATGTTAAACGATGTTTCAACATCTTACCAAGACGAATACGCTAACCAGCAGTCACCACACACTGAAAACCCATTTAAAACCTGCGAGCAACACCAAAACGTGAGTAAAATGAACCTTCTATTAATCGCTTAGTCAAAATAATTATAGAACTAAGGAAAATACCACTTACCTAAAAAGGGAAAACAACCGTATCCCGACGGATACAGATTAAGCAAGGAATAAAAAGAAGAAAGGTAAGAAGAGGTAGATTTCGGCAAAAGAGAGAGGGAAAAACAAATGGAAAAATCGGCAACAAGTGAGGAAAAGAACGGCTGAGAGTGAAAGGGAGAAATGAGGGGAAAAATCGTTAGAAATTTGGGAGAATGAGAGGGGAGAGCCAAATTTTGCAACAACCACCAACAATCTGATATTCCGATAACTTCCCAATCCCTTATTTTGCTCAAACACTCCCCACTACACACAACTACTTAGAATCTTAGTCAAATCAAACTCCTACCCCATGCCGACAGTAAAATAATTCCCTTGCAAACGTAGGGATTCGAACACAGGACCTTCATCACACCAACACTCTACTTATCCCCTAGACTAGCAGGCCTATTCTAACATAATTTTACAAACAATTTAATAAAAGCCTACTGAACAAGAGTGAGGCTTCACTTAGAAAAATTCCAAAATTTACCCAAGTCAAGGCTTGAACTTGGGACCTCCCACACACACCCAAAACACTTAACCACTAAAGTAGACAAATATTTGTGTTATATTATAGCAAAACACAAATAAAACTTTAGAGCATTATAATTCTACCCCCTAAAAGAAAATTTCGTCCTCGAAATTTACCTGATAAGAACAAATGAGGATACTGTTGCCGTATCGCATCCTCAGGCTCCCACGTGGCCTCCTTGGTGCTATGATTCATCCACAACACTTTCACTAGGGGGATAGACTTTTTCCTTAAAACCTTAACGTCGCGATCTAAGATCTGTACTGGCTCCTCCTTGAAGGTCAAGTCTGGCCTAACCTCAATCTCCTTAATAGGAACAATATGCTGGAATCAGAGTGGTAGCGCCTCAACATCGAGACGTGGAAAACATCATGAATGCGATCCAACTCTAGAGGTAGTTCTAATTGATACGTGATAGGTTCCACACGCCTCAAAATCTGATACGACTCGATAAACCTAGGGCTCAGCTTACCCTTACGACCGAATCTCAAAACATTTTTCCATGGCGAAACCTTGAGAAATACCAAGTCCCCCACAGAATACTCGATATCCTTTCTTTTCAGATCTACATAGGACTTCTACCTATTAGAAGCAACTTTCAGATGATCTCGAATTAGTCTAACCTTATCTTCGGTCTCAGAAACCAACTCAGGACTCGAAACACGTCGTTCACCCAACTCAGTCTAGCATAGAGGTGTGCGACACTTATGACCATACAGAGCCTCGTAAGGTGCTATCTGGATGCTAGACTGAAAACTGTTATTAAAGGCAAACTCTACTAACGTCAAATACTCCTCACAACTGCCTCAGAAATCAATAACACAGCTCCTCAACATATCCTCCAGTACCTAAATCACCTTCTCAAATTGATTGTCGATCTAAGGATAGAAAGCAGTACTGAAGTCCAACCTTGAACCTAGAGTCTCATGTAGCTTCTTTCAGACCTAAGACATGAAGCAAGGATCCCTATCAGAAATGATCGAGACAGGTACCCCATGCAATCTCACTATTTCTGATATGTAGAGCTTAGCCAATTTCTGAAGAGAAAAGTCATTCTTGACTGGGATGAAATGAGTAGACTTGGTCAATCGATCCATGATGACCCAGATAAAATCCTTCTTAGTGGGTTTTAGAGGCAACCCACTAACGAAGTCCATCGTTACTTGCTCCCCTTTCCATAACGGGATCTTAACCATCTGCAGCAAACCCGAAGGTAACTGATGCTTAGCCTTAACCTACTGACAAGTCAAACAACAAGCCACGAAATTAGTAACCTCATGTTTCAACCCTGGCCACCAGTATAACTCTTAAATATCTCGGTACATCTTGTTCCTGCCGAGATGCATAGCATAGAGGCTACTATGCGCTTCCCTCAAAATTGACTGTCTTAAATCCTTATCATTCAGTACACAAATCTGATCGCAGAAACAAAGTACCCTATCACTGTTTACCTCGACTCTGTTCAATCCATGTCGGTTTAACCTGAAGTTCTGCCAATATACTTCCATCGTCGAATAGACTAAGTCGAGCGAACATTGCTCTCAGGTCAGTCATGGCCCTGTGGCTCAACGCGTCGGCCACCACATTGGCTTTACCAAAATGGTACTCAATGGTACAATCATAGTCCTTAATTTGCTGCCTAAGATTCAACTCCTTCTGAGTGAGGAGATACTTGAGGCTTTTATGATCAATGTAGATAATACACTTCTCACCGTACAGATAGTGCCTCCAAATTTTCAAAGCGAATACTACGGCAGCCAATTCCAAATCATGTGTCGAATCGTTCGCTTCATGATTTTTGAGCTGACGATATGCATATGCTACCACCTTACCATCCTGCATCAACATGCAATCCAAACTGACATGTGACGTATCACTGTAAACCACGAACTCTTTACCAGCCTCAGGCTGTATTAGAACAAGCGCCTGAGTCAGAACAGTTTTGAGCTTCTCAAAGCTCTCTTGCTATGCATCAGTCCAGACAAGAGGAACTTCCTTACGCAGAAGCTTAGTCAACGGAGCTACGATCAAGGAGAACCCTTCTACAAAACGCCGATAGTAACCCGCTAGCACCAGAAAGCTACGGATCTCAGACACATTCTTCGGCCTTTTTTAGTCCAACACAGCCTTAATTTTACGAGGATCGACTCGAATCCCCTCAGCAGTAATTACGTGTCCACAAAGCCAAAACTCACACTTACTAAACTTTACATACAGTTGTTTCTCACGAAAAGTCTATAGTACCACTCTAAGATGCTCATCGTGCTCGTCTTCAGTATTAAAATGCACGAAGATATCATCAATGAACACCACCACAAACTGATCCAGATAGGGTTCATCAAGCCCATAAATGTCGCTGGTGCGTTAGTCAATCAAAGGCATAACTAGGAACTCGTAATGTCCATATCGAGTCTGAAATGTCGTCTTAAGCACATCAGTCTCCTTAACCCTCAACTGATGATAACCTGAACATAGATCAATCTTGGAAAACACAGAAGCCCCTCTAAACTGGTTGAATAAATCATCAATCCTCGGAAGTGGGTACTTATTCTTAATCGTTAGCTTGTTCAGCTGTCTGTAGTCAATACACATCCTCATTGTCCTATCTTTCTTTTTCACATACAACACAGGAGCTATCCACAAAGGTACACTGGGACGAATGGACCCTCAATCCAACAACTTCTGAATCTGAGCCTTACACTCCGTAAGCTCCTTCGGTACCATTTGGTAGGGAACGATAGACACCGGAGTTGTACCCGAAATAAGTTCGATCCTAAATTTCACTTCTCGGCTCGGAGGCAAACCTGGTAGTTCCTCAGGAAAGACATCCAGAAAATTCTTTACAATTCAGATGTCCTTTACAGAAGAGTCCCCAGAATAAAAAACGCTTATGTAGGCCAAGAATGCCTCGCATCCCTTCTGAACCAAATTTTCCGCCACTAACACAGAAATCACATTAGTCAGATAATCCCGACATTCTCCAATCAGAACTACCTTGTAGTCCTCATCGATTCTCCAAACTACCCTCTTAGTCGCACAGTCCAGACTTACTCGGTGCTTGACCAACCAGTCCATTCCCAGAATTAAATCGAATTCCCCAAACAGAAGCTCTATCAGATTAACCAAAAATAATGTCCCTTTAACCTCTAACAGAACATCTCTGTACAGTTTACTAACTCGAATAAATTGTCCTAAAGGACTCAAAAGAGTCACCTCACTAGAAGTATTCTCAATCGAAATCCCCAAAGTTTCAGACACGGTGTTAGCAACATAGGAATGTGTAGATCCTATGTCTATTAATGCAAGATAAGGTCCATCATAAATTAAAAACATACCTATGATGACGTCTGGAGCATCTTTGTCGTCTCGATGACGAGTAGCATAAACAAGAGTTGCTGCCTCATTTTAGTCTGTCTAGCACCTTTGCCCGCTGTTCTCTGTCCACGGCCTACGCCGTTACAGCCACTAACCTGACCACGACCCCTAGGTGGCTACTGAACTACCCTTAGCGATTACACGGTACCAGAACCCGGAGCTTACAGCTAATCGGCCCTTAACAGACACTCTCAAACACGGTGCTCAGTAAACCCACATCTTAAAAATGCCCCTATCATCTTCCAACATTTTCTCGGATGGCGTCTACCACAATGGCCACAAGGCAAGATCCCAGTAGGTGTAATAGGAGGTCCAACTCTAACTGGCCCATCAGATCTAGCCTTTTTCTTAGGCCTCAATATAGAACTCGAGGGCTCCGAATCCCTCTTATTCTTTTCTCTCTCGCGGTTTCAGTTTTGGCACTCAGTGCGCTTGACTTCTTTGGCGATCTTCGACTTCTCAACCAATACGGAGAACTCTCTCTCCCTCTATAGAGTAATAAGAACCCTCAAATTATCCCTAAGACCGTGTTCAAATCGGACACATCTCTCATATTCAGTCGCCACCATACCTCGCGCATAGAGGCTCAATCTCAAAAACTCGACCTCATACTCAGCCACTGACTGGTCACTTTACATGAGAATCAGAAACTAACATCTCCTAGCATCGATGTAGCTCACCTCCATATATTTACCTTGGAAAATAGACATATAGAAATCCAAAGTCAATCGATCTGGCTGAGGCCCTTCTTTTATGGTTAGCCACCACTGATATGCTTCGTCGCGAAGCAAGAAAACAACACCCTTTAACTTCTGTTCAGGGGTAAAATCCAAATCATACATGATTCTTTCAGTGGCCTCCATCCAGTATACAGCCACATCAGGGGCGACTCCAGCGACACCCCTAAATAGCTCAGCCCCATTGGACCGGAGTCACTCTGTAACCGACCCTTGGCCCCCAGATCTAGTGTTGGGCCTACTGACCCTCTCTAATATCCTTAGCATAGCCTGAGACAATGCATCATCCCCAACCATGCAATCTTGAGACTCAGTCTCAGTCGTAGGTGACACTAGTGTCTCACTAGTATCCAGATTAGGCATATTTCCAGATGATGAGGACCCAGCTTGAGCCCCTCTTCGGCCTCTGCCACGGCCTATTGTACCTTGTCCACGGATAACTTGTGCGCTCATTGTAGAATTTTAAAGTTATCTACATTAACAATTTTATGAATCAGTTACAGTTTCGATATTTTATTAGTAGATATTTTATGCAAAATAGTATCAGAAGTTCAGAGTATCACAATCTCTATCAGTTTTACTATAATTTCAGTTTCACTAGCTAAAGTGTTTTCAAGGTATACTACCTACAGTAGTTTCAAAATACACTATCAAAAGTATTTCCAGATAAACTTATCAAAGTTTCAAAACATTTATAGGATCGGCGCCGAAAACTTGGTGTACCACATACTTAGTCAAATCATTTAAAACCATTTGTAA
Organism: Gossypium stocksii; assembly: GCA_020496765.1. NCBI lineage: Eukaryota > Viridiplantae > Streptophyta > Magnoliopsida > Malvales > Malvaceae > Gossypium > Gossypium stocksii. The sequence goes on from CM035629.1 coordinate 40,070,669, forward strand.
ATCAGTTCTTTGAAACCATATTTTTTAAACCCAAAATCCACAGCCGAGTTTTGTAACCTGGCTCTGATATAACAAAATGTAACACTCCAAATCCATCCTAGACGTTATGGCTGAATCTAGCGATGTCACTTGGAATGGGATTCGAAAATGAGTTTGTCAAGTTAAAATTGTTCCAGTTAATTAGCCTTTTTCTTAATTCAAAGTAAAACGCATGTTCTTTGTTATGTCAAAAACTATTTCTTTTTAGCAGAAGCTTTGGAAATCACATATTTTAAGAAAATCATTCAACTTTGTGAAAATTGAGTTTTATCATGCCTAGCAGTAATAAAATCGTAAAACAATTTAAAAGTCGAAATTTAAAGCCAAACAGTCCAACGTCTAAAAGTTACATCAAAACCCCAAATAAGTAATAAAATTTAAAAATTTACGAGAAACAGTCTAAAATTTACGTGTGGCAACCGTCGAGTCCTCCACTACACCTACTCGGCAAGTCTAGGGATTACCGGTACAGATTAAATAGAAAAGGGTGAGTTTTCGCAAACTCAGTGTGTAATACCCACAAAAAATATACAATCATATACAGTTTGGTACCTGAGCCCATTACAAATTCAGTTTGGGCCTTAGCCTATTCAGATACAATCTCAAATATAAATTAGGGCCTTGTCCCATCTCAGATACAATATGCAATAACAGAAAATCAAAATCTTACCCACCAGCCTTTACACACCATCTCCGTCCATCTCTACACACCATGTGGGGTTAAAAATACCCACCCATCCCTACACACCATGCTGTACTGAAATGCGGCACATAATCAGAATATTGCAGCTGAACTACCAGAGAACAGTCTTAAGAGCCTTTCAGAATACTTCCTCCACATGTCATCAACCCACCCCAATGCAATGTAATTTGCAATAAATGTCATGCTATTATACAATTAATAGTCCATACATTCCAATCAATACTCACACTCAGTACAGAAATCAGACAAACAAATTACACATATAGAGGTATAAGTAGTGCTTACCGACCCTATAGTAGGTCCACAGTCGACTTCGGCGACTCATACAACCTTAGAGAACTTTTTTAAGAAATAGGCTCACACACCCTACCCGTGTGGGCCCACACAGCCCAAATTGGCCTTAGACGTGTGGATCACACGGCCTGGCCTAGAATCTCACACGCCCGTGTGGACTACCCATGTGGACTCACACGCTTGTGTGGCCCACACGACCCAATTCAATCTAGCCGTGTGTCGCACACGACCTATCCGGCCATTACATGTTGTGTCCTTCAACATGATTGTGTCCTTCACACATAGCTTGGCCTCTTCAATCACACGCCTGTGTGGTGGCTATAGCCTACCACACGACCTACCACACGGGTGACCACACGCCCGTGTGGCGTCGATAGTTTGCTTTTTTGACTTTTGCCAAATTCTATTTTCTGTGATTTCGGGTACACACCTGGTCTCGTTTCAAAGTTACTGTAACCATGAACCCTCCAAAACGTATCAAATGATATACCAACACCCAAGAACTCGATTAATTCCAATTATGGAAGTCATTCTTACCAAAAACCCCCAAATGTATAACTTGAAATACTACGTTAAACGATGTTTCGACATCTTACCAAGACAAATACACTAACCGAAAGTCACCACACACTGAAAACCTATTTAAAACCTTCAAGCAGCACCTAACCGTGAGTAAACTGAACCTTCTGTTAATTGCTTAATCAAAATAACGATAGAACTAAGAAAAATACCACTTACCGAACAAGGGAAAACAACCATAGCTTGACAGAAATAGATTGAGCAAGGAACAAAAAGAAGAAAGGTAAGAAGAGGTAGATTTTGGCAAAATGGAGAGGGAAAAACAAATGGAAAAATCAGTAGCAAGTGAGGAAAATAATTGATATGCGTGATATGATGTAATAAAATTTATAATAATGGTTGTACCAAAAACTAACTATTATCACGACTTTAAGGCAAGCGCACCTATCGAAAGTAGTATAGTTTAGTGGCAAGACCGAGATATCGTACCCAAGGGAACCAAAAGTACTAGTACTTACTTCCTTTCTATTATTTAACTTAAAAATAAAAAGGATTTTTATGAAACTAATTCTAAAATTAACTATGAATGCACAGAAAGTAAATTGGGGAAGAACTCTTTAGGAAAAACTGCTTGATTTGGGCAATACTCAAGGGAGAATCCACCTAGACTTCACTTGTTATCAATTCTTGAGCTAGACGATCTATTCACTTGACTTGATCCGTAGAGATCCCTGACTTATGCTAATACCTCCGTCGAGGATAAGAACAATTAATCCTAGGTTGATTAACTGAAATCTCTTTCTAGTTAAAACCCCTAGTCTTGCATTAACTCGATCTATGGATCCCCTTATTAGGTTTGACCCTAATTCGGCAGATTTATGTCCCCCTATGTCTAGGGTTGCATGCAACTCCGCTTAATTATACTAGATCTACTCTTAAACAGGGACTTTTGCTCCTCTGAATAAGCACATCAATACTTGAATTAATACCTTGGATTATTAAAACAAGACTTAAGAACACATAATTAAGAACAATTCAAGTATTTATCATATAACTCAAGATAAAATAATAACAACATCTGTCTTAGGTTTCATCCCGCTCAAGTATTTGGGGGATTTAGTTCATAATTAATAAAGAAAACATCTCAGAAAAATAAAAATAACAAAACATAAAGAACCCAAAAACCCCTGAAGGATTGAAGGGAGATCCTCTGTCTTAATGTAGAATTCGGCTTCTAGGATGAATCAATCGGCTTCCCTTGAAGTAATTCCTTGCTTTCACTCTCTGTGTTGGCAAAAATACGGCACTCTCTTCTGGGAGAAAAGGTACACCCTTAGAGTTGCCTCCTAGGGTCTTTATATAGAGCTTTGGAATGCCTTTCTTAGCCTCTAAGCATCCCTTTCCGAGTGAAATTGCACTTCCTCACGATAGAGACACGCCCGTGTGCCATGCCCGTGTGGAACGACAAGAGGCTGTGTGCAAGACTGTTGATGGTGGCACGGCCGTATGGTCTGGCCGTACTTGTCGGGGTTGGGCCGTGTTGGACTTTAGGTGGCACGGCCGTATGGTGAATCCTTGGGCCGTGTTGTTTTTACACTTTGGCCCATTTTCTCCATTTTCGGCCCGTTTTTCGTTCTTTTCTCTTCTCTGTGCTCTCCTGAGTATAAAACATGAAATAAAAGGATTAAGAGCACCAATTTTCACAAATTCAATGATAATTCATCCAGAAATTAAGCTAAGCATGAGGTAAAAATATGTATAAATTATCATTTATCAAATACCCCCACACTTAAGCCTTTGCTTGTCCTCAAGCAAAATCTCAACTCATAATTAAGAATCATTCTTCTTAACTCACAATATTTATCAATAATTTTTCAAACTAATTTACAGGTAATCATACAATGAAAATTCAATCAGAATAATATTAAAGATTCAAACACTCTAAGTTTCATAGAAACATAGGTTTCCTCCCTTCTCTTAAGTAATTAACTTTCACTCCAAAATTAACAAGAGTTGATATCCTCACTAAAGATTCAATCTATCCATTCAAAGTGTTTAGGGTTCAAGAATTAAGCACTCTTTAGTCAACCTAAAAAGTTATTACCATAGGCTCGCTAGAAAATAAAATCTCCACAACTATAGATTGATATGACACATTGATCAAAAGGTCTTTCAATGGTTGTAATGAGGCTTTGGTCAGGTGTGTTGTCACAAGCTGAAAAAGAGGGTTAGAATCAAGATTGAATTAAGAAATCATCTAGTTAGAAAAATCTCTATCACTGGAACATATTTCTGGGGCTAAGCTTTATGATGACATCATTCTAACCTTGGTAGCCTTAAAATAGAAATATGCAAAAATGTTAAACTATGAATTACAACTAAATTAACTGTATATACATACGTTTTTTTAAGAACAAATCAAATACAATTCATTTACAAATTTTACAATCTGGAAAAGAGAATAAAGCTAGATAATAATTCAACTCATATCTCGACAAAAATAGGGATTAAAGTAATTGAATGGAATTCAACAAAAATGGGTTATGGGTTAATATTAGAGGTAAGTTAAAGAATAGGTTGTTCGGCTCAATGGGGTTCACTAGGGGTTAATTTGTGGAGGTAGGCTTTTATGGAGTAAGTGGGTTAAATCCTAGGCGCCTTTATCATCTCAGTGTATCAAATCAATGATGTGGTCTTGACATGTATAATCGAAGCAAGTTCTAGAATAACAAATCAGTATTGACTCACTCAAAGCAACAATAAAGGTGAGCACGAAAGAATGTATGCTTAAAAGGCTCAAAAATCTCACCAGAATTATGGCTTTTGATGTCAATCCTGTGAATTTCAAATCTCAAGATAATACTTAAAATTAGGGAAAATAACTTATGAAAAAATTTAGATTCTCAAAAGTTTCAACTTATCATACTTGATTCCCTAGTGTTTTAAAGTTTGAATAATCAAAGTACAAGCACCTATGTCTTAATTCTCAACACATCAATAAAAATCATAAATCAATCAGAATTAATTCCTAATAGGAGATTGAAGATAATGCAAAGAGTAAGAATGAGAATTTTAAGAACAATGCAAGAAGTTAAAAATTTTCAGGGATTTCAAGGAGAATGCAATGACTGAAAGTAAGTTCCCCCCCACACTTAAGATATAAATTGCCCTCAATGTACAAAGAAACATTAGTAGCAATATAAGCACAAGATCATAAGATAGGGAAATGCATGAAGCTCTCTGAATTTTGGATGAATTTGTGAAACGGATATTGGAATTAGAAGAGCCGGCAGTTGTGGCAGGGTTTTCCCATGTCCATATGGATATGAGCTGTAGAGCTCCTTTGAAACTCAAAGATGGGACAAGGGAGGTCGCTTTGGAGCGACTGGGGTCTTATGTGTTTTGTTGAGGGGCTAAGACGCGCCAGCACTGAACTGGTGAGACGTGGATGCTGTGGTCGAGCTCGGAGAGGTTCTCTTCCTCCATGAATTCCTCGGTGTAGATACCAAGTGTTGTACTGAACTTTGGTACACTAAGCTGTCGGACAAGGCCTCCTAGACAGAATTGAATTGTCCTTGGATCGTGATGTCGGGTCATCACTGTCTGAAGGTGGAAAGTGGAGCAGAACTCGAGGGTGAGTTCAAGGCAGGTGGGCTCCACAATCTGAAAAAATTGATCCAGGGATCTGTCGTCAGTAAGGCTCGGACCTCGTCTGCTAAGTCGATTTGCTCGAGTGCGGACCAATGACCACACCTTCTTATTCCGAGGGGTCGTGCCTGTAATAATTGGAATAATTCCTCTTGGGAGGCTTATAGAAAATGGAGGAACAGATGGCGGTTTTCAGCAATGGGTCGTGAGAATGAACCGCCGTGCCCCTTGCACTTTTTTACGTAGGGGCGGCAACTCTTTTACCACGTGATGATGACATGGTTCCTAAAAATTAAAACGAGAGGCATTAGTTCTAATAGAAATTTAAACTAAAATTTCAAAAGAAAATAGTAAGAAGTTCTTAAGCTTTAAACGAAACAAAACGTTTTGAAATGAAATGTGGGTCTTACTAACCTAAATAGTATAATCTATTCATCCTAAGCATGGTATCAAATATGGAGGCATTGGTATGAATTTATACCAAATGAATATTATTCTAGATAATGAAAAGTAGCAAGCAAATAGGATTCTAAGTGGCATGGCATCATGATATTCTCTATATTGTTTTAGATGGTTCATGCTAAATCTATGAATTTCATGCCCTAAAACTAGTGCAAAAATGAAATAAAGCATATTATGAACACAAAAATAGATATGAACATTAGAATTTAAAGAGAAAATCAAGAAAATAGAACTAAAAGGGTGATTAATGAGGCGAAGCACGGTCGTGGAGTTGTTTGCATGGTCGTGGGGATGCCTTGAGAGGCTGTCGGCAGGGCTTATGAGGGCTAGGATGGGTGTTGGGTGGGAGGGTTTAGGGTTTAAATTGGGGAAGAAGGTGAATAGTGGCTTGTTTATATAGGTTTTTGGGTCACACGGGCATGTCACATGTCCATGTGGCTCAGGTTTTACCTGTGTGGTTCGAAAATCAGAGATTTTGATGCGTCTGGTTTGAGGCACACGCTCGTGTACCTAAGGCGTGTTGAGGCACACGGCCGTGTCGCACGGCCGTGTCCTTTGATGTTTGCTTCTTCCACAGCCATGTAGTAGGTCACACGCTCGTGTCTAAAATGTCAGTGTCGACCACGGTCTTGGGGCACGGGCGTGTCGCACGCCCATATTGGAATTGGCAGTGTTGGCTACGGCCACATCGTACGACCATGGCATTTTGTCGTAGCTCATGTGTGATTCAACAGGCTCAACCACAGCTAAATTGCACAGCCGTGGCATTTTGTCGAAGCCCGTGTCTTAGGAAAATTTTTACCCTGCTTGTACACGGCTAAATTGCACGGCCGTGTCTCTGCTCTTAGTGTTCACACAGCCTTGGCCACGCCCGTGGGCATGACTGTGTGGCCTGGAAATCCTGCATTCGAAGGGGTTAGTTGATGTATTAGAAAACTGAAAAAGGTTTACTAAGTTAGTGCTCGGATTGCCTCCCGAGAAGTGCTTATTTAGAGTCTAAGCTCGACTCTACCTGGATATATCACGAAGAGAGTTCGTGGAGCTGAAGCTTCTCCCTATTATCCTTGAAATTCTCACCTCTGTAATGTTTAAGCCGATGGCTGTTTACCTTGAAAGTGCCGTGGTTTGGGTGAGTTACCTCAACTGCGCCGTATGGAAAGACAGTTTGAACAGTGAATGGACCTGACCACATTGATTTAAGTTTTCCAGGAAATAGTTTAAGCCTTGAATTGTAAAGTAAGACAAGATCACCGGTTTTGAACTGCTTAGGTTGTTTCAGCCGATTGTCATGGCATTGCTTTGTGGCTTCCTTGTATAATCGTAAGTTTTCATAAGCATTGCAGCGCCATTCATCCAGCTCGTATAGTTGCACTAGTCGTTTCTCACCTGCAAGCTTAAAATCAAGATTTAAAAATTTAATAGCCCAAAATGCTTTATGTTCGTGTTCAAATGGCAGATGGAAACTTTTTTCGTAGACAAGTTTATAAGGAGATGTCCCTATTGGTGTTTTGAATGCAGTTCTATAGGCCCATAAAGCATCATCTACTTTTCTTGACCAATCTTTCCTATTTGTTTCTACTATTTTCTCTAGGATGCGTTTTAGTTCTCTATTTGTTACTTCGACTTGGCCACTGGTTTGTGGATGATAAGGGGTAGCTGTTCTATGGTGTACTCCATATCTCTTTAAAACTTTTTCAAATTGAGCATTACAAAACTGAGTACCCCTATCACTAATAATTATCCTAGGTGTTCCAAATCGAAAGAAAATTTTTTTTAGAAAGCGTACTACCATTCTAGCATCATTAGTAGGTAAGGCTTGGGCTTCCACCCATTTTGACATGTAATCTACTGCTACTGGGATGTACTTATTTCCAAATGAAGTAGGGAACGGACCCATGAAATCAATACCCCATACATCGAATATCTCACATACAAGTATATAGTTTTGAGGCATTTCATTATGTTGAGAGATATTACCTATTCTCTGGCATTTATCACAAGAGGTTACATACCTGTTGGCATCTCTAAAAAGGGTAGGCTAGTAAAAACTTGATTCGAGTGCCTTGTGAGCAGTTCTAGCTCCACTGTGGTGTCCTCCTGTAGGTCCCAAATGGCAGTGATCTAAAATTTGGTATGCTTTTATTTCAGTAACGCATCTTCGGATAACCTAATCTGCACTAATACGAAAAAGAAAAAGATCTTCCTAAAAGTAGTTTTTCACATCAGCGAAGAATCGCTTCTTGTGCTGATGGGTCAACCTTTTTAGGATTATGCTAGCTGCTAAATAATTTGCAAAATCGGCAAACCAAGGAACTGTTACGTCTGCTATGGCGAGGATTTGTTCTTTAGGAAATAGATCGTTTATCTTATCAAGGTACTTGGGATGTGGATTTTCTAATCTTAAAAGGTGATCTGCTACCAAATTTTCAGCTCATTTTTTGTCTTTTATTTCTAAGTCGAATTCCTGTAACAATAGAATCCATCTTATCAATCACGGTTTTGCATTAGTTTTAATTAGAAGATAACGAAGAGCAGAATGATCAGTATAAACGATGACTTTTGACAATATTAAAAAAGATCTGAATTTATCAAATGCAAAAATAACAGCTAGCAATTCTTTTTCTGTGGTCGTATAATTTGCTTGTGCGGCTGTCAGAGTTCTGCTAGCATAATAGATCGGTTAAAAATGCTTGTCTCTTCGCTGTCCCAAAATTGCACCTACTACAAAATCACTAGCATCATATATTAGTTCAAAAGGAAGATTCCAATCAGGTGAAATCATAATCGGGGCATTGACTAACTTTTCCTTGAGAGTGTTAAAAGATTCTAAACATTCTTGGTCAAAGTTGAAAAGCACATCTTTTTCTAGTAATTTTGTCAAAAGCTTAGCTATTTTAGAAAAGTTTTTAATAAATCTGCGATAAAAACGAGCATGTCCTAAAAAGCTTCTTATAGCCTTAACCGAATTAGGGGGAGGTAATTTTTCAATAGTTTCAATTTTTGCTTTGTCTACCTCTATCCATTTACTAGAAATTTTATGCCCTAGTACAATACCTTCTTGAACCATAAAGTGGCATTTTCCCAATTAAGCACTAGATTTGTCTCTTCACATCTTATCAGAACACGTTTTAAATTATTAAGACAAAGTTGGAAGGAATTACCGAAAACTGAAAAATCATCCATAAATACCTCCATGATGTCTTCCACGAATTCGTCAAAGATAGCTAGCATGCATCGCTAAAATGTAGCAGGAGCATTACATAATCCAAAAGGCATTCTACGATAAGCAAACGTACCATATGGACATGTGAATGTCGTCTTTTCCTGATCTTCTGGAGCTATCGGGATTTGGAAGTAGCCAGAGAGGCCATCTAGGAAATAGTAATACATATGTCCTGATAATCTTTCTAACATTTGATCTATAAAGGGTAAGGGAAAATGATCTTTTCGAGTTGCATCATTCAGCTTTCTATAATCAATGCAAACTCTCCATCCAGTGACTGTTCTTATAGGTATTAACTCCTTTTTGTCATTAGACACTACAGCCATGCCTCCCTTTTTAGGAACAACCTGCACAGGACTTACCCAAGAAATGTCAGAAATAGGATAAATAATGCCTGCGTCTAGAAGTTTAATTACCTCGACTTTTACGACTTCCTTCATATTGGGATTCAATCATCGTTGCGCTTGCACCGATGGCTTGTATTCATCTTCCATTAGAATTCTGTGAGTGCAAAAAGAAGGACTAATTCCTTTAATGTCAGAAATCTTCCAAGCTATAGCCTTCTTGTGTTCTTTTAATACTTGAAGTAATTCCTTTTTCTTTTCAGTACTTAAGCCTGATGCGATAATTACTGGTAATGTCGACTCATCTCCTAAAAATGCATATTCTAAGTGGTCAGGCAACTGTTTTAATTCCAATTTAGAAGGTTCATCAATCGAAGGTTTTTGTCTCAGTTCGTCATTCATCTTAATACTTTCATAGCTTATGTGCCTTGTGACAAGTTCATTAGAGTTTAACTTCTTCATTACTTCTCTAACTTTAGTGGTGGTTTCATTTTCCCTCCCACCTTGAACAAGACACAGTTCCAACTTGTCTGCGAGAGAAATTTCCTGAAATTTATCTTGAACAAATAATCAATAGCATCAATAAATAACAGGAATCATCTTGTTCTCTAGAAAATCTCATAGCATCATAGATTTTAAAAATGACTTCTTCTTCACCAACTCTAAGCACTAATTTACCATCCCCTACATCGATAACGGCTCTAGTAGTAGCTAAAAATGGGCGTCCTAAAATTAAAGGCACCTCAATATCCTCATCCATATCAAGCACAACAAAATCAACCGAGAATATAAATTTATCTACCTTTACCACCACATCTTCAATGATTCCCCTAGGGTATTTAACAGATCTATCAGCTAATTGTATACTCATCTTAGTGGGTTTTGGTTCTCCTAGACCTAGTTGCTTAAACATTTTGTAGGGCATTAGGTTAATACTAGCACCTAGATCAGCTAAGGCTTTTTCAATAATTAAACTAGCAATTAAGCAATGAATAGTAAAACTCCCTGGATCTTTTAGTTTGGCCGGCAGTTTATTTTGGAGAATAGATGAGCATTCCTCGTTGAGTTCAATTATGGTTAATTTTTCCAACTTCCTTTTATTTGTGAGGAGTTCTTTAAGAAACTTTGCATACTTCGACATTTGCAAAATTACTTTAACAAAAGGTAAGTTAATATGTAACTGTTTAAAAAGTTCAAGAAATTTACCAAATTGAGCATCTGTGCGGTCTTTCTTCAACTTTTCTGGATATAGTATGGGTGGTTTATATTCCTTAAGTGTTGGTGGAGTGTTTTCCTTGGGTTATTCTTCCTCTACTTTGTCTTTCGTGGATTCTTGAACAGGCTTCTTTTCTGATTCAGCCAGGACTTTTCCATCTCTTAAAGTAATTGCTTTGACATGTTCTCTGGGATTTGGCTCAGTGTTACTTGGTAGTCCACATTATGGTCTTTCTAATATTAATTTGGCAAGTTGACCAATCTGATTTTTAAGCCCTTGAATGGCTGTTTGCTGGTTCTTTAGTGCTGTTTTGGTATTTTTGAAATGGGTTTCCGACACGGCCATAAATTTGGTGAACATCTCTTCAAGGTTTGGCTTTTTCTCCTATTGTGGTGGTGGTTGCTGAAATCCCGGAAGAGGCGGTTGTCTTTAATTTCCTTGTCCTCCCCATGAAAAATTGGGGTGATTCCGTCAACCTGCATTGTAAGTATTACTATAAGGATTATTTTGAGGTCTAGAATTGTTGCCCATATAGTTGGCTTGCTCGGTTTCCATGCCATGTCCATAAAAGGAGTAGTCTTGATTTGAACATATTTCCTTAAGTTGTGTCACACTGCATCACTGGTTGTGCCTGCGTAGAACCAACAAAATTATCAAACTTTTTATTTAAAAGTTCTACCTGATTAGTAAGCATGGTGACAGCATCAATATTATAAACTCCTGCAGCTTTTGTCGGCTTTGTCCTCATGACTTGCCACTGATAGTTATTCAGTGACATCTCTTCTATAAACTTATAAGCTGCTTCAGGTGTTTTGTTGTTGATTGTTCCTCCTGCGGCTGCATCGATCATTTACCTCGTTGATGGATTCAAACCGTTGTGAAAGGTTTGAACTTGTAACCACAAAGGTAACCGGTGGTGAGGGCACCTTCTCAACAGATCTTTGTATCTCTCCCAGGCATCATAAAGGGTCTCTAAATCCATCTGCACAAAAGAAGAGATATCGTTTCGCAATTTAGCTGTTTTAGTTGGAGGAAAATATTTAAGTAAGAACTTTTCGGTCATCTGTTCCCATGTGGTGATTGAGCCTCGTGGTAGAGAGTTTAACCATTGCTTAGCTTTATTCCTTAGGGAAAAAGAAAATAATCAGAGGCGAATGGCATCATCAGAAATGCCATTGATTTTAAAAGTATCACAAAATTCCAAAAAATTTGCTAAATGTGAATTGGGATCTTCATCCTATAAACCATCAAACTGCACAAATTGCTGAATCGTCTGAATAGTGTTAGGCTTTAATTCAAAATTATTTGCAGTAATGGTAGGTCTAATAATACTAGATTGAGTACCAGCCATATTAGGTTTAGTATAATCATACATTGTACGAGGAGCATTATCTTGGTTCACTGGTTGGGCGGCTATCGCGGGAGGTGGTAGATTATCCTGATTTGCTTCCATCTCTTCCGTAGGTTCTGGCTCTTGTTCTTGTCCTTGTTCTAGATAATGTAGGCTTCTTCTGATCTCCCTACGATTTTTGCGAACTGTAGCCTCTAAATCTTCATCAAAAAGTAATGGTCCTACTGGGTTTCTTCTAGTCATAAACTAGAGATACCTAGAAAGGAAAAAAAACAAAGAGAATTAAAATAAATAAAAATAAAAATAAAATCTGAAAATAAATAAAAATAGTAATGGCTAAAGTAATAGAAATCGAGTTTTCTTAATATTTTAGTTCCTCGGCAACGGCGTCAAAAACTTGATATGCGTGATATGAAGTAATAAAATTTATAATAATGGTCGTACCAAAAACTAACTATTATCACGACTTTAAGGCAAGTGCACTTATCGAACAGTAGTATAGTTTAGCGGCAAAACCGAGATATCGTACCCAAGGGAACCAAAAGTACTAGTACTTACTTCCTTTCTATTATTTAACTTAAAAATAAAAGGGATTTTTATGAAACTAATTCTAAAACTAACTATGAATGCACAGAAAGTAAATTGGGGAAGAACTCTTTAGGAAAAACTGATTGATTTAGGCAATACTTAAGGGAGAATCCACCTAGACTTCACTTGTTATCAATTCTTGAGCTATTTGACTTGATCCGTAAAGATCACTAACTTATGTTAATACCTCCGTCGAGGATAAGAACAACTAATCCTAGGTTGATTAACTGAAATCTCTTTCAAGTTAAAACCCCTAGTCTTGCATTAACTCGATCTATGGATCCCCTTATTAGGTTTGACCCTAACTCCGTAGATTTATGTCTCCCTATGTCTAGGGTTGCATGCAACTCCGCTTAATTATGCTAGATCTACTCTTAAACAGGGACTTTTGCTCCTCTAAATAAGCACATCAATACTTGAATTAATACCTAGGATTATTAAAACAAGACTTAAGAACACATAATTAAGAACAATTCATGCATTTATCATATAACTCAAGATAAAATAATAACAACATCTGTTTTAGGTTTCATCCCCCTCAAGTATTTGGGGGATTTAATTCATAATTAATAAAGAAAACATCTCAGAAAAATAAAAATAACAAAACATTAAGAACCCAAAAACCCCTAAAGGATTGAAGGGAGATCCTCTGTCTTGATGTAGAATTCGGCTTCTGGGATGAATCAATCTGCTTCCCTTGAAGTAATTCCTTGCTTTCATTCTCTGTGTTGGCAGAAATACGGCACTCTCTTGTGGGAGAAAAGGTACACCCTTAGAGTTGCCTCTTAGGGTCTTTATATAGAGCTTTGGAATGCCTTTCTTAGCCTCTAAGCATCCTTTTTCGAGTGAAATTGCACTTCCTCACGATAAGGACACGCCCGTGCGCCACACCCGTGTGGAACGACAAGAGGCCATGTGCGAGACTGTTGATGGTGGCACGGCCGTGTGGTCTGGCCGTGCTTGTTGGGGTTGGGCCGTGTTGGACTTTAGGTGGCACGGCCCTGGGACACGGCCGTGTGGTGAATCTTTGGGCCGCGTTGTTTTTACACTTTAGCCTATTTTCTCCATTTTCAGCTCATTTTTCATTCTTTTTTCTTCCATGCGCTCTCTTGAGTATAAAACATAAAATAGAAGGATTAAGAGCACCAATTTCCACAAATTCAATGATAATTCATCCAGAAATTAAGCTAAGCATGAGGTAAAAATATGTATAAATTATCATTTATCAATAACAGTTGAGCGTGAAAGGGAGAAATGAGGGGAAAAATCATCAGAAATTTGGGAGAATGAGAGGGGAGAGCCGAATTTTGCAACAACCACCAACAATCTGATATTCCAATAACTTCCTAATCCCTTATTTTGCTCAAACACTCCCCCACGCTGATAGCAAAGTAATTCCCTTGCAAACACAGGGATTCGAACATAGGACCTCCATCACACCAACACTCTACTTATCCCCCAGACCAGCAGGCCCATTTTAACATAGTTTTACAAAAAATTTAATAAAAGCCTACTGAACAAGAGTGAGGCTTCACTTAGAAAAATTCTAAAATTTACCCAAGCTAAGGCCTCAACTTAGGATCTCCCACACACACCCAGAACATTTAACCACTGAGCAGACAAATATTTGTATCATATTATGCAGAACATAAATAAAACTTTGGGGTGTTACATACAGGATGGGTATCAAATTTTAAGGTCACGGTTTTATTTTCCCATGTAAGATTCGGACGAGTGGATCATGTCATACTTACAGTTGGTGAGATTTTGGGACTCACATTGATCCGAAGGTTTGACTTGAGGGTGAACTTGATATCCGCCTTGGTTGAGCAGTGGTGTACGAGAAACCACTCATTCACTATGTCGTGCGGGGAGTGCACTATCACATTAGAAGACGTGGCTATGAAACTTGGGTTACAAGTTGACGGTGCTGTGGTCACAGGTCAAAGCAAAGTGTTGGAACCTTCAGTATTATGCCACAGATTGCTTGAACGGTCCCCTAGTGACGGGGAACAGAATTTCACATATTTGACATTGGCATGGTTGAGAGCAAATTTTAAGGAGTTATCAAGCACTGCCATTGAGTACGAGGTGATGTGTGCTATTTGAGCCTATATTATGTAGCTGATCGGGGGTACTTATGCCGAACAACACATCTAATAAGTTCCACTTAAAGTACTTACCTCTATTGGAGATTTTTCTCGTGCCAGTAGTTACACTTGGGGATCGGCAGTGTTGGCCGTATTGTATAATGAGATTTGCTCAGCAACAAAATATGAGGTTAGTAACATGGCTGGTTGTCTGGGCCTGCTACAGTCTTGGGCTTTATACGGGATGTCGTTTCTAACGGCTGTTAGGCACCAACCATATCGGTAGCCACTTATAAATAGGTAAAAACAAAATTATACTTAACATTTAACGACTCATAAGTGTGGATAATATTTTCCAAAGTTTAACTTCTAACGTGTTTGTTTTGGTTTCAGAGGGGCCACGTCTTCGGGAATTGGTGCGAGCCAAACATTAATCATTTGCCGCCAAACGATAGAGATGTATGCTGGAAAAAAAGTAATATATATTAATATGGTTTAAGTAACGTTGATTTAACTTATCCACTTGAAGTATGTGATATGACTTGACTCGTTATGTTATATTGTGCAGTTCTTGTGGATGTCGTATTCTGCACTGAACATTGCTGCCCTTATTCTATAGTAGGTTCACACTGAAGCCCATATGTGGTCAATTAACACGCCGATGCTCAACTTCTCAACCGTTGAGTGGTACAACGGTGATCGAGTTATGCGACAATTTGGTGTAGATAATTTGTGCCGGTCGAGCCACAACAAATTGCTGATGTCCACGGTAAGACCATGAGTGGGAAACATACAACAGATTGGAGTGTGGAACATCAATGTTATGTAGCATTATGGAATGCCCGGTACGAAAAGCGGCCTAAGATACACTCATGCATGTTTGACTTCAGTCCCTCGAATGAATACATGTAATGGTACATGACTCAATGGCGCATTTATTTATATGGTGTATAACTTATGATAATACTGGGTCACGGCTACAGACGAGGAAATCAACCTATGGGGGGGCTAGAGGATCAACATATGGTAGAGCCCACCTTAGGGGACCAACCTTTGAACACATCAGACCAATGGGTTGACACTTTTTGTGATGAGTCACAGAGTAATTCATATCACCTGGACATGGGCAGTTCAAGTTCATGTCACCCAAACATAGGCGGTTCGAGTTCATTTTACCTAGTGCAACCACTGATATCATCTGATATGTTTGGTAATAACATATACTCCATCGCGCCTCAGGCCACGTTCGATCCAACTACCGATCCTCCTAATGTGTACAGTACACCCCAACGTTCACCCTATTAACGAAGGCCCATAAATCGCTATACCCCGAACGACAATACCACTCCCGATTCTTTCTAATTTTGAGTTATGTAAATTTCAAGTGTTATGTAATATTCATTGTATTGGTTTAGGGTTCCACAACTTATATATTAGACTTTTTTTGTATAATTTATAATATCTTTTAATGTATTAAAAGTTGCAACTGTTAATTTTAAATAAAAGATTAACATTAAATAATACAAACTTTATTTCTAAAAGATCACAAAATGCAAACGTTAGGTACAACATTTAATTTCTTTCAGACCGTGAAGATTGACCAGTGTAGACATTTTCAACAGGACATTTGCTCCGATTGTGGCCAATTGTAACACCCCCATGCCCAAGACCGTCGTCGGAGTCAAGCTTGAGGTGTTATTAAACTTATCTTACTTTTTAAACAACTTTAAACCACTTATTTTAATTTTCGGAATAAACTATTTTTCTGCGTCATGGTCGCTTAAAAATTCATATCTTGAGTTACGAAACTCAAAATCAAGATCTGTAAATTTTTCCTGAATCTAGACTCATGTATCTATCTACTAATTTTTTTCTAGAATTTTTGGCTGGGCCAATTAGTACAGTTTATTAGTTAAATTCGCCCCTGTTTCAGAACTCAATTGCACTGACCTCTACTTATTACGAACCACTTTTCTCCCTGTACAAAATTCATATGACTATGCCGTTTGTTTCTCTTAAAACTAGACTCAATGGATTCTGAAAATATAAAGTAATTCTCCTAATTATATTTGTACCATTTATGGTGAATTTCCAAAGTTGGAACAGGGGATCCAGAAATCACTCTGGCCCTGTTTCACTAAAGCTCAAATATTTCATAAAATACAATACCTTTACCTGTTTTGTTTGTTCCATATGAAAATAGACACAATAAGCTTTAATTTCACATATCATTCATCATCAAACTATGTTTCTACTATTTTTGGCGATTTTTCAAAGTCACATCATTTCTGCTGTTAAATCTGTTTTTAGATTTCTTTCACATTTTTCACAGTTTCCATGTGATAGTTACTACTCAAACATACATACTATCATACTTATATATATCATTAGTCATTCCATTAGCTATTCACTAGCAAGTATTTATACATCATTCCTTGAACATATTATAAGAACATCCATGTCAAAAGAAGCCAAGTCCCTATACATGCCATACACGAAAAGAAACGTCTAACTATACCGATAGGATTCCTCGATAGTATGATCGGATCTCTGACGTTTCCTTTGATCCACGAGTGGCTTGGCAAAAACTATAAAAAGAAGGAAATAAAGAGAGTAAGCACTAGGCTTAGTAAGTTTACAAGCAAATAAATTACAACATTCATCATATGGGATAAGTATGCAAACTATCAATTAGCATTATAAGCTTTCTTTACACCTGATTTTCTGCCTTCTTCTTCTTCACTTACCTTCTTTCTTACCTGACCTTTCATTATTCATGATTACAATCTACCTTTCCTTTGCTGATAATTCACTGTACATTTACTTGAATAATGGCCCGTTGAACCACTCTGAATACTAAGGATACAAGGGTCGTTCCTGTCTAACAATATCCTGCCAATGCCATGTCTTTGACATGGACTTATATGAATTATTCCTGTCTTCAATGCCATATATCCAATATGGACTTACATGGCTCAATCCTGTCTCCAAAGTCGTATATCTAGTACGGACTTACATGGCTCATTTCTGTCCTGTCCTGTCCTGTCCTGTCGACCCTTAATGTCATGACATTTCGTATCCTAACATTCCTAAGGTTCAATCGGGACTTTCTACTGCTTTTCTCTGTCATATCACCTTATATTCAACTTGATTATTTTCATAAAATGAATATATTAATGCTGGAAATTGACAATAGTAATGTAAAATAACAGAATATTGCATTTATTTATCGTAAACTTACCTCGATACAAAATGTGACTAAACTTTACAATTTAGTCCTTTACTTTTTTCTTTTCCCCGATCTACTCCCGAATTTTGTTCTTCTTGATTATGAAGCTTGAAAGTTGAAGAAACCCTAGCTATGGTGGAGAGTAAAATTCGGCAGCAACATATGAAGAAGATGATGAATTTTGTGTTATTTTTCTCTTTTTATTTCATTTAATGTCCAAATGACCAAAATGCCATTCCTTACTAAACTTTCAAAAATTCCCTCCATTTCCAATTTTTGTCCATAAACTTAAAATTGGTCAAATTGCTATTTAAGACCTCCTAATTAATATTCCAAAGTAATTTCATACTAAAAACTTCTAGAATGCAAGTTTTGCAACTTATTCAATTTAGTCCTTACTTTCAAATTAAACACTTTATGCATAGAATTTCTTCACGAAATTTTCACACTATCATGCAATCATAATATAGACCTTAAAATAATTATAAAATAATTATTTCTATCTCAAATTTTTGGTTACGAAACCACTATTCCGATTAGGCCATATTTTTGGATGTTACACCAATTGTTCTACATATGGTGCAACGCTTTGGATCGACTTGTTCTCTTATATCCATGTCATTCTAAATCCTCATTGTTTTTGGCCTACCTTTGACTCTCCTACGTAGTGACCGATCTGGCAACATCTCGAACATAGGCGATTGCACTTCCCATGTTAATACATCCCTTAATATGAGGAACTCGTTACCCTAATTATGCAACGTACATCCAAGTGTGTAATATCATCGATATATTGTTCGACATTTAAACTATAGGTAGCACAGGCTGCAACCACATGTGCACACAGGTACCATAATGTTTGGAACAACCCGCACTCACACCGCCTGTTTCAGAGATCAACTCCGTAGAACCGTGGCGAGATCCTCGACCGACATACTCTGTCACTCAAAAAGTTTCCAAATTTTGAGAATATAGTTCTACATTCATCGACCTAGACCTTTGAGCGTTCTCTTTCATGGCATCCCTGATTTTTTCGACGTGCACATGTCCTACCTCTAACTGTTTTGGTTGTTTCAACCCCATTTTTAGCGTTAAGGTTGCTAGCTTGTAAAATGTGGCTGAAAAATCGCTGAAACTAGCAAGTGACGCATACGCCTCATGATGGAGTTAACGGACTCAACGAGGTTAGTTGTCATATAACCATACCGGTACCCCTCGTCAAAATATTGAGCCCATTGCTACGGCTCCGTGCTACCCAACCACTGTCTGAGAGAATGTTTGGACCCCACCATATCAGTCTCTAACCTCGCCAACTTATGTCTGAATCAGTATGCTCCCAGCCCATATCCTACGTATGTATTCCGATAAAATGTGTTACCATCCCAATTAGGAAATGGACTCGAAATATTCACAAATACAAATTTAAATACGATATTTTTACCCATGTTCACAATTTGTTTGTGCCAGTCTTTGTTCTTGTACTCATTTTGGAAGTTGACAGCGATGTGACATGTAACACCCCTAACCCGTATCCGTCACTAGACTAGGGATATGAGGTATTACCAATTAAAACTTAACATTTAACAAACATTTCACATTCAATATTCATTCAATATCCAATAACATTTGCTCACATGCATAATGTCCCTTATGAAGGTCTGCAAGACCTTAAAACATGCTTTGAAGTGGTTCAGGACTAAACCGATCACATACAAAAATTTTCGAAACTTAGAAAAATTTTCAAATTTTTAGACGTCACACACCCGTGTGGACAGGCCATGTGCCTCACACGGCCACCAGACACGCCCGTGTCTCAAGTCGTGTGAAAATAGGGCATATATACTGACTTGCACCACACTGCCGAGGACACGCCCATGTGCCCAGCCATGTGAAATCTGGAGTATGACATCCCAATTTAGACCCTAGTCAGAACGGTAGTTTCGGGACCCCGAATTTGAGCCAGAATAATATTTTAAAATTATTTTCTGTGTTTATTATGTGTGAATTAGCATGTGTGAAATTTTCATGATTTAATTTTGTCGTTTGAATGTCCGACTAAATAAAATGACTTAATCGCGTAAAGGGAAAATTTGGTGGTTAAATGTGAAAATGCTTAATTGTTGTTGTCTTTATTAGTGGAGGCATTTATAATGCAATTAAACCATTTTCATAATAGGTGGACGGCAATAGCAAAGGTTTATAATGGTTTTATATTATATTATTAAGGTTATATAAGTAATTTAGTTATTAATTATATATTAGTTAAAATAAAGTTATCATATTCATTTTTTCTTACTTTTTTCATCAACTGAATACTAAAGAAAATAAAAAGAAATAAAGAAGCTTAAGGTTCGGCACTTTGAAAGCTTAATTCAAGGTGAGTTCTAGCTCGGTTTTTGATAATTTTTACGTTTTTGAGATCATTGTTAAGTTATCTACAAGACCCATGCTTCAATTTCTGATTTTGATGAATATTTTGAGTTATGCCATTGATGAATAATTGTGTTTTGTGATATTTGATGATGAATTATTGAAGATATGTTTTGGGTTAGTATGTTTTGTATTGGAAATTTTGATGAATTTGAGTAATTAGGGCTCAATTGCAAAAAAAATAACTTGAGGGATTAAAATGTGAAATAAATGAATTGTGTGGGCTTTAATGGGCATAATGAAGATTCAGCCAAAGCTTGGTATGTGTAAATATGTTTTGTGTTTTATGCAAATTGGACTAAATTGTAAAAAGTATGAAATGTCAGGGGTAAAATAGTAATTTTCCCATTTATGTGTTTTTGGACTAAATTGAATAAAATTATATTAAATTAGTTTATTTTGAATACATTAGATCAAGAACCAAAGAAATCGGATATGGATCGGAGGAAAACTAAAATCGTCAATTAATCGTCTCGTTCTGATTACCGTTGTCTGAGGTAAGTCTGTAAGCAAATAAACGTCGTTAAATTTGAATGCACATGAACTTTATATGCTGAATTTAATTGTATGAATTTTATGTAGTTATAGTCGAATGTATAAATGCTTAAGAGATTTGGATACAAGTTCAATTCAACTGAGATATGACGTTCGAAAAGCTCCGTGTGAACCTTAAAGAATAATTAGGATTTCTGATATAAAAATTATGTGTAAGACTGATTATGTATTAGTGGTATTCGGGATCTATGCCTAGCAGGCTTCGTGCCGGTGTAATATATCAGGCTTTAAGCCTAACAGGCTTCGGGCCGGTGAATTATATCAGGCTTTATGCCTAGCAGGCTTTGGGCCGGTGAATTATATCAGGCTTTGACCCTAGTAGGCTTTATGTCGGTGTATTATAGTAGGCTTTATACCAATGTGGTATCGAATGTGATTAATGAGTTAAAGTGAACAGGTACGTGACAATTTATTACCTATTCGGAAATAAGGTAAATTGATTATTTAATATGTGATACAAGTTATAAATGATGTTAATGGTAGTGATTGTGTATATGAAAATCTATATGTGGATTAATGTATAAGTATGTGATATTAATGTTTGATTTTTTTTGAGCTTATATTCGGCCTACTGTTACATGAGGAATAAATTGAAATGTGAAATTCATATTGATATTAACGGATTTATGTGTATTCGATTAGTAGGTACTTGAAATGTGAACTTTGAACGTGTTTATGTAAAAATATATCTATTCGGAAAAATAAGGTTTATGTGATATTAAACATGTTAATGAATCAATGTGTGTTTTAGAAATGTTATAATTTATGTATAAATAAATGTTTGGTAATTAAATTTCATAAGTATGGCTTGGTTATGCCTTAATGAATTATCAATGTCATTGAGATAATATTTGAATTAAGAATGGAGCTATGAATGAAGTGAATGAAACCATATGTTTAAGTATATGATTGGTCATATTCAGTTTAATGATATATATATATATATATATATATGATATGGAAATGTGAATTGTATAAATGTATTATGATAGTATGTATTCGGTCAAGTGAATTTTTTATTGATATTAAGTATGAAAGATGATTTTGGATAAAGAACGAATGCATGATTGGACAAAACTTAATTCATGTTTAGTTATATGTGGATATTTGAATTTACAAGTATAGTTTGGTTATGTCTTATTAAATTATTATTTTTATTGAGTTAATATTTGCTTATGACTTACTAAGCTATAAAAGCTTACTCTGTATGTGTATGTTTGTTTTTGTTCTATAGATTTTGGATTCAAATTATGAGCTCAGGAATCGTCAGAGAAGCTTATCACACTATCGACTGTCTTCGGTATCTTTGAAGTGAACTTTTAAACCTATGGCATGTATAAGCTAGCTTATGTTTTGATAAGTTTTGGTATTGTAAATTTGAGCCATGCGAAAATGGCTAAAGATGATGCTTAAGTATATAATTTTAATCATGGTATATGTTTGTTTTTGTTCTATAGATTTTGGATTCAAGTTATGAGCTCGGGAATCGTCAGAGAAGCTTATCACACTATCGACTGTCTTCGGTATCTTTGAAGTGAACTTTTAAACCTATGGCATGTATAAGCTAGCTTATGTTTTGATAAGTTTTGGTATTATAAATTTGAGCCATGCGAAAATGGCTAAAGATGATGCTTAAGTATATAATTTTAATCATGTTATATATATGTGTGATGAGTTTGGTATACTATAATAGTGGTTGTGTGATTTTTTATTATAGTTTAAGCTTGTTACAAAAGTAATGTGCATTTATTTGTATATGTGTCACTTGGATTATGCTTGATGTTGCGAATCTTGAGTTATGAGATTGCGTAAATAGGTAATATTGTTGGATGTATTATAGATGAAATAATGATTAAATTCGTTTTATAAAAGGGTAAGTATAAGTGATGATTTTGTTGATTTAACTATTGTGCAGCAATGGAGATTAAATTATGAAATGATTTGTTTAGTTTTATGATATTGTTCATTTTGGTTTGTAATGGTATAATCACTTTAGTAAATTGGGTTGGAAATAATTAATAATCTTGTTAATGTATGTTCGGCTAGGATAAAATACTTATATGCATATGTAAGCATTGTGGTATTTAATATGTGTTGACTTCATGGCATGTTATAAAGTGGTTTAAGTGATTAGTTTGATAGCTAACTATTTATAAGATAAAATGTATATTTTATACTTAATATTAAAGTATATTCTTTCATAATGAAATGTGACATGGATTAAACTTATACACATGAACATATAGGTGTATTAGGAAATTTCGCTTGATCAAATTGCAATTGTTTAACGTTACATATTATGGGTATTTTGGTTATGTACCTTGTGCTTTTAGATATGGTAAATTTGATATATGTTTTGGTTCGTGATCTTGTGGTTTTAATAAATGGATTTAGCATGTTTGATTATTTAACTAAATTGATAATGCAGTATATGCGGTTGGTCATAAAGCTTTGTGATATGACTTTGGTTTAGTGAGTACATGTGTTAAATGATTGAAAGTAATCAGATTTGGTTGTAGTTAAATGCATATTCGACTTTGGTGATTAATGATGCTCATTTTATTTGTTTTGATAAGTTGTTAATGTTGTGTAGCTATTGGGTATTAAGTCAAGTAATATATTTTATCTGATAAATATATGTATGTGATTGGGTATAATGTGATTTATGTGTATGATAGGAAAATTTAGTTGAACTTTGAGATATGATCTGTAATTGATAAGTGAATATAAATTTTATGATTAATGTTTAAATAGTAATATATTTTATAAATGTGTATATTCGAATATATCCTAAGGGATTATGTGAATGTAATGAGAGTTGTGCATTTTCCGGTAATGCCTCGTAACCCTAGTCCGATGACAGATACGGGTTAGGGGTATTACATGGAGGGGTTACTAACTTGGGTCACACGATCAGCCACACGCCCATGTGCCAACCCGTGTGCCATACACGGCCAATAGACACGCCTGTGTGCTTATGCCGTGTAACTCACTAACTTGTTTTAACTAAAGTGTAGCGGTCACACGGTCGATTCACATGCCCGTGTGCTCAGCCGTGTGGCACGAAAATAGGCTTGGTTTAAGCCACATTTCTCACCTCTTCATGTATACCTAAAACAAGACATTTTATACCATTTCAATACATTAATAGGCAGCCAAAACATGTTATTTTTTACATCAAACATACAATACCAACTCCAACCATTTCATCAACTCAAATCATACCCTTTATTAAACAAAATATATACCTAAATGAGCATGATTTATTTCTCATTTACCACTTATTCCATCATATACCAAAACTCATATTGAACTCATCCATTCATCCTATTTCAATCATAAATCTTCTTACCAATTCAACTACTCAATACCATACCAAAAATATGCCATTTCTATTCCATAATACATCATCATCATTTACCAATCAAGCATCCATACTAAATGGCCAAATTCACAAGACATATTATATTCATCACATACCAAATGACCAAAATGAATAACTTAAACCATTCATAACCATACCAAAATGCCATTACTAAAGGCCATATATAAACACACCTAGTTCATCATCCTTGAACCATATCATAATAAGGCCAAATGCACTTTCAACAACAAACCAAAGGTGATCATAGCCTATACATAAGCATGTATACATCACTTATCAATAACCATTTAAGCATCACAAATCATACCAAAATATAAATCATTAATAAGCCAATCTCATGGCTAATCGCATATCGAACATATAGGCATCAATAGTCAAAATACAATTATACACTTAATAAACCAACTAGCCTATACATGCCACATAACCAAAATTACAAATTTTTTAAATACCGAAACGATAGCTGGATAGTGTGATGAGATCTTCGATGACTTCCAACCCAAGCATGCCACCGAAACTCTATAAACGTAGGAAAGAAAACAAAGTAAGCTTTCAAAAGCTTAGTAAGCCATAAACAAATAAAGTCATCAAATAAAACAATTGTAATTCAATCCAAATATACAAAGCATGGCTAAACACATAAGTAAATGCCAACTTTTCTCATGTTATACACATATTCACATTTAATTTCATCATTTACCTTCTCCTTCAATATTCATATTAACTTCATACATACCTGAGTCGTTTAACTTGTGTACACATTCTTTCTCATATTCTCATTGCCCGTTAAACCATTCGGAATCACTAAGGATACTCAGAAGTCTCGCATATTACATACAATGTCAATGTCCCAGACATGGTCTTACATGTTTTCACATATCGACGCCAATAGCCTAGCTATGGTCTCACACGAAATCATATATCGATGTCAATGTCCCAGACATGGTCTTACACGAAATCATAATACGATGCCAATGTCCCAAACATGGTCTTACACATAATCACATCTCTGAAATCCTAATGTCATGACATTTGTATCCTATACTCTTCCTAAGGTTCGTACGGGGTTTTCGAACACCGTAACTCTATCAGTTCTTACTCATCTTCAATCATTTAGCATCCAATGCAGTTCAATAACGTATAAACATATATAATTCAATTTAAAGACATTTATTTTCATATGAACTTACCTCATAATCGGGATGGACGTATCAGGTCGACTACTCGATAACCTTCGATTTTCCCTGTTCAAAATTCAGTTTCTTCTTTTCTTGATCTATATGAATTCAAATTTATCTCATTTAATTACCAATTCATTCAATTTCATCCAAAACACGCAAATGGGTATTTTTACACATTAACCACTAAAGTTTCACATTTTTGCATTTTAGTCCTTAATACAAAAAATCACAATTTCATTCAATTTAACACAAATAGTTGTTGGCCAAATTATTCTTATTGCCTTAGAAGCCCACATTTTCCATAAAATCACACTTTTAACCACATAATTTCATTATTTCACAAATTAGTCCAAAATTAACATTTTTATCGAAAATCACTTTATAAAAGATGAAAGTCTAACATCAAATATTCATAATCTATCATGAATCATCAAAACACTCAAGAATTCAACAATGGCATCTTTCTAAATCTTTAACAGTTTCGAAAACGAAGATACGGGCTAGCTACATTGCAAAGCAACGATCTCAAAAACGTAAAAATCATCAAAAATCGAGTTGAAAACACATACCAAATAAGTCATGCAAGTCTCGAACTTTTAACGGCTTCAATGGTGTTCTCTTTCTTTGACTTTCGGTGGAAGATGATGAAAAAAATAAGCATGAAATTGTCTTTATTTTATTTAATTTAACTTATTATACTAATTACCATTTTGTCCTTTGTTATAAACATTAATAATTCACCAAAATATGCACATAACCGTCCACTTACATTATAAAAGGGCTATTTGTAGCATAAAACCCTTAATTACTTTATCTCTTAGCCATTTAATGCATTTAAACTATAGAACTCACATTTTTCACTTTATGCGATTTAGTCCTTTTTACCGAATTAAGCATTTAAACGGTAAAATTTCTTAACAAAATTTTTTTATACTATCATTCTATCATGCTGTAAAACTTATTAAAATAATAAAATCAATATTTTGACTTCGGAATGTGGTCCCGACACCATTGTTCCGACTAAACCTAAAATCGGGCTGTTACAACTCTCCCCTCTTAGGGATTTTCGTCCTCGAAAATCTTATCAAAGGATAGATTAATGATTTACTATCTCATAGCTTTATCATAATTCCCACATAGTCTCAGATTTCTCAACTCTTTGATCTCTATAGTTAAGGTTCTAGTCTGAACTTCGTTATACGACATATCAACTCGTTTCTCAACTTCTAAAAGAGATATAATAAACCAAAGGTCATCTGAATTGTCACATCATAGATATAAGAAATACATTATGAATCTCTTCAAGTTCTAACTATAATATAAGTTGATGAGCCACTGGCCTTATTTTTCTCAATACTTTCATACGGCTCGAAGAATCGCAGACTCACTTTACTCTATAATCAAATTAAAGAATCTTTTCTCACGGTGATATTTCGAAAACACTCTGTTGCAAATCTTAAAATTCAATACCTTAATATTTCAAGTCTGTATACAACTTTTTATGATCTAATTTTGTCTTAACTGTCATAAATTACTTCTACTTTTTCTTCCGTCTCTTTGATTAGATCAACCCCATGAATCATTTTATCACAAATCTCAAAAAAAACTTCGTATGGTGCCATCTTTATGCTCAATTGATAAATCATTATTATATGCAATTCAATCAACAGTAAATATTTTTCTCATTTGCTTTCAACTTCTAAAACACAACAACGAAACATTACCTTAAGAATCTGAACTTCTTCTTCGGATTAACCATCCAAAATAATGAAGTCTAGCAAGCTGTGTGATCTAAAAATCTCTAACATGTATAACTAAATTAATCTATCAAGAGAGAAATCTGTACATGCTGAAATAAAATACGTAGACTTCGTCAAACGATCAACAATAATTCAGATAACATCTATCTTTTACAAAATCCATCAAAATTATGTTTCACTACTACTCAAATATCAACACATGCTGTAACAGTCCAGAAGACACTTGATGATCAACTTTAACCTGTTGGTAGATTAGACATTTGGATACAAAGTCAAAAATATCACTTTTCATACTCATTCACTAGTACAATTGTTTCAGATTATCGTACATCTTAGTACTGCTCGAATGAACGGATAATTACCACTGTGCTAGATGTCACAATTGTTATCAATTTAGTTTCCAACTCAGATTATAGCTACTCATCATCGAATAAGATCAATCGTATGTTTATTGGTCATAAAACACACTAAGATTTCTGGCTCTGAACATCTGAGACTATAATTGTTTGCCCAGGGTGATAATCAATCACTAACTCGCAATCTTTCAACAATTCAAACCATCTTTACTGTTTCAAATTCAGATCTTTCAGAAACATTAAATATTTTAAACTCTTGCAGTCATCAAAAGGTTACATTATTTACCAAACAATTAATGTCGCTAACTATTCAACAGAAATACAATGTCATGACTCGGGTTACTGAATGAAGGACTGTGAACATCTTCAACCTCTTCCGGGCCTTCATCATCGATATCGTCCGGAACCTCATCAACATCAAGGTCACTAAAATCTTCAACGTCTTGCTCAGAATCTTCACCATTATTGGACATTTCTCTGACATTTTCCTCTGTGCTTATTATCACCTCCGGATGTATTTGTAGACGGGGACTAGGGATAGGGTTGTTATACAAACTCCCACCATAATTAGGATTTTTAGGTATCTGCCATGTCCTTTCGCATTCTAATTGGTCTATCCATCCAACATTAAGATCAAAGCCAAATTCGCGATGTTGACTTATTGGACTAACATTCTCAACAAGCTCTAGGTCTGCTAACTCAGCAAATAATTCAACTAGTTGGGGGTTCTCACTCCCAATCAACCACCATATTTCCATCATAGTGCCCAAGTCATCATCATCTAATAGCTAAATCTCACAAAATTTGAATGAAACTGTAGAGATTGGAAACTTGTAAAATAATTTGGACATCGCCCTTCCAAAATGGATAGCTATTTTCGCACTAATCTTCCTTTTCATTTCTGCTAGCTTCACATTTTTTTGAATCGTAAACCTACTCTTTGCTAACCTTGAAATACACAACCAACATCATATTCTACAATTTCACCATAAAAAAGAACATACCAAAAACACTTCACTATTCATCTTCAATAGATTTTTTGAACTCTCCTACTGAACACAACAATTTTACCATTCTATATATGCTAGAGAACCAAAAGGTGGAGCCATATAAATAAAATATTAAATATTAAATTTTTATATTAAAAATATAAAAAAAAAGTACACTATAAAGTGATGGAGCCATTTAGAATGGCTCCACCAAATAAAATATTAAATTTTAAAATTTTAAATTTAATTTAAAAAAACGTTTAAATATCTTTAAAATTAATTTTAAAATTAATAATTTAAAAAATTATATTTAAAATTTAAAAAATATTTAAAATATGCATTTAAAATATTATAAAAAATAATAAATTTGAAAGGTCATATCTTTAAAAATAATATATTTTAAAAATATTTAAAATATTATAAAAATAAATTTAAAATATTTTAAAACAAATTAAACATATTTAAATTTTAAAATATTATAAAACTAATAATAAATTTGAAATGTCATATCTTTAAAATATTTAAATGTTTTATATTATTAAAAAATATATTTAAAGTTTTAAAATAATATTTAAAATTTTAAAAAATAATTTCAAAAATATATATTTAAAATTTTAAAAAAATTTAAATATATATTTAAAGTACCCCTTGTATTTTTAAAAATCACAATATTTATTTAGTATTTATACAAGTGACGCCACTTTATATAACCCCACCAAAAAATTAATTTTTTAATATAAATTATTGACGTGACATGGTGACACCAAACACTTTAACTCCACTAACTTTTATTTTAAATTTTAAATTATTTTTGTCTTTTATAAAAAATAAGTTATTTAAGTAATTAATTAATTTTTTTAAAATTATTTTTATAAAAAAAAGCCTAGAATTGATAATTCAGCCATTAGCCTTGAAGTTAAACGGGTTTAAAAATCGAATTAAATTGCATGAGACGGGGTCACAGTTCACCCGATGGTACAAAAAGATTTCCTCTTTTGATTGGACTTGTCATTCAGTAATTCTATTGGGCAAGTCATTTATATGATGTATCTTTATGAATGTATGAATGTATCTTTAGTCGTAGGTGAGGTAACTTCCCTAACAGGGTAAACCTTGACGAGACATGATGATGCATATACCTTTCGACCAACCATACCCAGCACTACTAAACATCACTTTTGAATGATTCAAGGTTAGGGGGTGAAATGTGGTTTCTAAAACTTGAAAATTACAAAAATCAAACTGTCATCTGACCCAACCATCCGTGCACGCATTTGTTAAATATGTTACAATTCTACCTTAATTTCTAGCATATGTAAAACAGGAGATTAGAGTCAAATCATGTGTGTTTTCAAACGCACTCCCCATGATTACACTCCATGTTCCCTTGGCCTTGCTGTTTTTTTTTTCAAACACGTCGATAAGCAGTCTCGAGGTAAGAAGATAAAGTTATAGGTTTCCCTCGCTGTGTTATTCGATCCATCCTCGCCGGTCATGTCACCAGAGGTGCATGGACACACAATTCAACCATACCTGGGAATTATCAGTGAGAACTACAAGTTACATAACTAAATTCCTGAATCACAGTTTCGAGGGTCATTTTGGGTCCTGGTCGTTCAAGTTTAAATGTAGGATCATCTCGGTTTCAGATCACTTCAGGTTACAGGTTACTTGTTCGGCACATTTTACATTTGGGTCATTTCGGGTTCCAGTCATTTATG
Source organism: Gossypium stocksii (assembly GCA_020496765.1). Taxonomy (NCBI): domain Eukaryota; kingdom Viridiplantae; phylum Streptophyta; class Magnoliopsida; order Malvales; family Malvaceae; genus Gossypium; species Gossypium stocksii. Next base: position 40,100,752 of record CM035629.1, read on the forward strand.
TTCTGAGTCATTTTTGAATTTAGGTTGGTTTTTTATGATCAAATCAAGTTGATTCAAATGTGTTATTTGGGTAGGCTTATTCGGGTTCAAGGCACAATTGACAGGTTTAACGATCGGAGGGTTCTTCATTAAAAAGAAAATTACCAGTATAATATATTACCTTCAAGGAAACTAAGTAGTTACATTATCTCTCAACTGCTTTTTGTATTTGAGGGAACCGATCAGCCCATCGAGAATATCCTGCATCACAATCAAAACATAGCACACATAAAGCCAATTCGAAGACGATCTTAAAATAATTGCAATGTTTATAATTTTTTTTAAAAATCTCCTTAATTTTGGAAGCCCTAAACTGAGGCAAACCTGCAGTAACAATCTCTAGAAGATCCATATCTGCTTTAGCAGCATCAGACATATCCTACAATAATGAGACATCTAAATATAAGTTCCAAGGCTTGTGAAACAAATCATCAAATAAACTTGCATAGGTGAACATAGCGTCAGCTTTTACCTGTCGCCATGAAGCCAAACTTCTTGCAATGAGCCGTGACAGGCTATCGAGACAGCTGCTACTAAAACTAGGATGATTCAAAAGAGCATTTTCGGATGTCATATCAAATATCAAAGTGCAAATGCTTGAAGCCATCATAACAACAGATTGGTCATTAGTTTTCTCTGCAAACAAATTCAGGAATCACTTCAAATCAGCATCTGGACTTCAGAGGCAGAGGAAAATTTAGAGCATAAGTTACATTGAGTAACAGCAAATGCGATTCCATGAAAATTCTACACTGAAATTTAAAGATAAGATAACACAATTGCATGAACGTTGCTACACAAGCAGTAGACAATGTAGTCTAATTTATTTATCAGTTATCACTTCCTGTAGTATTTTATTTAAGTAAGATGTCGAAGACAATTCAAATGAGGCGGCTCTATCTGATGACTAAAATAGTACCTGTCCAAAGTGCCAATGCTTTCAAGAGACTAATAAATGTTGATTCATCTTCTGAAAAGGTAATTTGCTCCATCTGTTGATAAAAGAATGGGAGTCAGTATATTTCATAAATGTAGTATCTTATGACCAAATATGATAACCACCACCTTTAAAAGATTCATAATTGTATCACAAGCCAAGAAAATGCAACCATTATTCTCGACCCCATTTCTGTTTTGCTCAATCAACTTCATGAGGCAGTCCGCCACCCGCAACAGTACCAATATTTTCAGTTCACACTATAAAAATGACAATGTTAGAACCCTCCACAAATTGTAATCGTAATATATTGACTAGTACATGGTGCTATGAATTGCAGATGGTAACACAGACATCTAAAGCATGTTTTTAATGGATTGGTATCAGCTTAATGTTAACTAAAGGGATTATTTTACATGTAGAAATCACAATTTGAAATGTCACTTCCAAGAGAGCACCTAGTTAATGGTTCTTGAAAAGAGTAGAAATAGCCAAAAAGGTACACATATTTTAAATGTGTATACAGATGCGCATGTATATCAGAAAGATAGGCTTGACATATTCATTAATACACCTTAAAGTTTAATTGGTTTTTTTTTTTAAGTTACAATAGTTCCAATAGAATTAATCATTACAAGCACTGAACTGAAAAACTAACAACCAACTCAATTTAAACTAACCAACCAACCAGAATAAATTTGGGAGAGATCCCTCACATTTCTATAAGGTTAGGCTCAAACTTGGGGCCTCAACCTTGCCATTGAGCCAAGGCCCTATTGGCAGTTGAATTGGTATTAAAATGGGACTTTTAATTAAGATATACTTACAGCTTTATAACCTCCAGAAGAAGCCAAAAGTTTGCATCCTTCAATTTTCATAGTCTTTTGACACAACATTGGAAGCAGAAAGCATACAGAGTAAAATGGGCTGTATCAAAGTTAATTAGCGAAAATGTTCAGCAAAGTTGGTCAAGAACTACAAAAATCAAACAAAAGACATGGGTATCAAATCATTAAAGAACTACAAAGTTAAGTTGTCATACCTTGATTCATGTTCACCTTCAACTGAAAGCATATATCCCAAAAGTTCTGTGATTTTATCTTCGCATGCAACAGGTACTTCTGCAAGATAGCTAAAACAAACACAAAACATCAGCTCAACAAAACATTCCACCGTAGGTGCAAAAGATCAAATCCAATGCTTGACAATGTATAGGTGTGCCTGGATATATAAAAAAGAAATGACATAAATACTTTGAATGAGATGGCATAAAAAATACCTCCCAACAAGGCGTACTGAAGCAAGAAGATCATTTCCTACTTTTTGCCCATGTTCCTGCAAAACTTTAACAGTAAATAAAAGAGGTAAAGAAATATTATGATCATATTTCTAACCATACCTTTGCATCTTGCAGATACTCTAGAACCACACCAATTGTCTCATTAAGCCCATTGATCGCCTTTATGAAAGTATTTTCATCAAGAAGGTGCCCTGTAATTTGAGTTTCTTTGTTAAAATTCTTAAATAAACAGCTTCCAATATGCATACTAGAAAAAAAGGAACTCCAGTGCAACAAACTGAACAAAATTTTCGCAAGGTAGCAAAAGCAACACACCTTCAGTTTCACCAATGTTTGATATCAACTTTATTATCTTCTCCACCAATGAAAAGACAATAGTCACTTTCTGTTGCTTTGAGATTATTGTTTCAGCTGTTGATGAAGAACTCTTAGAAGCTTCATATTTCGAGTAGGCTAGCTCATTCAGCAAAACAGCAACTTCAACCCTTGATGACTCTAAGACAAGCAATAGACACCTGAGAAATAAATCTACAAATAATGAACCATCCCACCCAATTATGGTAGGTTTACAAGAGCCAAAAGAATTCAACAAGCACTCCTTACCTGTCAGCTGGAATAGGATCCTGTACATTAGGCAAGTTTATTTGACCAATCAGCCAACCCTCACCCTTTATAGATACCATGGATTCAGCTAGGATAAGGGCCTCAAATTTTTCAGCAGGTGCTGCAATAAAATATCAAAAACATTATCACCAGTAAGTTTCACTAATTAAAACTTAGTTTTGATTGGAAAGAAAGATTGAACAAATTCAGTTCAACATACCAACACGGTTCTGTAAAATTGTCGCAACACCATCACGCATATGGTTTGACCAGTTTTCGTTTTGAATAACACGGAGAGCATCGTGAAGAAGTGTCTAAATGTATCGAGTGAAAATATTATCAGTCAAAGTTAAGATGATTCCTAACAATTAGAGATCCAAAGCAATAACTCCTAGAAAGAAAACAGTGGGGGGAGGGGAGGCATACCGAGTATTCTGAAGAGAAGATGGCAGACAATAAGTGAAGTGCTTCAAACTTCAAGGCATTTTGTAGGCGAGCAAATTGTCTTGCTATTTTGGTCACCTGCAAGAGAAATGGTTTAAATGATCAAAATTTAACCATTGTGAACTAAACATTGAAAACAAAAGCTTAATGGCTAGAAAAAATCTAGACTCACAATGACTGACAGCTCCGAGAGATGGTCGTTCTCAACGATGCCTTGTGACAGCTCCTTTAGCATCAATTGGACAAGCTTCATGGCAAGTTCCATCAAATGAGACCCTGCAGCAAGTTCACATACTATCACTTCTCTGCATAGACAGTAGAATTCAAATTGCAAATGCATAACACCATGTAACTAAATAAGTTAGGTCCCTAAAAAGTTAGGCACAAAGACAGAATAGAAAACAAAATATTCTCTCCAAACTGAAAGCTACCAGCTATAATTATAATGAAGACTGTATAATATAAGGCCCCGGAAGTGCCAAATTCTAGAAATTTGTTATAGTGTAAGATAAGCTACCATCTGGCAGAGCGGACATTTGATGAGCAAGTAATTTAATCCCTCCGGATTCATACAGTGCTGTAAGTCCATCCTCAGAAGCAGTTGACACCAAGTATAAAAATTCATAGCATTCTTCAAGCACAGGCATGCCTGATCTGCTTTCAAAAAAAAAAAAACCTTAGTTACAGAGACTAACAACACAGCAATGGACCATAAGTTTTGTTGTAAAACATTAAAAAGCTATGCATCAGATACTAGTGTGTGACATACAGAAACAAAGATAGAACCTCCAAAGATCCACCAAATAAATTGAAAAACTTTGAGAAATCTATCTATACTTGTGTTGGACACATACCACTTACACCCGAATCCGAGTAACATGGTTAAAAAGCTAAAAATTCATATCATGCACTGCACATTTCTAAATTCATGAATTTGAAACAAAGAGGAGTATGGATAAAAAGCTTACTCCATTGACATTACTTCAAAAATCATTGGAACCTTGGAAACCATTTCTTTCGAAGAAGCAATCTCGGAAACTCGACAAAACGCAGACAGAACCGTCACTGACAGCTGCAAATACGCATCCCGGTTTTCACCACTACCACTGCTCACTACACCTTTACGCAACCCTTTTTTTAAACCAAAAAAAAAAAGAAAACTATATTTAAGCATTAAAAAAAAAGAATTGCAAAATCATATTTAAAAAAAAAAAAGTATGAATTAATACCGGTCCTTAAGAGACGGTCCAAGAAGTGAGGTCCAACGGCGTCGTAGATAGCCCTAAGGGAAACGAGATCGTCGCTTTTGCAGAATTTGGTGACGAGAAGCAAGCCAGCGAGGCGTTGCTCGTCTCGCTCGCCTTTAAGTAACTTCAAGCAATCTTGAAGAGATACTGATTGTGATTGTTCTTCCTCCAGCTGCTGCAGCAATTGTGGCTCCTCCTAACAAAAAAAGAAAGAACAAACATTATACATATGGCAGATAGAATGGAGAGAGCTAAAGGAATTAGTGTAAGAAAGAAAGGAAGAGGGATTGAGAAGGTTTACCATGGAAGCTAAGGAAGGATGGCAGTGCAGAGATTTTGGGTGGGTTTTGGTTCCTTTGTTATGATTGACTTGACCCTAGTGGAAATATGTTTGAGGGAGGGTCCAGAGGCGTCTAGTATACTATGGCGCCATGGCAAGGTTTTTCGACCTTACATACTTAATTGGGCCTAATAATGGACCAGAAAAGAAAATCCGATTATTGGAATTTACAGGATTTAATTTAATTTGTTCTGAGAAAACAATCAGCTTGGATTCCAACTCACCCTAATTTCAATTTTAATATGAAATTATTCAAATAACTTTGAGATCAAGACGGATAAATCTTCAATTAAAATTTTTGAATTGAGTAGAAATAAAATTAAGTTGAAAACGGAAATGAAGCAGGAAACATAAAAATTAGATGAATTTCAAAGCAAGCAAAAATTCATTTTGTTCTTTACAATTGGGATATTAGGACCATCTCTACTGAGTCAACCTAATTTGGGATAAAAACCCAAAATCATCACCGGGGTCTTAATCCGTTGATTACTTCCTACTTACAATGTTTTGCAATAATACATTAAACTCATGGCTGAGCTCATTAGTTCCATTCACGAAATGAATATTCTCTAAATATTTTATATATATATTTAAGAAGGAAATTTATTAATTTATTCTATGAATATGAATAGTATCATATAATTTGAAAAAAAACATTTAGTATCAATAATAAAATATTATGGTACATTGACAATTGACTTTGTAATAACTTAAGTACAATATATCTAGAGTGATTACAATTACTTAATACAATAAGAAAATCAGCCCCGAATAGTCCAAAGCGATAAGTATATGTTTTTTTTTAAAAAGTGTAAAATCATCCTTAAAATCACTTGCAAAAGCAAGACTAAATCCATAAATAAGACTTTATACACAAGCAAACCAAAAAACATGCTACAAGAGTAGACAAAAACTTCAAAAAAATGAAAATTTATTAAACAATATAAAACAAATAAAAAAACATATAAAACTTAAAGAAGATATAGGTTATTCTGAAATACTCTAAAAAAAAGAAACAGATTAAGAAGTCGATGGTAGAGAAATTACTGGTGGACAGTGGAGTTTGAGTAACAATAAACATCATCATCTATCCATCACTATTTGTAAAGATGGCAAAGATACTCGCAAAATATATCTGCAAACTAAAGAGAGAGAAAACACACCGAGTGAATGAGAAAAAAAATAAAAGATTTGTAGGAGGGAGTAAAAGACGTGCGCTAACTAGCCCAGAAGTTGACATTGTTGCTAGGCAAAACAAAAAAGAATGAAATAAACAACTTTAAAGAAAAAGAGAAAAAAATTTAAAATTTCTTTTCCGGGATCTATAAATTAATTTCTAAATTATTCATTAGGGTTTTTTTTCTGGAATCTATATATTAATTTCTAAATTATTCATAAAAACTCTCTAACTTACAATGTCTATCTTATTACAACAACAATAATACTAATTAAATTAAAATTCAATCAATATTTTCTCCTAATTATTGTCTCTAATATAACATGTAAATGATAAATTTAATATTAAATTAATTATTCAGTTCGTGCAAACAAACAAACCATATAATACACAAAACAAATGATTTGCAAAAACAGTTGGTGAGTGGTTACATACTTACATTGGATATTCGATTTCCTTCTAGCAAGGTCTCCATATATTATTAGACGGAAAAAATAATGTTAAGTCGATTCCGAATTTAATTGAAATCTACTATGATTTTCTAATATAAAAAGTTTTAAGATAAAAAAAATAGTAGGTGAGTGGTTGGCATAAATGCTTCAAAAATTATATTAATAGTTAAACTAATTAGATTATCGATTTCTTAATATGATTAGTACCATCTTCGTTTCAATAATAATAAAATAAATAATTAAAAAAATTATAAACCGGTTCAATTGATTTTAATCTCATATTTTATTTATTTTTTATTTAAATATTCACTTATAAATTAATTTATTTCCATCCATCACTATAGTCTGATTCCAAAAAGCAAAGGATGTGATGAGAAAGAATACAAATTTTTTAAAGTTGATTTAATATGCAAATGGCAGTTACAGTATCCCAACAACAAGAAATTAATTGACATATGGACAAATTAGAAACAAGATTAGGCTCTGGTCCCTTTTAACGGTCAAGTAGCAGCTGGATCCACATTGGCTTAAAAGCAAGTGAGCTGTAAATTGGACGGCATGTTTCTTTTTATAATACCTGCATTCCTCTTTGCTCTCAAAAATCATTCTTCATTTTACATCCTCCCATGGCCGCCGCACCACAAGAAAAACCAACCCACGCCAAAGAAACCTGGCCATTAAGAAACGACGGAAACGAAGACTACTCCCAAGATTTCGAAGACCCGGATTCGTCCTTCGGCTGCGGTTGTTTCCGGGGACTTTTCCGGTGGCGGTTCCGGCTCGAAGGGCAGGGGTACTTGCTGCAACAAGAAGAAGCAAAAGAAAGCTGGTTGAAGAGGAAAGCCAAGGAACTGAAAGAGGTATCGGAGGTATTGGCAGGGCCCAAGTGGAAGAATTTCATACGAAGGTTCAGCGTTTATGGAGCCAACAAAAAAAGGAGGTCGACGATGAAGATGCAGTATGATATTCAGAGCTATGAACTCAATTTCGATGAAGGGATCCATAGAGAAGCTGATGCTGCTTTCCTTGATTTCTCTGCTAGATTTGCAGCTCCATGTGGGATCAACAAAGGGTAGAGAGAGAGAGGTTGGGGGCTTAAATTTAATATAATTTTTTTGAGGGGGTCAAAAAGAAATTTTACCATTACATTGGTTTATAAGTTTATTTGCCCTGAATTGTTGAGTAAGGCCATTCTTTTTGTACATTGTTCATAATCGTCATATGTTTTTACAGTGTCTTCATATACGGCCAATGATAAATGTTAATGAAAATCGGCTTGTTTTGGTGTAGTTACTTGTTTGGCATAATTGCAATCTTACCTCCTATTCCTTTATCACTTTGGTTTTTAACCCTTTTTTTCCTCTTTTAAAATTACTTTATTCCTCGATCTTCAATTGTCAGTTATATTACTTTTTGTTAAAAAAAAATCTACTGGACTATTAAAAACTTATCAGTGTTGACATGGATAAGTTTTTTAAAATTTTTATGAAGTTTTATTAAATATATGTGAATTGTCATGTAAGCTACTACATGTGTTATTAAAATTTCACGAGTCCAATCAGTTTTTCTTATAAAAGAAGGGATAAAATGCAAAATTACAAATGAACTTTGGTTCAACATGCATTATTATATATGGACTTCTATTTTGTGTAATTTTACACATGATATTTTGGTTTAATTTAATTTTTACTAACTACTAACGTAATTATCGATATAATACCAGTAAAAGTACCATAAAATTCCATGTATTATACTTGAATTGTACATTAGCCCTTCTACTAAAAAAATGATCAAATTAGCCATTGTACATTAGATAAGTGAGCAAAACAGCCCCACTATTAAAATTTGGTGTTCATATATAATATATAATAATAATAAATTTATCCCTTAATATTTACACATTTATTCAATGTGACCCCTACTCTTTTATTAGAAGTATATTAGAAAATTTTGAAACTAATAAGGCTAAAAGGTGAACAAAGCCTTAGTAACAAATTAAAAATAAAAAATTTAATTTTAAAAAAACTAAATTATATCAAATTAAAAATGAGATTAAGTCTTAAATTTAATCATAATAGAAGGACTAAAAATAAAATTAGGCTGATTTAATTCTATTCCAATTGCCCATTACAGTCAGGTGTGCTTTTTAAAAACAGACGAAGGAGATTTTGGGGATCTCTAAAGTCCAAACTTCCATAAAAGGTCAAATTAGAGTGGGCAGCCATATTTCAAAAGTCCCACCTACCTACTCCAATCAACAAAATAATGCACGTTGAAGATTTTTCACCTATTCAAGGCACGGCGAAGTTATCTCTTCATACTCAAAAGATTTACTCGAAAAATAAAAAAGTTTAGATAAAATATTAAACTTAAAAAGGGAGATTAAGTAAAATTTAAGACATGTTTTTTATACGAGACGAGTTTTGGGTAAAATTTGTTTAGCTTGAGCTTAATCCGACCAGGCTTGAATATATTATGTTATAAAAAATACTATGTTAATTATATTTATATTTATATTAAATAATTAACCAAATAACAATGAAACTCATTATTCAAAACTTGAAAAAAAAATTTGCGCAACTAAATAACCCAATCAAAAATATAAAATTTTAAATTTTATATTTAATACAATAAAATATTTATTATATTTCTTTGTATTTTTTAACGTAATAAAATATTTATTATATTTATAGTAGTGTTTTTTAATATAAATATTTTTAATATGTTAGAAAACTTTATTTCAATATATTTTAGTGCATTATATTTTTTTAAAATTTTAATTTTAAATAAAAAATAATCTAAAAATTTAAATATGGGCGAACCAAGCCGAGCCCAGATTTATCTTTCTTAAATTGGCCCAGGTTGGGCAAAAGTAAGCCCATTTTGGGCTTGGGTCAGGCTCGAACTTAAAATTTTAGTCTAGATACCTTACATGAATCCGACCCAACCCATGAGGACTTGTAGAGTGAATATCCTATTTCAAAAGAAATAAATTTTATATCTAAATTTAATTATAAAAAAAAATATAGATATGAATATAAATATATTTTTATTAATTGGAGCCAGGCTGTATATAAATCTTAATCGGATCCAGAGTGGATGGGGTGGGCTGCCCGGCCATGACCCCTCTCCACAATGCTATCTATTATTCTAGCTTAGAGTTAGCTGTAATTCTCATTGAGACTTAGGGAGGTCTTCCCTTATTTTTAACAAGAGGAAGGGATAAAGAGGTTTAGGGATGGAATTCCTAATTAATGTTAACTAAAACATTAAGATTTAATTAGAAAAGCACTCTATTGTCATCATTATTATTATGAAGGCACATCATTGAAAGGGTAAGAAATAAAAAAAGCCTTAAAAGAAGGCTTTTCACACACATGCAATCAAATATGAGTGCTTTACATGTTAACATTGTTGCAAATTCAACATCTACATTACAAATGCTGAAATGATCTACCATGACTGTTAAAAGGAATATAAATTATGCTAACTTTATTACACTGTACACTCACTACTCACTACCCTTACTCACAGGGACCCAAATAAAAGTAACCAAAATTCATAATCTAACAATACAAATTAACCCTTTCCTTTCTCCCCAGTAAAGTTGCAATAATATAATCCCTAAAACTATTGCATGGCCACTACATTACGTATGTTTGGCTTTCTATGTATTATGGTTGGTTTTGTCGTGTCGGTGATTTGCTATCCCGTCGGAGACGATCGCCGTTTTGTGTGTTTCTTTTTTTAATTTCAGTTTTCACCTGCAATACTGAAATTAAGGTTGGTAAATTTGGTATATGTTAAAAAAAAGGGACATGGAATTATTTGTGTATATACCTTTTACGTTTGGTCTTCAAGGCGGTAGAAGTAGATGGATTAGTATGCCAGTTTCTCTTCCTTTGATTGATGAACCAATTGTTTATCTGTTTTAATTGTAACCCTGTTTCTTGAACCAACCTTGCCTTATCTTCCTCCTGAAATTAAATATTTTTTTGTTAGATTAATATTAATTACTGTGCATGAAAATTATTTTTTCAGGGTTCAAAATTTCATTTTTAGGGTTAGAATTAGAATTTTCTTTTCGAATGACTTAACAAAATTATATTAATCTTTAATAGAAATTATAAGGCGGTTACAAAGCGGTTAAATTCTGATTTTTATCTCAATAATAAATTCAATTGGGAGATTTAACTTCACATAATTTAATTCTTCTATTATTATTATTATTATTATTATTATTATGCTTTAATCCTAACTACCAACACCGTTAAAAAATCTTGTTAATAGCTTGATATGTTTATTTATTAAAAATAAATAAATCTTAAATCCCTATGTGAGATTATGATTATCACTATAGTTATTTTTAACTAATTTATCATTTTAAAAAAATAATTCTAATTCAACCTTTAATCTTTTAATTTTTCATTTAAAAATCCACATAAGTCATTGAGGATGTTATTGGTAGAGACCATGTCATCACAAATTAAAATATAAGAAATAAATCTTCAAATTTTATAAGGATGACCGTTTTAGGATAGTAACATTGGTTCTAAGACTAGAGTTGTTAATATACGGTATCAACTGATATGGAGAAAAAAAAAAAAAGGGTGTCCTAATAAAGAAACAAGAGGAATAAAATAATAAAATGCCGTCCCCTTAAAGAGAGTTTTTAAAAATATATATAAGAGAGAATTTTTTTAGTTAGATTCCAGATCAAATTATGATATATTTTATTATAATTGTATAGCAACAGTGTTTTAAAATGCCATCATCATCATCTTTTTGTCATCTTAGTTGACAACAAGGTCCTTGGCCTTTCTCAGTTAAGTGGACTAATAACAATTTTAATCCCTTTTGATTGTTATCTAATCAATCTACATTTTTTCTAGATAATTTCTTTTAAAAAATCTTTGACCCTCCAATCTTGTATTGGAATGCAGTTGATGGTTGAGCTAGAAGTAGAACTTACAGTAGGGTATGGCCACTTGGAATGTGCCTGCCACCAAGCTTTTAAAACCGACGTCGTATCCCCTGGAAGCTTTCCTGCCCTTCTCTTACGTAAAATTTCCTCCCTTATGTCAACAATCTTCTCTTTGTAACCCTGTAAGAAGTATAAAAAAATTAAGCCACAATTGAATTGCGACATTAAAAAAAAAAAAATCATCAAATTTTATTACCTGTTGGAGTTCGCGTTTGAGTTCCCGTCTCACACGCTCCATCAAAGACCTTTCAGTCTCTGTCGGGATGAGAGGGCCAAATCCCATTGAATCAGGACCGTCGAAACTTGCATCAAACATGTTTGCATCACTCTCCACTTGGTCTTCATCATCATCTGACATTGTTGCCCCCGTACCTTCCCCCGGTGAAACTCCTGTTTACGTGTCAAATATAAATCAACTTTGTCACTCCGACTCCTAAGTGTCGGATATTGATCCGATTATAGGTTTATATATTTAAAGGATTGAGTATTTATATACATACATGCGAAATAAAGAAATTGGTGTTGGCCAAAACTAAAACTTTAATTTAAAAGGGCTTCAATGTCTCTTTGATTACGCCTTGAGAAAGCATGGGATACCAATGGATTAGTATAAAGCAAGAAATTGAAGGCAGCTATAAACAAAAATACCTGTTAAGCTCTGTAAGGATTGTTCAATTTCCCAGCATGCCATAACTGCTTCCATTGCATGGACCCGAACATGTTGTTGCAATTGTTCTTTAAACGAACATAGCAATACAACATATTGCGTCTACATTAGAAAGCAATACCATCAAATTTTTAATTTCTTCAAACCTTTCTAATGTCTTCATTTTGGACCATGTTTATAACTGATTGCAAATGCTATGGTGGTGGAATATTGCATTCAGTTTTGGGGGTTAATTAAAAATTTTCAAAAATTTTAGGGTTTAATAATTTTTTTTAAAATTAAATAAAGAGGGGTCTAGTTTAAATTTGAAAAAAGAAATAATGGCAATTTTCAAAAATTTTAAAGGATTTAATTAAAATTTTCAAAATTTTTGTAGGACTCAATTAGAATTCTAAAAAAATTTACAAGTCTAAGTAAAGTTTTCAAAATATTTGAAGGGTTGAATGACAATCTCAAATTGTTGGCCCCCTTTGGCTGCTCTTATGTTCCGCCCTAAATCTATATACATATTTATTTTTGAATATATTCTAAATTATATTTGAAGACGTGGAAATTGATAAAAAGATTTTGCTGATAAGACATTTTAAAATTTAGAAATGAATTTAAAATTTAAATCATAGTTTTAGACGTTTGGAGAAATTAACCCAGAAACTAATATAAATGGTAACGCTGCTTCACTTTAATCCTCAAAATTGAGTGATGAAAACGCCATTATCCTCAAGTTTAGCAACAAAATTCAAGACAATTAAAAAATTGTTCCATTCAGGGGCTGGCCCCCAAATTTGTGAAAAGCAACTTACTATCGCTTTTAAATTTTTAAAAAAGATAATGATTTATTTCAACTACTAATTTATAAAAAATTCATTTTAATATTTTATTTATTTTTTTATCTTTAATTTTTAATCTTATATTATTTATCAAATCATTCTAAAATGAACAAATTAAAAAATTAAAAGTCTAAAATATACATATGAATTGCCATTTAAATACCATGTAAAATTTTAAAAATTCAATATATTGATAAAAATATTTTTTTAAAATTTTAAAAAATTAATTAATTATAATGTAATTTCAAGAATTAGAAGAGAAAAAAATTAAAATAATTTATTTTATAAAATTGGACGATGAAATAAATCTTCTCTTAAAAATTCTCATTAATATTTTGTTGGTAATTTAAAAAAAAAAAAATTAAACCTGATTCTAGTGGGTGATTAATGACAAATGTTTTCCAAAAGAGCAATAAAAAATTCATAACTTTTAAGACCCAGAAAGGCAATTAAATTCTTTTTCATTTGCCACTGGGAATAAATTAGCAATTTGTGTAGTAGTAGCTTACCATGAACTGATCGAGTTCCTTGTCGTCCGCAACCAAGCCCTGGGCTGCGCCGCCGAGAGCGGAGTACTTGGCCACCACGTGCTGCGACTGAGCCAGCTGAGCGTCGATCTTCGGGAGCTGGTCCACCGGCGTGGCGATCCTAAGACACGACACGTGCGCCGACAGTAGCTGCTCGTACAAAGGGTGGGCTAATATCTCCGCCTTGCACCTCGCATTTTGCCAATTCACCGCCGCATCTCCTCCGCTTTGCACCACGACGCCTTCGCTCTTGTTCATGGTCTCGCTGTTGCTGTTCTTCAATTCCCCAGATTCCACGGCGACCATGGAGTCCCCACCACCTCCTCCTGCTGCTGCTGCTGCGGTGGCCGTCATGTCTTCGATGACATCGCTGTGGTTGCGTTGAAGAAGCGAAGACGACGAGCGCGATAGCCGCCGGTTCGGAGCTTGGTGACCCGCTGCGGTGGAGTCTGAAACAGTTTCCGCAATATGAAGGTTGAGGAAGCTCGGGTGATCAGAAAAATGATCACCGTGGGGCTGCGGTGGTGGCTGAGTCTGCTCCGAACGGAGGAGGGCGGCGTTTAACCAGTTGGGACCGCCGGTTTCCGGAAATTGCGCCTGTTGTCGCTGCTGGTGGTGGTGGTCGGCGAAGTGAGGATGGAGAGGAAGGTCTTGGGAGGAAAGGTGGTTGTGGTGAAACGACATGAATGTAGCCAAATCGACTGCGCCTGGATGATTATGAATTCATGGTTGTTTTTATAGAGAAATTTGTATTATTGAAGCATAAGTGAAAAAGGTAAGAAATTATTACGAGTACTAAGTTACTGTAAGAAACGTGTTTGATGGGAGAGTTTTGAGAGAATGGGAAAAGTATAGTTTTGAAGGAGAAGCTGTTTTCAGGTCAAGAAATCTTGCTTATAGAATCAAAATGGTGTGAAAGCTGAAAGGCCACTCTTTTTCATTTTTTTCCTTATTTTATTTATTTATTTATTTATTATTATTATTATTATTATTATTATTATTATTATGAAAAATGGTGGAAGGAGGTGAGGGGGACCGAGACTTTTTTATCAAGTAAAGGCCAAAACTAAAGTGCCCCTGTGTTGATTTGTGACAATTTTAAGGTCGGGTTGCTATTAATTTAAATAATAAACTCTTTGCTGTTGTTGTAATATTGTGGTTAGATTTAAAAGGACCACCACTACAATTTCATGTGACAAAGACCCATTCCATCCCCTCGTAGGCTCAAACGTATTGCTAACACACAAAGATTTTAATTTATATAAAAAATGCTATCAACTTTGCAAAGCTCCGGTAATGATGGGGAGGGAGAGTCCCACCCCAACGGTGATCGTAACACTAAAAAAGTGCGGTTTAAAGAGTTTGCCGCCAATGAAGATATCTCTATGGCAGTGGATCCCGAACATCAATAGCCCATTTCATGGAAAGATAAACTCCTGGGGAGAACGGATGGTATCTCTATTTCTGCTCAAGCCATGTCGTCTACGAGGAATGATAATGATTTTGAATTACTCGAAGGAGACGTCAATACATCCATCATTGATGGGATCCCCGCTATTGAATTTTCGGATCGGATCAAGGAAATATTATTTAAAGAAATGGAACTAACTGTTATTATCAAACTTATAGGGTGAAACATTGGTTACAATGCCCTCTATAAGCGTATCCTTTCCCTTTGGAATCCTATTAATTCCATTCGTTTAATGGACATTGCTAACGGATTTTTTTGGTGAAATTTCAGGATACAGGTGATTATGACAAGGCACTGTCACAAGGTCCATGGACGGTGTATGGCCAATATCTGACCGTTCAACCTTGGTCTAAGCATTTTAACCCATTGCAACCTTACCCGAGTATGGTGCTATCATGGATTAGACTGTCGAAGCTCCCCGAACATCTGTATAAATGAAAGATCATAGAGGCAATCGAGGGGCTCATTAGGAAAGTCGTCAAACTAGATGTTCAAACTGACAATCAAACCAGGGGCCGATTTGCCAAATTAGCTGTTTATATCAATTTGGATAGGCCATTGATTTCACGAGTTTATGTTGATGGAGTTACTCAACGAGTTGAATATGAAGCATTACCGACAATATGCTTTGGATGTGGCAAGTACGGTCATGTAAAAGAAATGTGTACCTCGGTTGGGTCGAACCAAAATGCCACCAGTTTAGCTATTACGACGGAGAACTCTAGGGGTGAGCCAATGGTTGGGGTGGGATCTCTTCCCGCAGGGAGTTCGAACGAGGAAAGAACCGTTTCAAACGGCAAAGTAAAGGGCCCGGAGTTTGGGCCATGGATGTTGGTGGAGAAGAGGTCTTCACGGCGAGGGATGCATGAATCCAAAATGGGAAATCTGGTGAATCACAGAAAAATAACTATGGGCTCTAAGTTTTCGGCGCTGTTAGAGGAGAGAGATTTGGGGGTGGATTCGGTGTTGTCGGTTGGGGAGTCTTTAAGAAAAAATCTGAGTGATAAATTGGCTGAAAAATCAAGGGATAGGATTCTTAGGGATTTCACTAAAACTGTTAATTCGGGAGTGGAGCCAAATCAAAGTTTGGCTAAGGATTTGGGCCGTTCTAAGGGGCCTGTTTTGAATGAAACTTCGGGCACAAATAGAAAGATGGCTTCGGGCTAAAAATCTAAAACTTCTTTGGATAAAAGTCTAGGGAAAAGGCCGTTGGGGCCGATTGGAGTAATGGATAATAGTGGGGGAATTATTGGTAATTTGTCTACTTCTAATCCTAATTTAAATCTTTCTGTTTATGCAGGCCAAAATCAAAATGGTAGCTCCAAATTTTCTTTCTTTGGATGCCGCATCTAATCAAGGCAGTTTAGATTCGAAAGCTCAAAATAATAATGAAACTTAAGTTTTGGAAAAAAATAAAAGCTTATTATAATCTTATTTTCGATAAAACAGAGGTTTTATTGTTCCTATATCAAACAATACCCTGGACCCAGGTAAGCACTCTGCTGTTAGCTTTAATAAAACTATTTACTCATCTAATTAGGATAATTTAGAACCGAGACCTGTGGAACCAATGGACTCAAATACGGTTTCATATTTAAATGGCTTCAAAAGAGCAAAGAGGCGGGGGTAAAGTCAGGGGAAATCAAAGCACTAAGAAAACTTATTTTGCTTTACGAGGTCGAGGAAGTCGCTTTAAATCTTCTAGAAGCTCTAATATTCATTTAGCTGAGTCTATGGAGTCTATGGCGGACCTTTTATAATCCCAAATTTTTAATGAGTTGCCAATTGCTGAGATTGATAAGGCAAGGGCCAAGACAGATAACAATACTGGCTATGAGGGCTAGGTATGGTTCTCTAATCTTTTATTTATTTATTACTAATGAGTGTCTCTATCTTTTTGTGGAATTGTTAGGGTTGTGCAAGTGTTAAATTCCCAAGAATCTTCTGGGAATATAATATGGAGCACAAACTAGACATTATTAGTCTTCTTAAACCAAGAGTTAGTGGTACCAAGGCTAATAGTATTATTACTAAGTTGGGTTCTCAGTTCTTCCATCGTGTAAAAGTAATTGGATACTCTGGGGGCATTTGGATAAGTTGGAAGGATTCTGTCCGTCTTGATGTGGTTTATAGCTACCCGTAATTTATTTTGTCTCAGGTTTGACCTTTATCTTTGTCACATCCTATTTTTATTGCTTTTGTCTATGGCAGTCCTAGCAGACAAAGGTGCCAATTTCTTTGGGGTAGGCTGAGGAAATTTATTCCTATTAATCAGATACCTTGGATCACCATTGGGGACTTTAACTCTATCCTTTCCTCTTTTGAGAAATCTGGGGGTTTTTTAGGGGCAAGAGGTGCCCTCTTTTTGGTGATTTTGTTGATTCTACTGATCTATATGACTTAGGTTTTAAGGGGCCTCCTTTTACTTGGCATAGGGGGCTTTATTTGAAAGACTTGACCAGGCTCTGGTTAATGAAGCTTGGATTCGCAATTTTCCTAATTGTCTGGTTACACATTTTCCTAAGATTAAGTCTGTTTATCGTCCCCTCCTTGTTTCTCTGAATCTGTGTATCATACTCTACAGGGGAAGGCCTTTTAGATTTTTGACTGGTTGGACAAAACATCCAGATTTTGATGGCTTTCTTAAAGAAAAATGGGATTATTTTGGTAATATGTCTGGTTCTCTTGAAAAACTTACTCTTGACCTTAAGGATTGGAATAAACATGTTTATGGCAACATTTTCACTCGAAAGAGAGATCTTTTGAAAAAATTTGCTAATGTTCAAAAATTAAGGGATCTCTTTGGCTCTCTACATT
Source organism: Gossypium stocksii (assembly GCA_020496765.1). Classification (NCBI taxonomy): domain Eukaryota; kingdom Viridiplantae; phylum Streptophyta; class Magnoliopsida; order Malvales; family Malvaceae; genus Gossypium; species Gossypium stocksii. The sequence continues at coordinate 40,118,584 of CM035629.1, forward strand.
TAAATCAAGTGGATTTGGCTCTTCGGCAAGAACTCGAGAGTGTTTTGTACCAAGAAGAACTTCTTTGGAAGCAAAAAGTGATGTGCGATTGGTTAAAATTTGGTGACCGGAATATTAAGTTTTTCCATACTCGTATGCTGCAAAGGAGGAAAAATAATCATATTACTACTATTCACAACTCCAAAGGTAATTAGATTTATGATACTAAAGATATCGAGGATGAGACCAATAGGTTCTTTCAAAAATTATATAGAGAAAGCCCTGTTCCCCTGGGAAATTTGCCTCAGAGCGGTTTTCCTTAGCTTGATCTAGATGATGTTAGATTTTTGGAAAGGCCGATGACGAATGAGGAGATCAATGGGCTATGTTTGATATGGCACCTTTGAAGGCTCCAGGCAGTGATAACTATCATGCGCTTTTTTTCCAGAAGCAATGGGATACTATAGGGGGAGCGGTTTGTGACTGGGTTCAGAAGATTTTTGATGGAAATCCTATTGATCCTAACTTGAATAATACTTCGATTGTTCTTATTCTAAAATTTCAGAATCTAAAAAATTTTGGCCACTTCAGGCTTATTAGCCTGTGTTCTGCTCTTTACAAGTTAACGATAAAGGTTATTGCGAACCGGTCTAAACATATCTTTTCGAAAATAATTGCACAGGAGCAAGCTGGGTTTATTGCAGGAAGGAACATCAACGAAAATATCATTCTAGCTCAAGAGGTGATCCATACCATGATGAGTCAGAAGAAACGGAAATGGATGGCTATTAAAATTGACTTGGAGAATGCCTATGATAGAGTTAGTTGGGAATTTATTGAAGCTTCTCTTCGAACGGCAGGTATCCCTAACTATCTTAACAATGTTATTATATCCTCTATCTCTAATTCTACTTTGCAATTTATGTAGAATGGAGTTCTGCTAACTAAATTTAGACCCGTTAAAGGAAGCCGGCAAGGATGTCCTCTTTCTCCATTTCTTTTTGTGCTCTGTATGGAGTGGCTTGGCTACTTAATTCCGTCCATGATTTTAGAAGGCAAATGAAGGCCTATCCGACTTTCTAGGAATGGGCCTATTATCTCGCACTTATTTTTTGCTAATGATTTGGTTATTTTCAGTAAAGCTGATTCAAGGCATGGAGAAGTTCTTAAAATCATTCTGGATGATTTTTGTGCTTTGTCTGGGTATAGAATTAATACGAGAAAGACTAACATCTTCTTTTCTAGGGGAGTGGATGAAAGTGTAGTGAACACGATAAGTGATTCGTTTGGATTTCAGTGGGTGTATAATCTCGGCCACTATCTTGGAGTGCCTCTGTTTCACCAAAGGGTCACTAATAGTACTCTTCATTTCATGGTGGAGAAAGTGCGTAACAAACTTCAAAGTTGGGAAGCCAAAAAACTCTCGTTAGCTGAGTGTGTCACTTTGGTGCAATCTGTTCTCTTATTTATACCTAGCTATTTTATGTAAACCATGATGATACCTAAGAAAATTCGATATGAAATTAAAAGTCTGGTTAAACAGTTCATTTAGAGGTCTTCGGAAAGGAAAAAAAAAGATGTCTCTGGTTGGTTAGAAGACCATTTGTCAACCAAAGTAATGTGGAGGCTTAGGGATGAGGAAACTTCGCGAGCAGAATATGTCATTTTTAATGAAGCTGAGGTTCAAGTTGGTGTCAGACAAAGAAGCTTTTTGGGTTCGTGTGTTAAGGTTGAAGTATCAAATGAAAGATGAGATACTAGAATGCATTAACAGGAATAGATGTTTTTTTCTTTGGAAATCTTTTTCCAAAATTTGGACTTTATTTTGAGAGAACTTACACTGGTCCATTGGAGACAGTCATAAAATTCGGTGCTGGAAGGATAATTAGATCCCTGATATCGGACCTCTTTGTAGGTACATCTCCCCTAGTACCAATCTGGATCCTGATTGTCGTCTTCACGAGATGGTTTAAGAGGATGGTTCGTGGAACCTTGATTTTTTCCAAGCTTGGGTTTCGGAAGATGTGATTCAGGCTATTAAGGGCATCCCTCCTCCTCATCCTTTTAAAGGCCCAAATAGAATTTCTTGGAGCCACTCTTCATCTGGTTCTTTTACTGTTAAATCTGTTTATAAGGTCCTCAAAGAGGGAGGTTGGAATTCAGAAGATGAGAAATGGAAGATAGTTTGGAAGTATCCTGGTCCCCAACAGGTTCGTGTCTTTCTTTGGACGGTCTTGCAAGGAAGGCTCTTAAGTAATGTTGAAAGAGTTAGGATGGGACTTTCGGATGACCCCTCGAGTCATATTTGTGGGCATTATTCGGAGGACGCTATGCATATTCTTCGAGACTATCCTGCTGCTAGGGATGTTTGGGATCAAGTTAACCTAGGTATGTATCTATCTAATTTTTTCTCTATTCTTTCTCAGGATTGGATCTCTCTAAATTTGCAGGTTAATGGATTGATCCATGAGGGGGGAGCTAATTGGGCCTGTCTTTTTGGCCTACTGAGTTGGCGTATCTAGAAAAATCAAAACATGTACATTTTCTATGGCAAACCTTGGAGCTCAAAAGAAATGGTCCAAGGATCTTATAGTTGGGCGATGCAATTTTTCTCCTCACCTCGAATTGATTCTTCCGTTGGCATCGAGTTCTTTCCTGAAGCACTATCCACTGAGGAGCGAGTGTATCTCAACACTGACGGAGCAGTACATTTGGACTCTGGACTTGCTACAGCTGGGGGCGTCGTTCGTGATAAAGTAAGAAATTGGATCACTGGTTTTCATAAATATCTTGGTAAATGTTCTATTTTTGATGCGAAACTTTGGGGCATACTGGATGGTCTCAAACTTGTTCGGCGGGGAAGATACGACCAAGTTGTTATCTCGTCTGACTGCTTAAAAATAGTCAAAGCCATCATTAGAAGTTCTTCTTCGAGTTTTAATTCTGTTTTTATTCGACGCATTCATAATATTTTATCTCAAGAAAATCAGTGGTCTTTACGACATATTCCGAGAGAACAGAATCAAGTTGCAAATTGTTTAGCTAAACAAGCTCTAATAGAGAAAGCTAACATGCAAATCTTTGATGTTCCTCTTGAGAGGGTTCGTAATCTTATTGATAGGGACAAGAATATGAGTGTTTCACTCACTCAATAGCGGCTTTTGTAACCGTATAAGGTTTTTATTTTCCACCAAAAAAAATATTGAGGTTAGATTTTGTTATATGTGTAGGTTCTACTTTAATTTCATAACTTTGTAATTTTCAAATTAAATTTATTAAGTTTTTCTATTTTATTATATTATATGGTTCGTTATTTCCATATATTACTGATAGAAATATGAGTCAATAAACTTATGGCTACATTTGTGTCAAAACGAAAATTTCAAAGTTTGAAAAATATAATGACGAAGAGCAATTCAATTGAAGAACATAGACTAAATTTACGACTTTACGCATTGCACAAGATTAAACGCAGAATTTAACCATTGAGATTTAATTATTAATGTTTGGATTAAGATTGAAGTTTTAAATTTCGAAAAACATAAAGACTAAAATTGATAAATTCAAAACCTACAAAAACTAAAATTGATCAAATTAAAATACACAGATTAAATTCGCAATATACAATACTTTAAACCAAAGTTCAACAATTAGTCTCTAAAGTAAGTAGATATATGTACTGATAATTCAAAATAACTATATAAAATGGAAAAAGTAATATTTAGTCTCTAAATTTTGTAATCTTTTTTTATCTTGGTTTTAAAATTTCTTTTGCTCTACATTAGTTTCAAACTAGACAACTTTTACCAATTTGCTCCATGAACTTAGATTTAATTAAAAGTATGACGATATGAGACTCTAAGATTGTACTATATCATCAAATTAAATTTTAAATAAAATATATAAAATCTAAAAAAAATTACCAACAAACTATTAAAAGGATATAAATTTAAAAATTTAGTGATAAAGCGACACAATTTTATAGTACTATACAAAATCCAAATTTAAAGATGAATATAGAAAAAAGGTTATCAAGTTTTGTTACTTTATCCTTTTATAAAGGATTGGTTGGAGATCAATAATTGAAAGCCAATATTTCTTCTTTTATTAGGAAATGTTTTATAATCTCCAACACATAGAAAAATGTCACAGTAGTTATAACATTTAGGTAACTTTAAATTTTTTTTTTTAAATAACTGGAGGGGAAGTGGTGTCTAAGATTTGGTGACAATTAAGGTTTGATTTCAAAACAAATCATTTGTCACTGTACCATAGGCTCAATTGGTAGATTAAACCATGATTTTGATATTTTTATTAAGTTTTAAAATTCAAAATTTATTTTCTATAATTCAAATTAGATGTTTTGATCCTCCTACTTTTAAAATGTAATTTAAATTCACATGTTTTGGTACTCCTACTTTTAAAATGCTATTGGTTGTTTAAATTATTATACCCTTAATCATTTTGTTATTATGTAAATTTTATTGGATTATGTTAATTGACTTTAATTTTTTTTAAATACGTTTAGATATGTTATTAGTCCCTATATTTTGATAAAATTTGAAATTTAATTCCTATATTTAAAAAGTTATTAAGTCTGACTCTTCTAATTTAAACATCTTAGTCCAACATTAACTTTGTTAGTATTCTTTGTTAAAATTTGTCAATTTGACACAGTAGTTGTAATAGCCCAATTTTCAGTGGTGTCAGAAACAGTGATTCGAGACCACTAAATCCGACGAGTGAGTTCAGAAATTTTATTATTTATTATTTATGAGTCAAGTATAATTTTAAAAGACTTTTAAATTAGTAATTTATGATTTAGAAGAATTTATTAGGTAAAGTGGTTTCGAAAACAAGGAACCGAGACCTTGATTTCATAAACTGAGTCGTAAATATTTTTGTAAATATTTACTGAGTGTCATTGAATTAGTATTAAAGTTTCGTTAGAAAATTTTAACATTTTGATAGTTAATTAAGTAAAAACGACTAAATTGAAAAAGGTACAAAATTTGCTAATGGAAAGAAATAGTGATTAAATAGCTTATTTAGCAAACAAAGGAGGACCTAAGGAATAAATATGCCTAAATGCAAGGCATGAGGCGGCATAAGCAGAGAAATATCAAGGAATATGGTGAAATAAGGGTATAATTGGAAATTTTGTGAAAATTAAACAAATAAACAAGTAATTAAAAGAGTTTCTAGCAAATTATTCAAAAATCTTCATCTAAAAATGCCATAGGAGGTCCCCAAGAAGCTGGTTTTTCATATTTTTACTTTATGTGAGTTAATTCTTGCTCTTTTCTTGAATTTTTTGTGTTTTAAAGACTTTTACAATTAGGTCCAACTATCTATTTCATTAGTTTTTGATTTTGTGGGAGATTTTGAAAATTACCATTAATGAATATTGAATGTTTATGATGAATTAATATGGAATTAAAGCTTTAATTTTGTTATATGATGATTTTATCAAGTAATTTCAATAGAAATTGATTTTAGGACTAAATTGTGAAAAAGATTAAATCTTAAGGTTTTGTATTAAATATGTCTATTAAAGGCTATGTAATAGCTTATAATATTTAGATAAATTTTTAATTGAGAAAAAATTAGCTTATTTGATAGGATAATTGGTGAGGGACTAAATTGTAAAAATTATAAAAGTTGGGGTAATTGCACAATTTTAGAAATTGAGGGGTATAAATTGTGAAGTGAATTAGAATTGAAATATATACTGATGAATGAATACTTTTATATTTTAGATCAAGAGCTTGTAGATCAATGAGAAAAAGAGAAATTAGCAGAGTAGTCCCTAACTACTACAAACTTACAATTTAGCCCAGGTAAGTTCGTATGGTTAAATTTTAGTGTTATATGTTAAATAATAAATGGCATCTTGTATTTATTTGTAACATTTGTTAAAAATAAAATTATTATCAAAATTTACAAAATTGAATCAAGTGTTTGAAGTGAATGGAACGCTGGATTGAGTACCATCGTTCATTACAAAAGAGGAATTGACAGCAAAATTGCCCAAGTAAACTGAGGTTCAGAATTTGTTGCAAAATCTCGTGTTTACTTTTCGTTTAGCTCTCACGAGCTTCAGACAACTCATATGAGTTTCAGATTAACCCATCAAGGTTTCAGTTTAGCTCTTTTGAGCGTCAGATTAACCCTTTTGGGTTTCAGTTTAGCTCTTTTGAGCTTTAGTTTAACCCTTATGGGTTTCCGTTCAGCTCCTATGAGCTTTCATTTAATCCTTATGGGTTTCCGTTTAACAGTTATGTGCTTCTGTTCAGCCATTGGGCTTCTATTTACGATGTATTCAAATCCGTAAGACGTTCTCTGATTTGATAAGAACCGGTAAATGCCATATGAAATTAATGTGGAAGAATTTAAGTTATTTTTTATATTAAGCTCAAATAAGTGAATTCATCAATCAAAGTTGTGGTTGGTAGGAAATATGTAATGAATGATTTATTTAAATAAATGGATATTGTATGTTCGGTAAGAATTATGTTCAATACCAACAAACTTACTAAGCTTCAATAAGCTTACTTGTATTATTTAATATTTTTTGTAGATATATGCAAGAAGTCAGGAAGTCGGATAACACATCAAATCACACTATCCAATCTACATAGGAATTTAAATGGTATGTATAGGAATTTAAATGGTTGTGTAAATATTAAAATTTCATTTTGGCTATGATTCATACTAACTTATATATGAATGGTTTGTCATGTTTGATATAAGTATTGGTATAGGTAATGAATGAATTGATATAGCATGATAAGATAGTAGTTGCATGTGTGAATTAATTTATGTTCTAGTTTAGATTGTTAAAGTATATGTGATAGAATGACCATAATAATGTGAGAATTGGTTGTTTTGAAGATCTTGTTATGACCTATATATATGAAATTTGAGATGTGTAGGTTGGAGTTAAGGATGGGTGAGAAAAAAGGCCATAAAATGGCCTATTTTTATCCATATAGGCAGGGGCACGGGTGTGTGACACACGGCCTGGCACATGGGCATGTGGTCTGGCCGTGCGTCCCCAACATCTTAAAATTTTAAAAACAGAATGCTCAGAATTAACCATACGGCCTGGCATACGGGCGTGTGACTTGGCCGTGTGTCTCTTACACTTAATTAGGTTGCAAGTCAGAGAGTTACACGTGTTAAGGACATGGGTGTGTGCCCTACCTCATATACCACACGGCCTGAGACATGGGCATGTCACTTGGCCGTGTGAGCCACATGGCCTGGCCACACGGGCGTGTGACCCCTGCACCTAGGAAAAGGTTTAAAATTTCGCGAAAAATTCTTTGAGTTCCCAATTTAGTCCCGACTTATTCTACCGTATGATTTCGATCTCGAGGGCCCATAATAAGAGACTTTACAATAAATTTCTGATATGAATGTTAAATAGTATGAATTGTCTGTATTTGATCTATGTATTCTGATAATACTCCGTAACCCTATTTCGGTGACAGATATGGGTTAGGGTGTTATATTTATTGGTATCAGAGCTTCAGTTTAGCCGATTCTCAGAACCAATGTAGTGTGTGAAGTGTCTAGAAATACATGCTATATAAATCTGTGATAATGTGATGTGTATGATCCGATCTAACCTTTGTTTTTCTTATAGATTATAAAGATGTCAGATAGATCTGAACATGCTGAACATGATGAGGCTAATAGTAGAGTTCAGACATCCGAACATGGGAGAAGTAGTAACGTCCCAATTCCTTTGGCTCAAGAACAAGAGCTTAAAAATATATTCTTTGGATTTATGAATCAGTAGTTTAATGAATTCATGGATGAAAGAAATCAGACTTAATAACCTTCTCCCCCTACTGTACTATCCGAAGTGCCTCCAGTTGCACCTCCACCTCCTCTAGCAATTGAATAAAATAAACAAACTTCGATTGAAAAACTTAGAAAATGTGCTGCTGAAGAAATCAGAGGTAGGTTAGAAGATGATACTGTAAAAGTTGAATATTGGGTTCAGAACATGATAAGAGTTTTTGAGGAAATGGCTTATTCTTCTGAAGATTATCTAAGATGTATTGTGTCACTACTAAAAGAAGAAGCTTATAATTGGTAGATGACTATAATGGTTGTCGTGCCAAAAGAGAAAATCACTTGGAAATTTTTCCAGAATGAATTTAAAAAAAAATATGTTGGCAAGAGATATCTGGATAAAAAGAAGAGAGAATTTCTTCATTTGCTACAAGAAAATCTGTTAGTAGTTGAATACGAGAGGGAATTTGTATACTTTAGTAGATATGCTTGGAAAATTGTACCCCACAGAGGAAGAGATGTGTATTCAATTTGAGGAAAGGCTAAATTAATAAATCAGAATGATGATTAGGGGCACAGAAATACAAGAATTTGTTGTTCTATCAGATCGTGCTCAGAAAATGGAAGAGGTCTATAATAGAAAAATACAACGAGATAGAAGGAATAAAGAATCTTACAAAAGAAGTTCCTCCAAGTCATTTTCATCATTTCAGGCTAAAAAACCTAGAGAGGAATTTTAATCAAGCTACTTCAATACCTGAACGGTTAAATATGAATAGGGCAACTCAACCTGATTTTGGGGTATCTATTAGACCTGCTACTAGAGTGGGCAGTGTACAAAATACTCCTAAGCCTAAATGCAAACATTGTGGAAAATATCATCCAGGTGAATGCCGAGGTAAAGTAGGGACTTGTTATAAATGTGGAACCACCGACCACTTTATTCGAAATTGTCCTCAGTTGCAAAAAGACGAAGAGCAGAATGAGAAACAGATAACTACTTCCCATAGAAGAAAACATTCAGGCCAAAATAATGTCGTTGAAACTGCTCGTTCAGGTATGAGAAATTCTACTGCTCGATCAGAAGTTAGGGCACCTGCGCGTACTTACGCCATCCGAGCGAGGGAGGAAGTTATGGCTCTGGACGTAATAGCTGGTACATTCTATCTTTTTGATGCTATTGTGTATGCATTGATTGACCCTGGATCCACGCATTCTTATATTTGCACTGCATTAGTAACGGAAAAGAAAATGCTTGTTGAGTCTACTGATTATGATATTCAAGTCACTAATCCATTAGGCCAAAGTGTAATAGTTAATTTAGTGTGTCGTGATTGCCCACTAAAAATAAAAGGCTATGAATTCCTTACTGATTTGATGTTGCTACCCTTTCGGGAATTCGATGTTATTTAGGGAACGGATTGACTAATGAAGCATGATACTGTCATGAATTGTCGAGAGAAATGGATTAATTTGAAATGTCAAACAGGAGAAGTAATTTTAGATGAGTTTGAGAATCTGAATGATACTATTAAAATTATTTCAACTCTTTCTGCTCAAAGATTGTTGCGCAGAGGTAACGAGGTATTTTTGGCCTATATTTTTTATACTAAGAATTCTGAATCAAAGTTAGAACAGTTACCAGTTGCTAGTGAGTTTGTTGATGTATTTCTTAAGGAATTATTGGGTTTACCACCTGATCATCAAGTCGAGTTTGTGATTGATGTGGTTCCGAGAACAATTCCGATATCGGTAATGCCATAACGTATGGCACCGGCTGAGTTAAAGGAATTAAAGACACAGTTGCAAGAATTATTAGACAAAGGATTCATCAGACCGAGTATGTGTCCTTGGGGTGTACTTGTCTTATTTGTGAAAAAGAAAGATGGCTCTTTGAGATTGTGTATAGATTACAGACAGTTGAACAAGGTTACAATCAAGAACAAATATCCTTTGCCTTGTATTGATGATTTGTTTGACTAATTGAAAGGTGCTGCAGTATTTTCAAAGATAGATCTCAGATCCGGGTATTATCAGCTGAAGGTTAAAGAGTGTAATGTGTCGAAGACTGCTTTCGGAACTAGGTATGGCCATTATGAGTTTCTGGTAATGCCATTTGGTTTGACAAATGTTCCTACTGCTTTCATAGATTTAATGAATTGGATTTTTCAGCCTTATTTGGATAGATTTGTGGTTGTATTTATAGGTGATATATTGATCTATTCCAAGATGGCTAATTTATTTGCTATATAAATCTAAGTCATTTTTTTTTCTTTTACATTCAAATCCTATTATTTCGATTCATCTATTCTCTCAATTATTTAGTTCTAAAATTTTCATTCAATTTCTCTCAAATTCTTGTTGTTTTATTTTTATATTTAGTAATTTCTTTGATTTTATTTGATTTTTATAATGGCAATGCCACTTATTCGTTTGGATGATAAACACATTTTCGGCATCCAATTGCAAACGGTAAGAATTTTTTTAATTTTAATTAATTTAATTATTAAGTTGTTAACTTTATTAATTTTATAATTTGTTTATGTTTATATAATCAAACCAAAAATCAAATTTTCGATATGTACATACACAATTTAAGTGTGAGGGCACTGTGTGTTATTGCATGTGTCTCGTATACTCGGAAGGACTAAATTGGATCTCACACTTATCAATGCTTTGGTAGAAAGATGGAGATCTGATACACATGCATTCCATATTTTGTGTGGTGAGTGTACAATCACACTGAGGACATAACTTTACGACTCGACTTATTGGTGAATGGGGCAGTCGTTATTGGGGTAGTGGGCATTGGCGATTGGAGTGCAATTTGCGAGCAACTATTAGACAAGGTGTCGGACAAGTTTCGTGGTAGTCGAATAGAGATGAAATTGTTAAAAGACAATTTCAATTATATTGACAACTTGGCGAGTGACGTTGAAAGATAACAATACGTGCAAGCATTCATCATGAGGTTAATCAGGGGGTTTTCTAATGCTAGATAAATCTTGAAATCTGATATATTTAAGGTGGCTACTACAACTCATTGACTTGAAAGAAACGAGGCGACTTAATTGGGGATTAGTTGTGTTAGCGACATCATATCGAGAGATGTGTTGGGCGACAGAACCACAAAAACTTAAAATCGATGGTTGCATACTCCTTCAATCATGAGCATGGTATCGACTACCATTTTTACGTCCCCAAGTAAACGACCCTTATGAATTTCCACTCATAATAAGGTAAAAATTCTCTTAATAATACAATTATCATAATATTTTTTAATTATTATATATTTGAAATAATATATTATTTGAATAGGTGGAATAATGAGGCGAGTCATGTGGGTATAACAGAGGAGCTCAAAGATATTTAGCTATTGTTAGAATGATTTCATACTATACTTTGAATGGATGCCATTAGCTGATTTGAGAATTCAAGAATGCACCCTGATCAAATTTTTAACCAATTGCAATATCTGGCACGTCAAGGTGCCATTGTTAGTTTTTGTGACAATCAAGATGCACAAATCTAATCGAGTGATGCATCAATTCATGTTTAGGCTAAGTATTCCATCGTCACCCAATGAGCTCGAAGAACTATACAAGATTGACTTGTAGAAGACAACTGATGAAGATAAGTTGAAATTCCACACCAAATATATCTACATTTGGTAACATAGGTACGACTTCATACGTATGCGTGAACCAATTCTCCTACCAAATTTGGCGACCTTTTTGGCTTACATGACATGATCTAGACATCACAGTAAGTCATTACTGGAGGAGGAAAGGAGTAGACAATGTTGTTGTAGGAGGCCAAGATGACCTTACATTAGGCCGCAATCAGGAGTACATGCCTACATAGAGTCATTATCTTCTTTAACCCCACAAGTGGCACCGATGGATGCACCACCTCCTGGTCAGTATGGTTTATTTATTCTGGTGTTTTCACTAACCCTATTTTTTTTTTACACAAATACCACATTATGCACCATCATACCATGTATCAACACCTTATCCAGGTATAATTTTTTGCACCACCTTAATCCTTAGCACCATATTACATGCTAATGTGGACAACAACACTGATATATTTGTCATCTCTAATAATTCTAACATTCTATCCACAATCAGGTTATGCAATGCCATAGACTTATCCGTTGATAGTGTAACAAATACCCCTAGAATTATTGTTCTACTGAGGTGGCTCATCTTCGCAACCACCTGTTACTACAACAGACAATATACAATGGGAACTGAGGATGACACGATACTCTAGCACGGAGGAAGAAATGAAGATGAAAATAAATGTGGAAGTGAAAATGAAGATAAATAAAAGATAAGGAGCCGAAACCCCAACTACGAAGAAATCTTCCTCGCAACCGACACCTGCGGGTTGTGGCACACATTTGGGCTGACGATGTTAATGAATATTTTTAATTTTTTTTGTCATGTAAATCATCATTTACTTTGTTAACTTTTAATTTGTATTGTATTAAAATTTTTCATCCGTAATGTGCTTATTCCAATTATATCATAAAAGTTATTTTATTGTATTTTACATCAATAATATATTTATTTACAATCTAAGAAAAAATAAAAAATTATTTGTATTGTATTCTATTGTATTTCATATAAATAATATATACTTATTTACAATCTATGAAAAAAATTGCTTATATTGTATTTTATTGTATTACATCAATAGTATATCAATATTTACAATTTACCAAAAAATGAGAAGCAATGAAAAAAATGAAAAAATTGTTTGTTAGTCTTTTTTTTTTTGTATGTCTATAAAAAACGAATAAATATTTTAATTAGGTCTTCTCCTCAATGTTGCCCCTAAATATGGACATGTTGGCTTACTATGCCCTGGGTTCCTACAATAACTACCTTGGTTTATCTATCATATCTTGAATATCCATATTATCGCGTATCTAAGTAGAATTCGACCAACCTTTTCGCTTGCGACACAACGTAATATTTGGTACCAACTCGAATGGAGTGCTCCAAATAAGTAAACACATACTTCTTTTGGGATCGGTGGGAATTCAAATTTCCATACTTTATATATGCGTTTTAGTTTGTACACTTCATCAACATATTTCATGCATCTAGTTGTGCTGAGGCACATAAAACAATTGTATGTGCGCATGGAAAATAAAGTGTTTGAAATCTTCCATAGTTGTAGGTTCTTCGTCCTAGGTATACACAATACAATCCTTCGATATTGCCTTCATTGGGTCTATGGAACTCCGTAACCCAAAATATTTGATTTGGATGCAAGTGATACACTGTAGACATAGAATTTCTCTTTCTACATTTTCTTTAATTTCTTTCATCACCTTCTCGCACCAAACATGATCGCCCATTATTTGTCCAACATATTTTTCTACTCTCTTTGGAAATAAGACTGCTAAGCGAAAATATGTTTCTTTGACCACCGAGGTTATTGGCAAATGACGCATCCTTTTCAATATGGAATACAAGGTTAATTGTCATGTGTTTGTATCGTAGACCTTCATCATATGATTGAGTCTATTATGTCTTGGGTATTTCATCGAGGTATTGGGCATTGTGTTCGTTTATAGCCCGTAAGTTCTCCAACATTTCATGAAAATGATGTTGGACGAGCTTATACCCTGATGAATGCAAACAATGTATATGTTAAAAAATGATATAGAAAATAGTGGTACTACATACCCATGTTAATAACATGTTGCCGCAAAACATCCTTATGATATTGGCCTATGTAGTTATACCCTATTGTGCACGGTACCAAAGGCTTCCACGCTGATCAATTGCAACATGTATTCCAGGCCTCTTATAAAAAATTATGTATATATCGTGTTACGACACAACATGCTTTCTTAAGTTAATCAAGAAGAAATCTCAAGCATCAACGGATTCTCCTTCTCTTATTACAAAAGCGCTATTGACAGAATTTTTCAATTACAATCCTATCTGGACCAATGAATGTGCTCATATCTCCCATAGATGAATGTGCTGTGAATTTGGACCAATGATTTACAAAACTGAAATGTTGTAATGCATTGCTTGAATATCCAATAATCAATCATCATAATACGCAAGTTCTATTTGTAGATCAGTTACGGTACCTGGATTGTACTAATTCAGTACCTGACACCCTTTCCATAAATCATTATATGATTTATCGTATTCGTTTTATGTTTTTTTTTCATAGCCTTCTGTTTTGCAACCCATGTCTTGTAATATGACACGGTGTAATCGTACTGACTATAAATATTAACAATCAAAACTGACACAGAAATCTTAGGACTCTCTTTCACTATAGGTAAAAAAATGTTAAAGATCATGTTAGAATCCAATTTGGGATAATCTTGGGACATAGATGCAACAAGACAAGTATTTTAGAATGAGTAAGACAACGTTAGAAAGAAGGCAGAATCTAATCTTAGATAATCATATGATGTAACCTGCAACAATATAAGTATGTGGAACGTTATATTTCTTAATTTTTCAGAACCCCTCTTTTTTCTCATAGATGCCATGAATTTGCATGGACATCTGTTGTCACGTATTGCACACTTGGCCTTAAATTTTTTGATCAGGATTTAACATAGATGTTGACCCCACACTTTCTGCGATATCACTTAACCGCAACAATAAAAACATTTTTCGAGGAAAACTCCATTCCAACTTGTAAATCGCCAACATTTAATGAAGAACTTGCATGGCTTAATCTTCTACAAGGAAGTTTTGGAAATTCTAACAAACCTTCAACATGGAGGTTGACATTCAGCATATGGTGCAAAATCAGGCTGAATTCCTTCAACTTTGTCCAGATCTTTACCGTTAAAAACACTCTCTTCTAATTTAGTAGGAACGAGCTCTAGTTTAAAAAATAATACAATTTACGAACCCTTCGGCCTAGAATCTCAGATTATATCATTATCAAAATTAGATTCTCTTCGTTCTTAGCTCCTTGTTCGTTATCAACCCAGTTATATGTCCAGGGTTGGATGTCCCTTCATCGGTATAAGTTGTAGGGAGTACATCATCCATTATTGTAAACTTTACGTTAAAACCAAAATCACTTGTAGATTGCCTATTGTTGTAACTTGATAGCATACCTATATAAGTGTTTCCAACATAGAACATTGGCGTTCAGAAGTTGAAATCAAAAGCACTCAAAAAATGTCGTGCTAAGGTGTCGAAGTTCGAGTAACCAACTAACCTGTTTCAACCAAATAACCTATTTCACATATTTAAAACCAAACATTATATAGAAAAATGAGTATGCATTATCCAAATTAAATGACACTTGAACTATTTACTTTTTTGGGTCAATTTTTGAAATTTAGATTTTTAACATAACCAATCTTTTCCTTATGCAAATTTCCTTATGAAAATGAGGGCTGAAACCGATGAATGTCTTTCCATTGATGATTCTGACATTTTCGAATAGGAGTTTTGTAACAATGCTATGAACCCATTGCACAACTGTGTGGTTGAACTTTCTGCTTATTGTTAAACTAAAAAGACCTTTGATCGATGTCGACAAAGTCGACATATAACTCTAGTATAACATTTCCACTAGAGTAATGTGAATTGAGTATCATCCTGACCTGCATATTGCTTGTGAGCTCAAATATATCATATCTAACGGGGTTTAGTGACATTAGATATGTATACTTCAAGCTCAAAATTATTCTCTAGCTTGAACTCGCCACTTTCCTCCTAATTTTTGATCAAATCTTGTGCAATTTTATGCTCTGTTTGAAAGCTAATTCTAAAGATTGGATCGATGCAAAAATGACCTTAATTTCGGTGTCACAAATTTAACCATCATAATAAGTAACGACTCTAATTCATCTAATTATTTTCAACCGAACAACCTATTTTACATGTTTAAAACCAAAATATTATATAGAAAAATGAGTACTCATTATCCAATTCAAAACGCCACAAACTAATTTACTTTGTTTGATCGATTTTTAAAATTTAAAATTTTAACATAAATAATCTTTTCCTTATGCAAAATTCAATATGAAACCTATACATAAAATGTATTCATTTTGTAGGAAATACTACTCTCAAATATCAAACATAATTTCAAAATGTTCGAAAATATTGAAAAT
Source organism: Gossypium stocksii (assembly GCA_020496765.1). Lineage (NCBI taxonomy): Eukaryota > Viridiplantae > Streptophyta > Magnoliopsida > Malvales > Malvaceae > Gossypium > Gossypium stocksii. The sequence continues at coordinate 40,134,494 of CM035629.1, forward strand.
TATAAGTACAGAAAACGCTTCTAACAAGAATCATTTTTTTGAAAAGTCTGAATAGTTTTTAACAAACATTTCTTATTAGAAGCGTATTTTTTAAAAAAAATGGAATGTGATGTCTAAATGTTATTTGAGATTCTCTGGCTCAAGAATATTTGGTCTAGGGTTAGGGTTAAGGTTATGAATTTTTTTCACAGGTCAGGGTTGAAAATTTGAGGGAAGAAAACACATCTTAAAGGATGCATTTTCAACTGATATGATAGTAAGGTCACTGAAAGCGTGCCTTGTAGGATGCGTTTTCAGCTTGCCTAACAACCTCCTCAAATGAAGACGTGTCCTATAAGGCACGCTTTCACCGTCCTTGTTGCATTCTTAGTTGAAAACGCTTACTACCTTCCCTCACAATTTCAATGCTAACCCAAACCCGTGAAAAAATTTTAAAAACCAAGAATCTCGAGGTAATTTTCAGATATTCCATCCCAAGAATCTCGGATGATCATAGGTTTCCATATCATTTTTTTTTAATTTTCTCTCGGTTGCCTATATAAAAGGGGTTTTGCTCCTCCTACTTCATCAACTCTATCTCCCACTGTCCCTTAAAAGATAAAAAAAGTTCTCTTTTAAATTATTTTTTTGAGTGTTGAAATTTTAGAGGGAAACCTTTATTTGTATTTGTGTTTGATGGAGACATTTTGATCGTTTTAAGGCGTGTTTGAGTTTACAGTGAAGTAGTGGCGCTCAAAGAGCCACACATTTCATCTGTTGTATGGGGATCAAACCATCACCTTAGAAGTCCATCGCATTACAACTTAGGCTCCAAGTTTATGGTGGTTATACGGTTACGTGTTGAACTATAACTATAGCTCCAAATTGATGGTGATTATGCAATCACGGGTTCAAGTATAACTCGAGCCCAAGTTAACGGTGGTTATGTAGTCATAAGTTCAAGTTTAATTCCACAGAATGAGGATGCTTTATAAACCCCACACATAAGTTTGAGACCATAATTATGAGGAAAAAGAAATGAACTTTCCAGTATAATCTACTTATTCTTTTTCTCCATATCTAACAAAGGTAATATCCTTAACCTCCATGTTACTATAACCTATAACAGAGTTGGGGACAATGAAACTTTCAAGGGGATGAATGACTGTGATGTTGAAGAAAAGTTAAAATGTTAATCGATGTGGTTGCAATTGTTGTGATTAAAGAACTCATTAATAACTATAGTTGTTGCTGCCCTGTAACACTTGAATCTGGCGGGTTCTGAAATTGATGGATAAACCAAGTAATACTCTGAGTGGCATAGTACTATCCCCTCAACCGATGCTCTTGGTGTATAAAAGTGGACGCGTAGCAGGCATTAGACTATTGTGAGGGATTGACCTTAGAAAGGATGAATTGTTAAGAAAAAGAGCTTGGTAATGAATTAAGGAATTTTGGGTAATTGGGTTGTCACTGTAAAGTATTGTACACCAACTTTGGTTAGTCACAGTATTGGTTACGTTCTAACCAGGTGGTTAGGAACGAACAATGGAATGAACCCAAAAATATTATTATATAGAAATATTAGATTTCCGTACACATCTCTTTTTACAACTGTAAATCATTTCTATGATAGACTAAACATGATTATGACGCGTATCAAGTTTCTATGAGGATAAAGGTTTCATATCTAGATAATCAAGTTAGGAAAAAGGAGAGTTGTTCTTATTTTTTCTTCAAGAAGTATTTCTTTCTAGATCTAAAGGAACCTAGGGCAATCTCTTCTTCCACTTAAGATAAGTTGTAGATTCGAATCTCTATCGGAGAATGCTCCATGTCAATATAAGATTTATGACCCTACATGCTATGATTGTGAAAGAGTAAATCCGTTTAACTTTGTAAGATGGATGATATAATATCTTATTCATAGATTTTTGTGCTAGAGATGATGAAAAAAGAGGGTACATGAATATATCTTGATGAATTTCCATGTTTTGTAAAAGTAGTTGCTGTTGATTGGTCGAGGGAAGTCTGGATTTAGAGTTTGATGTTGCAAAAAGATGAAAATCAAGTGACTCTTGTGTGTATACAATATATTTTAGATGCTTCTGTGTAATATTGTATGAACTGTGACTGACCTTAAAAAATACGACGTATAGAGCATTCTATTGTATGTATGGTTGCGAGGCTTGTATGATTGGTTGTACCATAATTAACAAGTACCTTTACATCAGAGTAAGATTATACAAATATGATTGAAATATATGAGAAGGGTTATGTGTTTGTCCGTCTGGTATATAAGAACGGGTCAAAGAACTAAGTACTAAGGTGGTATCAATACATGAAAGTTTGTCAAGTAAGTCTGTATCTGTCTCCGCAGAGTCATTTAAAGGTGTTCGTTGGGACCGTAAACACAATCTCTAAAAGGAAGAATCCATGTCCATGGCACTATATCATGTAAGATCATATCTGGTGGGTTATTACATCATATTGAAAGAACGGAAGAAAGGTTATTACCTAACGAGGTTCTCTGTGCGACCCAGAACAATGAGGGGCAAACCTCTCCGAGTGTAAGCCTAAGCGAATCCTTGTCGTAAACGCCAAAAAAAAAATGGAAGCTTTTGTGATGATCTAAGAGAAATAGAAGTCCTTGTGGTGTATTTTAAAGAATGACTTATGTGGTAATCTTTTGTAGGAAACGTCTTTGTAGTAGACCTTAAAAAAAATAAATGATTTTTATGACGTATTTTGATGGAATGGAATTCTTAATGAATAAGGAAGAGAGCGATATGAAAGGTGGATTATGGACTTAGAGCATTCATGATAAAGAATAAATGGTATGCCCTTGTAATAGGTTCTGAAGGAACATTCTATTAGGCGAATTCGATAGAGAAAGTTTGCACAGCATATCAAATCAGGCTACTCCTATGGCATGTTCTGAAGAGGCTCCCAAGAATAAACCATAAAGGACACTATTTGTGGCGGATTATGTGCTAAATGAAAGATGTATTTCTTATTACTTTTAAATGTAAACAGTGAGAACAATAAGCACAAAATGTATCTATGTGTATTATGGTAAAGTACTCGAGATGATTAGGATTTTTGCAGAGATGGAAATTCTAAGAGATATAGTAGGGTAATGGGAAGGTATTCTGAAAATGAACATAAACATAACACTCTTGAAAGAAGTATTGATCATCTATGTATGGGTCTCTTCCTGAAGTTAAAGAAGTAATGACTTTGTGAATGGAGAATGTAGGTAAGGTCTCAAAGGCACTAAAGAGAAAGAAACAGTCTCAAGGTAAGGTATGGTAATGAACGTAAATAAAGAAATGAAGATAGAGACAACTTTTGTTAGAGACCCGAGGAAGAATAAGAGCAATATAATGGTTCTTAAAACATTAAGTGCGGTGTGCAATTAAGGTTCAGGTAAATAGTATTCGCCTCACTAAGTTCCATTGAACTTATCCCTGTGTTATGTTTTAGGTAATTTTAAGGGTCTTCGCTTGGAAGGACGACACTAGGGCTATATCAAAGAGTGGCGTTGCGAGCTATTTGCATATAGAGCAAGCTTGTTGGCGTGTGCGAGTCTGAGTTGTTTTATAAAAGCCTTTCACATTGATTAGTTGTAATTAAATCAATCGTAGTTATAATTAATTTTTTTTAATGTTGTTAATAAGATTACATCATTGTTTATACTTACTCATTTTATTAAAAATATTCTTATATAGATCAACTGTATTTGATTGAGATTTGGATAAGTAGAACTAAGTTTTAATTGTATAAGACATGTAGCACCCAAGATTCAGATTTGGATTATCTTGTTGAGTTTGGGTGTTACACGCTCCAACTCGAGTTCAGCTTTTTCTCCACTATCGCAGTCATTTCTCCTTTTAAAAGTCTTCTTACCCCTAACTTTATCACAGGTTATGGACAATGAGGTTAAGGATACTACCTTTGGTAGAGTTGGTGAAAAATAATAAGTTGATTATACTATGTTTTTCCCTATGATTGTAGTCTCAAACTTATGTATAGGGTTTATAAAATATTCTCGTTCGATATGATGAAACTTGAACTCATGACCGCATAAACACTGTAACAACCCGTTTTTTAGTGGTAAAAAATAGTGGTTTTGAGACCACAAATTCGATGAGTGAGTCTATAAATATTATTATTTAATATTTACGTAATAATATTTACGAGTCAAATATATGATAATATTGAATTCTGATATTATAAATTTTGCTAATTGAATGAATAGTTGTACAAGTGGTTTATCCCTAGAGTCAAGTGGTTTTGAAAATGGGGTATCGGGACCTCATTTCTATAAAAAGAGCCCATATTACGAAGTGATTATATATGTATATTGAAATTTGGTCTAGAAATTTTGACGTTTGGATAATTAATTAAGTAAAAAAGACTAAATTGTAAAAATTACAAAAGTTGCTTGCTATTGATTTTTCTTATTTAAATGCCTTAAAAAGTAAAAGTGGGAGGTTTTATGTTGCAAATAGACCATAATTTAGTATTATGAACGGTAGGTGGAAGTTTTAGTTGAATTTTTTTATTAACTAAAATGTTAAATAATAAAATCTGTTACATAAAAAATTATAAACATCATTTTCCACCTAAATTCTTCACTGAATATATGAAAGAACAAAACCTTAGGAAGCCATTGTAAACCTTAGGAAGCCATTGTCAAAGCTTCAAGGTTCGGACATTCATTTCCTTGCATGTAAGTCCTTCAATTATCCATTGTTAGTAATTTTTATGTTTTTGAGATCGTTGTAGCTTAATCTAGCTAACCCAATGACTAATTCATAAAAGTTTTAAATGTTTAGAAATATGCCATGGATGAATTTGTAATGTTTTTGAAGTTTGATGGTAGATTAGTAATCTTGATAGTTGATAGGATTATTTTGCAAAGTGTTTTGGTTAATTTTAAAGTTTAAGGACTTAATTGCTAAAATAGTAAAGTTACATGAAATTTTTGTAAAAATATGATGAATATGGGCTGTAAGGGGATTATAGAAAATTTAGTTGGTCTTGTTTGGGTTAAATTGTGATTGAATTGAAAGTTTAAAGTTTTAGGATTAAATTGATTAAAAGGCAAAAATTTAATGTAAAAGTGTAAAATATTGATTAAAGGTCAAATATGTGAAATTAAGTATTTTCTGGTATTTGAATTGGTTAATTGAATAAAACCATTATATTTAAATCAAGAAACGGATCAATCGGTTGATAATTGTAGAAAAAGAAAAGTCGTCGAGTAGTCGTCATCGAGTGTTGGTAGCTATTGTATTTTTGTAAGTTCGTATTATGTTTATTATTTTTGTTAATGTCTTGATTAATTTATGTGTTTGATTATATGAATTTGAATGATAGTATGATCTACTGAATGGTAATGAAATGGAAGAATTATGGTTTGAAAGGTAGATTTGAGCATGGAATGATCTTGGTATAACATGATAAGCCCGTATGAACTTAGTGAATAGTTAGGATACAAATGACATGTCATGAGGGTTTATATTCAGCAGGTACTATGTACCAGTGTTGGCTATGTGCCGTTTATAGTCAGTAGGTACTATGTACTGGTGATGGATGTCATATTGATGGCTTGAGATCCTGCATGTGTTGCGGATTCTTTGGAGCTTGTGTAAGCAGCATGGTGTGTCGGTTAATGTTCTTTTGTCAGCTTGTGTGAGAATTACCCTCAGGTGTATCTGAAGTCAATTTACTATTATTCTCCGAGAAAAACAGTTAACTATTGAAATGCAAATGGAATGAGAAAATATGATGAATTATTTCTGGTTGATTATATCTAAGTATATGATTATTGACATGTTATGTTTTTGTGATATGAAACATCCAAGTTTAGTTATTTTGGATTATTGAAATGATAATTACGATAAAGGATTGTTAGTTTAATGATATGTATGATTTGTAATTAAATTTATAGCTATGTGATGTTTTGTTTTTATAGACTTACTAAGCTTTGCGTAAGCTTACTCCATTTGATTTTTCTTCCTTATAGATTGTCAGACTTTTGTTGTCAATTAGAACGTTGTTGGAGATCACACTATCCGTCGACTCTTTCGGTAGTTGTTTACTTATTTCGGCCCGGTTATAAGTGGCAAGTAAATATGGGCTTGATTATATATGTTATATGCATTATGAATATGTTTCATGCCAATTGAAGTATGAGATGTGCATGATGTAAATTCCAATCGGTATTTTTGGTTGGCTGTGATGTGTGGTGACAATGGTATCTTTTTGGTTTAAATGCATTTTGAATGGTTGATTTGGTACAAATGTTTTAGGTAACTTGGTGATGACTTGTGCCATTTGGGATGTAATTTTGTATTTGGGTTTTGGTATCTTGAAATGGTAGCTTATCACTTGATGCATTTGTTGATGAATTATTGTTGAAATTGTCATTTTGGTTTTGGTAATTTATGAACTTAGGATGAAGTATGGTTGCATTTGAAAGTTTGGTTTAAATGGATGATTTTGGCATATGGTATTTGGGACTTAGTTGATGATGGAATGAGATTAAAATGTTGATTATGTTTTGGTTTAAATGATTGTTATTTATGTTTGAATTGTGGTGCCAATGATGGCATATTGGTTAGACACATAGCTTGTTCGTGAGTTGGTATATTTTGACATGTTTTGACATATTTTGAATAGGTTTGAATGTTGGTTAATGCATGGCTTGAAGTCTAAGAATTGGTATGTGATATGACTTGTGCCTGAAGTTGTTTTTGAGCACACATGACCTGTGACATGGTTTGTCACACGATAAATGAAATTTGTGGATCTTTGGTCGTATAACCACTGTGAACTGGGAGCCTGAGTTGCAATTTGATGGAATTCTAAGGTTATGGTTCCATCCCCACACATCAGATGAAATGTGTTTGTCTCCAAGCGTTATCGTATCATTATGAACTCAAACATATCTTAAAACTATCACAATGTCTACCTCAAGCACAAGCACAAGCACAAGCACAAACACAAACACAAACACAAATAAATCTCTCTCCAAATTTTCAACACCGAATAAAAAAATATTTTTTTTAGAAACAAAAAACACTTCCTATAATAAACGTTTTTATTTCTCTCTAAAATTGATATATTTATCTAAATTAAAAAAAAAAACTAAAAACTAATTATTTTTTGGCGCATGCAAAAATGCTTACGACAACAAAAGTACATCATGGAATTTGTATGAACCACGACAGCTAGTTGGATTGTTCTAGTGATTTGTGTAGTAACCAGCTCCAACTGTGTATCCTTGAATGTGGGAGCCTGCTTTCCACGTCACTCCATATTGCGTTTTTCTTCTTCTTTCAGTTATTATAAAAATAATAGTAAATGAAAAAAACCGACCACTTTTAACGAAGATAATTTGATTCCTAATGAAGTGGAATGTTGCAAATGTTTCCATGTATTGTAGTGGAATTTTCCTTTTTGTTCGGTTTTATCAGACCAATTATTATCAGATACACTGTCAGACAGCAGTTCATTTTTTACCAGCATTGTTAGAATTGTGATAAGTCTTCCGTTCGATTACATTTTAGATTTTTAAATTTATTCAAAACACATTTACGATTGTTCTATTTGTCAATTTTTTTGACGAAGTTGTATGACGAGTATGTGCAATAATTTTGAACAGGTTAATGAGACTTTTTTAAATAAAAATAAAAACAATTTTTTTAAAATTTTTGAGAGACCTAATTAATACCTTCCAAAATATTTGAAATGCCTAAGGGGAATGTTAAAAGAAAAAAAAAAAAAAAAACATGATGAGAATTTCTAAAAATGGGGGCCAGGGCCCCTGGCTCCCTTTACTTAATAATCCTTTATGGAATTGTTTCCGATGTTAGGCGATGACTTTGCCCTTGAGATATTGAGAAGTCAAAATTTGATTTTTGTTTCTCTATTAGAATTAGATTTTAAATTTAATTTTTATACTTTAATTTGTTATAATTAAATCGATATAATTTTTTGAAAAAGAAAAGGAATTCATATCAATATGATGACATGAAATAGTGTTTTAAATAATAATGCAATGTCAGCATTTTCACCTAACTAATGATATAATAATAAAAGAAATAAATTATGTCAAATTAAAGTATAAGGACTAAGTTAAAACGTTGAGCATAGTAGAGAGACTTGAACAGGAATTTGACGAGAAAAAGCTAAAACTTCGCGGAAATGGAAGAAAGGGGATGGGCGACCATGAATTACGTTGCATCTGTCTCCGCCACTCGCGTGACAACGACAACGGGACACGCGTCGAGTGGTGACGCACTGGACAGCAAGTGGGTCCCCTGCTCCAAGCACGCGACCAGATTAAAAGCGTATCAGAAGCCTACACGTGGAATAATGAGGGATTGGGCATCACCAAGATTTTGACTTTCGGACAGCCGCCGGCTTAATCAATGCAACTGTTAAAACTGTACATGGTTTTGAAACCTTCACTGGTTCGATTAATTTTATGGTATATAAGTTTTTGTATTTTCAGTAATTTAAATTTTATATTTTTATTTACAGGAATTTAGTTTATTTTTTAAAATTTAAAATTTAAACCTATTGTTATTATTATAAAATTATTCTATTAATTTCAAGTTGATTATAATATTTTTTTGTGGGATTCTTAAATTCATAATCAAGAATTAAAGAATGACGTACGTTTCATTTTCATTAAGTTTAAAAAAATCCTATTGATAATATATTAAAATCCTAATTGAGTTTTTAATACAAATGAATTAAATATTAATTTAATTGTGAAATAATTAAAAAATTACTCTTTTCACAAATTACATTGTATTATTATAATTTACATAGTAAGAATTTATTCTAAAATATTAAAATTTCTAGACCTTATTATTTCAACTAAATTCCATTTAATTCTTATATAAATTATTTTCACCCATTAAGCATCCTACATATGTCAATATTAATTTGTTTAGTCTATCTAATAAAAAAAAGTCAAAGCAATATAATAATAAAAACAAACTGAGTTCTTTTTTTTAGTCTATTTAAAATAAAATAAGAGATCATATGAAAAATGTAACCGGTTCTTTTGTTTCTGCCCGGAGTTTCAGAGTCAATACCGATATTTTAGAAATAAATCCAATAAATCTAAGTGTAGTTCTTGGTGTATTGATCTTTTTTGGAAAGGGAGTGTGTGCAAGTTGTTTATTTCAAGAATAGGCTAGATTCACCAAGTTGTACCATTTTTCATTATAACTAGGAAAGAAAAGAGTGCATGATCTCGCGAATTACTTCTGAATAAATTTTTAAAACCATATTTTAGAACCATAGTATTTCATTATTCATTAGTACATCTACTTTGATTCTTTATTAACCAAATCCTAGGATTAAAAATATATTATTGTTTAAGGTTGACTTGGGTCAAATTAGGTTAGTCACCCGACTATTAGACCAGATCATGAGTCGAGTCACTGCCTAGGCCCAAAGTTTGCCTGAAAAGTGGGAGTAGTTAGATAAAAATATAGGCCCAAAAAAGGGTTTGGACAAAAAACAAGACCCATTTTCTAAACGGGTATGGTCTTAGGTAGGATTTTTTGGCATGGCCTAGCTCAAATTAGTTGTTTTGTTATTGCTTTGCTTTTATTTTGTTGTTGTTTTGCTACCATTTCGCTACTATTTCGTTATTGTTTGGATATTATATAATTATTATTTTATTTTTAATTTTGCTACTATTTTAGAGACAGTTGCTTACTAAGTTGCAACTATCTTAGTGTTATTTAAGTATAAATACTTTTCTTAATGTATTTTCAATCTGTTGGGAAACATTTATTTTAATGTTTTTAATGTATTTGATATATTATATTTTTTAAATTTGTTATTATATAAAAACTAATCATAAAAAAAAATATGGGCAGATCAAGTGGAGAACGGGTTTAACATTTTTAAATTAGACCAAGCTTGATCAGAATTTTAAGCCTATTTTTCAAATAGAGCTAGGCCTAAGCCTAAAAAACGAAGCCTTTCATAATAAAAGAAACTTTAACGTTATAAAATCTTTAGTTGAGTTGACATTACAAATTAATTTGATATTAATTCAATTAGAAAAATTAGAAAATAATTTTTATAAAAAAAATTTAACAAATACCTTAAATGTAATTTAAAATTTTTAAAATTTTCATATAACATAAATAAAATGACTTAAATCACTCTTAAAAAAACTAATTTCTTTAAAAACCTATTATTATTATTATTTAAAAAAATTCTTTTATTTTTTCTCTCACATATGTTAAAAAAAAGTTGGTATAACATAAGCAATATTCAAATACAGGGCAATTTTGATTATTAGAATTGTGTTGTTTCACTGAATATAATTTTCAAAAAAAAATGTTTATGGAAGATGGATTGATTTTCAGGAGATAAATAATTTTTTTTTATGTTTAAATATCCTGCATAAATATTTTTTCATTGTTTGATAAACTTTCTTGAAATCATATATTAGAATTTGTTTTCAATAAAAACAAACATAATGTAAATTATATTTGTTACAAAATATTAAAAATAATTTTTCTTTGATAATCGAAATTTATTTTATAATAATATAATATTTTTCTTGTACAAAATTTAAACTCATATTTCGAGCTGAATTGAGCTTAGGTAAATATAAAAATGTACTAATATGGATATATGCAGAGATTGGGTTCAGATGGGATTGGGCTTAGGTTCAATTTTTAAGTCTAGAAAATCAGTTGATTTCTAACACATTTTGATGAGATCTAAATATTTTTGAGTTCAGATATTTTGAATGATGAAAGAGCTATATCTTAACTTCAAAATGCATTTTGAATAATGTTATTTCAAATTCAAGGGCTCAAAATATTGTTGTTTTAGTGAAGACTATACGAGCAAAATTTTTTAGACAAAATTATTATAGGAATTACAGATTTTGGCCTTTGAATTCGTGTTTAAACCATATTAGACTTACTTTTAATGTCTAGATTTAATTATATAAAACCTTAATGTTGTATTTATTAAATTTCATATTTTTAGAATTTTTTTTTTCTACTTAATCTTGTTTAAAATTTTATATATATATATATATATATATATATATATTCATGTAAGCGGATTGTCACGTTAGAGCTAAAAGAAAGAGAGAAATAAAATTAAACAAGATTTAAACAAATATTCATATTTATGTTACTAAAATATTTATATTTTATATTATAAAATATTTTTTAATCGTAATATATTTTAATATAAAATTTTATATATTACTTAAAATTTAAATTATTGTTAATGTTAAAATTACATTAATAATTTATTATATGATTAAATATATATTTTTTTATAATTTTGAAATTGATAATATTTGATTTTAATATTTTAATATTTTAATATTTTTTAAATATTTTAAAATTTTAAAATTTATTATTAATATAATAATATTTGATTTTATTTAAGTTATTTTTATATAAAAATCAAAAGAATTATATTTTTAGAAAATAATTTACCCTTTTCAAAAGGGAAAGTCATTTTTCAGAAAAATAAATTTATTTTCTGTTGACTAGTAAATCCTTTTCATTAATAAACTTGTTTTCACTAAACAAATACAGGAAAATATAAAAAAAAACTTAAATAATTTTACATCAAACAAATACACCCTAATTTAAAATTAGATAATTGATGTCAAAATTTTTGCTTAAGCACAATCTCAAGTTGAAATTGAAAAAAATAGTTTTAAGAGAACTTTGCTAGCAAATTAAAAATTGACCTGACTCAACTTTAAAAAATTAAACCAAAGAAAAAAAAAAAGTACCATACCAAAGAAAAAAGTACTTTAAAAAAGTACGCATGCATCTTAGTTTTTCACGTCGGCTCTCCATACCAATTTTTCGGATTAATTTATTTAGACACCCCAAGCTAGAGCTCAAATTTTAAATTAGTCTCCATACTTATTGACTTAGCAAAGTATCAATATCTTATGGATTAACTCCTTTTGTAAGATTAACTGTCACATGGAAAAAAAAATTAAAGCATGTTGTTTAAATGATATAATAATCTTTTAGCCTCTTTGAAAATTAACAATTCAATTTAGTGTATTTTAATCCTTTAATTAAATAAAAATTGTATTTTGGCTCATTTTAAAAATTAATTCTAATTCAATCTAATTTATTTAACACAAAATTTTTAGTTTTGCCACCCTTAGTTTTTAAATTTCATCACGGTCTCCTCAAAACGAAATTTCTAACTTTGTTCCTAGACAACTTGGAGTTGATGACTTGTAAAAAGAAAAAGAAATAGGTTCATTTCTGCTATTGGTCCTTATACTTTACAAAATTTGTGGATTTAGTCTTTATACTTTAATTTGATCATTTTTAGTCCTTGTACTTTTTGAATTTAAAAATTCTAGTCATCACCATACGATAACTAATAAATTCATTAAATTCTACTATTTCCAAAATCTAATGTGCCAAACATACTACCATATGTGTAATGTTATGTCAACTTATTATTTCACATATTACTCACTACGGATTCAGTTAATAGATTAATAATTGTCATCTATGTCAAGATTGAAATTTCAAAATTCGAAGTTATAGGGACTTAGAATAATCCAATAGGTGAATATGTACCAAATATATAATTGTATGCATAGTACATGACTAGTAATTGAATTTAACCAAAAGAATTTAACTACTTCTGTTTAGGTCACAACTTTTGCAAAGTAAAAGGACTAATAGCAAAATTCACCCAAATATCTTCATCATTTTAATGACCTTTTTTCTAACACATTATATTTAAATTGTAGCTTTCAAAAAATATATATTTAAATTATCATTGCAATAGCTACACAAATGTTTGAAATTTGATTTACAATAGTTTAATTATGTTCTTTATCACATTGAGCTGGTATTTAATGTCTAAGCTAAAGTTAAACCAATGATAATGTCAAGAATTAATTTAAAATCTAAATTATAATGTGAAAACATTTAATGCAGTTAATACTTTTTTATTTAGCCTTTAAACGAACGGAATCTCAGACCAGCGGTTACTTGTGTGTCTACTCAACTCTCATAATAAATGATTGTAGATACTTGTATTCCCTATACATTGTGGTAGAGTTAGGAAATCTAAGTATGCCTTTAATTTGGATAAAGTGATATCGAAATTGAGTAGGTAGAAGGCAAATCTCCTATGTCTAACAGGCTGCCTAGTTTTGATTAAGTCCACCATGGCTGTTATTCTCAACTTTTTTATGCAATGCTCTTTGTTTCCCTTGAGAATTTGGAGAGATTTGGATATATTAAACAGGAATTTCCTCTGGGGAGATTAAGAGAATAGAACAAAATTACGCTTACTTAATTGGGAGGAAATTAAAAAGCCCAAAAGAGAAAGAGGGTTTGGCCTTAAATGCGCTACATTGAAGAATAAAGCTTTAATCATTAAACTTGATTGGTGCATATTAAAGGAGAGTGATAAAACCTAGGTTAGATTTCTTCTTGCTAACTATGTTGAAGACAAGTTACTCTTAGTTAAGTTTAAAATATTTCTCCTATTTGGAGATCTCTTAAGAAAACTAGTGGCCTCATTGAACAAGGCCTTAGATGGGTTGTGAGGAATGGTGAAATTATTAAGTTCTGGTATGATAACTGGTCTAATGTTGGCACAACTAGAGTTATGATTTAAGGGTTGTTGAGTGAAGGAGAGGGTGACATGACCTTTAAACATGTCAAAGAGCTATATCGAAAAAAGGTGGAGCATGCCTTATCATGTGTTTTTCTTAAATAAATTACCAACATGATTGACAATACCCTGAAAATTTTGACCATACCATAACTAGATTCTATTTGTTGAAAGCTGGATGCTGAAGGAATTTTTTTGATGTTGAGCGCCTATAAGCTTGTTGAAGGATTGTTGTTGATTCTTTTAACAGGATAGCTAGAGAAAAAGATATATGGAATGTTATTTGGAAGGTGAAAATTCCCTCTAAAATTATAGGGATGTATTCATGATGTTGTGTCAACCAGGTTTTTCTTTCTATAAGAGGCATTCAAGTTGGCATTTCATGCCTTTTTTACGACCAACAACAAGAATCTGTTGTGCATGCTTTTAGGGATTGTTTAGTCACTCAATAATGGTGGTCTAGTATTTGGCCATCAAATCAAACCAGCCAACGTGCTCAGTTGGATTTTAAAGACTAGTTGAAGTGGAACCTTAAATTGAAAATATGGCATCAGATTCACAAAGTTCTACGGAAAGTCTTATTTTCCTCTATAATCTAGCAAATTTAGCTTACCATAAATGCAAAAACCTTTAGGAATCAAAATATTCATTGTTATGTTATTCGTTGTACTTGGAATAAAGCTGTCAAATTCTTCACTATATTTGGTCCGGCTCCTTTCATCCATTTGCCTTCTTCTATTAGGGATTAAATGGCAACCACCCCTTAGGGTTGTTCAAGCTTAACATAGATAGCTCCGCCATCATGAGTTCTAGCAGAGTAGGAGCTGGTATAATAGTTAAAGATAACAGTAGGGTGTGAAACCTGATCTATCATAATTTGACGTGTTAAATTAGGCTCCTTGTGTCATTTAACTAGCTTGTTCTAAGTAATTTGAATGTCTTTTTAGTAGTTTAGCTTAATTTTAGTTTTTGCAATGAAATAAGTATGAATGCCTCTTTTTTTTTCATTTTGAGACCCAAATTGACCAATTGTGCCATTGGGGGCCCTAACAACTGATCAAGTGTTGTAGGAACACGTTGGTGGCCGAATTCAAACAAGAACATCACCAAAGGAAGGGGTATTATGATATTAAAGCAAGCGAATCATAATACCCTCAACAAGCCTGAGATCAAGACCACCTACAATGGTATTGAGATATCCACTTGCCAAAAAGTACCCCATTTAGACTGACGACGGTATCGCAATATCCTACCCTAGGTATTATAATATCGATATCGTGAGCGGATAAAAAATGACATCAATGGTAGTCTTTGTCTAATCGAAGCTCCAATAAGAAAGACACATTTAAGGGAATTTTGGTCAACAATTGTGGGTTAGAATTTGCTACTAAAACAACCAATTTTGGCCAAGGAAAGAGAAAAAAACATTAAGCTTAGTTTTGGATAATTTTTTATCTAGTTTCTTTTAGGTTTCTCTTCATGTTTTTTAGGGTTTATCATTTTTTTTTTATCTTTTTCATAGTTGTAGTGTAAATTTTCTCTGTATTTTCCTCTTGTTATTTCCACTTCCTAAGTTAGTTAAGTTGATTATTATTGTAGCTAGAATTTATTTGCACATTTAGTACCCTTTTTTTAGTTGTAATGACATTCAACTCTTTATGTTAATGTCATTTCATTTTCTTTTATTTTCATCTATTAAAAGCTTTATCTTTAATGTTATTTATTTATTATTTGGCTGCTAGATAATTGTCTTTAATTTTCTTTTAAGTTTTCTAAGTTAAAAATCCAAACATTCATTTTCTTGTTGACCTTGATGTTAACGATTGCGATGTTTCCTCTTTTTTTTTTTTTATTGTTTGTTAGCTTAGTTTTTGTCAAACTTGGATTCATTAAGTCTTGAGTTGCAAGGGGGATTCGCGAATTTAATTGAAATTTTTTCTAATCTGGATGGTTCTTTTTTTAATTAAAGATAAGTGGCGGGCTGGTTAAGGAAGGTTGGATTCCAACCGTAATCCGGTTACTTTTGAACTAGATAAATTCTCAGGGGAGACATGATGATTAAGGTATTTTCATGTGGCTGTAAGTTGGTTTTGGTGAAAGGGGTCGGAGGGACAAAATATATAGGAGAGGCATTCTTCTCAGGGATGATTCTTTTATTTTTTTTGTTCTTCCTCTTCTTTTCTTTGGTTTGCAATGGAAGAGAGAAAGATTAAGGAATCTTTGTGCATGAAGGTGAGAGATTGAGATTTAAGTATTAGAAATTGGAAATCTTGTATGTCGGTAAGCTTTCTATTATCATTGTATTATCAGAATTAGGAAAAGAATGTAGTTAAAGATTTCAATTAATTATTGATTATGTTCTATTTTGGGGAAAGTGACGGATAACCATTTATATGGCCTCTGTATGCAAAGAGGTTATGTTTTATTATTTATGATAATGAGTGATCTCGGTTGGATTCTGAAATGGTTGTTATGTTGTATTGACTAAGGAGGCTCGCGTAGCAAGGGAAAAAGGCTTAGTAGATAGATTCAGCGACAACTTCCAGGTGAGTTCTAGACCTTAACTCTTAAACGGATATTCCCTATGGTAGTATCATGTGCTAAAAATGTTTTAGTTCGTATTATAAAAATGATAAGTCAATCCGTCATTGAAATTTGAAATATTGTGTTGCTTCCAGTACGTTTTAAGCTATATAAACGATGAATGTGCTTTGGTGAAATATTGATGTAGTGTGATTGCATGTGGTGTAATATATAAATACTTATATGGTAGTAAGTTAACCATGTATAGTGGATAAAATGTTTGCCTTACTAATATGGGATAGTTTGGTTTAGTGTAAGTACAATTATGATGCATGAATGGTAGGATTGGCGTACTATGTGTCGCGTGATAGACAATATATGTTGGCTAAATGTTTGTGTATGTTATGCATACTATTTATGTGGCTTTAAGGGAGGTCTGGTTGGATTGAGCCAGGGAAAGATAATTAAACGGTATGGAGAATGGTGCGTACTAGTATATGAGAACCCATTGTGTGGGGTGTATGAAAGACCTTTGTATGAGACAAATGAAAGTCCATGGCATGGAAACACCATAAATGTAGAAAGTCCACCAAGACTATCTTATGTGGAAGTCCATGAGGATTATCTGATATGTGGAAAGTCTGCCAGAACTATCGATATGTGGAAAGTCTACCAGGACTATCTTATATGGAAGTCCATGAGGACTATATGATATGTAGAAAGTCCGCCAAGACTATCTTAATGTGGAAGTCTGTTAGGATTATCGTATAAGTGGTAGTTTGTCAGGACTATATTACAAACAAGATTCTGCATGAAGGGATCCGCTTGTATGGGTCCTCCAAGAAGGGGTTCGTTGTCTAGAAATCCATTACTATATGCGAGTTATCTGTTTATGCGAAATTGTATATGAAAGATATGAAAGTCCACAACTGTCTCATATTTATGATTTTGAAAATAGGTGAATCATGTGTAGGAAAGGCGGGATGAGATGTATTGTCCGACTTGTCTACAAAGATTTGAGATGTATTGTCTCATATGTATGATTCTGCAAATAGGTGATTCTGCAAATATGAAAGTCCATAGCTATCTGCCTACAAATTATTTGTTTCAAATAGAACCACTAGGAGTGGACCATCTAACAACGAAACAAAGGCGGGATGAGATGTATTGTCTGACCTGTCTATAAAGACGAATCCATGATTTTACTCCATGAGAGGCGAAACTTCTAAATCCGAACGACCTTTTTTTTAACGTAAAAAGTGTCAAGTTTTCTCAGATACTGTTTTTCTTATCAAACAAATTAATTTAATATTTTTTTAAAAAGCATGAATGATTTAATTGTAAAAAAAGTAAAAGAGAAAAATCACACTATATAAAATTAAATATTTATTTCCAATATGCAAAAAAGAATAACTAATATGTATGGGTATGGGCCAAATCAATTAATTCTGGAATGTGGTTTTAAAGTCCATATTGGGCTTATAAGTTTAGTTTTTCAAGGCCCATCATAGATTAATATTTGATTATTATCAAAGTTATATAATTAAAAATTGAAAAATACTTTGTTAATATAAAGTATAACCTTATAGCTTAATGGGCGAATTATATGAAATACAATTTGGCTAATGGAGGTGAATGTTATACAATGTGGACACCAAATCTAAAATATATGATAATTTATATATAAAATTCAAAAATTTGAAAATTCCAAGGGGGCGACTACCCCCACTCGACCTCCTGGATCAATCATTGTCTGTCTACTTGTAACAGCCCGTTTTTAGTGGTGCCAGAAACAATGGTTTCGAGAACACAATTTTGACCAATGAATTAGTATTTTATTAATTAATTAATGTTTATAAAGTTAGTATAGGGTCGTATTAAATTTGGTTAAGAAATTTTAATGTTTAATTAATTAATTAATTAAAAATGATTAAATTGTAAAATCTAAGTGCTTGGAAATGAATGATTGATACATGTAGGAAAGGTGATAAATGTAATGTAAATTACTATGTTTCTAATTTATGTGCATGATATAGATGAATCATGTGTTTCATGTAGGAATTTACTAACTTGTGAATTTGGTGATGTAAATAGGAATTGAATAAATTTATGAGCATTCTAAAGGTTTTACACATGAATTATATAAATTGAGCCTAATTGGTAAGCTTACGTTTAAGATTTATACGAGCTTACTAAACACTAGCTGCTTACATTAGTTGTTTTCTTTTCTTGTAGATAATCGGAAAGCTCAATCGATTGGAACCTATTTGGAGCATATTCACACTATCCGTTCATCACTTTTATAGATGTTTTGTTATCTTGTTGATGGTTATAAATGGCATGTAATAGAAGCTTTAATGTTATTTTGTCAGTGTGGTATGGTTTGAGCTTATTTCTAGCTTACTTATAGATATGACCTTGGTTTTAGCTTGTAAATGTCTATGTATATATGTGTTTTTGGCCACTTATTTATGCTTTTTGAAAGTAAATAGTTATTGGTGGGATGTATTATGAATGAAATGGTTAATTGATATGTGTTTATGGTATGGACTTGTAGCCTTGAATTTGGATTGAATTGGTGTATGAATTGTGGTGTGATATGTGTGATATGAAGTAATAAAATTGAAAACAAATGATCACACCAGAAACTAACTATTATCATGAATTAAGGCAAGCGCACCTATCGAACAGTAGTATAGTTATGGTAAGACCGAGATATCGTACCCAAAGTAGCCAAAAGTACTAGTACTAACTTTCTTTCTATTATTTAATCTAGAAATAAAAGGGGATTTTTATTAAACTAACTAATTATTAGACTAAGCTAAGAATGCACAAAAATTGAATTGAGGAAAAACTCTTCGGAAAACTGATTGATTTGGACAATACTCAAGGGAGAATCCACCTAGACTTCACTTCTTATCAACTCTTGGACTAGACGATTTATTCACTTGACTTGATCCGTAGAAATCCCTACTTATGTTAATATCTCTCTTGAGACTAAAAACAATTAACCCTAGGTTGATTAATTGAAATCTCTTTCTAATTAAAACCCCTAGTGTTGCCTTAACTCGTTCTATGGACTCCTTTATTAGGTTTGACCTCAGTAGATTTTCGTCATCCTATCTCTAGGATTGCAATCAACTCCGCTTAATTGTGTTGGATCTACTCCTATGCAGGGACTTTTGCTCCTCTACATAAGCACATTTGACTTAAATCAATATCCCGAAAATATCAATTTAAGAGTTAAAAACACAATTAAGAACAAATCAAATATTTATCATATACTTCAAGAGAAAATAATAACAAGATCTGCCTTAGGTTTCATCCCCCTCAAGTATTTGGGGGATTTAGTTCATAATTATAAAAGAAAACATTTCAGAAGACTAATGACAACAAAACATAAAGAACCCTAAAACCCCTTGAGGTAATTGAAGGGAGATCTTCAGTCTTGAGGGAGAATTCGGCTTCTGAGACGAATCAGTTAGCTTCTCTTGGAGTAATTCCTTGCTTCTACTATCTGTGTTGGCGGGAATAAAGCACACCCTTGAAGTTGCCTCCTAGGGTCTTTATATAGAGTTTTGGAATGCCTTTCTTAGCCCCTAAGTAGCGTTTTCCTAGTGAAATTGAAGTTCCTCACGACAGGGAAGATCAAGGCCCAGGCCGTGCTTGGGCCTGTTAAAGTGGCATGGCCGTGTGGTTTGGCCGTGCAAGTCAGGGTTAGGCCGTGTTCGAGCTCAAGGTGGCACAGCCGTGTGACACGACCATGTGGCAAATCTCTAGGTCGTGTTGATTTCATTCTTTGGCCCATTTTCTCTGTTTTCGACCCGTTTCTCATTCTTTTTACTTCCCTAAGCTCACCTGAGTATAAAACATGAAATTAAAGGTTTAAGAGCATCAATTTACACAAATAAAGGGGTAATTTATCCAGAAATTAGGCTAAACATGGGGTAAAACTATGTATAATTTATCGTTTATTAAATACCCTCACACTTAAGCCTTTGCTTGTCCTCAAGCAAAATCTCAACTCACAATTAAGAATCATTCTTCTCAACTTATAATCCTTATCAATAATGTTTCAAACTAATCCACAAGTAATCATACAATGAGAATTCAACCAGAAGAACATTAAAGTTTCAAACACTCTAAGTTGAGAATTTTATCACAGAAACATAGGTTTTCTCCCTTCTCCTAAGTAATTGCCTTTCAATTGAAATCAACTTGACATCCTCACTAAAGATTCACTCTATCCACTCAAAGTGTTTAGGGTTCAAAAATTAAGCACTCTTTAGTCAATCTGAAAAGTTATTACCATAGGCTTGCAAGAAAATCAAATCTCCACCACTATAGATTGATATGACACATCGATCAAAAGGTCTTTCAATGGTTATA
The DNA here is from genome assembly GCA_020496765.1 of Gossypium stocksii. Taxonomy (NCBI): domain Eukaryota; kingdom Viridiplantae; phylum Streptophyta; class Magnoliopsida; order Malvales; family Malvaceae; genus Gossypium; species Gossypium stocksii. Next base: position 40,155,068 of record CM035629.1, read on the forward strand.
ATAGGGCTTTGGTTAGGGGTGTTGTCACAAGCTGAAAAAGAGGGTTAGAATCGAGATTTAATTGAAAAATCATCTAGCTAAAAAAATCTTTATCACGGGAACATATTTCTAGAGCTAAGCCTTATGATGACATCGTTCTGGATTCGATAGCTTATAGTAGAAATATGCATTAAACTATAACTAAAATATGAATTACAACTGAATTAACTGTATATACCATTTTTTTTTTTAAGAACAAATCAAATACAATATTTTGAATGTTTATAAACGTTATAAACTAAACAAGAGAACAAAGCTAGATAATAATTTCAACTCAAATCTCGACAAAAATAAGGGTCAAAATAATTGAATGGAATTTAACAAAAATTGGGTTATAGGTTAATATATTAAAGGTAAGTTAAAGGAATGGGTTGTTAGGCTCAAGAGGGTTCACTAGGGGTTAATTTATGGAGGTAGGCTTTTATGGAGTAAGTGGGTTAAACCTAGGCGCCTTTATCATCTCAGTATATCAAATCAATGATGTGGTCTCGACATGTATAATCGAAGCAAGTTCTAGAATAACAAATCAGTATTGACTCACTCAAAGAAACGATAAAAGTGAGCACGAAAGAATGTATGCTCAAAAGGCTCAAAAATCTCACCAGAATTATGGCTTTTTGATGTCAATCCTGTGAGTTTCAACTATCAAGATAACACTTAAAATTAGGGAAAATAACCTAGCAAAAAAATTGAAATTCTCAAAAATTTCAACTTATTATGCTTGATTCGCTAATGTCTTAAAGTTTGAATAATCAAAGCATAAGTACTTATGTCTTAATTTTCAACATATCAATAAAAATCATAAATCAATTAGAATTAATTCCTAATAGGAGATTGAAGATAATGTAGAGAATGATAGTGAAAACTCAAAATTTTGAGAACAATGCAAAATGTTAGTTGTAAAAATTTTTTAGGGGTTCGAAAAGAATGCAATGACTGAAAGTGATTTCCCCCCACACTTAAGATGTACATTGCCCTCAATGTACAAAGATAACATTAGTAGCAATAGAAACATAAAATCATAAGATAGGGAGAGAAGTGAAACTCCCTGAATTGGATGAATTCTTTGAGGTGGAGGTGGCTATAGAGTGTCTGGGACAAAGGAAGGGTGCAGGTGAATACTCCGGTGGTGGTAGCGATTGTTTGTCCACAGCTGCTATGCCGAGAGGGTATGTTTGTCGTTATTAGGTGGCTAAGGTTCCCATTAGATTTTAGATTTGAACTATAGAGCTCATTTGAAACTGCGAAATCATTCATTAGTTTTTGAGAATTTGGAGTAAAAAAATGTGTTTGTTAGGGAAGAATCGATATGAAAAAATTGAAGTAAAATAAACTATGTTCTGAAAATACTAAAATTCAAATAATGAAAACGATAAGATAAAAGGAAAAGGAAAAATAAAAATGAAAATAAAAGAGAAAAAAAGAGGACTCGAAATCCTAGTCCTCAGATGGTTCGTGAGGTGGGGGTGGTGGTGCGATGTGTAGATGTTGGCATATCTGCTGAAGAGTAGCATCGATGTGATCGAAGCGTTGAAAGCACTGCTACTCAAATTGTGTGAGGCGCTCGGATATCTTAGTATATGAAGCTGTCGCATGAACTGGGCAGCGAGAGGGTGGTGGTTCAGTCAGTGCCTCCTCCAGTGGTGGGACATTATCAGTAATGTCCTCGGGGTCCTCCTGCTTGGCATCTCTGAGTAGACAGTATTGTGGAGGATCGGTTCCACGTCGGTGCTGAATCATCCTCATATGTAGCATAGTTTGGATGCCCTGTGGGGATATCTAGTCGATCAGTGTATAAGAGGATGTCTGGGCCGCGGTGTTAAGTAGGCCGAAGTGAGGGGCCAGTCGAGTGATGTATGGGCCCATCGAGATCATGCCCCTCCGGTGTCGCCTTGTTTGGTGTTGGATGGCATGGGCAATGAAGTAGGCGAGATTGATCACATGAATATGCGCCATGCTTCATAAAAAGTAGGCGTCGTGTGTGTTGATGACGCCGGTGCTCTCTCGTCTGCCCGTTAGTGTGTGTGCGAGTAAGGCATGAAGGTACTGCAGAGATGGGGCGAGAGCTGTCTCTTTAGAGCGATTGGGGTCGTATGTGGCCGATGTAGGGACTAGGGCCTCCCAACACTTAGATGGTGATAGATGGATGTGGCGATGGAGCTCAGAGAGGTTTTCTTCCTCCACAAGCTACTCAGTGTAGAGGCCTAGTACTGTACCGAACTCCGGTACACTGAGTTGACGAACGAGGCCTCCTAACCGAATTTGTATCGTTCCTGGATCGTTGTGTCAGCTCATCACTGTCTGGAGGTGAAATGTGGAGCAGAACTTGAGGGTAAGTTCAAGATACGTGAGCTCCACGATTTGAAAGAACTGTTCCCATAGGTCCATCGTCAATAAGACCCGGACCTCATCCACTAGGTGGACATGCTCTAAAGCGGCCCAATCAATGCACCTTCCGACCCTGAGGGGTCTTGTCTGTAATATCTGAAATAATTCTTCTTGTGAGTTTTGCGGGAAGTAGAGGAAGGGGTGTTAGATTTCGACGGTGGGTCTAGAAGAGGAGCCACCGAGTCCCTTACACTTTTTGGAGGTAGGGACGGCAGCTTTCCTTCCGCTAGAAGACGACATGATTCCTAAAAACAAAACAGAAAAAGGGTATGCGTTAGTCCTAAAAATTGAGACTAAAAAAAATATGAGTATTTAATAAGTTCCTAGGCTTAAACGACAATTTAAACAAAACAAAACATATTGTATTGAAATGTTGATTTCACTAACCTAACTAATATAATCTTATTCATTCTAAGCATGGTATCAAATGATGGAGGCATGGGCATCAATTTATACTAAGCAACAAACTATTCAAGATAGGTAAATGTAGAAGCCAAATGTTAGGTCTAAATGGCATAATGAATTTTTCTAGAGTAATCATACTAATTAAATAAGTCTTCTATCAACAATAAAGCAAATAACTAAATGAATGAGATAATGAACAAATAAATAGATAAAAAATATTAAAAAAGTGAAAAAATGAGAAAAGGGGAATCGAATAGGTGATTATGGGGCAGAACATGGTCATGGCGAGGTTACACGGGCGTGGAAGTGCTGTTGAAGCCGGCAGCGGCGCTAGGAATGGTGGGTATGGGAGATGGGTTGAGAGGTTTTTAGGGTTTAAGTGAGGAAGAAGGTGAATAATGGGCTGTTTTTATAGGATTTTGGGTCACACGAGCATGGCACACACTCGTGTGACTCGAGGTTAGCCGTGTGGTTCAAAAATTGAGGGTTTTGGGCTGCCAGTTTCGTAAGACACGTCCGTGCTCCTAGGGCATGTTGGGGAACACGACCGTGTCGCACGGCCGTGTCCTTCGATATTCGCTTCTCCCACGGCCATGTTAGAGGTCTCACGCCTGTGTCTGAAATGGCAGGTTCGACCATGGCCTTGGGGCACGGTTATATTGCACGCCCGTGTTGAATTAACAGGTTTGGCCACGGCTATATTGCACGATCGTGGCGAGTTATTGAAGCCCGTGTGTAGGAAGATCTTACCCTGCTCATACACGGCCATTTCGCACGGCTGTGTCTGTGCGCGTAGTGGCCACACGGCCTTAGGCACACCGGTGGGCATGGCCATGTGGCTCAAAAAACCTGTATTCAAAGGGTTAGTTGGTGTATTAGATAGCCTAAATAAAAGAATTTACTAAGTCAGTGCTTGGGTTGCCTCCTGAGAAGCGCTTGTTTATAGTCTAAGCTCAACTTTTCTCAATCTTGTTTGATCATGGTGGTGTGAAGAGTTGAAACTCTTCTATCCTACTTTTAATTTCATTGTCAACATAAGATTTGAGTCAAGTGTGATTTACCTTGAAAGTGCGAGTGACTCATGTTTTATCTCGACTGTACCATAGGGAAAGATTTTCATTACCGTGAAGTAAGGTATGTCACTTGTATGTTCTATTGAATTCAAGATTCAAGGATCGTCTTCCCCTAAGATTACCTTATCCCGTACCTTGATTTGATTCGTTTTTACCTGAGGGTCGTCTTGATGATGTTCTGGGTTGGTGTGACATATTTTGGGCTTTTCGTGATAGTTCAGCCACTCATCTAGTTCCTCAATCTGAAGCATTCGCTTTTTAGGTGCGTCTCCCTTAGATGGACTTGTCTGTGGTTGGGTTGCCTTTATATGGAGTGTCTCCTGCATAGAAGATTGGGTGGTGAGATCAGTATCTTTATAAGGACTCATCACTATATTTTTGTCAGCAACAGTCTTAATCGAGTTTTGAGCTTGTAAAGTAACTTTGTCATCCCCTATTCGTAGTGTAAGCTCACCTGTTCCTACATCAATTATTGTTCTAGCAGTTGCTAAAAAGGGTCGCCCTAGAATTAAGGGTACATTGCTATCCTCATCAATGTCTAAAAAAAACAAAGTCAACTGGGAATATAAATTTATCAATTTTGACAAGCACATTTTCAATTATTCCCTTTGGAAATCTAATGGTCTTATCAGCTAATTGGATGCTTATCTTAGATTGTTTAGGTTTTCCAAGACCTAGTTGTTTAAACAGTTTATAAGGCATGACATTAATACTAGCCTCTAAATCAGCTAAAGCATTTTTGGCGTCTAAGCTACCGAGTAAACAAGGAATAGTAAAACTCCCTGGATCTTTTAGTTTGTTGGGTAGCTTATTCTGTAAGATGGCTAAGCATACTGCATTCAACTCCACATGAAATTTCTCATCTAGCTTCCGCTTGTTTGTCAAGAGCTCTTTTAAAAACTTAACAGCATTTGGCATCACAGTCTCATTGCATGGCTCTGGGTTGGTTTTGGCTAACCCTTCCTCATCTATTATATCCACGGCATTGAGTTGCTCTTTAGGGTTGGTCTCAGTGTTGCTTGGTAACCCACCTTGCGGTCTTTCAGAAATTAGCTTGGCGAGCTGGCCTATTTGAGTTTCGAGTCCTTGAATGGATGCTTACTGGTTCTTCAATGCAGTTTCGGTGTTTTGGAAATGAGTTTCTGATACGACGATAAATTTTGTAAGCATTTCCTCAAGGTTTGGCTTTTTCTCTTGTTGGAATGGTAGCTGTTGAAATCTCGGAAGAGGTGGTTGTCTTTGATTTCCTTGTCCTCCCTATGAAAAATTGGGGTGGTTCCGCCAACCTGCATTATAAGTGTTACTGTAAGGATTATTTTGAGGTCGAGAATTATTGCCCATATAATTCATTTGTTCATTTTCTGTGCTATGTCCATAGGGATGGTACTCTAGGTTGCTCACTCCTCCTAGGTGTGAGTCACACTGCATGACTGGATGTACCTGCGTAGAACTAATAAAACCATCAATTTTTTTATTTAAAAGTTCTAGCTGAGTGGAAAGCATTGTGACTGCATCAATATTAAAAACTCCTACTGCTTTCGTCGGCTTTGTTCTCATGACTTGCCACTGATAGTTATTCAGTGACATTTCCTCTATAAACTTGTAAGCTTCTTCGGGTGTTTTGTTGTTGATTGTTCCTCCGGCAGCTGCATCGATCATTATTCTTCTTGAAAGATTCAAACCGTTATGAAAAGTTTGAACTTGTAGCCACAAAGGTAACCCATGGTGAGGGCACCTCCTCAATAAGTCCTTATATCTCTCCCAGGCATCGTAAAGTGTCTCTAAATCCATCTGCACAAAAGAAGAGATATCATTCCTTAATTTTACCGTTTTAGCCGGCGAAAAATATTTGAGCAAGAATTTTTCGGTCATTTGTTCCCATGTAGTGATTGAGCCTCGTGGTAGGGAATTTAACCATTGTTTAGCTTTATTCCTTAGGGAAAAAAGGAATAGTTGAAGGCGAATGGCATCATCAGTAGCACCATTTATTTTAAATGTATCTCAAAATTCCAAAAAGTTGGCTAGATGCGAGTTAGGATCTTCATACTGCAAACCATCAAACTGAACAAATTGCTGTATCATTTGAATAGTGTTTGGTTTTAGTTCAAAATAATTTGCAGTAATAGTAGGACTAACAATACTAGATTCAGTACCAGCCCAATTAGGTTTAGCATAATCATATATAGTACGAGGAGCATTATTTTGGTTCACCGGTTCTGCGGCTATCGCGGGAGGTGGTAGATTGTCCTGATTTGCTTCCATCTCCTCAGTAGGCTTAGGTTCTTGTTCCTGCTCTGGATATTGTAAGCTTCGTCTGATCTCTCTACGAGTTCTACAAATTGTGGCTTTTAAATCTTCGTCGAACAATAGTGGTTTCGGGATGGTGGTTTCGGGACCACGAATCTGAGTCAAAAAAAATAATTAAATATTATTATTTGTGTTCTGAATGTGTGAATTTACTTGTGTGAAAATTTTGCTTTAAAATTTTATCGTTTAGATGCCCGATTAAGTAAAAAAGGCTTAATAGCGTAAAATGAAAATGTGGTAGTTAATTGTGTAAAGTATCAAATTGATTATGTCTTTATATTGTGAAGTGTTTATTAAGCAATTATGCCATTGAGATAGGTAGTGGACGGTAATAACCATAGCATAAAAGGATGGTATATTTTATAATAAAGGTTATTTTGGTAAAGTTATAATTAATATAGTTATAATAAAACATAAAACATAAAAAAATAAAGCCATTTGAGCCTTGTAATTGCCGAAATAAGGAAGAAGAAAGAAAAGGTTCATAGTTGGGCATTCGGCACTTATAAATTCAAATTTAAGGTATGTTTTAGCTTGGTTTTCAATAATTTCTACGTTTTTGGATTCGTTGCTTCGTATAGTATAAAACCCATGATTGAATTTTTGCAATTGATGTGTGTTTCGAAGGTCACCATGGTTGAGAGCTTTGAGTAATTGATAGTTTAAATAGATAAATTGATGTTGTGTTTAAATTTTAATTTTTATTTTAGAAATTTTGATGGATTCGAAGTAGTAGGATTAACATGTTAAAAAAAAAAATAGCTAAAGGGGCTAATTTGTTAAATTAATGAAATGTAAAGGATTTTAAGTGAGCTTGGGGTGTTCAGCTAACATTTGAAATAAGAAAATTATTTCCATTTAGTGCAATTTGATAATGGATGGAAATTGGCCGAATGTGTAAATTGTAGGGGTAAATAGGTAATTTATTTAATTATGTATAATTGGGTTAAATTGAATAAAATCTAGTTTGAATGGTTTTCATTTGAAAAATTGAAGCTCAAGAAGTGAAGAAGTCGGATTCGGATCAGGGAAAAGCAAAAATAATTGAGTAGTCGAAATTTCCGTTCGTTGACATTCGAGGTAAGTCGTTAAGCTTTTATATGCACTAAATTTTAATAATTAATAGAATTATGTACTAATTTAAATTTATAGAAATTGGCTAAAATATTGCCGAATGTTGATTACCATGATGAACAATAATTTCAATACTTTAAAGGTGATTGCCGAATATGAATTGAGTAATTTTAATTACTTTATTTATGTGTTGTGGACTTACTAATTGTGACGTGGGTGATGAATTGAATTAGTATTGATATGTTTATAGTTGATGATGATGAAATTTGGTTGGAGAGTTGTCATAAAAGTAGGTTTTGCTAATAGTATTTAGACATAAAGTGATTTTGTACCCGGCATAGAAAAGTATGAATGCTAATGATTTAAGTGAGAGAGCGCGGATTTTCGAAATTTAAATTGAATCAGGCTTCGTGCCTAGCAGGCTTAGTGCCAGTGAATTTAATCAGGCTTTGTGCCTAGCAGGTTTTGTGCCGGTGAACGTAATCGGGCTTTCTGCCTAGCAGGCCTCGTGCCGGTGATTAAATATCAGACCTTGGGTCTAGCAGGCCTCGTGCCGGTGAATAAATCAGGCTTACACCTAGCAGGCTTATTGCCGGTGATTAAATTTCAAATTTCTGCTTGTAAGATTTTAAGTGATTTGTGAGTTTATTAATCTTATTTATATACATATGTATATTCGGCCATGAAGGTATATTTTACTTAAAGTTTTTTTAAAATATTATATGTTATGTAATGAAGGTATGAATGAATGTGATTTAGTACTAAATGTTAAGTAGTTAACTATGCGAAAATTATATGGACTTGTAATGGGATTATCGTTGCTTATAGTATACATGTTTGAGATGTGTCATGAGCAAATGTGAATAGATTTAATGAAATAGACCGGTAACTCACATAATTTCAATTTAAGACAATGACATAGGAATGTAAGAAAATATTTTATAAGTTGATTGAGCATATATGCAAAGAATTGTTTACGTTGGATAAGGTTTGTAAGATGAAGAAGCACAGGTTAAGTATTTGATTTATTGATATTCAAGTGTGATATAATTTAAGTTGGTTAGTTTACTATTCAAAACAATCTATTAGTATTTTGATTATTTTAGCTAATGACTTATTAAGTTTTGAAAACTTACTTTGGTGATTACTTTTCTATGTTTTATAGACCTTCGGATCTAGCTACAAGCTCCGGGATCAGCAGAAGCCTAGTCACACTATCTTTTGTTTCGGTAGTATTTACTTAAACTTGATCTACGGCATGTATAGGTTAGACAAGATTGGGATGTTATATTTTGGATGATGTGTATATGTTGAGCCATGCAAAAATGGCTAATTATCTAGTTATGTAAACTTTTGATGTTTAAATTATGTTAGTTTAGCATGCATACTTATGATGTGAATGATATGTTCTATTAATCTTTATGGTTATATTGATAATTTGGTTGATGCTTATAAGGAAAGTAGTTAAATGCCTTAAACGATTAAATAGTAACGATTAGGTGCATATACCTTATATCAATGTCATCTTTGAAAATTGGATTATAGGTAGACAAGTAGTTGAATGTTTTAGTTGAGAAATTTAGGTAGATTTTGTTTAGATGGTGTATATATATATATATATATAAATGTAAATGATGCGTGTATAATTAGTAAATTAAAGTAAACTTCAAAATGTTTCCTTAAAGTTGGCATAATTGTTTGGATATTGGCTTTTAAGTTAAAATGTGAAATGGTCATATGCTTATATATATGTTCGGCCATTGAAGGGTTTTTGACCAAATGAATAGTAACACTTATATTTGTATGGCATTATTATAGCTTATGATATTTTAGTCATTTATGCGCATATTCTAGGGTTTAATTTATTGGATTTTATATATCGATGTTAGTTTTGGTATAGAACCGTATTAGGAGTGAACAATTTATAAATATTTTTTTTACATGCTTACTGAACAGAGAATTGAACAGAATGTGATTTGTATATTTCCACATGTGTTCTATAATTTAAGTACTCCTTTATATGTATGTGAGACATTCTAATGTTGAGTTGGGTTTTGTAATATCTCGTGACCCATTCCGGTGACGGATACGGGTTAAGAGGCGTTACAACAAAACATAAAGAACCCTAAAACCCTTGGAGGTAATTGAAGGGAGATCTTCAGTCTTGAGGGAGAATTTGGCTTCTGAGACGGATCAGTCGGCTTCTCTTGGAGTAATTCCTTACTTCTACTCTCTGTGTTGGTGGGAATAAAGCACACCCTTGAAGTTGCCTCCTAGGGTCTTTATATAGAGTTTTGAAAAGCCTTTCTTAGCCCCTAAGTAGCCTTTTCCGAGTGAAATTGAAATTCCTCACGACAGGGACACGCCCGTGTGCCACGCCCATGTGGATCAAGGCCCAGGCCGTGCTCGGGCATGTTAAGGTGGCATGGCTGTGTGGTTTGGCCGTGCGAGTCGGGGTTGGGCCGTGTTCGAGCTCAAGGTGGCATGGCCGTGTGGCGAATCTCCAGACCATGTTGTTTTCATTCTTTGGCCCATTTTCTCCGTTTTTGGCCCGTTTCTTGTTCTTTTCACTTCCCTAAGCTTACCTGAGTATAAAACATGAAATTAAAGGTTCAAGAGCATCAATTTACACAAATAAAGGGGTAATTAATCCAGAAATTGGGCTAAACATAAGGTAAAAATATGTATAATTTATCGTTTATCATGGTGCAAAGTGAGGGCATATTGGTTAGGCAAATAAGTTGAATGATTTTGACATGTCTTAGGTATGTTTGAATGTGTTTTAAACTTGTGAAAGTGATTGAAAATGGTTTGGCTTGGTGTTTAGGAAAGGGCTGATGAACTGGCCGTGTGCCACACATAGCCTCATCACACAGGCACACGACAGTGTGTCTTATTGATTTTAGGTCTAGGATGGTTCACATGGTCTCAGAAAGTTACACGGCCTAAAGACACGACCCTGTGATCTCATTTTGAATATTCACACGGTTTGAGACACAATTTGCGACATAGTTGTGTGACCTTATTTCAATTTGCACACGATCAGACACAAAGGCCGAGACATGGCTGAAACACCCCTAACCCGTATCCGTTGCCGGAATAGGGTAAGAGGCATTACTAAACTTATTACATCATTTACACATTCATTTCTCAATCATTAATGTTCACAAACATTCCTCGTTCAAACACAATCATATTGTCCCTTAAATGAGCCTACGAGGCCCTAAATATGCATTAGGGTGGTTCGGGACTGAACCGATAACTCAGGATCACTTCAGAAAAACTTAGAAAAATTTCTCAAAATAAGGGACATACTGTAACATCCTTAACCAATATCCATCGCTGGTTTAGGGTTCCGAGGCATTACCAAACAAAAGTATATTTCTGAACAATCACTATTTATAATTCATGTACAAAATTTTTATCAACTTTTTTTTATCATAATTCTCAAACTCAAATAGCATCTCACCATTCATTCATAAAATTCAAGTCATTATATATATAGATAATATATATATCACATATTTATTTAAACTAATTCATGAATCATTTACGAACCCACACGCCATAATTTATTTAATCTCTTAAACCAAAATTCATATTTCAAATCATACTCTGAAAATCTACTAAGTCATTATCATTTCATTTATTTTTTTTTAAATTCCATTCAGTCATATGAAACACAAACTCAACAAAATTCAATCATGCTTGTTTACCTCATTCATATATATAAAAGAAACATATTTGATAATTTACCTTATCAATGTCATTTACCAATTCACATTCTAAACAAACTAGCACACCACAAAATCATATTTTACATATCATAAATTCCATGTTCGGATTAACTAATATCTATATAAATCAAATCCTATTACAAATGCTTTATAATTCCAAGAGCCAAACTATTTATCCTACATTTATGACATGTGATTTATAAAATACCGAACACTGTTGATAGTGTGATAAGCTTCTCTGACGATTCCCGAACTCGTAACTTGAATTCAAAATCTATAAAACAGAGTAAACATAAATACACAGAGTAAGCTATCATAGCTTAGTAAGTTATAAGTAAATAAGCAACCCAAAAATATCATCAATTTAAATAAACCAAACCATAAGCACATTATGATATAATCTTTAGATTTAAACATATAAAATCTATATTACATATATGTATATAATCATATTTGTCACTTTGCTGGATGCTTATATAGCCATGTGAAATTCCATCAATTAATTTCTAGAGTCAAATAATTAATAACGATCTAATTTTGCATGTACACAAATACACAAACTCATGTGTCAACATATAATTTCTTTGCACTTTAACCAAGTAGCCAAATACATGTATTGTATACAATTTAAACTCATTTTTAATACTATACAAAAGGCCGAGTATACTTACCTAATTCACATGTAATCTCCTCTTACATTATACAAAATTTGAAGTAAGTACCAACTTGTTTACTTACCTTGTTATAAATAAACAACAAGCTAATTCATACTTGGCCATTTAGCTTATCTTATGCATTCGAACATAACTTGATAAACCATAACATCAGATAGTTATAATATTTAGTTGCAACTACCATGTTCCATAAATAATGCATTTTCATACTCAATCCCTACCTTGGCCAAATACTGATATAGTTCAAATAATTAATTTCCATTCATCTTTCATGCCAAATATCAATAAATATATATATATCAAATATACAATCACTTATATACTTGGGCTCAAAATCATAACATAACCTTATGTATATAAATATGTATACAATTCTATATGACCGAGAATTCATGGTATCACATAAATAGGTAATTGAGGATCATTTCTTTGTATTCAAATCATCTAGTCACCAAGCCAAATACAAGTATCAATCTCACACATATTCATCACAAGTATTACACATGATTTGTAACAATTACTAAGATATAAACTTACCCCATTACTGATAGCTAACAGGCTAGGTCATACTTGAACATTTAACACGTTTTACACATCCATACATGATTTACCTTTGCCCGATGAACCATTCAGAATTGGATAGGGCACTTGGATAATCACATATATCGTACAATGCCAACGTCTCAGACGTGGTCTTACATGTAGCCACAATTCGATGCCACTATCCCAGACAGGGTCTTACTCACACACATATATCAGAATCACATATTGATGCCATGGTCTTTCTCGCACACATAAATCGGAATCCTATGTCATGACATATGTATCCTAGCTATTCCTAAGGTTCACACGGGGCTTTCAGACGTCATAACTCGGTCGAAATGAACTCGGAAACATAGTATCCAATCTTATTCACATTCGGCTAAAGTATATAGGAATTCATTTATTTCAACTCAGTATATATACTTTGCATTTAATTAAAATTAAGTACGTCTATTTGCTTATAAACTTACCTCGAAGGATGAAAAACTGAAACGGATCGGCTAGTCGACAACTTTCGTTTTCCCCCGATCTAAATATGATTTCATTGATTCTTGATCTAAACATATTTAAATTAAGATCATTCAAACATATTTTCATTCAATTTAGTCCTAAAATACATAAATGGGAAAATTATCATTTTACCCTTGACATTTACAATTTTTACAATTTAGTCCCTATTGCACAAAACACAAAATATGCAAAATTTCCAAATACCCATGTTTGGCCGAATATTCATAGTACTCATACAAGTCCTTATATATCATTTATTTCACATTTTAGTCCCTCAAATTATTGTTTTTGCAATTAAGTCCTAATTACTCAAAATCATCAAAAATTCCAATACAAAATATGTTAACCCAAAACACATCTTTCATAATTCATAATCAAACAAAAAAAAATCACAAGCTCTCATTAATGGCATAACTCAAAATAGTCTTCAAAATAAAAAATTTAAGCATGGGTTTAGTAGTACTCGAAGCAACGATCTCAAAAACGTAAAAATTATCAAAAACCAACTAAGAACGAACCTTGAATCGAGCTTGGAAGATTGGCCGAACCTAAGTTTCTCCATTTCCTTTCTTTGGTTTCTTGTTTCGGCGAACGAACATAGAAAATAAAATGAATATGATGGCTTTATTTTACTTATTATATGTTTATTAATTATTTTACCTTTTTACCCTTTATAATATAATATAAAATCATCAATTCCTTGGCCATTACTGTCCACCTACGTTAATAATGGCATAATTACAACTTTAAGGCTTCAATTTAAAAAGCCACTAACAATTCAACCCCTTTTGAAAATAACCACTAAATTTTTACTTTACGCGATTAAATCCTTTTATTTAATCGGGCACTCAAACGATAAAATTAAATCACGAAAATTTCACAGATATAAATTCACACATAATAAACACAGAAAATAATTTTGAAATATTTTTTTGACTTGAATTCATGGTCCCGAAACCACGTTCCGATTAGGGTCAAAATCGAGTTGTTACACAAACACCCGTGTGAATAGGTCGTGTGTCTCACGAGGCCACCAGACACGGCTGTGTCACAGGCCGCGTGGACATTTGAAATAGAAGCACATGGCCGTGTCCTAGACTGTGTCATACCTCGTGTAACTCAGTGACATGGGTCACACAGCCGACCACACGCTCGTGTGTCTAGTACGTGTGCCTATTCGAAATGGCCTCACACCCCCGTGTGCTAGGCCGTGTCAAACCTGTAGGGTATACTGACTTATGCCACATAGCCAGTCACATACCTTTGCGTGAGACCATATTGTGCATACTAACTTGCATATAATTGCAACACTAGGGGACGCACGGCCATGTACCATGACCGTGTGTCGCACACGGCTGAGACACACGCCCCTGTCTCTGCCCATGTGGACAAAAATAGGCTATTTGCCAAGTCATTTTGCCACCCCAAATTGCATACCCTACACAAGCATAATTTGCACCAATTCATGACAAATATAAGCAGTCAAAACAACATCAACTCTTTACATTTTATACAATTTCAATATCAACAACTACCATTCTCAAAATCACCATAATTCACTTATTCAAACATATATCAAAATTTCATGATTCAATAGCCATAATTCACATATATAACTAGTCCTATAATGCAAACAATTCATCAACCATAATCACACAACAACAAACATATCTTAAGTGATTAATTACCACATACTAAATAGCCATTTGCACAACATAACCACAATAACATCCATACCAAAATATGCCATATCACAAGGCAATATATACATTAAGCCATAAGTCATTAATAAGCCATACCAAATGACCAAATACATGTCCATCAAACATACCAAAAGACCATAGCCTATACATGCCACAAACCATATATATACAATTTCAAAAGTACCAAAATAGATGTCCGATAGTGTGATGAAGTCTTTGATGATCCCTGGATCCAAGCTATCTCAATTTCATTATAAAATAAGGAGAAATAGAAAGAAATAAGCTTTGCAGCTTAGTAAGCTCGTATGATAATAAACTTATCAAATAAGTGCAATTCAATCAAATAAGCATAATAAGCCATAACACATATTAATTCACAAGCCTTTCTCATGTTTAAAACATGATCACAAATGATTTCATCAACTTACCTCCAATCGACACTCATATAGGTTCTATACGTACCTTTATCACTTAAATCGATCTTACTTTCATTCTCGTCTCATTTATGCCCGTTGAACTATTCGAAATCACTAAAAGATAATCACATATATACAATACCAATGCCATATCCCAGATATGGTCTTACATGTTATCTCATATCGATGCCATAGCCTAGCTATGGTCTTCAACGAAATCTCATACCGATGTCATATCCTAGATATGGTCTTATATGTAATCTTAGTAACCCTAATGTCATGACATTTGTATCCTATACTATTCCTAAGGTTTGTACAGGACTTTCGACTATCGTATCTCTGTCGATCATGTCTCATAAATCATATTCAATCAGCTTCACAATTCAATTCAATAATAATAACAAATTATAACATAATTCAACAATATTTATTAGCATACGAACTTACCTCGTATACGGAAATGACGAAACTAGTCGATTAGTCGAGTACTTTGTTCTTGCCTCGATCTAAGTCTGAATTCCTCTTTTCTTAATCTAAATGTAATCAAAATTAGCTTATTCAATCACCTATTTATTCAATTTAGTCCAAAATACATATTTAGGCATTTTTGCACATTAGCCCCTAAACTTTTTCATTTTTACAATTTAGTCCTTATTTCATAAAATCACAAATTCATGAAAATTTCAAGATACCCATGCTTAGCCAGATTACTAATATACCCCTAGTAGCCCATATTTTTCAATTTTTCACACATTTAACCTCACATATATCACTTTTCACAATTTAATCCCTAAATTGCATTTTCACTAAAAATCACTTAAGAAAAATTGTATAACTAACATCAATTATTCATAATCCATCATAAAACATCAAAGAACACATATATTCATCAATGGAAACTCTTAAAACATTTAACATTTTTGCAAAATAGTCCTTGGGCTAGCTAGTACTAGTTGCGACGACCACAAAAACATAAAAATCACTAAAAACTGAGCTCAAAATCACTTGCATGCTTAATGAACAATGGCCAAACCTTCAAGCCCTAGATATGGTGTTATTCTTTCTATTTTTTGGTGGTGGATGGTAAGAAAAAGATGATAGCTTTTGTGATTATGTGATTTTATTTATTTAATTTACTAAATTACTTTATTAACCTTAGTTATAAACATTAAAATCACCTAATATAAGTCCATAATTGTCCACTTACCATATCAATGGTCTAATTACATCATAAGGACTTCCAATTTAATAATTCATAGCTATTAAGCACTTTAAACTATAGAACATCACTTTTGCATTTTATGCGATTTAGTGCTTTTTATCGAATTAAGCATTCAAACGATAAAATTACTTCACGAAACTTTCACACATACATGCTATCGCTGTAAACACTTAAAATAATAATAAATTAATTTTTCAATGTAACGTCCCTAAATCGTATCCGTCGCTAGAATAGGGTACGAGGCATTATCGGACTTATACACACAATCGATCAATTTTTGAGTTACAATTTCCACTTAAAATTAAAACTTTTCATTTAAACTCATTTTGTCCCTATTATTGGCCTACGAGGCCCAAAAACATACTTTAAAAATGATTCGGGACTAATTCGAGGTCTTTGCAATACTGATAAAAATTTTCATCAAAACAGTGTCACATGCCCGTGTGACTTGGGACACGCTTGTAACACCCAGACCCGACCCAGACGTTATGGCTGAATTCGACGATGTCATATTGAAGGGATTATTTTCAAAATGACTTTGTTTAGTTTAAAAATTATGTTTGGTGGAATAGTGGCTTGATTAAAATTTAAGCTTGTGACTTCGAAAATCAAAATCCTTGTAATTTGTTAAGTTAATATGAAAGCCCATGTTCTAAGAAAACGTTCACATATTAAGATTACTTAGAAAACCATGATTAACTTTAAAAAAAAATTTAAGTTTGATGATCCAACAGTGAATAATAATCCCAAATAAAAAGTCAAATCGGATACACAAGGCCTTTTTACATCAAATGAAAACAAAATAACAAGACTAAAGTAATTGAAAGAAATAATTTATTTAAAATCCCTAAGTAACTTGCAGTGTGGCCACCTCCGAGTCCTCTCCCACGTGGAGCTGCCTACTGAGGATTACCTGACACATTTAATTTAAGGGTGTGAGTTTCGAAACTCAGTGTGTACAACCCTTGGCAATCAACTCAATTCAATATACAAATATCACATTGGGCTTAAGCCCTAACAATATCGGTGGTCTGGGCCTTATCCCACGTTGACCTCATATCATATCAGAATCACATGAATGCAATGCTCCCACCTCGAATCCAACCCTGCACTCCACCTGTACCAACCCTACACTCCTGTGGGGATATAAATATTAACCCACCCATCCCTACACTCCAAAGGTAGCATCAGTTGCGGCACTACTCAAACGTTGCAGCGAGCTGCTCGTAGCTCAAAAGCCTTCGTTGGGTCCACAGTCGTCAAGCGATCGTGTGACCCTCATATTCACTTCCTCCAATCAAAACCCAGCCCACATGCAACATAATATCTCATGAATACATCATCGTCATATACAACCTACACCAGTCATACTCATAACACATAGGGGTATTTTAGTCATTTCACTACCTAGGGGTATTTTGGTAATTTTTACCCTACAAGGGTGTCTCGGTAACTCTACCCTTCGAGGCGTTATAATAATTCTACTCTACAGGGCATTATAGTAATTCTACCTTAGAGGGTATTTTTGTAATTCTACCGTAGAGGGGTATTTTCGTAATTCTACCCTACAGAGGTATTTTCGTAATTTCCTAAGGTACAGGTTTTAATTATGGATTTTGGCCCATCAAGAAGTTCTCGCGACTAAAGTGAACGGACACTATGCACTAGGTAGGATTTAAGAGAAGATGAGGTGGGTCACTCAGACCACTTAAGTACCAAGCTCTTCTTAGATCTAATCCTAGACATGCACACATCCATTGCCACACCTTAGTCTAACGACTTGTCCACGGACATGTTTAATTATTTAATTAAGTCTTATGTAAAATTTGAGAGATCAGAACTAGGCCTAAAGTCCATAAAAACCCTGGCATGCATTTCTACAGTCCAATAAGCCCACTAGTCCCAATCATACTCATTAAATCCATTAAGTCCCAAACATGCTTATGTAGCCCATTAGGCCTGATCACAATCCAATCATACATTCATGCATGTCAGTTCATCATACAATTTCATATCACAACTTTGCCACTTTAGGCCCACAAGTTCGTCAGGCCCATTCAGGATTTCGGGATTTCGACTTTTGTCAATTTTCGTGTGTGTAGTGTATGTACACACCTGATTGACAACCCGCGCTACACTATCCTCAGCCTCGACCTATAACCAAAACCATCTTCAAATCAATTCCTTACCGTGTACCACCGATTTAAATAGCCTTTCCTTCGCTATTATTCCCAAATATCCTTAGATCTGCATTAACACACATATATTATCAACATCAAGTGACTCATATTCCACACGAGTCACCCCTATGAACCACACTTATATTCGGCCACCTACGAAGCTGAAATTGAGAATGAGTACTTAACACTTGCTAGAGATCCTTACCACGCTTGAAATCTTTGAACCCTACCCTTTGTTAATACAGGGCTAACGACAAGAAAAAGATTAGATAGCCCTTCGACTTTTATCAAAATGCACTAAAAGATGGTTAACTAAGTACTTACCGAAACTAGTCTCTGATCTTGCGGCCTAGATATCTACTGAGTGCGATCGGGTTTTAAAATCTTGATTAAAGGTTGTAAATAACAAAAACAAATTTGTGATGGAGGAAAGCAAAAGAAATCGGTCAAGGGGATATGGGTATTCAGCTATTAAGAGATTAAGGAAAGAAATCGGCATAGGGGATATAGGTATTTGGCTTTTGCAAAAGAAGAAAAAGAACTAGAAAGAAGGAGAAGGATGAAGCATTTAGTTTGGCAAAGCAAGGGAAACTCTTCAAAAAGAATTCGGCACCCTCTATAAATACCCAAAACTGAACCCTTAAAGTCCCAATTGGCTCCACTTCATCCACATCCCATCTCCTAATTTTTCTCTACGATAAGCTCTCCTAACCTCTTTCTATATTTTCTCTTCTGATCACTCTCCTTAGAGTCCATCTTCATGCCACTTCCAACCTTCTAGAAGGCCAAAATTAAACTCCTAAAAATACTAAGCTAGGATCCAAAACTTAACCAAGGCCTAATACTTCTAGGCCCAAAATTCGGGGTGTTACAACACCTATGTAGGTAGGCTGTGTGGTCACGCACGCCCGTGTCCTAGCCCGTGTTAAAAATATTGACCATTCTATTTTTGACGTCAGTGAAAATTTAGGGACACACGGCCATGTCACACGCCCGTGTGCTAGGCCATGTCCTCCACACGGCTGAGACACACGGCTATGTCTCTGTCCGTGTGGCCAACACTTAGGCTATTTTCCAAGCCCTTATGGTGCTCTTAACTCTTCACACACATATACATTTCATAAACACATATCATACCCTTAATTATTCCTAACTTAACCATCAAACACATGTAATATACCTAACTACATCAAAGCATTTCCACAATACATGCATAAAGTAGTCTTACATACCCATAACCATTATGAGCCACATCTCATGGCTATATACAATGAAGAAATATAAGCCAATATTTGGCCAATTCACAATAATACATACTACCAATAACTAAATCTTAATACATGCCACTCACTAGAAAGCAATTAAGGTTTATTAGTACCCTGACTTGATAAATTGATAGTGTGATACTGCCTCCGATGATCTCCAACCCTGAGCCAACCTAACAACACTAAGAGAAATGGAAAGGAGGATGTAAGCTTTATAGCATAGTAAGTTGGCATATAAGAATAAGTAGTTTCATTGACAAGATATTTCTGTTCTTAAAAAGTATTCCTAAGATAATATGATCATTGTTTGACATGATTTAACTTTTTACTCATGTTCAGCAAAGGTTGTCTTCTTGAGTCATAGTCACTAAATTAATCATATCTAGAGCTACGGAACTCCAAATTTAAATCCACTAATTTTCCTTGAAACTAGACTCATATATATTATTACAATAAAATTTTCAAAATTTTTGGTTTATCCAATTAGTATATTTT
Organism: Gossypium stocksii; assembly: GCA_020496765.1. NCBI lineage: Eukaryota > Viridiplantae > Streptophyta > Magnoliopsida > Malvales > Malvaceae > Gossypium > Gossypium stocksii. The sequence goes on from CM035629.1 coordinate 40,175,099, forward strand.
ATTCATTAAAGTTTCCCCTATTTTGCTGTTCGATAGTTCTGACTCCTATTCAATGAAAATCAATTTTCTCATTATACAGGATTCAGATGACCTTCCCGTTTGTTTCTCTTGAAAGTAGACTCATAAGTATTTTAAGAATATAAATTACACACCATAAACATTTTTATAAAATTTTTAGTTATTTTCCAAAGTCAAAACAGGGGATTCCAAAATCCATCTGACCCTGTCTCACAACAATATAGATATCTCATGAAATGAGATTGTTTTGCTTACTTTACTTCTTTTATGTGAAAATAGACTCAATAGGATTTAATTTAATATCTTATTCAACTTCTGATTCAATTTGCACCATTTTTGGTGATTTTTCAAAGGCACATGATTGCTACTATCCAAATCTATTTTATTTTTAAGTTTCACTTTTTCATGCTTTCATTATAGTGGCTTTAATGGTAGCACTTACCTCTTATCAACCTGACCAAATTTTGATCATATAATGAACATATTGCTCATAATTTACGCATACATACCTGCATTTATTCATAAAATTTCATATTTACACTTACACATATAAATGCATCATGACATGAAACACATTTATACATTAATTCATCACAACACATGGTCAAATCTTTTTACATTCTATCACAATATTACCATATCAATGCAATACCCGTTGAACCAAGCGGAATTCTAAAGGATACGCGGAAAAAGGCACAAAGTGCCACACATATTGTAGTCGAAGCTACCCCTGATATGTAGCTGAAGCTATCACTTTTCACATATCACATAATGCTCATCATTGAGCTATTGACGGGCCTGCTCACACAAGCTGACAGGTATCCACAAAAAATGAAGGATTACCTAGCCACTGGTAGTTGAACTAAACCAGCATCCAAAATCACATATACAATCGATCACATACAATGGGTTCCTAGTGACATGTCACTTGTATCCTATTTGATTCCAAAGGTTCAATCTGGACTTTTTCATACTTGTCGAAGTTTAGTCAATATATACTTAATCACATATCTTCTAATGATAACAAATCTCACAATATCACATAATAACTATAATCATAAAGAGCACATTTATCACACGATTTCAATTTAATGCCAGGTCATCTTGTATCATAGACATATATGTATTTTTTTTCTTGATTAATTCATATACATAACACTTTAAACAATTAATTCACAAAAGTCAAATTAACATACTAATTTAAGCTTCAAAATAAACTACAACATCATTACATTATTATTATCACACCAACTTACCTCTAATGCAAAAGCGGCTAATTTTTCCGACTTAGCCCACAACCTCGTTCTTCCCCGATCTAAGCCCAAATTTCGTGTTAAGCCCAAATTTCGTGTTTTCTTGATCTAACATATCAAATAACACTTATTTAACATTCACATTATTCAAATTAGACCAAAAATCAAACTTTGAAAATTTTACATTTTTACCCCTAAAGTTTGTCAAAATTACACTTTTACCCCTAGGCTCGTAAAATAATTTTTATTCAATTTTCTTGTATTTTGAACTTAGCCGAACCATTTTCATAACTATGGCAGACCACAATTCCCATTAATTCACACTCTTATGACAAATTTTACAACTTTTACATATTAGTCCTTTCGGACGTTTTGCCAAAAATCACTTAGTAAAAACTTTTTCTCTAACCATAAACATGCATAATCTACTATAATTCATCAAAATGCACAAATTTCTAACGTGGGTTGAAACTTAAACCTTCACCATATCTTAATAAAAGGTAGAAATAGGTAGATTATGTTGCAAGGATTTAAAAAATACAAAAAACATTAAAAACGGGGCAAAGACAGACTTCCTATGAAGCTTGGAAGCTTGAAAACCCTAGCCATGGCTTCCCCCATGGTATATTCAGCCAAACAAGAAGATGGACAAGGGTTTTTGGCTTTTATTTTGTGTTTTAATTCATTTAATTGATAAATGACCAAAATGCCCTTCACTTAAAACTTTGATATTTTTACCCTTCCATATCCATTTTTGTCCAAAATTTTAGAATTTGGTCAAATTGATATTTAAGGACCTCTAATTAATACTCCAATTCAATTTCATGCTAAAAGCTTCTAGAGCTCAACTTTTACAACTTATTTAATTTAGTCTTTAAAATTAAAATTGAACACTTTTCACATAAAATTTCTTCATGAAATTTTCAAACAAGTATATAAAAACATCATAGACCTTATAATAATCATAAAATAAATATTTCTACTTCGGATTTGTGGTCTCGAAACCACTATTTCAACTAGGCCCTAATTCAGGATGTTACATTCAACCTCAGATTTGTGGTTTCCAAACTACTGTTTCGATTTAGCTAAAAACAGGCTGTTACAATGGAGTTATGAAACTGAGTTCAAGAGGAAAAACAAAAGAGCTATGAAAAGTCGAAAAGAAAATAATTAAATTTACTCCTAAATGACTAGGGTTTTTGAAGGCGTGTAGGACGACTTAGTTACTTATTTTTTAAGGTGTTGGTAGCCTAAATTAGGTTTTTGGCACATCTTAGGTCTTCGTATAAGTTTGATTGCATAGACAAAAATAATCCTGACCAACTTGGGTAGCACGTCGATGTGTGTCATGCCACACCCCTTGCATGGCATGACACAACACCCAACTCAGCCTTGGTTATTCATTTTGTGCTTCGACATCCTGGGAATATTGTGCACTAGTCGACCATTGCTTCCATGTCTATTGGGCCTTTATATCTTCATTCTATACACTCAATTAAACCAATTAGCACAACCTAAGGCCCGTGTCGGCCTATTGGGTCACAACACCTACAAAATGTGTTAAAAATAATTATTTTTATGAAATTTTAATTCTAAGGCCTAATTACTAAAAAAGAAATATTAAATATTAAATATTAAATTGCTTAGAGAACAAACTCCTTAAATGTAGAATTGACCTGAATTGATTACTACATTCGACGACAAGTCAACTAGCAACGCTAAGATCCTTGCTCTACCTAAAAAAAGGAAAAAGAAAATTGTCACCCCCAAGGTTTTACAAGTCTAAGATTAAGTTGTATAGTAGTAAAATAATCTGTTTAGCAAAGTATAATCCGCCTAATTACTTATTTTGGCGTATATGTGTAGGCGTATAGTAACTACCATATAAGTAAATGAAGATTCTATTTGAGGATATTCTACTATTCAAAGAAAAAGATTCTGTTAAGAAAAAAAATGTAATTATTACATGTCGCCAAATATTTATAATATGCCTAGTTATCTGAGTATTGTGCTTGTTAGGTTTGTACAGTGATATGGTTGGAAGTCAATTGGATTAGTCGGTCAAGAAATATTCATTCAGGATCCTCATTTACGTTTTTCTCAGAATTTGTAGGACACTAAGAAGGACAAATTATGAATTCAATCTGGTTATATATATTTTTAGTAGGGTTCATGGGGAAGTTTTCTTCTTCCTTCGATATTGTTGTCCGATTATTTTTCTTTCTTTTAAATGTCATTTTTCCTCATTAGACTGGAAGCTAAAAAAAATTAGGAATAATCAAAGGATGTTCTATCTTCTGGTAAGTTTGACAACTTTGCATGTTAAGAGTAAGGGTACTATGATATATATATATATATATATGGATCAAGATATGATTAAAAGATTTTGCATGGGGGTTCTTTGTAGATGAGATGTTAGCAATCTATTTGTAAATGCGTTGTAATGGTGAGTTCATGTTCTTTAAGCAGCTGTTGCTAGTAGTTCGAACTGGATGTCTGAGTCTGGAGTTTGTAGCTGCGGTAAGTAAGTCACAGGTGAGTCCTTAATATTGACTACTACAAGTTTTTTTAGATAAATCGTTGTGATCAATGTTTCAGTATCGATGAATGTGTACTTGATTTGACTGTTGAAAATATGTGTGAGATCCTGATATAGTGTCTTCGTGAGTTTGGTATGTATTTGACTGTATGTATGGATGTATACGATTCTATCAAACAACTTTGTATGTGTGTTTGAGATGTATACTATGATATGTGATCATCTGGTGTTTGTGAAATGTGTAATGAGTATGATTTGGTTAAGAAAATGAGTATAGCATATTTGAATGTGTACCTATGTTAGGTATATGATGTGTGATTAATAAAGATGGGGAAATCGAGTGTAATTGAGTGTTGAGAGGTTTTGTGATATGAGTTTTGACACCAAAGTGATTTTCAAATAAGTCTGTCGGGACAATAAAAACGAGTTATGATATGATAAATCTGAAAAAAGTCCATGGCCATGGCCATGGCATTATTTTGAAAAAAGGGCAGATGAACAAGATTTTTTTATTAGGGTTTTCTATGTGTCTGAAGACAATGATGGCATATTCTATTAGCCTTTGTAGCGTAGTCTATTAGCCTTTATGGCGTATTTCATATGTTGCCTTTGTGACATATCTCTGTCTAGCCCTTATGGCATATTCTGATAAATCTATTATAAGGATATAATCTATCTAAAGTTATCTGGTAGGAAAAGTTCTATGTTGAAATTGAATAAGTCTTAAAGAAAGTTCTTGAAAGAAGTATGAATCAATATGTTCAAAGAGGGTATCCACTGTAGTTATCTGTTAATTTATTATAAGGGTATATTTGGTGTAAGAGCTTGTCAGTGTGAGCTATTTGTGCTATTAAGGTGGAAATATGAGTTATTTAGTTTTTATTGTATGTGACTAGTATCATGTCTTGTTTTGAAACTTAAAGGAATCTAAGTTGTTCATTATTTTGGAGGTCTTATGCCTTGTAACAAAGACGTATGGAATTTTTCTGAATGATCTAAAGTATATCTCATCAGTATGAATATTTATTAGGTTGGGTCAGAGTACAGTCCAACTTAAGGTTTGATTTAGCAAGAACAGTATGGGAATCCGCTAAAAGTAGGGACAGTATGTGGTATCCGCAAAGAATGATGTCTACGATTAACTGTTTAGAATAGTTGTTTAAATTTTATCTGAAGAGAAAAGGGAAAAAGGGTAGTATCATCTGTTAAGATATAAAGATAGCTAAATAGTTAGACGAATGATAATACGTTAAAAATTGTAAGTGGCGTATAAGTATGTGATCATATAATTGGAAATGTGAAGGTATGTAACGACTCGATAGTCAGAGGTGTTGGAAAATGAAGCTTGAGACTTCGTTCCCGTAAACCAGGCTCGTAAATATTTTTAATAAATATTTATAATGTTAGTTGTGTAGTTAATTAAATTTTGGTTTAGTGAATTTGTATGAATTAAGAGTTATTATAATATAAGTACTAAATGACGTATAGGGTAAAAGTTGAATTATAGCTTAAAAATTAAGGGATTAAAGTAGTAAATATACCTATATATATGTATAGAGGACGACATTGATGGTTTGTGTTAAATATATACTATAATTTAATATATTTTATATATTTTAATGAATGAAATATAAATTATATTTATAAGTTATAAAATAATAATAGTTATTATAATAAAATAAAGGAAAAGATAGTGGAAATGAACGAGAACATGCAAAAAAAAAAAAAAGGAAATAAAAGAAAAAAAGGAAGAGTGGGACAACAACCTAAGGATTTCAAACTTTTCAACTTCAATTGGTTAGTCAAGTTAGTCCATTCTCTTGTAATTTTTATATTTTTAGAATCCCGGTGTTAAGTACTACCCAACCCATGTCGAAATTTAACATTGATTAATATTTTAGATATTGTTATTGTTGAATAGTTTTAGTATTAGTGATTTAATTAATAGGTTTTTAAGCTAGAAATGGAAAATGATTAAATTGTAGAACAAATTGTAAGTTTTGAGTAATAGGGACTAAATTGTGAAAATTTTGAAATTTAAGGGTTTAATTAAAAATAGGGAGCTAAATTTAGCTTAAAGTGAAATTAGAATAAAAATATGAGATTAAATGTGAAGAATAAAAATTAGTCATGGTTTAGGGACTAAATTAGAATTTAAGAAAATATTTAGTAAAAATTGAAATATTCAATGTGAAATAGAATTGTGTTGTATTGATGTATTTTAATTGTTTTAATTCTGTAACTAACATTGTACCGGAATCCTTGACTAAAAAGGGAAAGGATAAAATTGACGTCGAATAACTCGGAATCCACAGTTTGTATTTCTATAATCTGAACCTAGTTGTTAATTGTTGTATTTTGATTTAATGCATATGATAAATGGTTGATGCAAGTATTTTGGCACTTTGATAGTAAATTTAAATTATAGTTTATTGAAATGGTTTGAATTGGTATATACATTACGAATGTATTGATTATTTGATTTGAAATGAATATATGTGTAAATGTGATAATGTGCAAATATGAAAATTGGATATTGGTTATATTTGAAAAGTGAAATGAAACCCTATTAACTGTATCGGGATGAGTCAGATATAGATGGCATGTCATAGGATAGGAAGAGTTTAGGGGACTTCAAGTCGATGAGGCACTGGGTGCCAATTACTTCATTTAACTTATAAGACACTCCGTGTCAATTTGTATAGTGCTTGGCGCAATTATTACTTCGGATTTATCCAATAAGTCACTGAGTGTCAAACTGGTGTATTAGTTGGATCTGTGGATCCGTCCAAATTTAGTCCTGTTAATAGGGGTAGTTAAATAATAAAGTTCTATGATTGATATTGAATGGCATGGTATGTGAAATGGGAATGAGATAGTAAATTGAAACATGAAAAATGAGATATATTGTGATTAAATGAAATACATGAGTTATGTACTCATGAATTGAATATGGAATGGATCATGCCTTTGTACAAACAATTATGGTTTGATATGTGAAAAGCTATTTATATAGCAAGTGATGTGAATTGAGATATTTGTTAAACAAATAAAATATGATAGCATGTGAAATTTGAGTATAATATGAAATGATATGGTAATATGCTTGAATTTGAAATGATGGTATATGATAGTTGTGAGCTTAGACAATAGTATGTTCGTATAAGTGAAATTATGCATTCCTGTAACATTTTGTCTTTAGTTGTTCGTAGTATAGAAATATCACTTAGTTTGACTCAACGTACGATTTTGTTTTCTGTGCACAGGTTAGGTACTTCTTTTTTGATTGTTGACTCAGAATCCAACAACAATCCCGATCTCAAATGTGGTGAAGTTTACCTTTTGTGATGGTATGTACCTAGCAAATTTTAAGTCGATAGTTATTTTGTGAATGGTTTGTAATAGAGTTAAAGTACAATGTTGGTTTGAGTATATATAGTATATGTTTGTGTTTGAAGCCATAAATTGGCAAGTTGGTTTGAACCAAGACTTGTTAGGTATATGTGAATTTAAGGTTTTATTTGTGAGGTAGTTATAAGCTAGGCTAAATTGATTGATTTTGACATGTTTAAAACTTTGATTTGAATGATACATGGATGATATATTTTGATGATATAACTTGTGGTACCAATGAGGGTACATTGGTCAGGCACCTAAGATGATTATTTTGGAATGTTTTGAGTATGTTTGATCATGTTTTGAATAGGTTAAATGAATGGTTTTTGAGTTGTTTAATGCCCAAACAAGTAGGAATTGGTAAACTTCAGTTTTAAGGTACTTTTGGGTGCAGACGACCTGGCCACACGGGTGTGTGTCACACACGGGCAACACATATGGGCATGTGACTCAAGTCAGAGAGTTACACGGCCTGGCCACTCGGGTGTGTGACACCTGTAGTTGAATTTTTTTACATTTTTCTATAAATTTTAAAATGTTTTCGATTTAGTCCCAAATTGTTTCTAAAGTGATTCTAAGGCCTTGAGGGCTTGAATAAGGGACGATATGCATGCTTAATGATGGATTACGTTGTGATTATTGAAATGTTTTGAAATGGATGATTTAGGTAACGTTTATTTGGTAATGCTTTGAAACACTATTTCAATGGTGGATACGGGTTAGGGGTGTTACAAGGTATCCACCAAAGATGGATATGAGGAAATCCAAATATTCAGGATAAAGAATTCAACATAATTAGTTAAAAAAGTATGTTGTGCTTATATTCCAAGTGTTGCTTTTTAAGTATGTTCGTTGGGAGGGACAAACTAGGAGTACGCCAAAGAAGCGGCGAAAGGGAAACTATGCATACAGTGGACCTGGTTGGACAAGTGGCATCTTGTAGGATTATGCTATATGAGTCTATTTTATTAAACTTATGTATTGTAATAAATTATTATAGATATGAAGTATTATGTTTAAATACATTTTCTTATTTCTTTAATCATAATGATTCACTGTAAATTAAGGAAAATGACTTGTGTTAAAAGTCTAAGATGGTTGTTTAGGAATTTTGTTAAGTGAATTGTGTAATAACACCCAAGATCTGGAGCTAAAGAGTTGAGTCAGGTTAATGGCATTGGAAAAATCCTCAAAGGAGGCTTTTTAACATGTGTAGTCCTTACCTTAGGAGTTTCATGTAATCCTTGTCGTTTTCCATGGCTAAATCTGACCTTCGCTTTCCACATCCTTTTGGTAAACTTTGCTGGTCATCTAGCTTAGGGCATACCCTCCTTCTTAAAAGGACCTGGTGCAACCTATTAAGTCCTTAAACTGACCCTTTTTTTTTCCATCATCCTAATATGTGTACATGACTGTGTAGTAGGGCAGACCCGGCCCTACCTGATTACCTTGTATGGGATTCGTAGCGTCCTTAGCGAACAAGAATATGCTTATACTATGAGTACCCCCTCCCTTACCTAGAGAGGCCCTTTTCATTTAACCCTATTTGGGGTGGATGCAAAATCTTGGTGTTTCTCACACTTTTGGTGGTCCATATCTCTTGCATATCAACTCACTTCTCAATGCGACTTTCGCTCTAGTCACACTGTGAACTCAACTCTCAACCTAAACATCCTTCGTGAACTTTGAACTTTTCAATGATGATTTCCACATTTAACATCCTAATGGACTATCTCGTTTTTTAATGTCCCGACGGACTATCTCATGTTCAATGTCCCGATGAACTATTTATGGTGCCATAACATCTTCAACTATGCTCTTACTCAATAAAACCCCGTGTTTACTGTACTGACAGACTATCAAATGATGTTATAACATCTTTCTGCTACGATCTTAGTCTTATTTACCATTGTGGCACTCTTTTATATGATGCCATAATGTCTTTCAACTATAGTCTTACTCAGTTTTATCGTTAAATCAACGAGTGATGCCATAACATTTTTTAGCTATGGCCTTGGCATATAGCCTCCGACCGAACCCATGGCTCAGTCATGATTTTTCATATTTACCTTTCCAGTTGTATTCTGTCTATTCATCCATTTCACTAATCCTAACCTTGATCCTCAAACACCGTAATTTCCTCTCTGCAAGGCCTGGAGCTTTAGACATTATGGGTACATTCAACAACACCGTATGGTGGTATCTAACGAGATCACCTCTTTTACCCATTCCTAACTTTTTCTAACCCATAGGTAATTTCCCTTCAAAATCATGCATACAATAATCATGAATTCCATACAAAAAAGCAATATACAATGCATTACACTAGATAACCATTCAACAATCATTTGCTATTACGATCAACAGCTAGCATGGCAATTTCACACAACAATATTTAGCAACCAGAAGGCAAAATGCAGGTACTCACCTTGTTTCCTTATCCTTGATAGCTTAGCTAGTCCAAACGTCGAAGCCTCCTTCGTCCTAGCAACTAAGCACGACAATCATATTTTGGTTAAACCAATGGTGGTAAATTCTTAGAAATCTAAAAGCTTAAATTATATAGAAGCTTTAAGAGTCTTATTCTACTTCTTTCTTCAGTTCCTGAACATAGAGGAAGATAAGAAAACTTACTAGCTCCTCCGTTTTCCATTTCTATCCTTCAACTCACACCTTTGCTGCTACATGCAAAGCTCCTTTCATCTGTATCCCTCTTCTTTTTCTTCAGGGCAACTGAAGAAGATGATGCTATGGAGACGAGAAAACTTATCAATAGAATTCAAAAAATTCTTCCTTCACTCATGCCTTATATATATACTCCTTAGGCACGATCTTCATTGACCATATCCACCATTCATTCTTAATCATTTTATCTCCCACTTTGGAACCAACTGGTTCCATCCTAACCGAACCAGAATTGGGATCCAACAAATTGAAATTTGGTCATTTCAATTTCTATATTACCCGGTGGGGTCCTGCGATTCACTAAACCTCTCAATTTAGTCTTAACTTCCTTAATTTTGGGTTACTAATGATATCTGGGTGTTATAACTCCCCCATCCTTAAAGATAATTTTGTCATCGAATATTCCTTTCTTACCTAATCTTCTTAAGGTTGTGTTTGTTTTAATTTTCCTTATCTTAGAAAATATTTTGTGGCTATCATTTCCACCTTTCTTGGGGACATGTTACTGCCTTAACACTTTGAATCTCATTTAGATCTTATCCTGCTCATCGATGGCTCTATGGTTTTCCATAGGGGTCTCGTGGCATGGGCCACTTTGTACTTATTTTGGCGGATGCTTACTTACACCACCAGTCTGTCATGTCTCAGTACTGCATTAACAAGCAATTCTGGGGTCAACATGGCTCATATAGAAGATACTCAATAAATGATTAGTTTTGGCAAACACTTTCGTTTTTCCAGTTATTAATAGGTATAAGAAAAACCCTCCTTAGCTTGACAAGTGTCATCTACGGATTTAGGGATTTGAATCATTTTCTTTATTTTCCCCAACTTCCCTTAGATGTTTTGTTACTTAAATCAAGATGTTCGAAAAAGTAACTATTCATCTGGAATCACTCCTCAACTCCTTACCGACTAAGCCTATTCCTAAATCTCTAGTTCCTATTTTAGTCTTTCTTTTTATTTCCTCATTTGAGTTCCTCCTCCTTTTCCTTTGATCATTTCTCGGTACATTTCTCATATAATTTCTTAAATCTCTTTTCATTTCATTCGTCTTTCCCCTCAAATGGTCAAAATAAAACAATGGCATTGCGAGGGCATCAGTCATCGTAGTAATGAGACTAAGAGGGATTGTGGTGGCAACAGGGTTGGACCCAGTGGCCACGGAGTAACTACCTTAGTGGAGAGCCCTCTTTTTTGCTGCATCACCTCTTAAGGGGAAATGATCTGCTTTTTGGCATAAAAGGGATTCAACTTCCCAACTTCACCAATGATTTCAGCCTCACTCAAGGCGAGTGTCGACTAAACAACCATTCCGATGGTATCCACCTCACTTTTTATTTGTTCGAAGATGGGTTCCATATACCCTTACATCTCTTCTTTTGCTTTGTCCTTAACGAGTATAGGAACACGCCGAGGCAACTTGCTGGCTTATCTTGTGGACCTTGGTGGCCTATTTTTTCGACTGTAATATGAAGGGCGAGCCACCGATACTTGGCATTTTCTAGTGAATTTACCAATTAAAAGTGAACTTGGCATTTCAGTACTCGCTAGGGACGTGAGCCCATTATCATAAATTGGGCCTCCAACCTTTTCCTTAACATAATTAAGTTTATCCGGTTGAAGTGCAATCTAAAAGGTGGGTTTAGGTTTCCAACCCAATGGTCTATTCCTCCCGAATCAGTTGTACCCACAGACAATAGCTACACAATGAGGCTGTAGAGGATCGGTTCAATTGCTTAAAGTTGGGCAACTCTCTCGTGTTGGAGAGCCTTATTACTCTTATAAACATATTTTATTTCTTTCTAGAGAACCATAGCACGAATGGTTACAGGCCCTCAAATTCTGATATTGAGGCTATCTCCTGGGTTGCACACACTTGCAATATGATATGGCCTTACAAATTTCTTTTACTCTTATTGCAGGCAATGTGTGCACCGTTGGTTCACCCCACCTGTAACAACCCGATTTTGGGTCTAGTCAGAACAGTGGTTTCGGGACCTCAAATCTGACACAGAAAAATTTATTTTTAATATATTTCTATGGTCTACTATTTTATGGAATAATTTCACAAAAAAATTGTTCAAAAATTTTGACATTTGGGCACTTAACTTAGTCAAAAGGACTAAATTGTAATAAGTAAAAAATATGAGTTCTATAGGTTAAAGGTGTCTAATTTTTATGAAATTTTAAATTGGATGTCCTCAAATGGTAATTAGACCATTGGTTAAGTTGGTGGACAAAAATGGACATGGTTAGGTATGTGTCTAAAGTTTTTCATTAAGGGCATTTTAGTAATTGGTGATTAAATGAATTAAAAAGCCAAATTAAAAGCCAATTTTTGCTCATCTTCCACCCATGGCCTAATTTTTCAAGGGGAAACCATGGCTAGGGTTTGTTAAGCTTCCCAGCTCGATTATCAAGAAAAATAAGGTTCAAAATTTGATCGGGGAAAAATAAGTATTTAACGGTTAGCTCCTTTTTTCCACTTTTATGCCGAGTGTCGTCAAGATAGCTCGAATTGGAGATCATCGGAGATCCTATCACACTATCAAGCTAGCATTTTGGGTACTGATGAACCCAAGTATTTAAAGCTTATGGCATGTATATGGACTCGGTCTTAAGGCCATAAGTGTTGGCTTATAATAGTTTGTGATTCATTTTGTATATAGTCACGGAAGTGAATAATGCTGGTTAGGAGTATATTTATATTAGTGTCATTTGTGAATGTGGAAATTTGTGTAAATTTGCATAAATTGATGTGGAAATTTGCGTAAATTAATAATGGTATGAGAATGACATGTTATTGTCTTGGTTGTGATTGTTTGAATGCTTTTACGTGCTAGACTTTGTGCCATGTGATGTTGTGTAGATGTGAGCAAGTGAGGGTGGCAAAATGGCTTGGTAAATAGCCTTGTATTTGTCCACACGGGTAGACATACGGGCGTGTGTCTAGGCCATGTGTGACACACGGCTTACCCCATGGGCATGTGTTTAAGCCATGTGTCCTCTGCACCTTAATTTAGAGAAAGAATGCTTAGAATTGAGCACACGGGCATATGTCTCAGCCGTGTGGAAAACACCGCTTTGAACATAGGCATTTGCCTGGCTGTTTGAAGTCTGCACCTATTTTTTTGAAAATTAACTTTCCACATGGCCTAGCACACGGGCATATGACTTGGCCATACGATCTCAATATGGTCATGAGTTACCAGTCAAAGAGTTATACGGGGTTGGGACACGGGCATGTGTGACCACATGGCCTGCCCACACGGGCGTGTTCTATGTCCACACAGGCGTGCGACCCCTATTTAGTGGAAATTTTTCTAAGTTTTATAAAATTTTCTAAAGCTCCCGGTTTAGTCTCGAATCACTTCCAACGTACGTTTTGGGCCTCGTAAGCTCGTATCAGGGACTTTAGGATTAATTGTAAACGGTTTTAATTTGGACGCAAATTTACGACCCGAAATTGTATGTTCGTTCATGTGATAAGTTCGATAATGCCTCGTACCCTATTCCGGCGTTGAATACAGATAAGGAGTGTTACACCACCAAAAATGGTTGTTGGTGAGTCTTTTAAACAAAGATTTTATTCCTTGTATGGTTGATCCCTAACTCTTATTTTGAAGGTTCTTCCTAATCATCCACTTTGTCTCAGACCTCAAGAAGTATGGACATGGATGCCATTTTGGATATAGCACAAAAGTTTGTCACTAATGCCAACGTGAGGGTACATGTGGGTAGCAGTAGTCATAAGAGGCTGGGACTGAAAGGGCTTTCAAAGCACGGACGAAAGCAGCGGCAGTAGACTTGTCCACCGTAAACGGGGCCAGAAACCAATCTATTTTAAGGGGGAGCTTACTTCGCATGTCCTCCTATCTCAGCTCGAGAATCAAACTGATTCCACTACTCTCATAGATGTTACTCTTATTGCAAAAAGTCCACCTGGTGAGTCTACTCCCCGAACTGCCCCTTCTTCCCCCAACATTAGGAAAGGGGCCTACCTAAAAAACTAAAAGAATATACTATCCCCTCTTCTTTCGAAGCTCACTAACTAACTCTCTCAAAGTTAGTGGGCTCTTTATAAAGTCATGGTGGAGGTATCTGGTTTGATTGACCGGGCCCTCTGTGACCAATGTCATGAAAATGGAACTAGATGAGTTCAATTAAAGATGACCCTAGCCTTTCAAAATAAAAAAAAAACTAGTTCAACTTCGTCAAGTTCAAGAGTTCATCGAGTCTACCTCAAGCTGGGAGTCTAAATACAACTCTCTAAAAATTGAGTTTGAAAGTAGGGTCCATTAATTGGAGGACCAAATTAAAGCGCAAGAGGAACATTGCTTGGAGGACTTATAGAAGATTTAGAAAGAAAATAATGAAGCCCTAGAGCAATATAAAGCAAATACTTTGGTGGGGATCTCAGGTTATGCTCCCAAGCTGAAGTCCAATAACATCCTTCATGCCCAAATTGTTGTAAGCCCTTTTGATGTGAGCTGAGTGGAATTAAATTGTCTGTGCTAATATATTAATGAAAATTCGGGCTTTAATAAGTTGAACCCTTGTGTTGCTGAATGGTAAGAGTTTCAAAAAAATGGAAAGATTTCGACTGTTTCTTCTTCCCACACAATCCTGAGCCATTTACTCCTACCCCAATAGAGGAGGCTATTTATAAGGGGTAGGAAAATGTAGAAAAAATAGCTTATCCGCCTGCTGGGGTTAATGCCTAATTTCCTTTTGTATTTTTACTGATTTCTTATGGCAATGAAAATTCCCATTCTTTTTCTTTCCTTTGCATCACTATTTTCATCAATCTGACTATAGTTCGCAAATCATGTACTTATCTTTGTCATAGTTACCATTTCCTATCCACCCATGATGGACTAAGCCAAATCTAATGTCACATGCATACAAGAGCTATCCCATAACACCATTGTAATAGGGCAATTTTGCCCGGGGTCCAATAATGACCCAAATAAAACCAAAATGGATTGAATTCAATGTCCATTTACATTAAAGTCCTAACCCAATTACGGCCCAAACCCGTTTACACTGCCCTTAAATTAAAACCCGATACAAAAATTGACCCACTAAACCTAGCCCAAATCACCTTCAGCCCAATACCCATCAAATCAGAAAACCCACTACCCACTAACCTACCCAAGCCCGTTTACACTTAGAAACCCTAGCCCCGAATGGTTACCCACTTGCCTCTGACACCTCTGCCGCACCGCCCCAAGTCCCATCGACCGCCATTTCACCGCCCTCCACTTGTGCCCACTTGCTCCTGCAAAGAAGCAGAAAGAAAAGACAGCAAGAATTAAAAATTCAAGGCAGAAGGCTATAAAAGCCGAATCACATTCTTGTAAAAAGGGCTTTTTTTTTCATCAATACATAAGATTTAAACACGAAAATAAGTTCTGAATATTCAAAAAAACATTAGAGCAGAGATAGAAACACAAGTACGGTCAGAGAAACCCCGAGATCCAAAAAATCAGAAACAAGGTGATATTCTAGGACCTGTTTTCCTTTTTCTTTCCTATTTACCAGCATATACACATGCAAATAATAAAATAAAAATATTATAAAAACATTAAAAAAATAAAAAAAAATAAAAAAATTTTGAAAATCTTACCTTTTCCGGCCACCGCGTGCGGTGGCCGGCGCCGGCGACGGACGGCGGTCCGGTGACCGGACGGTGACCGGCCGGTGGTCGGACCGACCACCGGAAATCGCCCCCGGGCACCCCTCTCCCCTTCTCTCTCTCTTTTTTTTCTTTTCCCTTCACCAAATGAATTTTTTGGCTAAAGAGTGCCTTATATAGCCCTTCAAAACGATGCCGTTTTGGGGGCTGCGTTTTAACCCCAAAACGACGTCGTTTTGAGGGCCCGACCCGGACTCCGACCCGCTCCAGCAAGGATCCGCGTGTTTTTGTAGCGGAAGGGCTATTTGCGCGATCAGCCCTTCCGCTTTTTCAGGCCTGCATAATTAGGTCTTTCAATGTTTTCAAATTAGCCCAATAGTTTTCCCCGTGTTGCAATTCAGTCCATCCTGCTACGGTAGCGTTTTAGGGACCCGCGTAAATTACCATTGTGGTCCTTTCTATTTTGACCCGCGTTCGTATAGGTCCTCCCTACCCATTTTTGATTTTAAATTTGCCCAAAACCTTCGTTTTTAATCCGATTTAGTCCTTTTTCATTTTTTTTAAGTTTCAATGAGTTACATTATTATTATTATTATTATTATTATTATTATTTTTATTATTATTATTATTATTATTATTATTGTTATTATTTACTAACATTTCATATTTTACTTAATTCATATATATATTTCTATATTAAGTGTATATATTTTGTTAACTACCATTTTATATTATATTACATACATTATACATATATATATTTCAACCTATATGTTATATACCTATCCTCCCTTTATATACTCTTTATATATATTAATATCAATATTGCATGCATATTATGTAAAGCTATATCTTTATATTTCAATAACATTAATATATTACGTATATATATTTTATGCATCCTTCCTATAGCATATAAGTATTTTACACGTATATATTTCACATTTTTATCATTTCTAATATCTTTTATATTTTTTTTTAACCTACATATTTTGTAAATATTCTTATGTATCTTCATATTATTTTATATTTATCTACATATTTTAATCTTGCTAATTATATACTTCATATCAACTTATGTTTTATGCATGTTAAGCATGTTTATACCCGTATATCATCCCATGCACGTACTTTATGCCATTATTAATCCTATTTAAATATAAATACTATTAATATAAATATACATTGTACATATGTTTTAGTTTAACCTATACGTCATATATATATTCCTTCAATATATTCTTTGTATGTGTATATATCACATATGTATATAAAATTTTTTATGCTATACTTTCATATTCTACGTACATTTTTTAATATATACATATATATACGCATAGAGCTACATGTTTATTATTAATAACTATTTTTACATTACAATGCCCTACATTTTCGATACTATCACAAACATATACGACTTCAATACATTTCACAAATCCTCTATATGTCGTTTTTAGCCCAATCGCGTTATTATCCGAAGATTTCAAAAACGAGGCAATATTTTTTGTGTTTAGAGATTCGGGAAATAGTGCCCTAACGTGCTGGGTTGCGATTTCTCGCCCGTCTAAATACCTAAAATACCCTCCTAAGTTTTGCAATGTGCGAGATAACTTTAGTTTCGTGGAACCTAAGAACTTCGTGTCCAATTGTGCTGGATGTGACGTTCATATTCCTCCGGAACGAAAGAATCTCGGTCTTTTTAAAATCGTCTCGTCTTAATTCAAAAATGTCTTTAAAATGAGGCAATATTTTTGTATTTAGTGATCCGGGAAATAGTGCCCTAACATGCTGGGTTGCGATTTCTCTCTCGTCTATATACCTAAAATACCCTCCTAAGTTTTGCAACTCGTGAGATATCTCTAGTTTCAAAGATTTCACGAATCTCGTGTCCAATCGTGCTGGATGTGGTATTTGTATTCTCCTGAGACGAAGGAATCCCGAATTTCCTACCCAAGTTATTCCTGTTTCAAAAAAGAATCCTATTTTCAGAACTTTCCAAATTTCGACTCAAGACAGAAAATTGCTCAATTTGGTACCAATTTTGGGCGTCGCGGGGGTGCTAATCCTTCCCCGCGCGTAACCGACTCCCGAGCCCGTTTTCTCTAATTTTTCGTAGACCAAAGAGTTTTATAAGGTGATCCAATCACACCTAAAAAGATTGGTGGCGACTCCTCTTTTTCATTTTTTAAGTCGACTTCCGTCTTTTTTCTATGCCAAAAAAAATGGTTACGACAGCTTGGCGACTCCGCTGGGGAACCGTTAAGTGAGTCAAGCCAAAAATTGAACATTTTCTGTCTTAATGTTAGAGATTTGGAACATTTTTAATACAATATCTTACGTGCGTTTGTTGTATATGTTTGTTACCTTTCCTCGCACACATTGCATTTGCATGACCGTTGTGGTCACACCCCTAAGTGGGAGTGAGGAACTACGCCTTCGTGAGGTTTTCACCTCCGCATGGGCTGGTGAATCACTTCCGGGATACATCCGTACCTATGTGCTTCGTGAGATTTTCATCTCCGCTTGGCAGTAGGGAAATGTGTCCCCCTGAACCGAACTTGGTCCATATGAACCTATAATGGGGGAGGATCGAGGAATCTGCTGGTTCAGGTACCCTTTCTCTTTAGAACCAAAACGCATATAGTGCGCCTTAAGTGCTTGCCCTAAGTAGTACGGAGATGACCTTTAGTGACTACCTATGTAGGTGCTTGTTTGTTTTTCTTTGGATTACATCTGTTATATGTGACACTAACGTTTTCTGTTTTGTCATCATTGCATGTCATCCAGCCTCTAAAGGTATCGATTCACGGTTCTATTTCTAAGTTAGAAAGTTTTGTAATGGGGAATGAATATCTTGACAAAGTGGAAGACAACGCTAACATACGGACATGGTCAGAGAAAGCCCAGTTAGAAAAAGGAGATAGTATTGCCGAGGGGTATACGTCGGAGCTGTGGGACTTCACCCGTATCAGTTCGGCACAGAACGAGCTTCAAGAATTGAGAGACATTTGGGCCCAATGGGATGATGAGACTAAACAGTTGTTCTATCAGAATTACGGAGATCTTCCCTATTTGTTAGACATTAAGGTGGATAAGCGTCTGTTTCGGGCTATGGTACAGTTTTGGAACCCCGCTTATAGCTGTTTTACATTCGGTGAGGTAGATTTGACACCCACTGTGGAAGAATATACCGTCTTGCTCCGCTGTCCGAGAATTCAAGATAACAAGGCTTATGTTAGGGCTGTCAATCTTCCAACTTTCGTGAAGAAATTAATGATCATCACGGGAATGAGTGAACAGTGGGCCACAGCTCGGATCCAACAAAAAGGTGATAGCAAATGTATTTCATGGGCCAGCCTAAGGGATTTGATACTGACGCACCCTGACACGAAGAGGAAGGTGGATGTCTTAGCTTTGAGTATTTACGGGTTGGTAATTTTTCCGAAGGCTATGGGGCATATAGACGAGGCAGTCACAGATTTATTCGATCGGCTCGACAAACAAGTCACACCTGTACCGGCAATCCTAGCAGAAACATTTCGGTCCTTGAATGCATGTAGGAGAACTGGTGAAGGTAGATTCATCGGTTGTGCACAGTTATTGTTAGTGTGGTTCCATAGTCACTTCTGGAAGGTCGATAGAGGTCCTTGCCGAGTATTCTTACAGGACTATTCTCCCTTAAGAGAAGCAGCGACTACCTCAAGAAGAGATGACATCACAGAGGAGAGATGGATAGAGATACTGCGAAATCTCCGAAAAGAAGATGTTGTATGGAAAGCTCCTTGGATGGCTCCTAGAGGAATCATTTATCGTTGTGGAACCTTTGATTGGGTACCTCTCCCTGGAATTTGGGGAGTTGTCGGTTATGCGCCATTGCTCGTTTTGAGGCAATACAAGGCGGAACAGTTTATACCGGTAACATATGGCCTGGCCCAAAGTGAATTCTCATACAAAGGCGACAATTATAAAAAGAAGATACGAGAGATTTCTGACGCCTGGAAGAAGATCTACTGCATGAAGGTTCTGACTGATGGCCCGACGGTGACCCCTGAGTACAAAGAATGGTTTAACAAGAGAACCAATGACAACATCCCGAGGCCAAGTTGGGAGACTGCTCAATCAATGGAGGAAAGCTTACGGGTGATTCCTTCAGAACTAGAACTCGTAAAGTTAGAATTTGAAAGGAAAAATCTAGAACTCGCAAAACGAATAGAGAAGTTAGAAGAAGAGAAGATGTACCTGAGCCTAGACGTTGATGTACAGAAAACAGAGGTCGAAAAGGTGAAGAAAGAAAAGAGGAAAATAGAAGAAGACCGAGATGACCTGAAAGAACGGTATAGGAAAATGCAACTGTCAAAAAAGAGAGCCGGATTAGGAAAGACTTCTGAACAATGGCAGCTAGAGGTTCGGGAAGAGAAAACCAAAGCAAACCATTGGGAGAAAAGGTTCCAAGAAATGCAGGCACAGAATCAAGCTTTGGAAAGGAACTTAGCAGATAATCGAAAGGAAAGTCAAGGATTAAGGGCTAAGGTAACTGAACTCGGACGGTCCCTTCATCTCCACCGAAGTCGTAACTCCGCGGCCGAGTTGAAAGCAAGCCAAGATAAAATTGAAGAGATGAAACATCAGATAGAAGGGCTAGAGACAGCACTACAAGACGGCGGGCTTCGTATCGAGCAGCTTGAAGCGCGAGAGGAACACTGGAAGGGAGAGCTTCACCATTTCCAGAATCAAGTCAGAGATAGAGATTACCTTATGGGAGAGGCCATTGTCCAGATCCGAGAAGTCGCCGACCATCTGCAAGACCTGGCAGTGCAAGCCGATGTGTTAGGTGTCAGATACGAGCAAGAATCAGACCGAGGTCGAGAATTGGCGGCATTGCTTAAGAAAATCAAGACTCTAGGCCTAAAAGCAAAGGCATATCTGTAATCAGCTTGTTGTAAAAAAACTTTTGTTCCTGTTATTAAAGAAAAATGGGTTGAAACTCTATACCTAACGATGAAAGTGTCTGTAATTCGTTTTGTGTAAGGATTTTTGTTCCTTAAACAACGTTTTCTAAATTGAAACTGAATCGGGATCGATATCTTTTGCATTCATGCATTCGCATTGCATTACATCATATGCATTAAAACTGAAAAGACCCTGATGAGTAAAAGTTGTTACAGAAGGAAAGAATCTGGAAAATCCACATCCCTACGGTACGCGTGCTAAAACCAAGAATATGGATCAGAGATTCGAGCAACTGCAAAAAGAAATGCAGGAACAATTGCAAGAACAACTGGCAAAAATACAAAACGATATGCGTGAACAGATGATGGAGGCTCAGAGGAGTATGGTGGCCGAAATGGCTCAGCTGCTGAAAGGAGCAATGGATAAGGGAAAGGCCCCTATGGCTGCTACCGCGGAAGATAATGATGATTATCCTCCGGGCTTCACACCACCCCGTACTCAAACACAGACGGAGGCTACCCTACGAAGGCCGTCTGTCACCATTAGGCCTCAACAGGGGCAAATTGATATTGGAATGCCTGTGAACCTACAAGACGGTTCGGGGTCTAACCCGTTAGAAAATCCTATCAATTCACTCACCCCTGATTTGGATTTGGCTGAGAAGGAAAGGGAAAGGACCGAATCCTCAAGACAATTGGAAGAACGTTGCAGATGGTTGGAAGAAAAGTTTAGGGCTCTAGAAGGTGCTGATGGCCGACAAGGGATGGACGCTAAGGAATTTAGCTTGGTCCCAGACTTAGTCCTCCCCCATAAATTCAAAATGCCAGAATTTGAAAAATACAATGGGACTAGCTGTCCTGAAGCCCACCTTACTATGTTCTGTAGGAGAATGACAGGGCACGTGAACAATGATCAACTTCTGATTCATTGTTTTCAAGACAGTTTAGTCGGCGCCGCGGCTAAATGGTATAACCAATTAACTCGCGATAGGATCAATTCCTGGAGAGACTTGGCACACGCTTTCATGCAACAGTACAGCCATGTGGCTGACTTGACGCCCGATCGAATGACCCTACAGAATATGGAAAAGAAGCATAATGAAAGCTTCCGACAATATGCACAAAGGTGGAGAGAGGTCGCCATGCAAGTTCAGCCGCCACTATTGGAGAAAGAAACTACTGTACTATTCATAAATACCCTGAAGGCCCCATTCCTTACTCACATGATCGGAAGCACCACTAAGAGCTTCGCCGATATAGTTATGGCAGGAGAAATGATTGAAAACGCCATAAGGGTTGGTAAGATAGAAGGAGAAACCACTAAAAGGCCGGCCCCAAGAAGGAAAGATAATGAAGTGAACAACGCGAGCAGTCATAGCCCGAAGGCGATTGTGGTTAGCCAACCGAGAACGACCACGGGAGGGCAACAGGGTTCCCAAAGGCAGGAATCTAATGCAAGACAGAACACTGAAAAGATCCAATTCACGCCCATCCCGGTGACATATAAAGAACTTTACCAAAGTTTATATAACACACACGCGATAGCTCCCTATTACCTGAAACCTCTGCAGCCCCCATACCCCAAGTGGTATGATGCCAATGCCAAGTGTGAATACCATGCTGGAGCTCAGGGACACTCAATTGAAAATTGCGTCAGCTTCAAAAAGGCCGTGGAAAGACTTATCAAAATGGGGATCGTGAAATTTGACGACACCCCTAGTACAGAAAACCCATTGCCGAACCACAGCGATCAAGGGGCGAACGCAATCGGAGAAACCGATACGAGAAGGGTCAAAGAAGACATTTCTGAAGTAAGGACACCGTTAAAGGTGATTTGGGGAGAAATGATGAAAAGAGGAATGTTGGTCGCCAAAGAAAGAAGTGAAAAAGCGGGGAACTACTGTGAGTTCCATCAAGTCGAAGGGCACGAGATCCAAGAGTGTGCTGAATTTAGAATTCTGATACAAAGCCTCATGGATAATAAGGAGCTGGAATTTTATGAAGAGGGCTCGGATGCAAGACACATATGCGCCTTGGAGGGAGAATCGTCGAATCGAGGAACCAACCGGCCAAGGATCATTATTTCCCTACCTAAGTATGACGATGCGGGAGCGCAAACAACACCGAAGATCATTATTCGCAAACCCGTTTCCTTTTCTTATAAGGATAACAAGAGGGTGCCCTGGAACTATGACTGCAGTGTGACGATGCCGGAAGAAGAAAAAATAGCTAATGCTTCCAAAGAAACCCAGGCAGAAGGTTCTTTCACGCGTAGTGGAAAGCGTTATGACGCGGGAGGAATCAGGATCGAGTCTGTAAAGGCAAAAGCCTTAGCGTTCGAGAAAGACAAAGAGGCTGAAGCACTTATCAATGAACCAGTGAAGGAGGAAGAGGCTAAGGAATTCCTAAAATTCCTGAAACATAGCGAGTATAGTGTAGTTGAACAGCTACGCAAACAACCGGCCCGGATATCAGTATTAGCATTGCTCCTGAGTTCAGAAGCACACCGTGAGGCATTGATGAAAGTGCTTAATGAAACCTATGTCACTAAGGACATATCTGTCAATAAGCTGGATCGCCTTGTTAATAACATAAGTGCTGACAATTTCATCTATTTCAATGATGATGAAATCCCACCGGGTGGCATGGGATCGACTAAAGCTCTACACATCACCACTCGTTGCAAAGGGTATACGCTGCCAAGTGTACTGATCGATAATGGGTCAGCCTTGAACGTCCTGCCATTATCTACATTAAACAGGTTGCCGATAGATAGTTCCCACATGAAAGCATGCCATAACATAGTAAGAGCATTTGATGGCACGGAGAGAAAGGTGATGGGAAGAATCGACGTCCCTTTAATGATCGGGCCAAACACATATGAGGTGGATTTTCTGGTAATGGACATCAAGCCCTCTTATAATTGCCTGCTAGGGAGGCCCTGGATACACTCAGCAGGAGCGGTGCCCTCATCTTTACATCAAAAACTGAAATTGGTGACAGATGGACGATTGGTAACCATAAACGCGGAAGAAGACATCATAGCAGCAGTTACTGGTAACGCGCCTTATGTGGAGGCAGATGAAGAGTCAATTGAATGCTCTTTTCGCTCTTTAGAATTTGTCAATGCAACCTTCATTTCGGAGGGAAATGAAATACCAGTGCCCAAAATGTCCAAGACCACAAAGATGGGTTTGCAAATGACAGTAGGAAAAGGAGCTGTGCCTGGAAAAGGGTTAGGCAAATACCTCCAAGGTGGAACCCGAGTCCCCGAGATAAGGGAGAAAAGAGATCGCTTTGGCCTAGGATTTAGGCCAGACTACAAACAGAGGAAGAAGGAGATAGAGAAGCAACAGGAAAGAAGAAAGGCACGTCTGAGTAGAAGAGAACTCGAGTGGGAACCAATGACGTTCCCTCACATATCTCAGACCTTTGTGTCAGGAGGGATAATTCACCCTGAGGTGGGGGCACTCGAGAAAGGAAGCTATCACATCAACGCCATACATGATAGGGAGACTGAACCAAGGATCTTGGGGGATATCCGTCCTTACGAACCGGGGAGCTCTTTAAACAATTGGACTGCTGAAGAACTTCCTGTAACCTTTAGGAACTTTACAGAGTAATTTTCCAGAACACTCTTATTGCTCTAAAGCCTAGGAGTAATAAGATTTCGTTCGTGAAATAGGCTTATGTTCAGATATTTTAGTTTCAATAAAGAACACTTTTGTCAAATCGAGCAAACTTCTTTCATTCTTCTATAAACATTCTTTTGACCTTCTAATTTCATTCTTTTTTTTACTCATTCATAACATAAAAATAATCATTCTTAAATTCATTCATTCTTCGCACATTCTCTCATACCCCGCAGGTCCCTAGATATCAATGATATGAGCGACGATACTGCAAACCCTGAAGTCTCCTTTGAGCAAGACTTGCGTTCAGAGGAACCTCAGGATTTTGAAGATGACAGGGATTGTGATGTATCTCCAGATCTATTGAGAATGGTGAAGCAGGAAGAAAAGCAAATTCTGCCCCACGAAAAAGAGGCAACGGAGAACATAACGCTGGAAGAAGGGAAGGAGGTGAAAATAGGGACGCACATTACCAAGGAAACAAGGCAAGATCTTGTCGAGCTACTGAGAGAATTTAAAGATGTATTTGCATGGTCGTATCAGGACATGCCGGGGCTGAATACAAATATCGTGGTGCATCGTCTCCCTATCAAACAAGATTGCAAACCAGTTCAGCAAAAATTACGACGAATGAGGCCTGACGTCGTGCTGAAGATCAAAGAGGAAGTCAAAAAGCAGTTTGATGCTGGATTCCTGCAGGAGGTCAAGTACTCAGAATGGGTAGCTAACATTGTGCCTGTTCCTAAGAAGGATGGGAAGGTACGAATGTGCGTCGATTACAGAGATTTGAACAAAGCTAGCCCAAAAGACAACTTTCCCTTGCCACACATTGACACCCTGGTAGATAATACGGCGGGTTATTTATTGTTTTCCTTCATGGACGGCTTCTCGGGATACAATCAAATAAAGATGCATCCTGAGGACATGGATAAGACCACTTTCATAACATTATGGGGCACCTTCTGCTACAAGGTAATGCCATTCGGCCTAAAGAATGCAGGCGCAACATACCAAAGGGCTATGGTGACTTTATTCCACGATATGATGCACAAGGAAATCGAGGTGTACGTGGACGACATGATTGCCAAATCTCGAACTGAAAAGGAACATATCGAAGCCTTGAGGAAATTATTCTTGAGATTGAGAAGGTTTCAGTTGAAACTCAATCCAGCAAAGTGTACATTTGGAGTCAGGTCAGGGAAACTATTGGGCTTTGTAGTCAGTGGAAAAGGAATAGAGGTTGACTCAGACAAAGTCAGGGCCATACAAGAGCTGCCGCCACCGCATACTCAGAAGGAAGTGCGAGGTTTTCTTGGAAGGTTGAATTACATTGCTCGGTTCATTTCACAATTGACCGAGAAATGTGATCCCATATTTCGCCTTCTTAGGAAACACAACCAGGGTACCTGGGATGAAGAATGTCAGAATGCCTTTGATAAGGTCAAGCAATATTTGTCAAACGCTCCAGTACTATCTCCACCTAGTCCAGATAGACCGCTGATACTGTACTTGTCGGTGTTCAGCAACTCTATGGGATGTGTACTAGGTCAACATGACGAGTCAAGAAGGAAGGAGAGGGCGATATATTACCTCAGTAAGAAATTTACTGATTGTGAAATGAGATACCCACCGATCGAAAAGTTGTGTTGTGCCTTGATTTGGACGACCCGAAGGTTGAGGCAATATATGTTGTATCACACAACGTGGCTAATTTCGAAAATGGATCCATTAAAGTACATGATGGAGTCAGCAGCCCTGAATGGGAGAATGGCAAGATGGCAGATACTACTTTCTGAGTTTGATATAGTATATGTGAATCAAAAAGCCATAAAGGGAAGCGCAATAGCAGAATTTTTGGCTAGTAGGGCTTCGGAAGAGTACGAACCATTAAGCTTTGACTTTCCAAACGAAGAATTGATGTATGCGGCAGCGGTCGAGAAAAATCCATGGAAGTTGAACTTTGATGGGGCATCTAATGCAATAGGAAATGGGATCGGAGCAGTCTTAATATCCCCAGAGGGAGATCATTATCCGTTCACATGCAAATTAGACTTCGACTGTACAAACAATATGGCGGAATACGAGGCTTGCATCATGGGGATTCGGGCAGCCATAGAACGAAAGGTTAGGACGTTGGAAGTGTACGGAGATTCGGCGTTGGTGATTTATCAACTCAAAGGTGAATGGGAGACAAGAGACCCCAAATTGATCAATTACCGGAGGGTAGTTTTAGGACTACTTGAGGAGTTCGACGATATTACTTTTAATTACCTCCCACGAGATGAAAACCAGATGGCAGATGCTCTGGCAACTCTGGCATCCATGATTAAAGTAAACAAAGAGGAGGATATGAAGCCTATTGAAATGAGCATCTTCGAAGCCCCAGCTCACTGCTGTAGCATCGAAGAAGAAGAAAAGGATGACCACCCTTGGTACCAGGATATATTACGATATGTGAAGAATCGTGAATACCCTGAACAGGCAACGGAGAATGAGAAAAGAACCTTGAGAAGGTTAGCCTGCGACTATGTGTTGGATGGAGATATCCTTTATAAAAGAGGGAAAGATCAGGTGCTTTTAAGGTGCGTCGACGCTGTAGAAGCTAGGAAAATCTTAGAAGAAGTGCATGAAGGTGTGTGTGGGACACATGCCAATGGCTTCACAATGGCAAGACAAATTATGAGATTTGGATACCATTGGTCCACTATGGAAGGGGATTGCATCAGCTATGCCAAGAAATGTCATAAATGCCAGATTTATGGAGATAAGATTCATGTTCCACCGTCGCCCTTACATGTTATGACTTCTCCATGGCCCTTTTCCATGTGGGGCATGGACGTCATTGGGCCAATTTCACCTAAGGCCTCGAACGGGCATCGTTTCATCTTTGTGGTCATCGATTACTTTACGAAATGGGTGGAGGCTGCTTCATATGCTAACGTCACCAAAGCGGCAGTGAGTCGATTTTTGAAGAAAGAGATCATCTGTCGATATGGAATGCCTGAGAGAATCATATCAGACAATGCACTGAACTTGAATAACAGCACGATAGCAGAAGTCTGCAGTCAATTCAAGATCAAACATCATAACTCGTCTCCTTACCGCCCAAAGATGAACGGGGCAGTGGAAGCGGCCAACAAAAACATCAAAAAGATAGTGGGAAAGATGACTGAGACTTACCGAGATTGGCACGAGAAACTGCCATTTGCACTATTTGCCTATCGAACATCTGTTAGAACCTCTACCGGGGCAACTCCATTCTCGCTAGTTTATGGGATGGAGGCAGTGTTACCCATCGAAGTGGAAATACCTTCCCTGCGAATCTTGTCGGAAATAAAGCTGGATGAGGCAGAATGGATTCAATCACGATACGATCAATTGAATCTGATTGAGGAAAAAAGGTTAAAGGCAATTCGTCACGGTCAGATGTATCAGAAGCGAATGATGCGAGCTTACGATAAAAAGGTTCGTCCAAGAGAATTTTACGAGGGGGACCTTGTATTGAAAAAGATCCTTCCCATACAAAAAGACTTCAGAGGAAAGTGGATGCCAAACTGGGAGGGGCCGTATGTCGTGAAAAAGGCTTTCTCTGGCGGTGCGTTAATTTTGACAGAAATGGATGGGAAAAGCTTACCCAATCCGGTGAATTCGGACTCAGTCAAGAAGTATTTTGTCTAAAAGGAGAGAAGCCAAGGTGAAAACCCGCAAGGGCGCTTTGAGACTTCTATTCAAAAAAAAATGTCTAAAAAAAAAAAAAAAAATGATGATGATGATGAATGATGGAGAAGCCAAGGTGAAAACCCGCAAAGGGCGCCTTGAGACTAAAGGGGTTTTGAGTTGAAAACCCGAAAGGGCGGCTCAAATTTCAAACGACACGCACCTCACTGTACTTGACCTGACGAAAAGCAGGAATACATTACATACCGAGGCGTCAGCAAAGTACTTTGGGTCTTCTAAACACACGTCAAACCCAAAGCAGTCTTCATGGAACCTGTGTACAGAAGCTCAAGCTGCGATATCTAGGGCATCTGACTGTCTTGTTCACTATCTTTTGATCCTCTCAAAGATATGTTGTCAGATTAATTTCCTTTGTATTTTGATAACTTTGTTCGAATCTGACTATCTTCAAACTTTTCCTTCCACTATGCACAAAATGTGTTACATTGAAATAAAGATCGATGAACTAGAATATTTTTACAAATGAAAGTTCTGCATGTTACTCTGTAAAATCTCCTGATAATGCAAGAAACCAAAACAGAACGATTGTTTAAAGAACCCCCTTTTTGTAAAGATTGGGGATGCCCAAAGGAAATTTCATTTTCAGTTCGAAGTGATGATTAGAAAACGTAAACAATTTGATCCGAGGATTTTAGCAGGTCATAACCAGACCAACTTGATCTGAGGCATACGAACAGAGTGTGAATGACACCTCGAGTGAAACTTGGATGAATGAGCAAGTGATAGTCGAAGTAGGATCATTCTCATAGCATTTTTGCATCATAGTACGCACAATTAGGAAGCATTTGACTCATTTCAATCATGACATCCTAATGATTTGCATAAGCATAAAACCCAGGAAATCTATTTTACAGATAAACTCCCCAGTGGACGATGTACCCAGATTGATGGAAACAGCAAATTCCAACAGATCTCAACCCCCTAAGCAGTAGGGTAACGGATCGAATTTTGGCGAATCTTACCTCCATACAGCAGTGATGGATCAGATTTCAGCCACTCGCCTTAACTCCCTAAGCAGTAGGGTAACGGGCAAAACAAAGCAGATCTTATCTTCGCTGAGCTGGAGCGAAGCAGATCACTTTCCAACAGATCTTAACTCCCTAAGCAGTAGGGTAACAGATCGGATTTTGGCGAATCTTACCTCCATACAGCAGTGATGGATCAGATTTCAGCCACTCGCTTTAACTCCCTAAGCAGTAGGGTAACGGGCAAAACAAAGCAGATCTTATCTTCGCTGAGCTGGAGCGGTGCAGATCACATTCCAACAGATCTTAACTCCCTAAGCAGTAGGGTAACAGATCGAATTCTGGCGAATCTTATCTCCATACAGCGGTGTTGGGATAGATTTCAGCCACTCGCCTTAACTCCCTAAGCAGTAGGGTAACAGGCAAAACAAAGCAGATCTTATCTTCGTTGATCAGGAGCGGAGCAGATCGCATTCTATCGGGTCTTAACGCCCTAAGCAGTAGGGTAACAGATCGAATTTTCTCATCATACGTCAGCAACGGAGCAGATTCTAGTCGCCCGCCTTAAATCTCTAAGCAGTAGGGTAGTAGGCAAAGTTAACGGATCTTAACCCCCTAAGCAGTAGGGTAACAAGATCAAGCTTCGGCAGATATTATCTCTCTGTTCTGGCAGAAAGCAGATCGAAGAAGGCAGATTTGAAAATCTTTGTATTATTTAGCAGAAAAGATCGAAGTTGCAGATCCCTTCTCGCTAAATTATTATATCCTTGAAGATATGAGCAGATTGAAGCTACAAGACATACCTTTGAAATCACAGTGGATTGAACCAAGGCTACAAGAGGCGGTGAGCTAAAGAGACTACCCGAACAAGAAAAGTACCGAAGAAGTCAAGACTCGGCAAGATCGGGCAAAATTGGCCCTTTTAACGTCTTTGCTCTATCCCCGTTACACGACGATGAGCAAAGAGGGGCAGCTGTAATAGGGCAATTTTGCCCGGGGTCCAATAATGACCCAAATAAAACCAAAATGGATTGAATTCAATGTCCATTTACATTAAAGTCCTAACCCAATTACGGCCCAAACCCGTTTACACTGCCCTTAAATTAAAACCCGATACAAAAATTGACCCACTAAACCTAGCCCAAATCACCTTCAGCCCAATACCCATCAAATCAGAAAACCCACTACCCACTAACCTACCCAAGCCCGTTTACACTTAGAAACCCTAGCCCCGAATGGTTACCCACTTGCCTCTGACACCTCTGCCGCACCGCCCCAAGTCCCATCGACCGCCATTTCACCGCCCTCCACTTGTGCCCACTTGCTCCTGCAAAGAAGCAGAAAGAAAAGACAGCAAGAATTAAAAATTCAAGGCAGAAGGCTATAAAAGCCGAATCACATTCTTGTAAAAAGGGCTTTTTTTTTCATCAATACATAAGATTTAAACACGAAAATAAGTTCTGAATATTCAAAAAAACATTAGAGCAGAGATAGAAACACAAGTACGGTCAGAGAAACCCCGAGATCCAAAAAATCAGAAACAAGGTGATATTCTAGGACCTGTTTTCCTTTTTCTTTCCTATTTACCAGCATATACACATGCAAATAATAAAATAAAAATATTATAAAAACATTAAAAAAATAAAAAAAAATAAAAAAATTTTGAAAATCTTACCTTTTCCGGCCACCGCGTGCGGTGGCCGGCGCCGGCGACGGACGGCGGTCCGGTGACCGGACGGTGACCGGCCGGTGGTCGGACCGACCACCGGAAATCGCCCCCGGGCACCCCTCTCCCCTTCTCTCTCTCTTTTTTTTCTTTTCCCTTCACCAAATGAATTTTTTGGCTAAAGAGTGCCTTATATAGCCCTTCAAAACGATGCCGTTTTGGGGGCTGCGTTTTAACCCCAAAACGACGTCGTTTTGAGGGCCCGACCCGGACTCCGACCCGCTCCAGCAAGGATCCGCGTGTTTTTGTAGCGGAAGGGCTATTTGCGCGATCAGCCCTTCCGCTTTTTCAGGCCTGCATAATTAGGTCTTTCAATGTTTTCAAATTAGCCCAATAGTTTTCCCCGTGTTGCAATTCAGTCCATCCTGCTACGGTAGCGTTTTAGGGACCCGCGTAAATTACCATTGTGGTCCTTTCTATTTTGACCCGCGTTCGTATAGGTCCTCCCTACCCATT
This sequence comes from Gossypium stocksii, assembly GCA_020496765.1. Taxonomy (NCBI): domain Eukaryota; kingdom Viridiplantae; phylum Streptophyta; class Magnoliopsida; order Malvales; family Malvaceae; genus Gossypium; species Gossypium stocksii. The sequence goes on from CM035629.1 coordinate 40,206,097, forward strand.
TTTGATTTTAAATTTGCCCAAAACCTTCGTTTTTAATCCGATTTAGTCCTTTTTCATTTTTTTTAAGTTTCAATGAGTTACATTATTATTATTATTATTATTATTATTATTATTTTTATTATTATTATTATTATTATTATTATTGTTATTATTTACTAACATTTCATATTTTACTTAATTCATATATATATTTCTATATTAAGTGTATATATTTTGTTAACTACCATTTTATATTATATTACATACATTATACATATATATATTTCAACCTATATGTTATATACCTATCCTCCCTTTATATACTCTTTATATATATTAATATCAATATTGCATGCATATTATGTAAAGCTATATCTTTATATTTCAATAACATTAATATATTACGTATATATATTTTATGCATCCTTCCTATAGCATATAAGTATTTTACACGTATATATTTCACATTTTTATCATTTCTAATATCTTTTATATTTTTTTTTAACCTACATATTTTGTAAATATTCTTATGTATCTTCATATTATTTTATATTTATCTACATATTTTAATCTTGCTAATTATATACTTCATATCAACTTATGTTTTATGCATGTTAAGCATGTTTATACCCGTATATCATCCCATGCACGTACTTTATGCCATTATTAATCCTATTTAAATATAAATACTATTAATATAAATATACATTGTACATATGTTTTAGTTTAACCTATACGTCATATATATATTCCTTCAATATATTCTTTGTATGTGTATATATCACATATGTATATAAAATTTTTTATGCTATACTTTCATATTCTACGTACATTTTTTAATATATACATATATATACGCATAGAGCTACATGTTTATTATTAATAACTATTTTTACATTACAATGCCCTACATTTTCGATACTATCACAAACATATACGACTTCAATACATTTCACAAATCCTCTATATGTCGTTTTTAGCCCAATCGCGTTATTATCCGAAGATTTCAAAAACGAGGCAATATTTTTTGTGTTTAGAGATTCGGGAAATAGTGCCCTAACGTGCTGGGTTGCGATTTCTCGCCCGTCTAAATACCTAAAATACCCTCCTAAGTTTTGCAACGTGCGAGATAACTTTAGTTTCGTGGAACCTAAGAACTTCGTGTCCAATTGTGCTGGATGTGACGTTCATATTCCTCCGGAACGAAAGAATCTCGGTCTTTTTAAAATCGTCTCGTCTTAATTCAAAAATGTCTTTAAAATGAGGCAATATTTTTGTATTTAGTGATCCGGGAAATAGTGCCCTAACATGCTGGGTTGCGATTTCTCTCTCGTCTATATACCTAAAATACCCTCCTAAGTTTTGCAACTCGTGAGATATCTCTAGTTTCAAAGATTTCACGAATCTCGTGTCCAATCGTGCTGGATGTGGTATTTGTATTCTCCTGAGACGAAGGAATCCCGAATTTCCTACCCAAGTTATTCCTGTTTCAAAAAAGAATCCTATTTTCAGAACTTTCCAAATTTCGACTCAAGACAGAAAATTGCTCAATTTGGTACCAATTTTGGGCGTCGCGGGGGTGCTAATCCTTCCCCGCGCGTAACCGACTCCCGAGCCCGTTTTCTCTAATTTTTCGTAGACCAAAGAGTTTTATAAGGTGATCCAATCACACCTAAAAAGATTGGTGGCGACTCCTCTTTTTCATTTTTTAAGTCGACTTCCGTCTTTTTTCTATGCCAAAAAAATGGTTACGACAACCATACGTCTAAAGAATTGGCTAAATCAAAGGTCTGATACCACTAAATTTGTAACACCCTCTGCTTGACCTGATCGCCAGGTCCGAGTACTAGGTGCTACATAGACTAGAATGACCTAACACGACTTTCTATTTTGGGTTTAGTTACATTTTTAAAAACAACCTGGGTTCGAAAATCCTAACTGAACTTACAACTTATATTGAACTAGAAATAAAATTTAAGGGTTCTTTTCATTAGTCAGTTACGAATTTTTGGACAAAGACCCTATAACATAAAATGACACTTATACCTAAGGCGGAGCCTCTACGGGTGCCCCTCTATATATATTCCCACTTCCACGTTTCGTCTCACTTCTAATAAAGTCTGGCTTGGTCCCTCTTAATTTCTAAATCTTTAACTAACCTGCAATTTAGTAGAGAACTTATATGTTCGAATGAACTTAGTGAGATTTGCATATAGAATTTGAGAAAAGTGTGAGGTGTTCAACTCAGAGTTTTTCTCCCTGGTAACCGTATTCAATATTTTTGGCGAGTGACGATTGGTAACACCCTAGTGATTACCACATCTGTGGTCTTTCTTAGAGTTCAATATCCTTACAGCTTTGGAGTATTAGGGCTCACTAGTGATCGCCTATAAACCCACTATCATTTACAGTTAAATAGCACACCAAAAATATAATAGTTAAGAATGGAAGTTTCCGCAAGTGCACAAGTCAAATTGTAATATAGTTTTACAGTGGAATACTAGGAAGTATTATGAGGACTGTACCTAATAGAGGATAAAATAAATAATGAAAATGTTTTTCTAATAAAAAGTCTAAATAGTACTAATTAAGTCCTATATTAAGATGAACCATAAAATAGATTGATAAGGTAAAAAAGAAATAAATAGCGAAAAGAAATAAATAAAGAAAAATAAAGAAATGAAATAAATCAATAAACCAATCAGGAAGATTAGCTTGTTTCAGTGTTGGTAATCAACTGCGGATTAGAGTATTAAGGTAGATTTACTATTGATTAACCAATTATTACCTCTCAACCTCTAATTAATTCATTGATTGGTTGATACTCGTTTATATTTCGACCTCACTTTCTCAACCAGGATAAATTATGATTTACTCAGTTCAACTTATCTCTTAGGATCGTCTTGCCTATGATAACTTCCTAAGGTTGTCAATCTTAGTGCTTTAAGTACACATAATTTATACCAACTAGTCCCTATTGAGAAACACTAAATCCTCCATTTATGACATCCAATCGATCATCTCCCCTAAGAGATTTAACCACTCGTGTTATTCATAATCTCTATCTCAATTGAAGAGATTATGTGAAGAACACGATCGATTTGTAAGAGAAAATAATTTGAATAATTTTGGATTGAATATTGAATGAGGAACGGTGTAGCAAATCTCTCGATTGGAAAAAAGAAATAAATTGAAGACATAAGAAAATATAAATTGAAATACTTAAATTAATTAAATAAAATCTTGAATCAAAACTGATTTCAAGAGGAAAAACAAAAGAGTTATGAAAAGCAAAAAATAAGATTGACTTGAATTTCTTAGAAAACGATCTATAAAATATTCAATTTCTTAGAAAATAAACTTCTTAAGTGCAAGATTGACTTGAATTTCTTAGAAATCCAAAACCTTAAACCATACAGAATCTTTCTGAGTCTTATTCTACTTCTTTCTTTAATTCCTGAGCACAGAAGAAGATAAGGAAACTTACAAGTTCCTTCATTCTCAGTTACTAGCCTTAAACTCACACATTTTTTTGCTTAATATAGAGCTTTCTTCATCTACATCCCCCTTCTTTAAGGTGACTTATCAATAGGATTCAGAGAATTCTGCCTCCGCTCATGCTTTATATATATGTTCCTTAGGCACGGTTCTCACTAGCCATATCCACCATCCATTCTTAATTATTTTGTATTCCACTTTGGAACCAATTTGTTCCATCCTAATCGAACCAGAGTTGGGATCCAACTAATCAAAATTTGGCAACTTTAATTAATGAACCACATCGTCATGTCACATGATCATGTGGGGCACATGACCGTGTGGCATTCCGTTTCACAGGTCGTGTATGCCCAAAACTACCTTCAAAATCAAACCATTTCACATCCAAATGCTTGGGCTACAGCTATGTAATAGCCAACAATCAAACCTATCCATAATTTGCCTCAACAAGCCAAAACATGTACCACAATTCATTAGCACCATAATTCAAACATATATATAACAACCATTCAATCAAAACATATACACAAATTGGTTTCATTCAAACATCCTGTAAACTTTAGATAGCAAATATCAAAGTTCATTCATGAATAAAACCTTTAAATGTTCAAATATCTCATTCCAAATGCATAACCTAACATAATCAATTTGAACATTCATTCAACTTCAAGCACTTGAAATTGCATATTAACATAAACATACCAAAACAACCATTTAAATGCATCTATATATCACCATATGCATCCACCATCACGATTGATACCAAACAATTTATCAACTAAGATTTATACCAACACATACTGTAACACCCCAAACTCGGCCCAGACGTTATGGCCGAATCGGGTGATGTCACATTGCAGGGTAACTCGCACAAATTCGATACATTGTAAGACTTGAGTTTATTGTCCGCTTGTGGTTTAAATCAGTGGTTTATTTTCAAATCAACCTTGCTAGGAAAATATTTAAAGGTACAAATCCATTTGAACCTTTGCTTATTTTAAAAGTTCAGGTGAGTTCGTACCCCTTACTATGTTTCTTGTTAATTGTGGCAGAAGCTCATGTTTTAAGAAAAATAATATGTTAATTATATTGATTTTGAAAACATGTTTAAATTTTAAAGCCAAAAATTCAACAGCAATAATAATGAAGAAACCTAAATATAAATTCATACCGGAGATGATAGGAGCTTCGGGCCATAGCCCACCATGGCTTCAGTTGGGCCCGAGCCCATAACACAATATACAGTGGTCTTCGGGCCTAAGCCCTTAGCAGCCTTAGTTGGGCCTTAGCCCATATCACATCAATATCATATGTATGCAATGCTCCCGTCCCAATCCAACCCTACACTCCTGTGGGCATATAAATATCAACCCACCCACCCCTACATTCTAGTGGTAGCACTTGTTGCTGCACTAACTCAATCGCTGCAGTAGAGCTGCTAGTCATATAATGGGCTTAACAGCCACCAGTGGATCCACGGTCGTCAAGCGACTATGCGATCCTCACATATCTTCCTCCGTATCATAAAACCCACCCAAGTGCAACATACATCACGTGAATGCAACATACACATTTCCATATATTTAGCACTTAAAGGTATGTTAGTCCTTTATACAATGAGGGCATTTTAGTTATTTTATTCGGTATTTCTACCATATAGGGGTATTTTAGTAATTTTACCCTACAGGGGTATTTTAATAATTTCTTAACAATATGGGTCTTAATTACGAACTTTAGCTCGTCAACAAGTCCTCATTGGCTAAAGTGAACGGATACTATGCACCAGTTAGGATTCCAGAGAAGAGGAGGTGGGTCATTAAGACCGCTTAAGTACCAAGCTCTCCCTAGATCCAATCCTAGACATGCATATGCCCATTGCCACACTCTAACCTTACGACTTGTCCACAGACGTGCTTGATAAATTAATTAAGTTTTATGCGCTTAAGGATTTATTAGAAACTAGGCCTAAAAGTTCATTATATAACTCTAACAATTCCACATACTTTCATACATTCATATAGCTCACTAGGCCCAATCATATCTATTTGGCCCATTAGGCCCAATCACAAATATACGGCCTATCAGGCCCAATCATATTGAAACCATTCAACCAACTTTACCAGCTCGTCACTTAATATCACTTATCAATTTTTGCCAATTTGGGCCCACGAGCCCGTCGGGCCCATTTAGTCCATTCTGGCCCGATTGGCCAAAAAGTGGCTCAGGACCATGAGATCGCTCCCTTGGTCCCGGTTGTTGTATCGGTATCTCCACACAAGTGTTCGCACGCTCGTGTGGTTGCCGGCACTAGCCTTTCAGCTTTTTGGCATTCCAGCTTTTCGAGATTTCGACTTTTGTCGATTTGTCGTGTGTGTATGTATGTACACACCTTTTTTAAGAGAATCGTAATAGCTCACACGTGTAGAACCTATATTCCATTTAAAGAACTCAATTAGTCACTTACATGATCCAGCAATTCCCAATATTGAAACCGAACCCAAGACACTTGCACCCCCTTAAAATGCTTGGTTTCGAAACAATCTCCTCTCCTAGCGGTTGTATCCTTCACTGGTTAACTAAGAGGTATATAGATTCAACGAGAAGAGAATGATTAGATAAGCCATTCGGCTTTCACTAAGGCAGAGGAGGAATTAGAACGATTATGTGCTTACCAGGACTTGATCTTTGATCCCGCAGCCTAGATAGCTTATAGGTGAGATCCGGCTTCTAAAATCAAATAAGAGTAGTAGATGAAAAGAATAGATTTGAGATGGAGGAGAAGCAACAATAAATTGGCAAAGTGGTAGGGCTATTTGGTCATGAGAGAAATAGGGATAGTATTCGGCTTTTTGGGAGAAGAAAAAGAAAGTAGATCAGCCTTTAACATAACCGATTGCAGAAGTGTAGATCTGGATCTAAGAAACAAAGTAGTCGTTTTGGGAGAACAAGTAAAGAATTGGCACAAGCAAGGTGGTTTGAAAGCAAACGTTTGGCTATGAGATGATGCGAGAAGGAGTAGAGAAAATAAGAAGTATTGAGAGGATTCGGCTCTTAGAGTTTGAAAGAATGAGTATGCGAAGGGAACGACAATGGTCTTTAACCAAAAGAAAGAAAAACCCAAAAACAAGCACACATATGCCAAAAGCAAAATAAACCAAGAGCATTCGGCTATACCCTAAAAGAAAATAACCAAATCGGTAGTAAACCCCTACTCAAGCTGATTTCACCCTTCCCCTAAAGTCTCATTCGGCTCCACTTTATCCAACAACCCAATCCCTAAGTTTTCTCCAAGATTTCCTCCTCTTATCACTCCTTGAATTCCTCCTATGACCACTTCAAACTACTCCCATCAGAGTTCAACTCTGACTCCAGCTCTGGTTAACAAAAGATTCAAATAAAATCCCCATTTCTGTGCCAACCAACCCTTGAACCTTGGACCTCCTAGTCTCCCAGTAACGCCACTTCCTGTCCCCTAAGTGGCGTCACTTTGCCACTAGGCCACAGGTCCATCTGTGTCTTATTTCCTCTTAATTTGTTTAAAAGGCCTAATCCTGATATCAGGGTTCCACTAAGGCAAAAAAAATTAAAATTTCCCGATGGTCTACCTTAAACCTAAGACTTCAAAGAAACCTTCTAATACCTTAAAATTAATACTCTAATAGTGCTAATCATACATGCCAACTACAGTGCACAAAATTATAAGTTTCGAGATTTTGGGGCGTTACACATACACCATAATTTTAAGTGCAAAACAAATTACCAAAATGCTTATAATTTACACAACCAAAACCTTATTTCCATGTCACTTATAACTAGGCCAAAATTAACGAATAATTACCGAATGAATTGCCAGATAGTGTGCTCTCCAACGACATTCCAATCGATAGCAAAAGTCTGACAATCTACAAAGAATAAACCAAAAAAATTAAGCTTTCAAATAAGCTCAGTAAGTTCGTAAAATCCATACCTTTCAATTTAAATATAAATCGTACATAATAATAAAAATAATAATCCATTTATCGTATTCCACCAATCCAACTACCCGAAATAATTAAACCTGAATGATTTATATCATCATAACACAACGTCAAATATTTGTATATCAATATATAAATCATTGCATCATCTTATACAATTTGCATCATAATAGTTAAGTATTTTGCTCGAAGAACAATAGTAAATCAACTACAGTTTCATAGGAGGGTAATACTCATACGAGCTAACGTAAGGATAATAACCGATACGTGATGTTGCTCACACAAGCTTCAGAGAATCCATAACACATGTAGGACCTCAAGACATCGGTACGGTATCCATCACCGGTACATAGTACTTGCTAAAGAAAACACCAACACAAAAGCCCGTTAATATAACAACGGCACGAAGCTTGCTAAATATACACCGACACGAAGCTTGCTAATATACACTAACACAAAGCCTTCTACACCTTAATAACATGTCATTTGTATCCTAGCTATTCACTAAGTTCACAAGGGCTTCTTCTACTTTTCTGAAACATTTTATATTCAACTTTATCTTTCCAAATCATTAATCATCACAACATTGCATTTTATATTATCAAATATGTAATAATGTAAACATAAACAATGTTACAAATGTAATATGAACTTACCAAAATATGATAGCTAGCAACACGTGACGAAGATTACTCGACGACTTTTTCCTTTCCCCATTTATCAACAAACTGATCTATTTCTTGATCATGCATCATGTTAAGCTTGGTCGAATACTAAGGGAGCTTAAAAATGGTGGTTTCGGTTGCCTCCAACAAAAAAGAAGAAGATGAAACTATTTTGATTATTTAGTTTATACTTATTCATTTATTTACCATTTTACCCTTAAAAAATAAATGAAATTTCAAAACATACCTTACCTAAATCGTCCACTATAAGCACTTATGGTCAAATTACTAATTAAAACCTTTCATTCATGTTTTTATATCAATTTAACACAAATAACCTAATAATGGCTTACTTTTGTAGTTTTTACAATTTAGTCATTTTTACTTAATTAACTATCTAAACGTTTTTCTAACCAAATTTTAATATAACATTTTAATAACCTTCTAAATAATAAATAAATAATAAAATACTAATTAAATAATTAGAATCATGGTCTCAAAACCAATATTTCCAATAACACTGAAAATCTAGTTGTTACAGAGTTACCTAAGGGCTATTAGGAGGGTAGACCGACGAACTACCCTATATGTACATAATGGAAAGAAGAATCGACACTAGGTATGGATGAAAGAAAGAATACAAATAAAGGAAAGGCAGGGCCCAGAAATATGACGAGTCATCTGCAGAACCATTGAAATTAGTTAAAAGGTAATAGGATGGTTCAGGGAAAGATCGTTTAACAATCTAATCATCAATAGATAAGTTTAAAGAAACAAATTAGAGATCGTCGGGTCGGGTTTATAGAAGTTAACCCAAAAAATGAGCAGGGATTTAATTGCATTTAGTTTATTTTCTTTTACTACCCCTACGAGACGGAGTCTATGTATGAGTAATCTAGTAAGAAACTCACCAAGTTATTTTGGAACTTATAAAATTTTGACCTATGGTTGAAGGAATTCGCGGGAAAAAGAACTTGAGGAGGGACTAAGCCAGCCACTGTTAGATCAGAGATCAACGTTAGAAAGGTATCATGCATATAGGAAAAAGAGGGTGCTTTCAGAAGCTTTGCCTCTGGCATAAATTGTAGTCGAATAGTTCCCTTAATGTTGGGATTAGAGATAGTAAACTTTTATTTTGAATTCATTGTTTTTGTTGTAAGAATTTTTATTAACAAGTAATATTGTCAATTTTTAAGATAGTGAGTTTAAAATTTGTGGATCAAATCCGGTTCATTTGTAGTACCCCATACCCAAATCTGGTGATCTGGTTGGGTAAGGGTGTTACACCTGATCCTACTCCTACTCCTACTCTTACTCTTACTCCTATGTTAATCGGAGTGAAAACACCTTCATTATTTCTCACAACCTCGTCATGGTCTTCAACTTTGAGCTATTGTTGAACACCTATGTTCAACTTATTATGATCAATAACGGTGGAATGGCCTTCATCCACTAGCTCGGAAATATCGTGCTTGAGCTCCTCCATCGGAGTGTTCATTTTGGTTTGGCGTTGGACGACTTCTAATATTTTCTCCACCATCTTGGATATGAAGGACAAGTCATCTTGGATCGAAGACATGCTCTCCTCTCACATTTCAACCCATGTAGCAAAGGATGGATCTTCCATGTACACATCACTCTTCATATTACTTTCCAGATAGTAATATAAAGAATATAAATCTTTTGTCGGGTAATTAATCGAACACCCTTGATTGTAGCTACCTATCTCGATTGTATATCCATATGAACCATTCGAATGCTCGTATGAATACTCTTGCCATCTATAATTGCCATCATAACTCCAATGGTTTGACAAATATCCATTTGTTGAACTCGATTGATCTTCATTGTTATTAACATGATTAAGCTAAATCTTTAACAAGACAAATGAAGCTAAAAATACAAAAATTAAACACAATATGGTAAAATAAAATGCACTATCTAATTTCCTTGTCTTTTGAATAACATTACTTTAAAAGTAACTAACTTGACTACAAATTTACACATTCCCAGTCCCGGGAAATGACACCAACAACTTGACTCGCAAACGCTTGTGCATAGAGAAACAAACAATTTTCTGAGTCAATTTAAAAAGAAAGTTTTAACTGTAAGGGACAGACTCAGTTATAGTATTTATAGTGTTCAATGGAACACTAGAGTATTCCAAGGGGTCGAACCCAAAGAATTACCAACTGGACAAATGTGTTTATCAAGTTAATTACAAATTAACCAATTGCTAATTTATCCGAGTCAGAAATTAATAGTGCAAGTCTAAATAAAATTGTTTATAAACTAAAATTAAACTATTACTTAAATTAACTAAGTTAAACTTTCTTCATAATGTTTTCGATAATGTAAATGATTAAATTATTGTCGATTGTTTAGTTGATTACTAATTAAACTAATGAAACTATACCGATTATATTGGTTACCACCCTTAATTAGGAATCTCCTCCCCATCTCATCCTAGACTAAAAGATACCACCTAAGATACCACCTAAAAAGAAAAGATAAAACATAAACTAAAAATGAAAAGGAAAGGAAAAGAAGAGAAAAAGAAAAGAAAAAACCTAACCTTAACCTCAACCTAAAACTAAGGAGAAAATATGATAAAAGCAAAAGTGAAAAACTCTCCCCTTTCATATAGCCAAAAGCGGCTTTAAATAGATTATTTCAACACTACCTTTTGGACAAAAATGCCCCTAAATGCCTAATTTTGATTGGTGTGGTTGTTGGACAAAAAGTACCAATGCAATCATTTTTTTCACATCAGGCAGGATATTGTGATATCCGGGGTTAGGTATTATGATATTGTCGACAGTCTCCAAATGGAGGCATCCTTGAGGGGTGGATGTTGGATATCAAGATACCAGTATAGATGGCTCATTTTCCTCTTTATTTCAAGCTTGATTGATATGTTGCGACTTTCACGCTTCCATGTCATGATACCTCTGCTTGTGGCATTTTTTCCACTCAAATTCGAGCCACTAACTAGCTCCTACAATACTCAATAAATTTGTTAGGTTTCCCATAGCACGATTGGCTAATTTGGGTTTCAAAAATGACTTAAAATTAATAAAAACAATTTATTAATAAGAAAACTAAAAATCGACAAAAACATATAAGACACTTTAATTGCTTGAGAATAAGCTCTTTAAGTGTAATAAAAAGCCTAATTTCATGTATAAAATTATGGCAGATCAACAACTTGATCATCACTTTTAATAATAGTATTGCAATATTTAGAAATCTTACACTTATCTGCAATGGATGGATGTCATATAATCTTTATTTTATCAAACCAAAGATGTACACACTGCTTGAAATTGAAATTTCGAATAAAAGAATTAAAATTTCTCACTATAATGAATCATACTTTTGGCATTTGAGATTCGATCATATTAACCAAGAAAAATTCACTAAGCTTATGAAAAATAGTACTTTAAGTTCACTTAAAGAAGTTGATTCTCCACAACATGAATCTTGATTGAAAGGTAAGATCACTAAGCGATCGTTTAATAAAAAAGGAACGAGGGCCATGGAACCCTTGAAACTTGTGTACACTGATGTATATGGCCCCATGAAGGTTAGTGCAAGAGGTGGTTACGAGTATTACGTAACCTTTATTCATGATGATACCAGATATGGGTATTATGTAACCTTTACTAGCACCAGTGGAATTCAAAGCTCAATTAACGAGTTAATGATATCCTCTCATTGGCATTGTGTGGACTGATAAATATGGAACGTGGTCACGGGTTGTTTGTTCTCGAACGAGCAATTTGTCACAATCATTTTGTTTGTAGTGATCATATTAATCATTAAGAAGACACAATAGTGACAATGAGATAAAATAGGATTGTATTGAGTGAACAGATTTAACTCAAAGGAATTAAGGATATCATATGAGAGTAATACACACATGACAAGGTCATTGGACAAAAAAGTTAAATGAATTGCATTCGTAAAGAGAATACAATAAGGATATTTCAATCATAGTACTTCTTGTGGACTAGCTCTATGATTAAGTAATTGTGAATTATCAGAATGATGTTTCTGGACATAATTGTAATCACTAGAGCCTAATTGTATATGTCTCATTGGTCCCTCCGTTAGCTCAACAAAAGCTCGATCGGACTATATTTGAATCAAAAGAAAATTCTACGACTTTAGAAATAATTTAATTAGTCGATTTATTCGATGTGGAATTAAATTACGTGGTTGCGAGAATTGTTCAACTAAAGAATTTGATTTATGAATTTTCACGAAAAATTAATTTGGAAAATCTAAGTATTTTTGAAAAAAAATAATTTTGATCAAGTAAAATTAAATTAATCAAATTAATTGAAATTAATATGATATTTTTGAAAATTCATTTTCAAGCCAGACAATTGGCCCAATGGATAATTGAACTTGAAAATTGGACCTGAGATCGTAAATTGGGCCTAGAGCCCAAAAGTCAACACCAAGACCTAAAAACTGGTTGTACCGGACCTAGTATGTGAAACCAAGCCAACAGTCTAACTAGTGGCTAGACCGAACCGGTCGGGTCGTCATTGACCTGAACTAAACCGGCAGTAACCGAATCGACTTGAGCTGCCGTAAAGGTGTCGCACCTATATCACCGGACACGACGATGCCGGTGGCTGCTACAGCAGTGTTCCGGTGGCTGACGGTGGCTGTTCTTCGACGATTGAGCAGTGGAAGAGTTACACTCCTTTTGGGACTCTACCAGAGAATTTGATTTTAGATTAACTATTCCAAAAATAATATTATTTTAATAGTTTAATATTAAATTTAATTTAATACCAACATTAACAGTATTTTATTATCTTGTAGATAAATATTCTATTATTTTAATAAGATATAATATTAAATTTAATCTAATATTTATCAAGATAAATATTATATTAATTTAATATTAAAGTGATTAAGTTTAATCATAGTTGAACTCTCTAAACTTTTTTTATATAAAAAGAGAATTGTTCATTATTTTTCACACATTTGAATTCAAGTGAAAGTTCTATAGAGAAAACACTCTGAAGAGATTATTTAAAAAAAATTCTAGAGATATTTTTTTGATTTAAAACTTGACTCAAAAGTTTAGAGAAATTACGAAATTACCCTATTGGTAATTTTTGTGAAAAATTTTCTAAATCGAAGCGAGCCCACACTCAGTAGATGTGAGCTTGAGGATAGCAAAGAAGACTACTCAGTCGATACACTCATCCTGGATGAATCGAAAAGGTACAATTTTGATTAAGTGTTTATTATTTTAGATATCACAACCAAGATCTTGTTTTGGAAAAAAAAAATTAAAACTCTGTTCTCCCTAAATTTATTTTCTGCTATGTTTTCCAAACCCCTTTTTTTTCCAACAAATGGATGTCAAAATAACATTCTTGAATGACTATTTTGAAAAAAGCATATATATGGTGCAACCATCAGATATGTAGCTAAAGGAAATAAGCATAAAGTTTGTTAACTGTTTAGATCCATATATTAAATTAAGCAAGCATCCCACTCATGGAATTAAAGATTTGATCAAATGATCAAGACTTTTAAGTTTGAGAAAAATGCAGATGAACATTGTGTTTATAAACATATTGAGAATGGAAAGGTGACCCTTTTTGTTCTATATGTTGATGACATTCTACTAATTGGGAATAATGTAAGGACATTTTCATCGATTAAATTGTGGTTAACCCAATAATTTAGCATGAATGACTTGGGAGAAATTAATTTTGTTTTAGAAATTCAAATCCTAAGGGATCGAAAGAATAAATAATAGCACTATCACAAGTTTCATACATAAACAAGATATTGGAACACTATGCAATAACCAACTCGAAGAAGAAAAATCAACCTTTGGTATCGAGATTTCAAATATATGCTTCGGTAGTAGGAAGTCTCATGTATTCTACGTTTTTCACACGTCTAAATATCTATTTCATAATAGGGTTGGTACGTTGATACCAGGCGAATCCAAGACCAAGACATTGGCAAGCAATTAAGCATATATTTGAGTGTTTATGGAGAATTAGACATAATATGCTTTGGTATTCCATAGGAGATCCTACTCCTATTAGATATACTAATTTTGACTTCCAAACAAGTAAGGATTTGAGGAAATCGACATCGAGCTATGTTTTTGTCCTAGGTAGTGGGTCCATTGTGTGGAGAAATGTAAAGCAAAGTTGAATTGCTACTTCTAAGGCTACAAAAGAAGCAATATAGCTTTAAAAGTTCCTTACGGATCTTGAAGTCATTCTTGGTATGGAAAAAGCTCTCACACTGGATTGTGAAAATGGTGTTTCAATAGGTAATATCAAGGAAATAATAAACCACAAGAGGACAAAACATATTGATCAAAAGTATCGTATCATAAAGAAGGCTGCTGAAAAAGGAATCATGGATGTACTCAAAGTCACATCTAAAGACAAACCTATGGACCCGTTTACCAATACTCTACTAGTTAAGAGCTTTGTGAAACACGTAGAGAGCATAAGAATGCAGAATATGACTCATCTACTTCACTAGGGCAAATGGGAGACTGTTGGATCTAGTGCCCTAAGTGTAGTATATTTGTTTGTAAACTTGTAATTTTTTTCGAATAGATTTGTTAATAAAATAATTCATGGATTACATTAATATATTTTGTATAATTTCCTCATGTGATTTTTGCATGCAAAGCAAAATAGAAGCAAATATTGGCTCATTAGTTGTCTACACTAATATTAGGTGGTATTACGGGGTCGGATCGTAATACGAAAAGACAATTTATATTAGTAAACGAATATAAACATCTTCTTAGTCTAATAAAAAAATGAGTAAAGTGATTAAAAGACTAATATGTCGTCTATCAAATCCAATTAGGGAGATGCCTTGTATTGGGCATCGAAACAGAAAACTGCGAGAAGATGGAGACATACATGTGTCTGACTAGACGGACAGTACATCAGACTGGACTCAAGAAGAATAGATTATGAATTCGTTTATGATTTTTTCACTTGTGGCATTCATAGTGTGGAATACCTTAACCCTAAGTGAATGACGGCTATGTATGCGTGACTTGTATACTTTGATGAAAGTAAAAGCCTGAGTTCAAATAGATAAGGAACCGAAAGGTGGAGTGTGAGGTAAACGAATTCTATAGTATGTAACATCATTCACAATGGTGGAATTCATAGGCTGAGATATGGGTAAATGATATCTTCTCATTAGCATTACGTGGTTAATGAAAAGTGTAACCTTTCCAACCTGGCCTAGACAATATGACCAAATTGTGAAGATCACATTAGTCACCTATGTGACAAAGCTACTCTATCATTCGTTGAAAACCTTAAGAATTCTCTCTTTTAGGAAAAACCACAGTTTACCTTTGTTAATTTGGGAAAACAACTTATTAACTAATCCAATCATTCTTAAGTATCGTTATTAACATTAGTGTGGTTTAGAAAACACTTAACTCATCATTTCTTATCGAAAACTTTATTACCTTTTATTGCAGCGAAAAACTCAATATTTAATAGATTAATCGTTAAAGTCAAATATCATGTTTTGTCTGATTTCAAATATTCCTAGAAAAACCAAATCTATATGTTAAGTATTCATGCATGAAAATCCCAAAGCAGAAAAAAAAACCCAACAACAGTTCAAATAGCTTTACAGTCCAAAAACTAAATAAATTTAATTAAAACTTAAGCCAAATAATAATGATAAAAAAGCTCGAAGTCTATTGTATATCCACATGCCATGTCCAATCCTAATCTCAAGCATTACCTGAGATGGTTGTAACCATGGGGTGAGCTAACTAGCTCATGTGAGTCTAAACCATAAGTACATTCAAACATTCATGTAGATATCACTCACCACTAACAACATTGCAACACAAACATAAAATAAACATTATCATTCATAAATGTCATGGACATATCACAATGCATAAATATTTCCTACCCAAACCAATCGCTACATACCACGAGTTCCCTAGAACTCGTCTGCCAAACTCCAATCATTACGAGCATAGTTCAGTGTGGTTAAACCACTATTATATGTAATGCAGTTATATTGTTATTTAAAATAAAATGCGATATAATCATTGTTCTCCTCATTACTCCAAGTACAAAGCACTGACAACATATATGCAAACTGAATATGCCGCCATTACTCTATGGAACTCCTCAGTCAACCTCATAATCCCATCCCATGCACATGCGATATGGCGTACGGATTTCAATCAAATGCACATTTCATACATTTTTATTTCAGTAGCATAATTTATATGTCCTCATTATAACATTCACTTATCAAGTATTTAATTTCACCATCAACATAGTGATATTCTAACATACCATATGAAATTTTCCAATGCATGTATAGTAGTTTTTCATTCAGTACATTTCATAGTATTTCACTCTAAACAAAGATTTCATGCATTCAATATTTATTTACAATTTAATACATGCTATACATACAACCAACATACATTACATACCTAAAACACACATGTCATACCAATACCAGTCATTCAAAAACCAATCAACCATGCAAATTTGCGAACATGCCATTAAACTAGGGCTCAATAAGTACCTAATCTGACCACTTGAATTCATTCACTTACTCATTTAAATAAACCCGACCAACAAGCTTAATCATTGTTTATAACATTAAAAATATTATTAAAGCATTCAAGTTAACAGGTTAAGACCCACACCTTATTTTCGCACTATTACAGCACTATTTGCAAAACCCACGATTTCTCCTCAATACCTTAAATCAAACCTAAATTAAAAAAAAGTTTTATCGAGTTAAGAAGCTTTTAAAACAACCTTATAACACCCCGTTAAGGGTTTAATCAATCAATATTACCATAAAAATTTTCAGATCCAAATCGCTTAGGCTACTTACATTGATTTAACACAAAACGTACACGCAAACATCTAATGGCTTCACTATTGGTTCAGGTCGTTTAAGTCAGCACCTAACGTGATAAAATACTGAAAAATCAGTAGCTAAACAATCAATGAAAACCTTAATCTAATCAATTAACACAATCCTCAATAGTCAAGTCGAAACTACGCATTATCCTACAACCAATCGCTTACGTTTCCCGATTTGTTAGATCTGAGTTGTCAAACAATCAAGACCAAATTTTCCCAAGTCACATATGATTAAAGGCTGATTAGGAAGGGTTTAAAGAGATCCAAATATTGTTGGAAATATGAGACAAGAATAATGAAAATAATAGCCCCTTATTGAAGGGTTTAGGAGTAGTGTACCACCACCATTAGTGACCAAAATTGGGGTTGTTTTGGGGCTTAATAAAATCAGGTTTAAAGGTTGGAAATTCATCATTTAAATACTTAAAAAACTTTAAAATTCCAGATAAGGAAAATTGGGTATTTTATAAAAATATTTTATAATAAAAATGAAAAAGAAAGGCACTTATTCTAGCAAGATGAATAAGTCGACAACGGGGATCTTTGTGGCAGCAATGGAGACAGATCTTGAGTGTTGAAAATATCATATTTAAGGCTGGAAAAATATGAGAAAATAGAAGAAATAAGAAGAGAATGGTGTAACAATCCGTCATTAATGAAGGGAAAAGAACGATGGAGCTAAGTGATTGGGCTATGACACACTAGGGAAGAAGAAAAGAAAAATTGAAGAGGAAAAAATGAGAGGAAAGGGAAGGGGAAACTAGAACTGAAAAGTAGTGACTAAAGGTTGAAAAGAAAATAAAAGTGATATTTATAGCTCGTTTTAATAGGTATGGGTGGCACAAAAAAAAAAAGGAGAAGGAAAAATTTTAGTAAAATTTAGATGTTTTGTAATGGAAGGGATTCGAACTTAAGACCTTGATCTAATTACCTTGCTTCCTTATTTTTCTTTTAACCACTAGGACAATTACTCATCTTTGAAATAATTTCAAATTCTTTTAAGCTAAAATTTAGGATTTTACAACTTTTCCCGTTCAAGAAATTTCAACCTCGAAATTTACCTGCTTCAAAAAGGTAAGGATATTGAAGTCAAATTGTGTCCTCCAACTCCCAGGTAACCTCCTCGACGCCATAGTTTCTCCAAAGAACCTTGACTAAAGGAATTCTCTTCCTCCTCAAAACTTTAACCTCACGATCAAAAATCCGAACAAGCTCCTCCTCAAATGTTAAATCAGATCTAACTTCGATCTCCTCAACTTGAACTATATGCGAGGGATCAGATTGATACTGTCTCAACATCGAGACATGAAAAATATTATGAATGTGGTCCAACTGAAGTGGCAATTAAAGCTGATACGCCACAAGACCAATTCTTTTAAGCACCTGATAAGACCAATGAACTTAAGGCTCAACTTCCCTTTTTGATTGAATCTCAAAATCTTCTTTTATGGGGAGATTTTAATAAAAACCCAATCATCTACATTGAATTCAGTGTCCTTTCACTTTAAGTAAGCATATGACTTCTATATGTCAGAAGCTACCTTCAACCTATCTTGAATTAACCAAAATTTATCCTCAATCTCCGAAACCAACGCTGGACCCAATAATTTCTTCTCATCCAACTCAGTCCAACATAAAGACGAATGACACCGATGACCATAAAAAGCCTCGTAAGGTGTCATTTGGATACTTGACTGGAAGTTATTATTATAGGCGAACTCCGCCATCAGTAGATCTTCCCCTCAACTACCCTAAAAGTCAATCACACAACTTTTCAACATATCCTCTTGAATTTGAATGAATCTCTCTAATTGACCATCAGATTGTAAATGAAAAGTCTTACTGAAGTCTAACCCATTACCCAAAGCCTCGTACAATTTCTTTTAGAATCGAGACATAAAACAAGAATCTCGATCTGAAATAATTGACACTGGCACACCGTGCAGTCTAATTTTAAAGCTTATCTAGCTTCTGAAGAGAACAATCAGTGTGAACAAGAATAAAATGGGTCCACCCCTAACTCGTATCTGTCGTCAAAACATGGTTACGAGCCATTACCGAAATTTATAGAACAAATACAGATAATTCATATCATTTTACTATTCATATCTAAGATTAATCAAATTGTCCCTTAATTGGACCCTCGAGGCCCAATTTAAATATTAGATTCAAGTCAGGACTAAATTGGAATATCAAAGAAGTTTTCGCAAAATTTCAAAATTTTATTAGGTGCAGGGCACACACGCTCTTGTGGCCAGGCCGTGTGAGCCACGCCCGTGTCTTAGGCCGTGTGATACCTGAGTAGGGCACACGCCTATGTCTCTAACCCCTATAACTATCTGACTTATAATTTATTTAGGTACAGGGGTTACACGGTCAAGTCACACGCCCGTGTGCTAAGCCATATTCTTCACATGGCTAAGGCACACGCCCATGTCTCTGCCCGTGTACGGACTTCTGAGCATTCTATTTCTCAAATTTAAGATGCAGGGGACACACGGCTAGAACACATGCTCATATGATAGGTCGTGTGTCATACACGGTCAAGACACACGCCCATGTGTCTACCCGTGTGGACAAAATAAGGCCAATGTCCAAGCCTTATTTCTCACCCTTTGGTCTTTTACCTACACCAACACCTAAACTCATTCAAGAACCAATTCAAGACATTTAACGAAGTCTTAACTAGGTCTTGTAAATGATATATCAATTCATAGGGTTAAATATCTAAACTTACCAATCAACCATTCATATTTATAAGAATATTCATCAAATTTTATACCATCTTTAATTATCATCCTTATACATATAACATCTCATCATTGGTCCATTTCAAACACATATCAAACATGTTAAAACCATAATTATATGCAACTCAAAAACATGCCAAATACAAGCCATTCCAATAGCTAGTTACAAATCAAACATTTACAAGCCAACATTGGCTAATCAACCTATACATGCCATTATAACCATAATTTGTTTACCATATGTATCAAATGAGCCGATGGATAGTGTGAGTGATCTCCGCCAAGCTTCCAATCCAACAAGCTTCTGAGTTACTATAAAACAGGGAAAAATAAAATAGAGTAAGCATATAATGCTTTGTAAGTTCGTATAACATGGTAATTAACTTACCATTTCTTTATATTTAATATAAAAATGTAAAGCACAACCAATCAATTTGATCATGATCCCTAGCACATATCCTCATCATCATTGTTAGTCATATATTTCATACAAATATTAGAAATAGGAATGGGCTCAACAATCATCAAATTTTCATGTACATGTATTTTTCCACATATTTATATAACATATGCACTTCACATTCATGTATTTCTAGTACATTTTCATAATAATTTGTTTTGAGTTCAGATTATTTCACGTCAGAACTTTGCTCATTAAATCCTTCGAAACATCATTTATCACGTGTAGTACACTTAAGGTGTACAATTCTATAATCATGTATAAACATATTTATCAAACAAATTTCATATTCAAATATCATCATCTTTTATTTCCATATATCTTGTATCCTTATTTTCATGTATTTCAGAAAGATACATCTAATGATTCATTTCGTATTTGTATCTTCTCATATTAGAATTTTACCCGTTGAATCATTGAAAACATCGATCGATACACTGGTAGTACACTCGAAGTGTAAAAATTTGAATCCGTCAATTCATATCCAGGAGTACTCCTTAGAGCACTTAATTAGAAAGCACACTCTCAAGCACTATAAAGAATGCTCATGTGAGCATAAATTGTGAAACATATCCAGGCTTGGTAACAGAAAGCTCACAAAGAGCTTGAATCAACAGTTCACCAAGAACCATATCAGGAAAATCATGTAACAGTAAGCTTGTCCGGGCTTAATAACAGAAAGTTCACAAAGAACTTGAATCGAGTAGCTCCAAAGAGCACTTTACAGAAAGCATCGGATAGCCACATAATAGAAAGCTCCAGAGAGCCTTTAACAGAAAGTTCACAAGGAACTTATAAACAGAACGTTTATAAGGCATGGGTGTGTTATATGCAGATCACGACCATACAGAATATTCTGAAGAACATGAAAAGAATACTCCAAGAAGTATAAACAGTAAGCTCGCAAGAACATCATATCAGTAAGCTTGAGAGGGCTTAAGCTCTTTCGAGCTACAGATGTCTGCAACATATGCACGACACTACCATTTCGAGAAACAAAACCTTGTATCCAATCGACTTTCTTTCATTCAAACGGGACTTGACATTTATCGGGTATTATCGGATATGTGATCTTTTTATATATTTATGACATTTATAAAATTCAAATATACACATTTATCAAGTATTTTTCGGATATATGATCAAATTTCATAAACATGGTTATTTCACAATTTGCTTTCAAAACACTTAATTTAAGCATATACTTTTAACATTTTTCATTTAAACAGAACTTAACATTTATCGAATATAAAAGGGCATGTGATCAAAGGCATTCATACAATTTATACATACAACATTTATTTCAAGCATAAATTATATTCAATTTAGTTACACGAACTTACCTCGACAAATGTTCGTGGACATAATATCTATTAAATCGATATTTTTTTTCTTTTTCTCGTTCTAACTCCGAATTTGATCTATCCAGATATAAAGCTAGAATAGGAAAACCAACCATGAGAGCTCTTCCATGGTGTTTTTGGACAGAAAATTGAAGAAGAAATGGTCTAGAAACAATTAAAATCAAATTTGGCCATATAAACTTTGTTATAATTCCAATTTTGTTCTTATCACATAAAAATCCTTGATTTTTTTCACGCTATGCCACATCAGCCAATTAAAATGGTCCATTTGCCCTTTTAGTCCTTTCTTATTTAATTGTTAAGCTATTTAATCACTTTAACAAGTTTTGCATCTTTTTCAATTTAGTCTTTTTTAATTAATTGATTACCAAGACGTTAAAATTTTCTGCCGAAACTTTAATACTACCTTATTAACACTCCGTAAATATTTATAAAAATATTTATGGCTCGGTTTATTATATCGAGGTCTCGATACCTCTTTTCTCAATTACTTGACCAAATAAATCTTTATAAAAGAAAATTTACTATTTCAAAAATCTTTTAAAAGCTACATTTGACTCGTAAATATTAAATAATATAATTTATGAGTCCATTTGCTAGATTTGGTGGTCTCAAACCACTATTTTTGACATCACTGAAATTTGGGCTATTACACGGACTTTGTCAATTTATCTACTATGACCCAAACTAAATATTTCTTAATAGGTATTAAGGGTAACCCACTAACAAAATTCATTGTCATGCTTTCCCTGTAACATCCCAAAATAGGGCCTAATCGGAATAGTGGTTTCGTAACCACAAATCCGAGATAGATATAATAATTTTTATAATTATTTTGAGGTCTATATTATGATTGCATGATGGTGTGAAAATTTCGTGAAGAAATTCTATGCATAAAGTGTTTAATTTGAAAGTAAGGACTAAATTGAATAAATTGCAAAACTTGCATTCTAGAAGTTTTTAGTATGAAATTACTTTGGAATATTAATTAGGAGGGTTTAAATAGAAATTTTACCAATTTTAAGTTTATGGACAAAAATTGGACATGGAGGGAATTTTTGAAAGTTTAGTAAGGAAGGGCATTTTGGTCATTTGGATATTAAATGAATTAAAAAGGAAAAAGATGACAAAATTGATCATCTTCTTCATTAGTTGCTGCCGATTGTTGCTCTCCACCATAGCTAAGGGTTCTTCAACTTTCAAGCTTCATATTCTTGCCAAGCCTACTCGGGGATCGAAGGAAACGTCGGAGTTCAGATCACACTATCAAAGGAGTTATTTTGGTATAACTAGACGTTTCATTTTGTGTATGGTATGTATAGGGACTTAGTCTTTTATGGAATGATATATTCAATATATGGTGTGTAAATGCTTGGAAGTGAATAGCTAATGAAATGGCTAACCATGCATGTGTTTAATGGTATGTATGCTTGAATGGTAACTATCACATGAAAACTATGAAAAGTATAAAAGTAGCTTGAAAACAGATGCAAACAGCAGCAGTGATGTGAATTTGAAAAATCACTAAAAATAGTAGGAATGGAATTAAAAGGTGAACAAGGTATGAAATTAAAGCTTAATGAGTCTATTTTCATGTGGAAGAAACAGAGTAGGAAAAAGAGTTGTATATTATGAGAAATTTTCAGTTGAGTGAGACTGACTCTGTGATCCCCTGTTCTGACTTCAAAAATTCACCATAAATTGCACATAAATAATTAGGTATTATAGTTTATATGCCTAGATTTCTTATTGAGTCTAATTTCTAATGAAACAAACAGCATGCCTATTTGAATTTTGTACATGGAGAAAATTAGTTCGTAGTGAACATAGGTCAGAGCAGTTGAGCTGTGTAATAGGGGAGAATTTAACTAATAAACTGTACTAATTGGCTAAGTCAAAAATTCTAGAAAAAAATTAGTAGATATATATATGAGTCTAGTTTCAGGGAAAATTTACGGGTATTGATTTTGAGTTTCGGAACTCGAGATATGAATTTTTAAGTGACCTTGACGCAGAAAAATAGTTTATTCTGAAATTTAAAATAAGTGGTTTAAAGTTGTTTAAAAAGCAAGATAAGTTTAGTAACACCTCAAGTTCGAATCCGGCGACGGTATCGGGCGTGGGGCGTTACATTCCCACTTCTATTGCGAAATACGAATCAGCAGTAATAACCCCGATGGAAACTGATGCTCAGCCTTAACTTGTTGGAAAGTCAAACATTTTAACACCATCAGTTACCTCCCGTTTAAGACTTAGCCACTAGTACACTTCTCTTAAGTCGCGATACATCTTAGTACTACCAAAATGCATAGCATATGGGCTGCTATATGCTTCCTGTAGTATAGGTTGTCTTAAACTCTGATCGTTTAGTATACAATATCTGCCTATGAAGCACAAAATTCCATCGAAATTAATCTCAAAGTCGTCAGTCGACCCATCCTCAACTTGTTTTAAATAAAGTGCTAAAGATTCATCCAAACTTGCTTATCTTTGATTTCCTAAAGCCAAATAAGCTTTACTTGTAACTTAGCCAAAATACCCCCATCATCGAACAAACTTAAATGAGCAAACATAGCCCTCAAATCCATCATTGCCCCTCTACTCAAAGCATCGGCCACTACATTAACTTTTCCAGGGTGATACTCATTCATGCAATTGTAGTCTTTTAACAATTCAATCCACCTGCACTACCTCAAGTTAAGCTCCTAATAGATAAGGAGATATTTGAGACTTTTGTGATCCGTGTAAATAGTACACTTCTCACCATAAAGGTAGTGTCTCTAGATTTTAAGAGCAAAAACAACAAGGATCTGTCTAGCCGAAAACACAGGTGCGATTTCGATAAAGAGTTTATTGATATAAATATCACAAACCGACTTTTTTTTAAATTTTTATTTTTCGTTATGCAAATAAACTGTTTTCAAATCAAATTTTTTTTCCAACACTAGCATCGTCTTTAGCTATGATATATAATTCAATTACAAAAATGGTATTAGTTCACATTAACAAAAGCATAGTCAACAATCTTTCATGAATGCAAACTTTATAGCTAGGTCCCCTTTTGAACCCTAATGTCTGAAATACTTGTATTTCATAATCTACCTGATTAGATCTAAATTTGATTTCGTATTTATTCACCAGGGACCTCAAACTATCAATTTATAAAATTTATTTCCAGCAAATTATATTCTTTACATATTGGTCCCTAATAACACATAATTAGCTATATAACTTAAACTCAATTCAAGCTTAAATCAACACTTCCTACTACATTTCTAACATGAACTTAACATAAACTAACTTAATTCTCAACAATACATGATATTCAAGCTTCCATTTCATCATGAATTCAACAATGGGATCTTGAACCAACTTACATAATAGCAAAAAATAATCAATGGGTTAAATAGAATAAGGTTCCAACATGAAAAATCTATAAAGATATTAAAGGAAAAACGCTTATTCACCTTGCTAACTATAATCAACAATGTATAGGAAACTTAGAAAATTTTTTCTTTCATAGCTATGGATGAAAACAAATGAAGATGGTGATAATGACTTAGTTTTCTCCCCACTAACTTGCTATATATATAATTAGAAACTTAATTAACCTTTAATTAGGATTAATCCAATGGTTATGATCTAATATAGTATAATTTAGTATAAATGAATGGCCATGATCAACTTATGCCACTAACCTTGTCTTAATGATGGTTTTATTGCATTAGGGTCATTGGTTCAATTGCTACTTAAGGCTTCACCATTTCCTAAATCACATGACTTGTGCAACCACTTTGCAATTTAGCCTTTGTACTATAACTAACAACTTTCTTGATTGAATCAATTAATAAATCAATATTATAATTTCATACTTAACATGATAACTTCTTGATTAATAATCCAATTAACTTGTTCTATGAAATCCAGCCTCAAAACTATATTTTTTTACATAAGCTAAAATCAGATCGTTACATAAAGAGTAGATTACTGGGCCTATAGACATATTCCGTTGGCTATGAGTGTTCAAGATAAACTTTGGGCGCTTTCGGATAGTCTAAAGTTAGTTAAGGATACTAATATTAAAAATATTATAGTCGAGGTGGATGCTACAAGTGTTATTAGCCTTATTTGTAATCATAATATCTCTAACCCTTTGCTATTTACATTGATCCTTGAATGCAAGACCTTACTTGATCAGTTCCATCAGCACCAACTTAAGCACATATTTAGAGAAGGTAACCATTGTGCGAAAGTAGTTGCAAGACTTGGAAGCAAATTTTCAAATCCTCCTTAGTCGAATTCCTTTTATTCTACTTCTTATTTTGTTGTTTGTCAACAACCTCCAGACTATTTAATCCTATTATGCATGTCGAGGCTATGGGAGAAGTGATGTATCGTGACATTTTTGCTAACTAATTTAAGTTCTTCTGTTTATGATAAAAAAAAAAAAGCTCCTCTCATGTGTTTTGCTTCCCCCGTTATGCTTTTGCCACAATTCATCACCTGTTTTTCTTTTAGATGTTACAAATATTGTCGACGTATATATTATTTGTGACCTTTTTTGGTGCTTTAGTTCTCTATCTTTAAAAGTAAAAGAAAAAAAATGACATTATAAATAGTTGTTACCATAGTGAATGTTATCTAGATAGTGTTGATAAATGTTAAGGGTTTAGGACTTTGAGCGTTTAGTTTTGAATCTTGTCATACGTAAATATCATTCGTAATTTTTTTAGATTTATTTTGGGTTTCAATTCCATTATATATGGCTCTATCTAAGTTTATTCTAATTTTTAGTTTGATTGTATTTTGTATTAAATTTATTCTAATTATATTTATTTGGACATGTATTATTTGTGATGGTACTATGAGAATTATTAATAATTTTAACTCATCCTGAGAACCCTTCTTCCTCATACTTTAACTTCTTATATATTATAAAATAAATATTAAAATTATATGTGAACTTTAATTTAACGTGCAATGTTTATATATGGCCATTAACTTAGGTCAATTATACGCATAAATCTCTTTTTTTTATTCAATTATATGTATGAAAATTTTATTGTGATTCAATTATACATATTTATAATATATATATATATATTTTTTTTTTTTTCTAAATATAATTATTTATATATACAATAAATAAATTTAAAACATTACACATAGGTTGTCAGTGACTTTAGAAAACTAAACAAAAATGTTAAAATTAAATTTACATTTATATATTTGCACAAAAATCTAAACATGTGTATCATCATACATTTAATTAAAGTTAATGTATACTTTTAAAATTTATAATATCAAGTTTAGTTATTACATCAAATTGTATAAGGGTATGAACTACAAAGTTTATACTTCTAAATAACTTATAGGTAGAATTAAATATTATAAAGTATAACACGAACATAACTATAACTTATATTGGATCAAAATAACTTTGGACAAGACTTGTATATGGTAGGATTCAAGCTGTATATAAAAAGTTCATACATAATTTACGCAGTGTAAAACTCAAACCTAATCACTCAAAATCTCAACTTTTGTTAACAACGTCAAGATCTCATTGGCATTTTTTTTTATTTCTTATTTTATCATTGAAAAGAAAGCATTGCACATGATTTATACAAGACTTTGAACAATACTTGTTGGACTGAGTGATAAAGGGTTTGATGCCTCTTAATTGAAATATCAAGTTTCAATCTTGTGAATTTTAAAATTTAAAGGGTTTGCCTCACTTTTAGCATTTGAATTACAAATTTAATTGGGATCCAATATAATTACGAAAAAGTATAAGACAAAAGAACATATTATTTGGTACCTAAGTTTAACTTCAATATTCAAATTAATATCCAGACCAAATATCATTATGTAGCCAGTTAACATTTGATAGTATGCTCTAGTAAAAAGATTATAAGCATTTAATTAGGACAAAAAAAAGAACTCAGGTATCAAAATTGAATATTGAAGCTAAAATAAGGTGGTTAATTGGGACAAAGAAAAACTCAAGTAACAATTTGAACATTAGCCAAACTTAGGTTGCAAATTGGGAAAAAAACTCGGGTGCCAAATTCGAAAAAAACTAGTGTACCAAATTGAACTTATAACCAAAAACAGGTACCAGAAAACATATTAACCCGAGAAAAAACTTTTGGAGTAGTGAAACTTTCGGGACAACATCAAACTGTCTGAACAGTTAGTGAATGGTTTATTAACGAACACGTGTCGAAAAGTAAAGAATCAGGTGCAACCCGGCCTAGGTATCGTGGAGCATCCTTAACGCAGGAATGACGTGGCAGTCAACATCAACCAATAGGAGGTCGTCAAGCTTATCCATTGTCAATCACTTGCATGGACCCACACACTTTATGGTAATGGTGTTTTAGTTTCGATAATCGATAAAATACTTCCTAAAAATATGCAAATTTAAAAAACAATAAATTTCTTTTAGAAATAAAAACAATAAAAAAATTTTGTTAAAAAAAAAAAGGCAATCAATAAAATAATAGTGAGAATTTTGTCTAATTGAGTAGGTTGAGATGTTTTGGATCTAATAAATTTAGGTTTTAAAATTTTTTTTGATTAATTTTGGATTTGGGTAACGAATGATTTATAGTTGTTTTAGGTTTATTTGAAGCTTTGAGTTTTTTAAGTTGAGTTTTTTTAAGGTTAAGTTTAAAAATGTTTCTTAAAATTTTGGAAAAAAATATTTTTGAAAAGAAATTAAAATTTTTAGCTTCTTAAAAAAATGTTTTTAGGCTAATTTTTGTTTTGCTTAGAAGAAGCACTTTTTCTTTAAAAAATAGCTTATTTAGAAATGTTTTTAACTTAAAAATGTTTTTCTCTAAAAACACATGCTAAGTTTTGACTGTTTTGGGATTAAGTCATTTCAAATTATTTGTTTAGGTCATTGTGATTTCGTTATTTTTTGTTTAAATTAATTCAAGTTTTAAGTATTTTGAGTTCAAATTATTTTTTGGGATATTGATCAATTTTTAGATTTAGATTAAATTACTTCGGATTATTGACTCTTTATAATAAGATTAAATTGGGCTAAATTTAATTTTATATTGAGTTAAATTCACGTCAAAGTAGACTATAATAAAAATAGTATATAACAAAATTATTAGAAAAATATTTATTTTTTATTGAATACCATTTAAAATTTTAATGAAGATATTAAACTCCACAAACAACAACATAATTAGAAAACCTCTTTGTGTTCTTGCATTATGTTTAAACTTTGAAAAAGGAAAAAAAAACTTATATTAGAAAAATAAAATTTAATAAAAATACACGAGACAACTGAGCCTTTTTCTATATATATATATATACATATACATATGAAATAAAAAAGATTAATTAGCAAAATAATTGAGGTTGTAGATTTATTACTAAAATGGTAGAATAATATTGTTTAGAATTAAAAATGGGAAAATATCATAAATAGTCCATATATTTTATTAAACTTTCATAATAATTAATTTTAATTAGTTTCAATTTTTTTTTCTAGTTTAATACAATATCGATAGATTTCAAGTGTAAGACTTTGGTGGGAGCTACAAGTAAAAGCTGATCAATCTTTGGTTGAAATGTTAAAATTAAATGTTTAAAATTGATTATGTTATGAGATCAAATTTTATTATACTTGAGTTTTATTGCTTATATATATATAAAAAGTAGAAAGATAAAAATACCCTTATAACAATATAACTTATATAAATGTTATTTTTATAATTTCTCAACTGAGTTGATGACTAGTTAATTTATTGTACCAATTCAATCATGGGCATAACATAAATTAGTATACCTATTATACACGTATGCATGGAGAAACCACATATTTATAATATAATATGTGTTTAAAAATAACATATAACAAATAATAAAATGTATATTCTAAAACTAATAATAACACATGTAATATGCATGAAATTTGTTTTTAAAAAAAAGGAAAAATTAATTTAAAATGTGAGTAAAAAGAAATTAAATATGTAAACACATCATATTAAGAATAATAAATGAACTCAATCATTTATCACGATCTTGTCATTTGTTTATAGCATGTCAAAAAGTTATCATGCTCGTGAAAGAAAAATTCAATATTAAAAATCTAATTATGAAAAGTTAAATATTGAGTTAATATGTGACATCAACTCAATGAACAATATTATCTATACTAAAAATTTAATCACATGCATATGTTTGTTGAAACCACATATTTAGAACACATGTGTGTTTGAAAATAACACAGCATAGGTGAGAGAAAATATTTTATGTAAAAATTTATTTTTTTAGATAACCAATAATTATTATTGGTGTAGTACTGGTAAAGAACTTGTTTTTAAATCTATTGAATATGTGTTTGATCCTTGAATATGTAAGTTTTAGTTTTTTTATTTAAAAATTATATAAAAATATGAAAAGATAAAAACGACATCAAAATAATAACAATAATCATTTAATAGAAAGGATAAATTAATCTATTCTCAACTAAGTTGATACTTGGTTAACCCGTGATATTAACTTAATTAAAAGTTTAAATAATAGTATAAATATAGATAAATTTTATCGAGTTAATGTTATTTGATTTGTAACATTAAATTTAAGGATTAACATTTGATATAAGCTTCAAATTAAACTCATATTTTTTTTAGCGTAAACTATACCATTAGTTATTAAATTATAGGTAAATTTTTGTGTTGGTCACTTAACTAAAAGAATGTTACAATTTTGTCACTAAATTATTCAAAGTTTTTATTTAAGTCACCGGGCTTATAAAATCAATATGATTTTCTCTATCCGCACTGCTTACATCAATCAAAAGCTCTCTTTTATAATTTAGTTTTTTTTTTTATGAAACAGCTTTGGACATCATAAATCTGTGAACCAAAATTCAAACATCTTTTTTCCTGATATCTGACACTAACCGTTAGGTCAATTTGGATCTAAGGTATGTTCTTCTATTCGTTGATGGGTACTGATCTATCATATTGATCGTCAAATCGTCGCTTAGAGCTCGATGTCAAAACTTTAAAAAACAAATAACAACCCAATGACTTAAATAGAAATTTTTAAATAGTTCAATGACTTAAATGAAAAATTTTAAATAATTTAATTATATGTTTTTTAATTAAATAACCAAAAAGAAAATTTGTACAGTTATTTTTTTTAATACAATCTTCTTAGGTAATTATTTTTTTTAAATGTGCATTTTATTATTATGTGGGTGGCACTGGCACTGGCAGGCCGGTGTAGATTACTTGTTTTACTATATTGTATAATATAAAACAACGTGGGTCCAATATTTATTAATTCAATGTTAAAGAGAAGATTAATAATGATGTTATTTATGGTATAGTATTAAAAGTCTAATGTCAGGCTTGTCTTTGCTTTTGTCATGTCTTATCTTCTGTCGTCAAATCTTTTGAATATTATAATAACGTTTTCATTTTAATTTAGGATCATGAATGATAAAGTTACTCATTGTGCACCTGTTAATGGTGAAGACTGTCCTTTTTATATATATATATATATGCATATTAAGTAAATAACTCTAATTTAACCTAATTCTTCTTTAACAATAACATTATAGGTTATAATTATATTTGTTTTTTCATATAATGAGTAGAATTATTCACGATTCTATCATAACTCATAAATAGGAGGATTATACGTTTTAGAATTCTTAAATTCACGTCCTTTTGCATTAATAATAATGTTCATACCAATCGAATTAAAGTTCAATATGTAAATTTAATGTAATTTTGATAATACTAATATATGTTAGAAGTTTTTAGTCAAAAGAGTTAGTATCTAAAAGAGGAAAAGAGTTGAAGTTGGTAAGGGTTGAAGTTTAAGTCAATTAGCATTTTATCCTATAATTACTATATATATTTAGGTAAATTTTGAAATTTAAAAAAGTTAGAAATTATTCATTGATATTATTAGTATTTTCTGTTAATATGGAATTATTATTAAATACGAGTAGGTGAGTGAAAATTGGATTAAATCGACTTAACAAATAGCCTTTAGTGAAGTTAATTATGATGCTTAATTCGATTTTGTATATGATTAAAATAGGTCAATTTAATTGACTTTTAATAATATATATGAGGATGAAGCATAAATTTATTTTTTAAGGGTCAAAATTAGTATAATTTTATCATCGTATTAATTTATTATTTCAAAAATTTTTAAAAGAGATTAAACTAAAAGTTATTATTGTAAGAGAATTAAAGTGTAAATTTATCATTATATTAATTTATAATTTGTAAAGAAACTAAAATAAAAATGAACTATTTTTGGGAGGTGGAGGGGGTTGCCTATCTCCTTTGCACCATCCTTAGATATATATATTTGAAGTTACAATTTACAATTATATCAACATTTATATTCAAAATTGATTGAATCAACTTATTAAGTTGGTTTGGTTAGGTGAATTAAATTGATTTCTTTTATCTCAACTAATCAATTGCTCTCTCGACGGAATTTGTTTAAAAAAATCAGCATAAGTTTTTTTTACAAATGTTGTTAGCTATAAAGGAATTTACATTTTGTTTAAAATATAAATACTAAAACTCCATTAAAATAAATCTAAGTTAGTTTCAAAATAGATCATAGTTTGGGATTTTGAACATGAAAAAACTAATAGGAAGTGATATTAAAAAGGAAAAGAAAATGAAAGTGAAGAGGAGAGGAGAGGATGAAAAGGAGTCATTATTTTGGGCTTTAGTGAAGGCGAGACATAAAGCAACCAAAGTCA
Source organism: Gossypium stocksii (assembly GCA_020496765.1). NCBI lineage: Eukaryota > Viridiplantae > Streptophyta > Magnoliopsida > Malvales > Malvaceae > Gossypium > Gossypium stocksii. The sequence continues at coordinate 40,238,497 of CM035629.1, forward strand.
ATGGCATTAGTTACTGAAAGAGGAAGAGGAAGAAAATGGGTGTTTAAGTTGAAATTTGATGTTTTGGGTTAACATAGAAATAGATGGCTTCAAATCAACCACTTTTGTTATGAAAACACAGGCATTGAATTTGTGAAAATATCCCCAAATATGAATGCACTCAAAAGGGAATAGAAATTGGTTAGGCGTGATAACACCAAATCTATACCTTTCTTTTCTTTTTTAGTATGTGATACATTATAAATATTTAAAGATTTAATTACAACTTAAATAGTGTTTATCATATTTTAAATGCGAATGAGAATCAAAATTAAATTATTCTAAACTTTATATTTTATATTTAATTTACCTCATTAAAATAAATATTACAACACCCAATCTTAAAATAATCCTAATTAAAAGATTATGCGATATAAATAAATAAATAATCTGTCAAAATTTCTCATTTATGCATCCTATTTTCTCTTAATTATATTCAACCATTTTCATAATTGAATGACCATCAAATTATAAAATATTACAAAAAAAAAAAAAAACTTGTATTGAAATGCACTGTGAAAAGTACCAATTTCTTTTATAAAATAAAATAATAGTAAAATGCATGGTGAGAAAATATAAAAAATTAAGGTTTAATGGTGTTAAAAACCCTTGACTTAAAAAAAAGTGATTAAGCTTCTTCTTTTTTTCACTCAATTAGGTACTTGAACTTTCAAAATGCATCAAAAGGCCCTTAATTTTTTCAAAAAAAATAATTAAACCCTTTTTTTTTGCACTCAATTGAGTACTTGAATTCTCAAAATGCATAAAAAATACTCTTTGACCATTAACTTTAATTGTTAACTATTAAAGTTAACTACCCCTATTTTTTGTCATCTAAAGCCACCATGTTTTACAACTACGGCATGACATATGACAAAAAATTATAAAAATAAATAAATACAATTTATAAAAAATATTAATGTTTTGTTAAAAATTAGAAAACAAATTATAAAAATTGTAAAAAATTATAATTTTTTTATTAAAACCATAAAATGCATCAAAAATATCATTTAACCATTAACTATAACCATTGACTACTAAAGTTAACAACCCTCTTTTTTTAGTTAAAACTATCACATGTCGCAATATAGTGTGATATGTGGCAAAACATGATAATATATATATATATAAAATGCTTATTTTGATACGATAATTTTTATAATCTTTTTTACAAATTTTATATTCCTTTACTTTTTTTTATAATTTTCTTATGACTTTATAAAATTTTATATTTGTTTTATATGTTTCCATATATTTTATGATTTTTATAAAAGTTTACAATTTTTTATTGTAATTTCTAATATTTTATGTTTTTTATTAAAATTTAATAATTTTTATAATTTTTTATTTTTTATTATTTTTTGCTACACATTATGCTGTGGTTGTAACATGTTGTGGCTTTAACTAAAAAAAATAAGGGGCAATTAATTTTAATGATCAAAGGGCTTTTTTGATGTATTTTAGCAGTTGAAGTACCCAATTAAGTAAAAAAAATAAGCTTAATTGCTATTTTTGAAAAAAAACTTGATGGCCTTTTTGATGCATTTTAAGAGTTTAAGTATGCAATTGAGTACCAAAAGTAGGGAGCTTAATTGCTTTTTTTGAAAAAAATTGAGGGCATTTTTGATGCATTTAAAAAAATTCAATTACCCAATTGAGTGCCAAAAAAAGCAGGGGGCTTAATTGCTTCTTTTTTAAAAAAAAAAAGTTGAGGGTTTTTTTGATATATTTTGAAAGTTTAAGTTTCCAATTGAGTGAAAAAAAAAAAGATAAGATTTAATTGTTTTTTTTTTTAAATTGAAGACTTTTTATGATTTTAAGCCAAAAATTAAATATAAAAGTAAAGATTATACCATTTTTTCCATCTTTAAGACTTTAATTGCACAATGGAAAAGAAAAAAAAATCTCTAATTTTTATTTTAACAAGTTAAATATAAAATTTAAAACTTAGAACCATTTATTTTAATCTAATAATTAAAATTATTTTAATTCCCATAATTCTTATTTTTGAAAGTTGTTACTAAATGTATTTAATAATTTTCGTCTACATATATTTCTTTTCAAACAAATCGTGGAATGTTAAAAGGAAGAGAGAGAGAGAGAGAGAGAGTAAAAATTGGTATCTAATTTGGTTCAATTATTAGGGAATTTTGGGGCAAAAAAAATGCTTTGGGTTCTTTGGAGAAATGCTGAAATGTGAATCATTAGGGGTAAGCAACCTACTTTCATTGAATAAGAAGATGCTTTCTTTTCTTTTCCTTTTTTTTTTTCCCTTTATTATTACATGGCTTTTCAATCAAATGCTGTAGAGATGTGTCGTTTGATAAAATAATAATAATAATAATAATTGACAAGATATAAATTTTTGAAAGAGTAAGAATTACTTGTATTATTAAACTGAGTGATAAAAAGAAATTCGATATTTTAAGTAAAATCTTAAGTTTCAGTCTTTAGATTAAAAAAAATGTGGGGAGAGTTTTATTCTTTTGTTTAAGCTCTAATATGCTTGATTAAAAATATAATCATGACTTAATATGATTACTGAAAATCAAAATTTTTCAAAAAAGAAAAGGAAAAAAAAAAAAAAAAGGGTGAGAATGTGCCTAAAACTTGGAGAATTTATTGCAACGGTAGCTTTGGCCCCCCACTTCCCGTTTCTAGCTTTATGTTCCTTTTGCAATTGCCCCTCCCTCACCCCCTTTCTTTCAACCTCAAAATTAATTAGGCTTTGTTTTCTTCATGGACCACAATGGCACTTTTAAGCCACTTGCAACTTGTCTCCGGTCTCTTCAATTCACCATCAATACAAATCCATGATTTCTTTGTTTTAACAATATCAAGGCAAATGACTTATTACTACTGTTAAAAAATTTTCAATAAATTTAAAATATAAGTCAAAATATGAAAAATTCAAGTCTAAAAGAGTGAGCTAAAAAACTATTTAATCCAAAAAAATTTTAAATTTATAATAATTCAAAATGATTAAAGTCGAATTAGAATTTGTATCCACAATCATTTGAATTTGATAATTTGAATTGAAAAGAGCCTAATCTAATTCCATCAATTTACCACCTCTAGGAACTTAGGATTTAAGCTGTGGTGAAAGCATGCAAAGAGCAAAAGAATGAAAATAAAATGGGGGAATGAAGTGCACTTCTTACTTTCACTTTAAAAAGCTTTTTGCTTAGCTTTAAAAAAAAAAAGTTACTAAACAGAGTCTTAGATGCACAAGGGAAAATAAATATCATATATTAAGGATGGGTTTGATGATTTTGTGTTTTCTTTTGTTTTATGGTGGTAATATTTTTTTTGTTCTTGTATCACTTTTCTCCTTATGAAATTATGAAAGATATGATGTGACACCAATCTTTTTTCAAAGATGTCACACCATTTTCTTGCTTGAGGAAACTCACAATCTGATGGTCTAAATGGTACTATTAATGAAAGCTGATTTTCTCTATTCATTGATGTTGACATAACCCATACATACTTAAAAATATCTATCACATGGAAGCCATGGAAAGTGATTGAATAGCAATAACAAGCTTTGAATATTTTGGAAAATTAATTAATCTACTTAATCACCGACAAGTATATTTTGGAAAAAATAAATCATTAATATTTTTATGATATTTCATCAAGGGCAAGATATATTCAATTGAATACAACCAAAAGTTTGTTAGATTATATTTGTGAAACTAATTATATTTGAAGAGAGGAGACTTTGATGGCAATATAACACTTACTAAAATGGATTAAGATGTTAAATATGGCTGGAGAAAAATTTGAAAATGAGCCGATAACATCCTTAACAAATAAGAGATGTTGCATCAACCAATCACTAATCGACTAATAGATTTGTGGGCATCAAAGGAGCAATCATGGAATCAATTAAAAATATTAGATCTTGACAAGCTTTCTCTGTTACTTATTTTTATCTATTATCAGCTTCCATCAACTTCATACCCTATTAAAATATTGACTTAAACCGTCAGACAACGTTCCAACACCTCTTTTAACTTCATTTACTTTGCAAATTTCCAACTATAATCCTCATAGAAATGTGTATAAAATGAATTGTGAACATATAAATGTATATTATAGAATTTCGGCAATGTAATTGAGGAACAAATAAGTGGTAAGAAGAAAAATTAATTGATGTTGGGTTGGTGAGGAAAACGCATATATCAAAGAAGGCTAAGCTAAGTTAATTTAATAAAAGCAGATTTGTTAATTATATCTATCAAATCATCATGTTTTTGATTCAATCAAATATTTGCAATGGTTGATTTCTCTTGCACTCCAAAAACTTGATTTTACATAGGTACTATTTTTTGCCTTGATGGATCTCTCCCTCGTTTAATACAAGGAAATCCACAACTTTTTTTTTTCTTTTTTTTTTTTTAGAACAATTCTTTTAAGTAAAGAAACTTTCTTAAAAAAATCCCCGGAAACACATCTACATGAAATTCACAAAACTAAATAATTTGAATTCAAAATAACTGGAACATAAAATGATCAAACTTGGAATATGTCAACAATTTGAAATCATCTGAGCACGAAAAATTTTCATTTCAAGAACAAAGCATATCATAAATTTAAGCGTGAAATTGAATTCACATTGTCAAGAGGAATAACTTTTGGAATTTGATGGCAATGCAAACAACACAATTCACGTTTATAAACTCTTAATGACTAGTAAATTTTTAGTCCAACAAAAACATAATTCACGAATCACAAAGTCGTATGGCCGTTACTGCTTATTTTGGTCCAAATCCTTCGAGTTGTGACGATAGGAATGAGGATAATAGTTAAAATAAATGGAAATATCAAATATATTTCACAAAATCAATATATATAATGAATAAAAAAATCCAAAAATGGATAAGCAATCTTCATATCTTCTCAAAAACATGCACTCAATTTGTAGGGTAACTGGATTTTGAGAACCGGATTAGGTTTTCTGAGATAGAAGATCAATTTTGGTGTATTGGGGAAGAGAGCAGTGGTTTAGGAAGATCACCTTATGAAAGCATATGAAAAGAAGAAAAATGTCATCCAGTCCCAATGACACGAACATGGAAAGGAGGTCCTCGACAAAAAATAGGCTCGTCAGGCGATTCACATTTTGCTCTAGCTCTTAAAACATCATTTGCCTCGTCGATTACAGCAGCAGCAACCATGATGTACTCACCTGGGACAAGGAAGTACAGAAAGAAACTATGTTTGCTTTCTTCAAGTGGAGGAACCTCTATGGTGATTCCACTTAGAACACCTGATAAACAAAAACATGGTCGACCTCTCAGTCGAGAACACTAATTTGACTGTTCTTAAAAACAAAAGAGGAAAAGTTCTTCATGAATTGCCCAACAAACTAAAAAGAAATTGATAAATCAGATAGGTTTAAGTTAATGGCTAAAATATGATACCATAAAGTGAAAAGGAACTAACCAGCCCATAAGACAGTTGCCTTCGTGCCCTCAACACAATTCTGTCCTGCTACATCTCTGCATGTAACACTAAGATTCATTTTGATGGTTTCTTTCGTGTTATTCCGAACTAGAACTTCCATAGGAGTCATATCATGTTCGATTACAGAACTGTTTGACATAGAAGGCTGAATATTAATACTAGATTCTTTCGGTGAATCAAGATTTGCAGCATTTTTAGAAACATTTCTAGCAAGCCTAAAGCTAAAAGTCAGAGGATCTGGCAATAGTATATCCATGATGGATGATTGAAGGGCTACTCGTATAGCATCTGTGATATTCAGTTCTCCACAGCTGTTCTGCCCTGATTGCCACCTGACTTTTATTCTGGAAACGAGACTCTTAATGGAAGCATTTAGTTCAGATTTTGTATTTCTTTCTGACAAACTAGAATTTTTACTAATGGTGGACTCGTCAAGCTGCAGATCTTTTGAAAAGAATGAATCATCAAGAAAAGGTAACTTAAAATGCTCAAGTGGTATTAAAACCCTTGAGAAGTATTCTCTGTCAATTCTTGTTTTGGGATAACCATATTCAGCAGCATAGTCAACAGAAACGTTGTCCTCATTGCTTGGTTTTTCCAAGACAGAAACACTTACTTCGAACACCATATCAGTTGGATTAGACATCTCTAGTTCAAGAAAACGTAATCCCCAGCTTCCTCTAAAGGGATCAATCTTCACTAATCTCTCTATCTTACTTCCATAGCCAACAGCTTTATTCGAAGGGTTACCGTCCACATTAGCCGGATTGGAAGGACTCTCGCCCACATATGCAGGAATCTCCATGGAAAGCAAACGAGCTTTAACAAAAGATAAACCTTGCAAAACACAGATTTGTAGTGGAACAATCAGACGCCTTCCTGGGGGCACAGATGTTTTGTTTTTTTCAAGATCCCTAGCATCTCCCAATGACCCTGAAAAAGAATGGACTTCAACATTAGGAAAAGGCTGAAAGGATAATCTCATTCAAAAAGTTCCAACATGCAGTTCAAGACTGATGGAACTATAAAGAAGTTACTAATCATCCAAGTCAAATGAACTCGATTATGTCAAGCTTCCAAACAAGTGCCACATGCTCTAGTGAAGATGTATTAGAAACTTGGTACGGAATCTAGCCTACTAATATTTCTGAGAGGGTTGATAGTGGATGCACTTCCACCTTAATGCAAAACTACTAGCATACGAATAGTTAACTGCAAAGAATGGGCTTTGCTATGCATCATAGCTGCTAGTATAAATACTGCAAGGCTACATTATAAGGGAAATCGTAGAGCATTCCATCAAATCTACAGGAATCTTGCAAAGAATATATCAAAGAAACTTGGAAACACAATATCACAGTAAATGCATCAACGGGATATTGGCAGCATAAGGAAAATGTGGTTCAGTGTTATGAGAGACACAGTGTCTGATTTCACCATATAAATTTCACAAAAATACCTGCGTAATGGACCAACAATGAGGGGCAACATCCATCCTTCACAGTTCTACCCATACTACCGGAGGCACCCTTACTAGCTGCAGTATCACTCTCGCCCAAGCCAAGCTGCCAGGCTTTCAAGGTCAAAGGTATGGTCACTTCTGCACCAGGTTTCAATGGAAGAGCAGACTTTAGTTTTTCGTATCCAATCGAGATGACAGAATCTTGGTTTTTTCCAGATAGTGAAATGTGTGCCTGCTCAACTGCAATTGTGCCAGCATTAGCTAGATTTATCCAAACATCTCGAATTTCACCTTCATATAAAACAATGGCACCATCACCACCTACAACATGCGACACTAGCAATGGCAATGGAGGTATAACAGAAATATTTGGTACAGACACATTTTTCAACCTTGGCGACCCACAGCATCGAAAAGGATCAGAAAGCACAAGTCCTTGTGCCGCTCCAAGAAGCAAATTATCAACATCCCTAAAAAGGTGCTCAGTAATTACACCAAAACAATGAACAGTGCATCCTGGAATCTCCACCCGCCCAACAGATGTTGGGATTCCAGATAACATGATCACCTCGGATGAATTAGTTGGGAGATCTACACTAAGGGGAAAAGCATCAAAATTCCTTGAGTGCACTGAGAGATAGATGTTGTCAACCTTTAAATCAAATCCACAAGGGTTAGCTAATTCCACAAAGACCTGAACTGGTTCCCCAACAATCCAAACCAAATCTTGCTTGCCATTTTTGGTTGGCTCTCCCTTGCTAAATGGTGTATAGATAAAAGGTCCTGAAGGAGCAGATCCTGCCCACCAATCTTCTCTTGCTGGATTGCGTTTTACAATGTCCATTTGTGAGGGATGGAGAGGAAAAGAGTATACCCTACATTCATACAAAATAATATCAACTTTTTTGCATATTGGGGTATTAAAGAAGTGGGAGTCAACAGTTTCTTCATGATTGACAATAAGCAAATACATATACCTAAGTAAAATAATAGATAGACAAGGAAAGCATGCGGAAAAGGCCTATGCAAAAACTAAGAGAAAACATAATGTCTCAGCAACTAACTGTCATTAAAAATCTCTACATTTAAGTGCAATAGAAGCACATAAACTTGATAGTGGAAATCAATAGTTTATCACAATTGACGACGAGAAAATATATGAACCTCAGTAAAAGAACTTGATTGAAGGAGAAAGTATGCAAAAAATGTGACACAGAAACTTAATTATGATTTTATAATAATTAAATTTATTATTTTAGTTTTATTTCAGTTTTTTTTTATAACATTTAGTTTAAAGTATTATTTATATTTCTTGGGCAACTAGGATTACTATTTCTTGAGGATTAAGTTTAGGCCTTTAGGGTTAATAATAAAACTTTATTTGCAAGAAAGTCTATTATATGCATGTTGTAACTAATTTACATCAACAATATTTCTGATTATTATATTTCAATTAATAAAAAAAAACTATAGGTTTTTCTATAACCCTAAGTTTTCTAGAATTCCATCTTTCTTACAAGTTTGTTTAGCATTAATTCTTTCTATCGCTGTTGTTTTTTTCACTTAAACCACACCAAAAGGCTTATGACAAAACTAAGAGAAAACAGAAGGTCTCAACAACTCTCACAAAAATTCTCAACATTTGAGCACAATAAAAGCACAAAAACCATTACATTGAGGAAATATAATTATCCATCCCCAAATCTAGATAAATTCAAAAGCAATAAGACAAACCTTATGAAAGGTAAGGCTGGGTCAGCACATCGAGTTCCCGAAGGCAACCTTTCAGCTGCACTTTTCAAGGCACTAGCAAGGCCATTTTGACCAGCAGGTGTAACTAGAGGATAATAAGATCTTAGTAGCCTTGCTGCTGCACTCCAGGCAGCAAGAGGATCTCCTGCACGAACAGCAGATAGAAGTATCTCTCGCAGCACAACCATCTGCAAGGTGCTCCATTGTGATTCAAACAGTGAAACTACTAACAGATGATGCAATTTTCCACTATCAGCATGCCCTGGTTCAGTTTCCTACCACAGAAGAAAGAATATATTGATGGTTGTTATAGTATGCTAGTTTACAAAGAAAGAACAACTTCAATAAGATTGAAGTGCCTTTATAAAGTCGACAATTCAAAACTTGCTCCATAGTTCCATACGTTAGAAATGGAATGTTTTGCGATGGATGCTCTGCTCTGAACACGATATGCTTTGGTGGTCATTCCTAGGACCTGCATGGCACTGGTAGCAGCAAATCTATTTTCTTGTTGTAGGTATAACTGAGCTACCTGCCTTGAGAAGAAGGCAGCTTTTCGCTGATAACCAAGAGTACCAAATAAGCGAGCTATTTCAACATATAATATGAGTCTGTCGTTGGCATCGATCAAAGATTTAGCACCATCAGCAGCATTAGTTAACAACTCCACAACCTCCTTAATCAATTTTCTCCTACAATTACCACAAGAATATAAAATAATGTTATTTTAAGAATGCATTTTGACAAGACTTAACACATAAAACTATGTACAAGATCTTGGAATTTATATAGGTTTGTCATAAAAGTGTCTCCACCATATTCTTTAGAAAATGAATAAATACCAACTATCACATTAACAATGTAAAACAATAAAAAATAAATGGGAGTTAGGGAGAGGGGGTTGAATGATACAACCAAATTTTCAATATGCCAAGATACATTTCTAATTTATCTAATACAATTTGCAATGTCCCTATAATTTATCTATCCCAAGGAGTTATGCATGTCATGTCCACAACTAACTCAATGAAATTATAATTCCATTGAAAACTGAAACACACCTACATAAAAACCTGGCCAATTTCAAGGTAGCTTCAAGTTCAAAGGTAATGGGTGAAACTCTGCATTTAAAAAAAATTTTTAAAAGAGTTAGTTCTCAAAAAGTTAAAGCTAGATAAATTTCCATTGATTAATAAAATATGTGCATAAATCAACACTTTTTATTATGCTACACAAGATTAGGCTGACAAGAATAAGGTGCATCATAAAGACCTCATCCAATTTGCTTAAAGAATATTCAAATGAAAAAGGGTACAACACAAACATAAATATAACTTAAAAAGTAGGGGAATAGTGTAGATGCAAAAATCTACAAATATGTGTAGTTGAAACTCAAAGAAGGTGCAATGGAAAGACACTAAATACCTCTGAACATTGTCTTGAATGAAGGATTTCCTATAATGCGTAATGACATTATTGTACCGATATCTAACTTCATCCTCCACACCTATATCCTTCTGGCCAATTTGATCAACCTGATAATAAGACAAATAAATAATTATACAGTAGATGAATAAATTTCATATCATATCTGCAAATATTTTATCTATATTATCACTTGCAGTTATGATGCCAAAGGTCAATATAGCCTAATTTAAAAAACATCAACCCTCTCCCCCTACAAAAAAAATCCTACCCTAGAAAAATAAAAAGATAATAATGAAGTACAGGAGGAACAATTTGGTCCTTACACATGGGACAAATCCTCAATTAGGAAAATAAAACATCACGAATTCAAATGTGATAAATCTTGGAATTTAACACATATCACTAAATTTGGTAGTGGACATAACTAAACATGTGTCTCGTTGTAAAACTTTTATGAGACACTTTTCCAATAGAGATTTCCTTAAAAAAACTTAGTTTCAAATTTCAACAAGTGAGCTGCTAGCCTTATCCATTTGTTTCTGTTCAAGAACATCTATAAAATCTAAACAAGGACATTTGAGGGTCCATACAAATATCATAAATAGCAGATGAGCTTGATTAACATCCTGCAATTACCAGTATAGCACAAACACTACCCTCCAATGCTCCAGCATACCAAAAGTAATCTGCAGTCAACCTGGCTAGCTCTAGTGCAGTAGTATAGTGAGCATTTGCATCAACAGGCGATCCTGCTAACAAACAATAATCCCCTATTGTCTTTTGTGCACGAGCAAGCCTTCGTTTTTTAGCCTTGATCACCTGCATTGTTATTTAATAAAAACAAACACATCACACACACACACACACACATGCACAACTGCGCGCATGCCCACGCCCACGTGCTCACAGATTAAAATGCATAAAACACCTAAACATAAACCTCCTCTGAGCTAAGAGTAGCTTGAGAATCTAAAGGCGTCTTCAGAAGAGTTCCTGAAGATTCTGCTTGAAGAACCCACTTCTCAAATTCCATCAGTAATGAAGCAGCGATATCTTGCATCATTGTATGTAAGTGAAACTCCTGCATTGTACGGTCTGCAGGAGGAAACAAAACCAAGTTCTCCCTTTTCTTACCATCATCCAACTGCAGCAGAAAATAAAGTAATTAGATCACGTAATTCATTAAAAGCTAGGTTTTGTTTAGTTTATTAAGATAAACATATAGTAAACATAATAGAAGGTTTGAAAAACACAAATCATATCATTCTACTATGTTATTCAGACTTTATTCCCTAAAATGCTCGTATCTTACACCCAATATGGGTTATCATCCTTCAAATGTATACAAAAAACCTAAGCATTACGACACACTAGAATCTAGGTAATATAACCATTCCTTCGACAGATTACTAATAATTAGAATTCAAGTCAATTTATAATAATCGAAACCAATAACCAGATATCAGCATGTGATTCAATGAGAAGTAAAATAGAAACCTTAATTCTGAGAACTAACTTGCGAATCGCCAGGACAAAAGGCGAAGCAGCGTAGAACTAGAGCCGAAGTGTAAATTTTGCAGGCAGCATTGAATTGATCGATGACGCGATCAAGATCTGGTGACGAAGGGCAGTGGCAAATGCCAATCACGGAGAGGAACTTGCGATAAGGCTGGAAATCTTCCCAAGGGCTAGGCGGGGACCCTCCTAACAAGAATTTGAACTGGAGCGAGCCTGTGTCCCAAGGCTGGTGGGCGAAAGGCGATTTCTGGTGCTCCGTGTAGAAGGAGCTGATGGTTGAGAGAGGGATGGTGTGGTGCGGAAGGAGCATGGAGTGGTAATCCCGCAGAAGAGGAGGGGGGACTTTGCCGATTGGAAGGACGGCGATCCGGATCATGCATGATGTCTCAATGCTCACGTCGGGTTCCATTGCCAGATCGGACGGAAGGGGACGAGAGGCGCAGTGGTGATAGTGTGGTCGTGGGTGTATCAGATTAGGAACAAACGAATCGGTCAAGTCGAAGAGGCACCTGAATTTAGTGGCCAAGTACGATTCAGGTCGACAAGTGGGGTTGCAGTATTTAATTTATTTATTTTGTTAAAAAAATTAGAAAATCATATAATAAAAAATAATATTATAATAAACCTAAAATTAAAAAACTAAAAAAACAGGAGACTAAATTCACTAAAATAAAATTAGAAATCTTAAATTCCATATGTGGGAAAGTATCGATAATTACGGATCTATAATTTTTTTTAAAAATGAATATATTTTAATATAAAAATTAAATAAAGAGGGAGGGAAGTCGGGATTTTGTATCAATGATCCCTAATTACATCACCAGCCTATGATCAATATCTACCTCCATTTTAAATTTACCGCTGTTACTATTATCAATATAAATATTGATTGAAAATATGTTGAAATGTATTGTTCTTTTATTTATGTATTGAGATAATTCTAGATATTATTTTAAAAAAAATAAATATAAATAAAATTTATAATAAAATTATTAAAAAATAAGTATATAAATTATCATCAGTTTTACTTTTTTTTTTTCTCAATTGCTTTTTTACTATTCTAAATTTAAATTAATCTCAAATTTAATTAAGAATGATATATATAAAACCATTTTGATATTCTAAGTAAAATCCATCCTTCACGACAAAGTTGAGAATTTATATATTGTTTTTAGGTTAAGTCAACATTTAGCTTATGAACTTGTAATTTTTCTCACCTTAGTCCTTAAATTTTTTTTCACACTAATCTTGAAATTAGACAATTTTTTTCAATTTCAGTCCATGTGATGACGTAGCCTAAAAATATTTTTTTATTAAAAATAGATGATCATATGCTATAATCTTAGAATGTCATATCATCACAATGATCAAAATTGAGAAAAATTGTCAAGTTATATGATTAGTGTGAGCAAAATAAATTCAGGGATCAAGTTTAGAGACTAAGGGCGTGTTTGGGAGGGATTTCACTTGTATCAAGGTTTTTAATTTCTAAAAATGAATTTAGTTATTTTAGTAAATATATTGGAACTTTTCCAAAATTATAAGTAATTTTAAAAGGGATTTCAATAGCTCAATTTCTTTTTCAAAATTCTTAAGAATTTTATTTGATTTAATACACATGACCCTCTACAAGATAAAACAACTTAAACTTCAAATTTCATTTTTATTTAATTCTAATAATTTATAAATTTTTTTACAAATATGATGATATCCATGTTGAATATTTTTAAATCATTTATTTTAATATAACTCCTTTTTATTTTGTCTTTTTTTCAAGATATCTACTAGAGCGAGTCTAATAACTAATCCTCCACATTCTGTCAGCCCATTAAGAGGTAGATGCTGGCCACAAATTTTTAAAACTGCTCAATACCTAAGACAAGCATTTATCCAAATAAAGCAAATACAAATGCTAACATTTTAAAAATCTCAAAAATTTAAAAATTCTTCATCTAAATATAAAATGTTTCCTTGTAGCATTTAGTAAATAGGTTGATAGTAAAAAAAAAAAAAAGTTTAGCATTTTATTTATAATCTATATAAAAGCATGAATTTAAAGAAATTTTTGAACAAACAAAATTAAATTTTATTATTTATACAACATTAACGTTTAAAAAAAATTAAATGAAATCATAATATATTAATTTTGTAATTTTATGATAATATTAATCAAACAATAATAATAAAACAAATTGCAACTCTTATAGCAAGCCATTTTTTATTAGTAATAAATTTGTTTTTATTTTAATTAATTTATACTTGTATACCAATTACAACTAAATTCAGCGATGCATTACCATCCAACACTTTCATGTAACATCTAAAAAAAATCAAATTTTAATATAATTTACTAGAATTTATATTTTAAATTTAAATATTGAAGAGATGGAAGATCAATTGAAACAATGATGAAGTAATTTTATTATATTTATATTCTAAAATTAATTTTATTCAATTTTTAATATTTATTTTGAATTTTAGAAAATTAAAATTTAAGTTGTGAAGGATAAAGTTGAGCAAGCCAATGTTTATTGAAAATGATAATGAGGGTAATAGATATAAAAAAATATCAAGATCGAAAATGATGATAATGAGAAATTATTCAAATTTATTTTAAATTATTTTTTAGAAAATTTATTTTATTAAATTAAAGTTAAATAGCTAAAATCCAACAAAAAAAAAAATCAATAGCCAGGCCTAAAGATAGTGAAAAGCAGCCATGGGGTATTGATTGTATGGACATATTGGTGGGGGTCACATCACGAATGGTAATGAGCTTTTAGGGCAAATACACTCATGAGAGCACATAAATGAGTTTTGAAGATGTATGAGCAGTCAGCGTTTGGTTCCTGCACCCTTAATTTGTTTAGCCACTAATTGGGAATTGGTGAATCCAGGTTCAATATTTAAATTTAAAATCGAACAAAGCAGCAAGTAGTATGTCAATCTGTTTGCCACATGACTCAGGCAGGTCCAAATCGAGATAGGTTGGATAGAAGAATCTTGCAAATTAAGGGGTCATTATAATGTTTAAGAGTTTAGCAAAAGCTGCATCTCATGCTGTACCATTGAAACAAAGAACAAAAGATCAAAAACACAGTTTGGGTAGCTTTGATGGGGGATCAATCTATCATCTTTTGATTTGGTTTTCAGACCCTTAAACCGGAAACGACTTCTTCCCTCAGCATTTCCAGAGATCGAATAAAATTCCGCATTATGATTATTCCAAATACTCTCTTGAAGCAGTAATCTTAGGGTATCGAAACTCCCCCGAAACAACAGCAATAATTAACACAGAAATCAAACGCAACTTCACTAATAAATCAATAACCGATTATACATATATCAATCAAACGAAATTTAGACTAATCCTAATTCAAATGATAACCCACCAAATATATCCTTTTTCCCAAACTAGAAATTACATTTTCTACGAGGAAATTAAAAAAAAAAACTGAGAGATTATAGACGAAAACCCAGACACACCTTTGCATTCTAAACCAAGCAAATCAACAAATCT
The DNA here is from genome assembly GCA_020496765.1 of Gossypium stocksii. Lineage (NCBI taxonomy): Eukaryota > Viridiplantae > Streptophyta > Magnoliopsida > Malvales > Malvaceae > Gossypium > Gossypium stocksii. The sequence goes on from CM035629.1 coordinate 40,253,688, forward strand.
AAGACCTAAGTTACACTATACAACATAAAGAACATGATTTGAAAAGCTAAAACCTACTCCTGTTTCAATCTTTCCCCTTGAAAAAATAAGGGATGATCGAAATATAAGAGAGAACCCAAACGATGAAATCGAGAAACTGACGAATTAATTTCTGGGTATGACTACAAATCGAGCCTTAATATCCTCCTTAAGTCGCTCGTGGCGTCGTCGTTCTTTACGGTAACGCTGATCTTCTTGGTGCAAAAGACCGGCATCGGGACGGAACTCGGAGGCGGCGAGGTTATAAAGGCCGACCCAGCGTAAAAAGAGGCTGGGACGTCCTTCTTATTGTTGTTTGACTTGGTCAGTCGGATCTGGGTCGGAACGGAACCGGGATCAGGACCCAAACGGTTAGTGGAACCCAGATCTACAACGTCAATGTTTTCCTTTTCGAACCTGACGGACTTCTCCGCCGTCGGTTTTTTTAGAACCTCACCGCGTTTGAGGATCTTAACTTGACCCATCACGAGATCTTTAGCCAGTACCTTGGGGCCGGCGGACTGGGAAGGAGGGGAGGTGGTAGGAGACCGAGTTTTACGGTTTGGGTGTGACCGATTCGATCGGTTCGGGTTAAGGCAAAGACTATTTCGTTGTTTCATGGGATTTGGGAGCTTTAAACAATCGTCTGGTTTTAGAACTGCAACACCCATGGCTGAAAAAGAAGAAATTTATATTATATGAACAATCAAGAGAATTGAAAAGCTTTGGAAATGAAATTGGGAGAGGATTTTTAGACGAAATTTAAGAAAGAAGCCTCAAATCAAGCGAAATTAAATATTTATCAAAAAGAGGAGAAAATCTTGCATTTCATGAGATAAAAGGAAATGAAACATGTAATGTGATTAGGGTTAGAAGGAAAGACGGATTTTTATAGGAGAAGCAAAATTAAAATTAAATTATTTGCTTTTAATGGCGGTTTAAAAGCCACTCTCATCATGGCGGTGTTGCAACTTCTTTTTAATAATATAATCTATAAAATCTTCTAACTTTATTAAAAACAATTATTTCTGTCCCTTTTAATCATTAAATTTACGCTATTTTTTTTTTTTTTTAACTTTAGTCACTTTAAAATAATAAAAAATTTATCATTTATTAATTTTATTATTAACAATTAATTATTTTGTACTTTAAAATTTTAAAATTGTTATAAATATCTTAATAAATAGATTTTTTTTACTTTCGAGATAAGTAATGCATGCAAAGTTGTACTTACTTTACTCTTTTTACCCATCATGAGAATACAATTTATCATCTGTTTTAGTCTCTTTTTTTTTTTCCAGTAAAAGTAAATAGCACAATCGTGGCTAGGGAACTATACTAGTGACCTACCTAATTTTATTGTAGAAAATTTCGGGATGAATGATTGGACATGCAAACTAGAAATACTTTTTCTTGGATAAAGGAGGAGATTACTCAATCCATTTATGTATCACTCATGATCTATATAATAACCGAGACCTCCATGTCAAATGCATATCCAATTTTTGTGTAGTAGGGGTATGAAAATCCACGAGAAGTAGTTGGGTGTACTGTATGTGCTAATTGCCATTTAGCGAATAAACCTGAAGATATTGAGGTTCCATAAGCGATACTTCCTGATACTGTATCGGCCAAGATATAGATAAGCTTTTTATATACTTTAAATTCTAATAGTGATTAGGAGTAGAGTTCTATTTCATTTATACTTTTTTATATCTATAAATATAGACTTTGGATAAGCATTATAGATTATTTCAATTGATCAATAAAATATAGGCGATTGGGTGGGAGGCATGGACCACTTGATCTAAGTATGGTCCATCTTGATCAGGCATGTCCATTTTGTGAACTTATCATCTCTCAAGACACTTAAATTCTCTGTAAATTTGGAGACAAAGCCCCTGTTTGTTCCAAAAACAATACCTACTTATTGAGAGAGTTTGACGACTTCAAGAGATCAAAAGGTAGTCAGCACCACATTAGTAGGTGCGCCATTTTTCTACCGAAACTGTTTTGTACAAGTACTGATCTGTTTCGATACACCGTTTCAAGTTTACTGATATTTTGAAAAATATTTAATATATAAAATGAATTAAATCAAATAATTTTAAATATAAAAATATTAATTAATTATATTAATTATTAATAAACTTCACCAATAAAATTTATTCATTCAATAAATATAATAAATAAAAAAATCGTCTCACACATTAAACAACAAAATTATCCACAATATTATTCAAAAAATCTAGAGAAAGATTATCCCTTAATATATAAAATCGACATTTAATTAAAACATATATGTAAAGTTGTGCAAAACTTTTAGAGATTTTCTCTTTTTTTTTTTTATTTAGTTTGTTTGTTAGATAAATTCTTTAAATTTTTTATTACTTATTAATTTTTCTACTTTAGTTAAAAAGTTAGTATAATAAAAATAATAAAATAGATAAAAATAATATTTTTATATAACTTTAATAATATTCACGTATTAGTTGATATACAATATTTTAGTTAGTGTAATTGTAATTAGATGCAATAAACAGATAAAGTTGGTATGAACTGAAATTTTACCGATAAAAAAAATATTTATTTTAAATTATTATTAAAATAAAACGTAGAGACAGATACAATCGAAATAGATGGAAGTACATTAATGAAAATCCCTTGGCCAAAATAAATTATAGCATTAATTACTTTTCACGAAAATTCTAAATAAAAAATAATTGTGGATTATTTATTCACTTTATTTTCACTTTATCATAAAAGAAAATAATTGCGCATTAAAATGTTTGGCACAGTTTTAAGATTTTGTTTTGGAATTTAGCTAGTAAGTGGTAACGGGCATGACCGATAAGGCGTTTTATAATAAAGGCAACATTAAACTATTCAAGATTTTTTGGGGCGTTTTAATCACGGATTTAGAAGGCGCGTAGAAAGTAGTAGATGGAGGAAAGAGCCCACAAAGACCTCGGTTGGTATCTGACGTGGGTTTGGAACAACTTGGTGGCATAATTATCCACCCACCTTAATAGTTTACCCCTGAACTTTACTTTATTTACGGAAACACCCATAACTTTGGTTCCCGTGGTCGGGTTGGGTGACAAGGTCAACCCTTTGACGCTTGCTTTGCTTCTGATTACACACCACGTATTGGCAAAGTCGAGGCTACTTTGATTGAGTCAAGTTTAATCCACTCGAAAAAAAACACGTTTTTCAGAATCACTACATGGTTTGAGAATTTAATCGATATTAAAAAATTAGTTGATAAAAAATCAGATTTAAGTTAGAATAAATATTTAAATTTATTAAATTGTTATAAAATAAAGAGAGAGAGGGAAAAATAAAAAACAAAGAAAATATGAAAGTAATAGAGAATGTACTTTATTAATCAAAATGGGTAATTATAATGTTTCATCAGAATTACTATTTATAGGCATAAGAAGTATAAAAGAAGTAGAGATCTAATTCTAATAATTATTAGAATTTAAACTACATTAAAACTTTATCTTGATCATGATGGATATCCACTTAATAAGATATAGCACTCTCCTTTGAATGTCTATTGGTAGATAATGTACCTCGTTAAAACCTTATTAGGAAAATTTTATGGGATAAAAACCTGATGAAAGAAAAAGAATACACAATCTATAATATACAAAATATGTTGCTTCATTAAAAACCTTAACAGGAAAACCCAATGGGACAAAACCTCAGTTAAGAGAAAAAGAGTGCAATGCGTATTTACTCCTCCTCATGAAAACATCACATATTTTCTCACATTCTACGTATTCAATCTTGAATACTAGTTTTTCAAATGATTATTTGAATGTATTTGATAAGCATTCATATTACCATTCTTTTAAAAGTCATGAGTGAGGGAAATTTGGGAAAATATATTTTGATCTCTTTAAAAATTTCAATAATAATTATAGCAAACTTTAATCATGATCCTTCAATAAAAACACAAATAGGTATTTTGGATCATTTTATAATCCTCCTTCAACTATTCAAAATTTACCATATATGTTCAAATTATTTCAATTCATATAAATGAACAATTTCTCAAGAATTTCAATATGTTTCTAGCATCCTAAATCCTTCAAGGATTTTAATATAAACTTTACTATATAGTAATTCATAAAAGGTTGTAACAATAACCATTAGATGCGAGTTAAATCCTTTATGAATTGCCAATTTAATAATATATCTAAAAGTCATTACATCAACCACAAAAGAATATTATATCTTTTCATAATCAATGCCAGGATTTAGCAAAAAGCATCATATTTTTATTCTGCTTTTGCAAAACTACTTCAATTGCACCCTTATTGGTTTTATATCTTTAGATATTTGGACTATTGGTCCAAAAACTCCACAAATTTAATTGTATTTGAGTTGCGTCTTTCTATTTTGATCAATTTATTCCATATCTATATTTCTCTATAGATTTATTTAAGATCCTCCTTTTATTTCATTATTTCAATAATAATATTGCATGCAAAATCATTGTCGACCATTTTTATTATTCATTTCCACATTTTTTGAATTGACATAACTTATCGAAATCTCTTATTTTCATTATTTTAAAATTCAGTTTTAAGTACTTGAATCTCTTTTGAAGTTTTACTTATTAGTTATGTCTTGGGTCTCTTCTAGAGTACATTCATCCACTATATGACCATTTGGAAGAATTTTCATCTTTGGAACGGATCAATCTATTATTTATTCTAACTGATTGTCCTATTGAGACTTTGATTCAAATTAAAATATTAGATGGTATATAACACTTGGTTATTCTCATTAAGTTTGTAAATACATCTAACAGTTAACTTGTAATGAGTTATCCTTATTGAACTTTTGGTTCAAATTATTCTCATCCTAAATCATTACAAGTTATTATTTCTCTTCCCCTAATGTAGGGAAAACTATTGAATTAAAATTGTAATCACAAATCATGTCATAATTGAATCTCGAATACATTCAAAACATCTAATAATATAAAAAAAAAACTTGTAATTAGTATATATTCCCAACTTTTTTTGAGGATTCACCCATCTTTGTGCATTGTAGTGGAGCAATTGGAACATATACACACATACAAAAATTCAAAAATGAGAAATATTTTACTCTTGATCAAAAATCAATTGTAATGGGGAGTATTTATAACTTATTGGCTTGATGCGTACAACACGTAAATCAATATAATCTCATGTTGAAATAGGAAATTTAGTTCTCATAAGTAATGGTTTAGACATTATCAGAGGCATTCAATCAATAATTTCTCTAAACCATTATGCACAAATTTTTACAAAAGTTTTTCAAACTCAATCAATAAAAGATTGATATATAAACTCATCAGTATTAGTAAGATGAATTGTTTTAATTGTATGATCTAAAATGAATTATTTAAACAAGCAATCTTGCAAACGACAGGTTGCAAATTGATAACACATATGTGATTATTTTGTAGATGCATCTACCAAAATCATATAATATCAAAACCATCCACATGGTGGATGAATGGACCCATATTCGTTTCAGAAATGCAAGATATTAAATCTCAACTTTAGCTAGTGAGTTTCTAATAATCAATTTTCATTGAGAACAAGCAATGTATGTGAATTCTTTTAAATTAAAGAATCTTTGGTCCTTTAATAATTATCCATATGAATTCTTAATTAATTTTCGCATTATATATGATCCAGGATGGTCTAATTGATCACGCCAAGTAGTAAATGCATTTGTATCATTAAACTTCTGGTTTACTTTAACATGTGTTTCAATTGTACTAAATTGTAACAAATTAATAATTTTACTATCATCCCTTTTATTTTGTATCCACATATAAGTGCTATTGTGACATTTACTACTAGAAATGTCTAAATCAATATGAATTTTATAATGTCACAAAGTCAACAAAATAAATATAATTTCTAAACAATTATATGTAATATTTGCTTCAAGGAATATGCCAAAATCTTCAAATATCTAAAAAAAATTTGCAACTTCAGGTGCATCCAACCATGATGAGCTTTAGATAGAATTATCATATTTTATTGCTTATAAATAGATCTTTCACAGTTAAAAATTTTGCTTCTAACCCCTTAATGGGGATGATGACAAAAGCAAATCACAAATATTATAAAATAAATATAAATTAATAACTCAATCCTCTATTTTTCATCCTTTTAAAATAGATATTTATAGCAATAGTAATTTATATGGAATATAATATTTTTCTCATTCACAATCTCAATATAAGATCCATTATAAATATCTTTTAAAACCAATGGATTAGTCATCACAAGATATTAATATATTAGCTCTTCTAGAGTTTTCACCTAATTTTGTTCTACCAAATATTGGAATAATATTTGTTTGTTTCAGTACCAAATAAGATAAATATTTTCTATCTGTAATGATATAATTCATTACTACATTCTCATATCCTTCCTCAAAGAATATTAATAGAAAAAAAATATTTGGGCAAACACCACATATATGACCAATAATCTTTCATATCACATTGATAACATAAGTTATCTTTACCCTTTAAAGAGTTACCTTGAGAACTCTCATTGTTCTCTTGTTTATTACTATGTTCCCACTTTTAGTGGTCCATGATTATATCTTTTATTTTCTTTATGTTTACATTCACTTCAGGGAATGTAACAAATCTGGTAGGGCAGACTTCTAAACACCTCTATTGGTTTTTTATTTCATAATCACCATCGTAAACATAAGTGGATTTTAAATCAGAATCTATCCATTTATGTTGCCATGATTAGTCTTCAATTATAATAAACATGATATAATAAATAAAATATAGTAAAATATACCTAAAGATCCTTAACATCATCTTCATCACCATGATCTATTATGAGATTGAATTTTTCAACATCCTGAAGGTGAAGTTGTAAAGGTAAAAGTTTAAGATGAAAGAGGAATTGGATTTGGGGTACGACTTCAAAAAATTTGAAAAGAAAAAAAAATAGAGAATTATCATGCTAATAACGTGTTACAAAATAAAGAGAGATGGGGAGAATAAAAAATAAAGAAAATATGAAAGCAATAGAGAATGTAATTTATTAATCAAAAGGGGTGATTACAATGCTTCATTAGAGTATCTATTTATACGCATAAGAAGCATAAAAGCAGTAGAGATCTAATTCTAATAACTATTAGAATTTAAAGTATATTAAAACTTTATCTTGATCATGATGGACATCCACTTAATAAGATATTCATAACATAAATGAAATTTTATATTATTATTTATTTGTGTTTATAAAATTAGGGGTTTGACAATTAATCCGGTTATTATAATACTGAAAAAACTGAATTGTAGGTCCAACATATTCATCTTTGAATTTTATGAATGATCGATTTATATCAATTTAGGTGCATTTGTTTTACGAAAAATGTTTTTGCATTTTTCTGTATTTGTTTCATGAAAAATAGCTTGTTTAAAGGAAAATGATTTAGAAGTCAACGGAAAATAAGTCTCTTTTCTTGTAAATTTGCTTACCCGTTTGAGAAACGTAAGTCATTTTCTGGAAAATAACTCTTTTATGAGTAATTTTATTTTCATATAAAAATTAAATTGAATCAAGTGTAATATTTTTATATTGGTAATAATTTTTATTTTATTTTTTAAAATATTAAAATATTAATATCAAATATTATAATGTTCAATATTATTTAAAATACATGTTAAATTATTTAATTTAATAATATAATTTATTATTAATATAATTAATTATTTTAAGAAATTATTTAATATTCAAGTTTTATTTTAATTATAAATTTTAGAAAATAAAAATTTTAAGTTTTAAATAATATTCTTAATACATTATTGAAAAAATATTTATATTAATATTTTAATAATAAATATATATTACAGTTTATAAATTTTAAATTATAAATGTTTATAGTATAAAATATGAATATTTTAATTATATAAATATAGATATTTGCTTAAATCATGCTTAACTTTATTTTTCCCTTCCAATTCAAATGTGTCACAACTCACTCTCATTTATGTAATATATGTAATTTAAATTAAGTTTTAGTTAGACATTGTTTATTATTAAGTTTATATATGATATTAATTATTATAGAATATTAACGTATTATAGAATAAATTTTGATTGTCAAAAGGAAATGCTACTAAAATATTTTGTAACAACTATATTTATGTTGTGTTTATTTCACTGAAAACAATTTTTAAAATATGATTTCAAGAAAATTTACCAAACAACGAAAATATCTTACACATAATCATCTAAACGCTAAAAAATATCAAATTTTCCAGAAAATCAATTCATTTTTCAGAAATTATTACTTGGAAGTTGTTTTCAGGGAAGCGAACACAACCTTAATTAAAATATGATTTAATTTGTAATTCGCTTGGTTTATAAACAGTGCCCAATCTTTTTAACACTACAGCAAAACAGGTTTTTAGCGACCTTTTTTGGGCCTATAGCAGCGCTGCTAAGACAACGCCGTTAACATTTTGCGGTGTTTATGTAAAAATGCTGCTATAGAACATGACCTTTAGTGGCGCTTTTCTCTCAAACGCCGCTAAAGGTCATGTTCTTTAGCGGCGCTTCTCCCACAAACGCCGCTAAAGAACATGACATTTAGCGGCGCTTTTCCCACAAATGCCGCTAAACTAAAAAATATGATTTTTAGCGGCGCTTTTCCCATAAACGCCGCTATAGATATGACCTTTAATGGCGCTTTTTCCACAAACGCCACTAAAGAATATAACCTTTAAAAAATATATATTTTAATAAAATTATATTTATTTCTATGATAAATATTATGTTATGTTTTATTTTTGAATTTTAACTTACTATATACTTTTAAGGATAAATAAAAAATATTATTTAAATTAAATTTTCTATGAAAATTTTAACTTTAAAACTAAAATAAATAATAAAAATTGGATTACATATAAATATATAAATAAAATAAAATATTATAATGAAGTTACTTAAATGAAATAAGGACTTAAATCATAACCATGTAAAATATAAGATTTGAATGCTCTTTCCCATGTGAAATATCAACATTGATTATTTAAATTGATTAAGCTGCTAATGAATACTCTTTTCTAAATCAAAATTTCAATTCGTGTTTTTCTTCTTTAAACTCAAATAAAAATAAAATGTTGAAAACAAAACAATTAAATAGAAAAATATAATAATTAGTTGACACGAGATTATTATTAAGTATATGCAAATATGTAAGTAGACGATTACAAAATTGGGTGTAGTTTTTGATCAACTAATTAGTTGATCCTACAACAGGTTCTATCTATAATCTGCTTAACTAACATACAAAAATAAGGCACTCTCACACTTTTTTGCACATAAAATACTAAAACTCACACCTGGATCCGGTTAACATAAGAGATAAGCAACAGTGAAGTATGATAATCACCTCAGGAGATAGAATTTGATGGTCAGATTCGGCCATTCCTTTTGAAAAAGCACCAACTAGTTCAAGGTTAAGTAAGGGAAGGACCTCATAAAAGCCACATTTCTCAAAAGCCTATTCTATAGATAATATTGGTTCTAAATTCTTCTTGTCATAATCAACCACTGCAAGGTTGGCTGCCAAGTTTGTATTTTTCTGTGTATCTGCAACCTGAAATAGTAGTAATTTATAGGTACAATAATAAACTTGAAAATTTATAGACTAAAATGTAAACAAAAAACCCTTTCAAATTGATTGCAAAAAAGGAATGAATACTCAACTCCATTCCCTATTTCTAACATTAAAAAACTTATCAATCAAGTGACAATTTCAAATAAGAACATATATGCATGAGCACAAGATCATTCATTTTTCAAGTTCTAGAAAAAGAATGTGTAGAAACTAAAAGCAAAAAAAAAAAAAAAAAAAAAAATTACAGCAAGAATTGTCTACTTATGTTTCAGCAATCGGCTTCCTTCTAAGTTCTTTCAATAGATAGTGTACCTAAAGATCAAAGCACATGGCATTCAATATTGAAAATTTAGTGGTCATATAGGAATTTCACTTTTAGCAAACTTAGAAAAGAATCAATAAACTTTAACCAATTCGAAAGTTTAAAAATTTATCTGCTACACATAACTAAAGTTAACCAATTCGAAAAGAGTAATAAATAAAATTCACAACTTACACAGAACTAATAACAAAATTTTAAACTACAAACAATGATTTCATGCTCAATTTACAGCTCTAAAATATGAACAATTTTTAAATAAATACAACAGTAAAACAATTGGTTATTAATGAAGCACCTTGAATAATGGCAAAATCTACTACAATTTTCAAGAGCTGCTTTATAATGGCAAAATCTTTTGGTAAGCAAACTTAAACTTGTATAAATAAATTCTCTCCCTCTTGCAAATGGACAGAAACTAACAAGTAAACAGACAACAACTTTCGGAATATATTATTAAGCTTCACAGATGAAACATAACATTCATATATTATTAAGCAAGAAAATGAAAATAAAAACAGTCTGTGAGCAAAAGTGTCCATTGACATAGATCCAGTGAACCATTCTTTGGCAAATTAAGAAATGTAGATGAGTGAAAGAGATAACAATAGAAATACCTCATCTAAACAGATGGCTCAGCATATTAACCAGACAATTTGTCACTAACCCAACTATTCCTAACTTCCCTGCAATGTGAAAACATATTTTCTAATAACATTAGACACTTGAAACAGCTATTTTTATGCTTACATCATTAACATTAGGTAAAACGTTTTATTGTAGGTGCAATTATCAATTTGTTATATGATTTGAACAAAATATCAAAGATACTAATGAAAGTAATTAAGAATAAAAAAGTAATCAAAACAATGAAAAAAAATCATGTTTTGCACACACATATATAAAAAATTATTTTTTTATTTCAAGGATAGGTTAAAATGATTATAAAACATGTATATATAGAGCAATAGAGGATAAATAATTTTACTAAAATAAATTGATAAATTAAATAATATTACTTTATTTAAAATTTTAAAAAAAATTAATTTAAGAGAAGTGGATTTCCACTAAAATATTAACCTGAGATCGTGCTCTTTAAAGTTCTTGTTCAAGTTGAGTTACTTTATTCTACTTAACTCTAGTTGTTGAACATATGCCTGTTGAAACATATATATATATATATATATATATATATATCAGTTTAAATGGGAACAATCGGTGCAATGGAGGGAAATAAAGTAGCAAAAAGAATTGCATTAAAACCAACAACAATAGTAAAGTAATGGACTGCGGAACAACTAGTTATTAATCACTAATCTGATACTAAACAATTCATATATCTTAATTAATATATTAATCAACACGAAGATAGTCTTAAAGAAACACAAATCTTATCATACTACTTAACATGTAAGAAAATACAAACTTAAAAAGTATGTAAAAAAATTTAAAAAGTATGTTTAATTTTTAATATTTTCTTGTCGTTAAAATCATCTATCCATCCATATATTCAAATATGAATTAAAACATAAATATTTGAACAAATAGGAGACAGAGAAATATAAAGAAGAAGAAAAAAGAATAAATGCTTTGCTTACTAAGAAAAGAATATCTAAATTTGATGATCTTCTTTTTTCTTTCATGAAGGTTTTTCTCTACATCATTTTGTAAACTAAGCAAAACCCGGACTCTATTTCCCATTAAAAATGTAGAAAAGAATACATATAAAAATAAATCAATAAAATCAAACATATTTATATATTACCAACCATAAAGAAAAAGAACAATCTTAAACTATTCAAAACCAAACACATATACATATAAAAGAAATTTAGGCATGTTATGTACCTTTGAATTTGCTAAGATAGGTAGAAGCAGGGCTCTATTTCTTAAGTTTTGATATTTTTTTTAATGTTTTTGAAGACAAAATTGAAGTATGAAAAGCTTGGAGCTCACCAGATATTGCAAGATGTTTGTATTGTGAGGTCATACGCTTGTGCTTTACATTTTTCGTACAGACCACTCCCTTGACAAAGGTGCTGCAAGAATGATGGAATTCACAAGTTAAGAACCTATATAACAAGAGACAAAAAGGGAAAAACAATAGAGCATTTGAACTATAGAATAACAGAAGAAAGTTAAAGCAGCCCCCACTTTTCACTGGGTGTTCCTGATGCTATACACTTGACCTTCACATAATCCCTAGGATCCATACTGCCTTCTTGACTAGTATCTGGTTTAACAAAATTTGCAGCTTGCCATGCTACTACTGTCACAATGTCAAGCCATCCTTCTGCATTATCCTCAACTTTGATACCTCAACAATAAACAACCATGTTTTCTTGATCAAATGGACCAACACATTGAGCCATTAGGCTCCCTTCTTGCCTCTTTTGTACAGAATGCCCATCTCTATAAGAAGTAAAACTGTTCCTAGAGGGGTTAACTGAAGGACTTGATCGCACAAATTTACAACTATTAAACTCATGTCTTGCACTAGCCATGCTACTGCTGTTACAATGTCAAGCCATCCTCCGGCATTATCCTCAACTTTGATACCTCAACAATAAACCACCATGTTTCTTGATCAAAGGGACCAACACATTGAGCTATTGGGATACCTTCTTGCCTCTACTGTATAGAATGCCCATCTCTATAAGGAGTAAAACTGTTCCTAGAGGGGCTAACTGAAGGACTTGATCCTACAAATTTACAACTATTAAACTCATGTCTAGCATTAATACTAAAAGAACCTATATCCGAAACATCTTGACTGTATTCAACTGAAGGGCTATGAAACTGCTTATCAGAACCATCAACATCTTCTTCATCACTCCTACACCAAAGAAACCCATAGATAAAAATACATTCATTGCCGGAGGGTTAGAAGAATAGATAACAAAATACACAAATAATAACAAACCCACAATCATGTGCCTCAGGATGTTGAACAAGATGATCACTTCTAATGGATTCACTATTCATAGAACAAGGAGATGGTGGTTCCAGGCTCCCAAACTTTATTAGCAAACTTCGTATAACATTCAGAGCAACACATTTTTTTGGCAAACACCGCTTTTTAGCGTCAGAAATTCTTCACTAATGAAATCGGAAAGATCACTAGCTCCCAATGAAGTCCAAGACCTAATTTTTTCTGTTAGATCTAATAGTGAACTATCAGGTACTCCCAGAAGAATCCCAAACAACCCGCACACAGTAAGAAACTTGTAACACCCCAAACCCGACCTAGACGTTACAGCCAGGTCTGGTGTGTCACATCAACGACGGACCAACCATGTTTCATAGTTACTATAATTAGGGTGCGTTTTGCAAAAACCGTTATTAAACTTTAAGAGAAAATCCAAGTTTCATTATGAACGTCCTATCCACTATCAGGTTGTAAGTGTATTCTTATTATAAGATTTAACTTTTTGTTACTCGTTTGATACGTGTAATTGAATTTGAAAACGTTTGATTAATTTTAAGAAAACTAGCGCAGCCTTATTTAAACCATTAAAGTATAGTATAAATGAATAATTGAAAACCCAAATTAAACTAATTAAAGCGGCCTTATTACAAACCCAAAACCAGAATAAAAATAATTAAATATAAATAAGAAAATTAATAACTTAATTAAAACCAATAATGCTATCCACGTGGCCACTCTGAATCCCTCCAGCTCCAAGTCCACCAATTTTAGGGCTCACCTACATGGATGAAAAAAAAAAGGGTGAGTTTGGAAACTCAGTGTGTAAAGACAACCCATTCGGAGCCCAAATCAGCTCAAGCCCACTGGGCCTAAGCCCTATCCAGTCTCAGTAATAACTGAGCCAGAACCCTATTCAGTATCAGTCAACTAGGCCTTAGCCCTTCTCAGATAACAGTACGACCCATAGGCCCATTACAGTAACAGAACAGATATCATGTATGCATGCAAAGCCCATAGCCCATCCTATGCCCAACCACTACACTCCTCCCGTACCAGCCCTACACACCACGTGGGGAATAACTCAACCCACCCAGCCCTACACTCCACAGTTGCAGCATAGCTGCTCAGATATCGTGGCCAAGCCACTAACAGTATAATGAGGCAAAGCCCCTTCAATAACGTGGTTAAACCACTATCAGTAATACGAGGCAAAGCCCCTTTCAGTAACGTGGCAATGCCACTTGCACTTCCTCCATCAATAAACCCAGTCCCATGCAACAGATAATTATGTCATGGCATACAGTGAACAGAAACAGTAAAACTGCATTTCAGTCAAATCTAGCCCTAAGGGTATAACGATCATTTTGCACCTAGGGGTAAAATAGTAATTCTCCACCCATAAGGCTACTTCAGTAATTTTATCAGTTTTTAGGGTTTTATGCATTTTTCAGTTATTAGCAGTCCAATTTCCATCTCAGTAGCTTATCTGGCCCATTTTAGTAGTTTAGAGTTATTGGGCCCTAAAACCCCTAATGGGCCCTACAGTGTCATTTTGCTATTTTGGCCCGTTTTCGCCCTAATTCTATGTCTAGTTTAATAGTTTTAACATACACCTCACTAGAACCCACTTACAGCTTGTTTTCACCCAAATGGGCTCGTAAGCCCATTGGGCCCAAATTCAACCCATTGAGGCCCAAATTTACCGAAGTGCACGAAATCGCGCACTCACCAATTTTACTGATTTCAGTTATAGAATCTTAACACTTCCAACCAACCCACGAGTGCTCGCACACTCGCAAGCCCACGAAATGCCGGAATTTCGGCATTTCAGCTTTTTGGCTTTTGCTGATTTAGACTACAAGAGAGTGTTTGTTTACACACCTGATTTGCGACGGACGCTAACGAGATCTCCCACGGTATCCTACAATCAGTTACTATGACGTCAGATTACAAATCAACGATAATCAACATAATACTCATTTACTACATTCGGCCAACATCCCCTAAGGCCTTAGAACGCTTACCCTTGTCGAAAACAGTGACTAGATTTAGATCTAGTCGTTCCAAGGATCCAAGCCTCCAATACTCCTTGTTTGATCACCTTAATCCACCTTAACATACAACAACTGAATATTAAGATCTATAGAGCCTTTAGCCCCCAATCGACAGTCACCCTATATAGGGGGTTTAGGCTTTTCCTCAAATCCCCAAATAAAGAATAGCACAGAGAATTCGAGCACTTACCGAAGGTTCACTAAACCAGAACAATTCTAATCCCGTTTTTAACTCAGATCTGACGCAAATCTAGGCTCTAAACACAAGTAGGGAATGAATCTAGAGATCTAAGGAGTTCGGTTTCCAAATCACTTTGAGTATGGTGATTTCGGCTTTTGGTATAACAAAGGAGAAAGAAAAATGAAAGCTTTGTAATGAGAAGAAAAAGATGTCGACAAGGCTATGAAAGTTGGAAGATTCGGCTTTAAAGAAAAGAAAAAATAAAGGTATCCAATCAAGAAGAAATCGGCACAATGCTAATACCCTTCGGGATTTCGACTTTTAGTAGTAGTCGACTAGGCTTGAGAAGAAGGAGAATGGCAGATTCAGTTTTGAAGAAAAGAAAAGAAGAGATGAGTGGAGAGAAGAGGTTGTTTCATTTTGAGAAGAAAAGAAGAAAAGAAAATAGATGAAAGAAGGGAGGAGAGGGTTTTGTTAAAGACAATTCGGCACAAGGAGAATGTAAGGGTCTAAGTTTCAGTTTTTAGGGAAAAGAAAGAAGAAGAAAAGGAACCTAAGGGCACCTTATCTATTTGGCCACACAAGACAGCCCCTAAGTGCCAAACCCAAGAGCTTAATCCTCAACGCAAATTAGCACACACCTACCTAAATTGCCGAATTAGGACTTCAAGAAGACCCTAAAAGCATTCAGCCAACCCTTAGCCGATTATGCTACTTCACAGTCCCTTGGCTGACCACTTCTTGCTTCAATTTGAATTTCCTAAACTTTCTCCTCCTTATCCTCTTGATTCAATCTCATGCACATTTCAAACTCTTCCATCAGAGTTTCACTTAACATCCTTCACATGACCGGCACATGCACAAAATTAGAAACACACACAATGCTTACCTTGTGACTTGAACACTGGCCCTTGTACACACCTCCACATGCCACTTTTTTAGGCACTTAAGTGGCGCCACATTGCCACTTTACCAAGGGCTTACTTGAGTCTTATTTTACTAACTTTTTCTTAAAAGCCCACTTAACCAAGTCCCCTTCACTTTAAATCCAAAATTTGATATTTCTACTGGGTTTTATCTTAGGTTTGAGCCTTCTAAAGGCCCACTAACACACTTAAAACATACATTCCATAATTTAACAACCAAATTTCAAAATTTCATCAAAATCGCAAAAATCCTGAAAAATCCCGAAAATCAGGGCGTTACAAAACTACCCTCTTTCTCCTAGTTTAATATGGAAATATTAAAAGAATAACAAAACCCACAATAAAAATAGTGAGTTTTAATTTTTTTCAAGGTAAGTATTTTTTATGAGCTTAAAATTGATTTATTTTGACCCCTTCAATTTTTTTTCCTTTCACAAAGGTGTCAATTTAAGATAATAGAAAAAAATACTCTAAGGAATCCGAAAATATTTCCAAGGAAGAAACTTAAATCAATCTTCCCCTCAACTTTTCTTTTTCACTACATCACAAATCACAGAATAACAATATTTACACATAAAAAAATCACAACAACAACAACCAACAAATTTCACAACACGAATTCAACTACAACATAAACCCTAAAATTCAAAATCCCGCAGAAATTGACCCGAAATGAAAAAAACAAAAGTTCAGAGCTTAATCAATCCCAGATTTATGCATCCATAGATTAACTCAAGCACCAAAATCACAGTGCCTTATGATGGGTTTTAGTTTTTCAGAACAAACATAAAGAGAAGTATGGGAAAAAAAGAAAGGGATTTCGGGTTTGGGGATTTAGGGGAGGATTTAGGTTTAAGGATTTCCAAAATAGTTATTCTTTGTTTTAGGGATTTAGGGGAAGAAAGAAGCTGATACGGGGGAAATGACTTAGGGGAAATTTAGGGATTTTGGGTATATAGGGGATAAATTTCAGGGGAGCAAAACGACGTGTTTCACATAAGAGTAAATGACCATTTGTGGTTTTTCAGCAAAGCGCCGCTAATGCTCGATTTATAGGCTGTTTTTAAAAAAGCGTCGCTAATGCTTGATCTATAGTAACGTTTTTCAAAAAGCACTGCTAATCCTTGATATATAGCTACGTTTTTCAAAAAGCACCGCTAATGGTTGATCTATAGCGGTGTTTTTTAAAAAGTGTCGCTAATGCTTGATCTATAGTGGCGTTTTTTAAGAAGTGTCGCTAATGCTCAATTTTTGTAGTGTTTTTCAGAAAGTACCACTAATGGTCAACCTATAGCGGCATTTTTTAAAAAGTACCGCTAATGCTCGACCTATAGTGGCATTTTTCAAAAAGCGTCGCTAATGCTTGATCAAACGAGGTGTTTTTAGTTCAAGCGCCGCTAAAAACCTATTTTGCTGTAGTGTAAGTATCTTAGAGTTCCTTTCTTTCATAGTGATGTCAAGCATAGTACTATTGAATTTATCCTAGAGAAGGTTTGAGAGTGTCTAAGTGGTTGGGATGTGAAGCTACTTTTGGTGGCAAAGAGAGTTACTCTGGCGAGAGCAGATTTAATTTTGATTCCGAATTATTTTATGCAAATTGCTTAAATCTATTTAAATGTTTTTTGGGTGATTGAAAGGTTAGTTCAACAGTTCACATGGGGTCTACAAGTACAGATAGAAAATATCCCTTAGTAATTGGAGGTTATGTTGCCAACTAATTGATCGAAGGGGACTCAGCTTAAGAAGGTTATGTGATCAGAACACCTCTTTTCCTTTGAAAGTGGGATTTAACTTGTTGAATAATAGAGATTCTCTGCGAGTAAGGGTAATGTGCGGTAAATATAGAATGGGGGATGGGTGCCCAGAGTATATTTTAAGGCCAAACTAGTTTTTTGTTGGAATTTGGTGCCTTTAGTATAGTTGTTTCGTCATTATGCTTGTAATTTTTTGAACAGTTTAGTTAATAAAATTCCATAGTTAAAATTATTATTTTTTGTATATTTTTACTCAATAATTTTTTTTTGTATGAAAAGCAAAATGTATAAGCAAAAATTGACTTATTGATGACCTAACTCTGAATTAATATTAAGTTACATTGTGTGACCAGATCGTGATTTGAAAAGATAACTTATATTAGTAGGTAATCTAAATAAACATTAATATGAAGAATCAAAATTGAGCAAATTGATCAAAGGACTATTATGTTGTCTATCAAGTCCAATTCGGGTGATACTTTATTTTGGGTATCACAGCGGATGACTCCAAGAAAAATAGAGACATATATGTGATTGTCTAGATTGCCAATGCATTGGATAGGACCTGAGTTGAATTCATCCTAAATGGATTTATTCGCTTCTGACATTCATGATGTGACTTATCTCAATTTTGAGTAAGTAATTGACTATGTTTATATATACCTCGTAAACTTTAATATATATTAAAACTTGAGTTCATCCTGAATCCGTTTACGGATTTATTTGCTTGTGACATTCATGGTGTGACTTATCTCAATTTTGAGTAAGTAATTGGCTATGTTTACGTAACTCATATACTTTGGTATATTAAAAGCTTGAGTTAAATTAGAAACAGAGTTGAAAGTTGGTATGTTTGATATAGGACTTATGTATGACATAACTTTACTTACAATGGTGAAATTTATAACCTGATAAAGGGTAATAATATCATCTCATTAGCATTGCATGGTTTATGAAAAAGAAATGTGACAACGAGTCGTTTGTTTAAAACAAATGATTTTATTACTATTTTTAGTAATAAACTTTTCATGTTAAAAAATGTAATGATTACCATGTAATAGCTCGATTTAGGGCCAAATCGGAACAATGGTTTTGGGACCACGAATCTGAAGTAGAAAAATTTATTGTGATATTATTTTGAGGTCTATAGTATGATTGAATGCATGTGTGAAAATTTCGTTAAGAAATTTTATCGATAGAGGGTCCAATTTGACTAGTAGGACTAAATTGCAAAAATTGCAAAATATATGTTTTAGAAGCTTTGGGTGCTTAATTGAAATGAATTTGTAAATTAGAGGTCCTTATTTAGTAATTAAACCATTATACCTCATGATGGACAAAAATGGACATGGAAGGGTAAAATTTCAAAGTTAGGCATTAAGGGCATTTTGGTCATTTGGTGAATAAAGACAAAATTAACTAAATAAAAAGTCATCATCTTCCTAATTTAGTCCCCCATAGCCGAAAATCACAAGGGTCTCCATAGCTAGGGTTTTGGCCACTTTCAAGCTTGATTGTTAGTCCATTCTAGCCTCGTTTTTAATGATTTTTACGTTTTTAAAATCCTTGTAACCTAATCTATCCTTCTCAAGGACTAATTTGAAGTATTAGAAAAGTTTAATATTTTACCCATTTTAGACATGCATTTATTTTGATGT
Organism: Gossypium stocksii; assembly: GCA_020496765.1. Lineage (NCBI taxonomy): Eukaryota > Viridiplantae > Streptophyta > Magnoliopsida > Malvales > Malvaceae > Gossypium > Gossypium stocksii. The sequence continues at coordinate 40,273,202 of CM035629.1, forward strand.
CTAATGGGAGAATATGAACGTTAGTTGTATGATAAACGACTTTTGCTATGTAATTTTCGGTGAAAATGTAAAAAAGGACCTAAATGCAAAAGTTGTAAAATATGTGTAGAAATATGTGAATAAATGAAAAATGTGAGCTGCTATAAGCATGCATAAGGTTCAGCTAGGCTTGGGTTTTGAGAAAAATGAATACATTTCATTTTACGAGCCTAGGGACTAAAGTGTAAATAAGTAAAAAGTTAGAGGAAAAAATGTAATTTTTCCATAATGTAGTTTTTGGACCGAATTGAATAATATGATAATTAAATAAGCTAAATTTGTTATTATAGATCAAGAAAGATGAGTTTCTAACCTAGATCGGGGAAAGAACAAGATTATGGACTAAATCGCGATTATAGCTATTTTTGAATCGATGTAAGTTTGTATGTAAATAATGCATCGTTAATTTATGTTTAAATACTTTAATACTGCATGAAATATGTAATTGACCCATCGGATATATTTAAAAAATTTTTGATAAGTGAGAAATCCCGATTGAACCTTAGGAATAGTATAGGATACGAGTGACATGTCACTAGGGACCTATGTGTGATTATGTGATTGTGAGATACCGGGTGCTGGTCTTGTGCGTCCTACCAGTGGCTAGATACTCCGCCATGTATTACAGATACCTATTAGCTTGTGTGAGTAGCACTGGATAGCTACGTCCCAACAGTTAGCTTGTGTGAGCAGACTCGTGACTAGCTCGAGAACGAGCATATATGTGAAATGAGATATGAGGTAGCTTTGGCCACATATGTGGCACTTATGTGCATGTTTTCTGAGTATCCATTAATATTCTGAGTGTTTAACAGGAAAAATAACAAAGATGTGAAAATATGTGTTTGTATGATGATATGGTACAGGTACGTATGAGAAATTCATGTATGAATGCTATAAGTGATAAATTTCCGGTAAGATCGAGAATAAGTAAGTTGTTTTTATGTGGATTTAATGATGATTATCCTATCTTTCATTACAAGATTTGCATGATAACTTATATGACTAAGATGTTTATTATTTACATATAAACTTACTAAGCTATGTAGCCTACTCCCTTTCTTTTCCCTTGTTTTATAGTGTCACCAAGCTAGCTCGAGATCGGAGACCGTCGAAGGCTCGTATCACACTATCAAAAACATTATTTTGGGGTATTGATGATCTTAGTATTTTGAAAGTATGACATGTATAGGGACTTGGCTATTTTGTTTATGTGTCATAGTTGATTGGGCTAATGGTGTTGGCTTATATTGGTTAAGTAATTATTTTGTATAAGACCATTGGAAATTAGCTAAATGTTGATTACAAGTTTTAATCATATGGTGATACATTTCATAGATGTAGTAATTTGCATGTTTTTAGTTGATGAGGATATGATTGTTTGAGTATGATAGATAAAGCATGAGAATGATGTGTTGATGTTTTGGTTGTGGACATTATGATTGCTTAAGTATGTTATGTTTTGTGCTTTGAATTGGTATGAGTGTGTTTTTGTAACAGGGTGGCAATTGGCTTGGAAAATAGCCTTGTTTTTGTCCACATGGGTAGGTACACGGACGTGTGTCTAGGCCATGTGTGATACACGGTTAGCTTCATGGGCATGTGAATAGGCTATGTGTCCCCTGCTCCTTAATTTTGAGAAACAGAATTCCCAGTATGGAGCACACGGGCAGAGGCACGAGCGTGTGTCTCAGCCGCGTGGATAGCACGGCCTTGAACATGGGCATTTGTCTAGGGCGTGTGAAGTCTGCACCTATTTTATGAAAAATTATGAAAATTAAATTAACCACACAGCCTAAGCACACGTGTAACACCCCTTACCCGAGACCGTCGTCGGAGTTGAGCACGAGGCATTACTAGACTTATCTTACTAATTCGGGGCATAAAAATTTACTTTTAAAATTAATTCACTCACATTCATCTAATATATTCCTAAAAAGGGCCCTTGAGGCCCTAAAACATGAAATTGAAACGGTTCGGGACCAAACCGGGAACATTAAAATTTTTCCGATTACTTACACAAATCAAAACAATTTATTTCACTATTTATAATAAAACTGTCCACTTGCGTAACAGTTACTAAATTAATTATAACTTGAGTTATGGAGCTTAAAATTTAAATTCGTAAATTTTTCCTAAAATTAGATTCATATATCTTCTTACCATAAGTTTTTCAGAATTTTTGGTTTGGCCAATTAGTACAGTTTATTCATTAAAAGTTCCCCTGTTGCGCAGTTCAACAGACCTAACCTCTCTTCACTAAAAATCGATTATCTCTTTATACAAAATTCGGATAACGTTTCATTTTTTTCTAATGAAAATAGACTCACTAAGGAATCTAGACATATAAATTATAAATCATAATTCTTTTTTTACAATTTTTAGTGAAATTATAAAATCAAAACAGGGGATCACGAAGTCATTCTAAACCAGTCTCATAAGAATTTAAATATCTCAGAATATAGACTTCCTTTGCTTTCTTTGTTTAGTTCCTATGAATATAGACTCAATAAGCTTTAATTCTATATCTTATTCACCATTCAATTCCATTTCTACAATTTTTAGTGATTTTTCAAATTCATGTCACTGCTGTTGTCCCAAAACTATTTCATAACCAACTTTTACTCTTTCATAATTTCTTTGCATTAAACCTCATTTAGGCATACATAACATCAACGCATATTCTTATTTAGCCATTTGAATAGCTAATCATTATCAAATATTCACATGCCATTCTTTAGTCATATCATAAGGACATACACACAAAATAACCAAGTCCCTATACATGCCATAACTTAAAACGTTTCAATGAAAATACCCAATTGGTAACTTGATAGTCGAAAGTGTGAAGCGATTTCCGACGACCTTCAACCTGAGCTTGTTTGATAAAAATCTGGAACAGAAAAAAGGAAAGAGGTAAGCTTATAAAACTTAGTAAGTTCACATGTAAAATAATAGGCATTAGTAATGAATTTAGCTTATTATTAAGCTTTCATAATTTGTATAAATAATGTTAAGTTCTTACTTTCCCATCTTACTCATTGGTAACCTTACCAAAAGCTCGGAATAATAAAAAGAATACCTTACTTAATAGCTTGTTTATGTACCTGCAACATCTCACTTAACACATTAATACTCTCTCATAATATATAGGCATATTGCTAATCATGTCACAAAGCATCATAAGTATAATTGATAACTTATCACTTACTTAATACTTGAATATACTCATTAAAATACTTTTAATATCATGAACTAACAAAATCTTTATTTTACTTCTCCACTTACTCTTTAACTTTCCTGTTTATCATTCCTTTACCTGAACATTCTTGTAACATAGCCTGTATATTAGCCCGATGAACTGTTTGAAATACTAAAGGTACTTGGGTTTTCTTGCCTGATAATAGCCTGCCAATGCCATGCCCTAGGCATGGTCTTACATGGGATGTTCCCTGTCTTGCCAAAGCCATATATCTGATATGGACTTACATGGGATGTTCCTCAACTGTCTCAACCTGCCAATGCCATATGTCTGATATGGACTTACATGGGATGGTCTTCAACTGTTTCAACCTACCAATGCCATACTTACATGGGATCCTTGCCTTATATACTCACCAATGCCATGCCTTGGCATAGTCTTACTTGATATCCTTATCTTATGTTGTGATGGGTCAACCATGGTTTTTTTTTCCCGTCAATTCTTCCTTAATTGCCATATTATAAACATGGATTTTGAAATATCAATGCCTTGGCAAATCATAGCTAAAACATACTTGCTCAAAATTCTCAAGGTCAGTCACATAACTCAATAACAATAATAGCAACAATTGCATAATAATAAAATACTACTCAACTTACATACTTACATTCTTAATCTCATCATATCCTCAATTTATCTTACTTTCCTCAAATTATGCTATTTGATACTTTCTTGATCTTATACAAAGCCACATTACCACTATGGTCTTATATGTAAACTTATTTGAATTCTCACTTTTAATGTCGAATCATTATCGAACATTTCTCAATTATTATCATTATATTAAAAAATACATACTAAAACATTTATAACTAATATATCAATTTAGCATTAAAACATTCTTAATTAAATGCTTATTAAACACATGAACTTACCTCGATACCAATACTGCCATTTTGACTAACTTTCCCGATTTTCAGTTTTTCTCCCATTCTAGGTCCAAATCTCATTTTTCGGGATCTAAAACATCATATTTCACTTATTTAATCAATGTACTAATCATTTCGGACCTAAAACATATTTTTACAAAATTTACATTTTTACCCCTAAACTTTTGCATATTTACACTTTTGCCCCAAAGCTCAGAAATAAATTTTTATTCAATTTCTTTGCATTTTAGGCCTAATTGAACCATTTAATAAATATGGCAGCCCACATTTCTCATTAAAACTCACACTTATGACCAATTTTATAACTTTTACGATTTAGTCCTTTCAAACGTTTTCGTCGAAAATCAGTCGGTAAAAATCGTTTCTTTAACCATAAACATGCATAATCTATACCATAATTCATCAAAATGCACAATTATTCAACATGGGTCAATTTTTGAAATCAAACCCTAGCTCAAATAAATGGTAGAAATAGAGAAATCATGTTACCGGGATTTTAAAAACGTAAAAATCATTAAAAACGAGGCTTGAACGGACTTACAATCAAGCTTGGAAGCATGAAAAACCCTAGCCATGGTTTCTCCATGCTATATTCGGCCTTGAGGAAGAAGTTTAGCAAATTTTTGCTTCATTTTCCCTTTTTAATTCTTTTAAATTACTAAATGACCAAAATGCCCTTAAAGACTTTTTTTTTTAAATTTGTCTTATTCATGCCCATTTTTGTCCAATAATTTAACCAATGGTCTAATTACTATTTAAGGACCTTCAACTTAAAACTTCATAACAATTGGACACTTCTAACATATGGAACTCAACTTTTGCACTATTTACAATTTAGTCATTTTGACTAAATTAAGTGCCCAAACGTCAAAATTTTCGAACGAAATTTTCACAAAATCTTTCCGTGAAATTGTAAATCATAAAAATATAATAAAAATAATATTTTTCTTGTCATATTTGTGGCCTCAAAACCACTGTTCCGACTAGGCCCAAAATTAGGATGTTACAACACGGGCATGTGACTTGACCGTGTGACCTTCAAAAGTTGATGACGTCATAAACAGAGAGTTACATGGGGTAGGGACACAAGCGTGTGTGACCACACGAGCGTGTCCCCTGACCACACGGGCGTGTCCCCTGACCACACGGGCGTGTGACCCTTGTATAATGGAAAATTTTCTAAGTTTCGTAAATTTTTTTAAAGTTCTTTGTTTAGTCTCGAATCGCTTCCAATGTATGATTTGGGCCTCATGGGCTCATTTTAGGGATGATATGATTGAATGTGAATGGTTTTTCATTTGGACAAAAATTTATGTCTCAGAATTGTATGTTATTTCGTGTGATAAGTCCGCTAACGCCTTGTACCCTGTTCTGATGTTGAATACGGGTAAGGGGTGTTACATACCGTGAGGTAAAATAGGATCATATTGATCTGCCGTAATTTGATACGTCAAATTAGGCTTTCCATTACACTTGATGAGCTTATTCTCGAGTAATTTGAAGGTATTTTACGTGTTTTTACTTAGTTTTATTTCCTTTCTTTAATAAGTGAATTAGTGTGTTTTATGTTACTTTTGAGACCCAAATCGGCCAAATGTGCCATAAGGATCCTAACGGTTGATTGAGTGTTGTAGGGAGTCAATGGTGGTTCGAACATGAACGAAAACATCACCTAAAAATGGGTATCGTGATATCAAAGCATAAAACTCGTGATACCCTTAATAGTGCTAAAACGAAGAGGATTGAGGCCGTCTATAATGGTATTGCGATACCAGCCATAAGTATCGTGATACCTAACCTCCTAAGGCTTCTTCATTTCAAGATTGACGTGAGTATCACAATACCAGACCATAGGTATTACGATACCTGACGAGAGGAGACAAAAAATGACTGCAAGGGTAGTCCTTGTCCAACTTTAACACCAATCAATTTAGACGTTGAAGGGCATTTTGGTCACAAAAATTGGGTTGTAATCATATTAAAAGCCACTTTTGGCTAAGAACTAAAAGGGTGCTTTAGCTTTTAGGTTTTCTTTCATATTTTTAGCTTAAGTTTAAAGTAGTTTTCTTTGCCATAGTTTTAGGGTTTTAGTTAGAGTTTTTCTTAGTTTTTCTTAGTGTTAATGGTAGTTACTTAAGTTAGTTACCATTGTAGCTAGGATTTATTTGCTTGTTTAGTACCTTAAACTTATTTTATTTTCAATTTAATCTTTAGTATTATTAGAACTCAGTTTTATTTTAGTTTCATCATTAAAACATAATTTTTAAGTGTTCTTTTACAATTCCTTTACTGCCATTTTCATTACTTTCAAGTTTTCCTAATAAAAGTCTGAGCTTTCTTATTGTTATTGAGTTTACCATTTATGCATATATTGCAACACATTTATACCCGATCTGCTCATTGGAACCGAGCACTGGAACGTTACATTTGTTGCCAAAGTAACTTTATAGAAATTCAGTTCAAATACTCTTCCTAATCAAGTTAACAGAAAGATTTGTAGTTAGTATTAAATTTATAAATTACATTCCAAGCTTTAATCGAGTTTTTGTTAGCTCTATTTAAGTTTATTCCTCAAATCTTCCCCTATTCTACTTCTAGGCAGCAATGACCCTTCTTCACTAAAAAGTAATTATCTTTCAGTAAATGTCTCATAATATATTTCCGTTTGTTTCCCTTGAAAATAGACTAATTAAGCTTTTATTCATAAAAATTTCATCACCTAAATTTTTTTGTAAAATTTATTATGATTTTTCAAAGTTAGAATAGGGGATCCCAAAATCATTCTGACCTTGTCTTACAAAAATTATTATATCTCATAATATACAATTCCATTGTTTACACAGTTTCTTCTGTGCCAAACTAGACTCAATAAGCCTTAATGACTCAATAAGCCTTAATTAAATATTTTATTCAACTTATTATTCAATTTCTACAATTTTTGGTGAATTTTTAAATTTGAACCATTGTTCTGTCCATAAACTGTTTTATTTGTTTTAGCGATAATGTTTTTTTATTTATTTATTCTTTGCATTAACTTTCATTTAACCAATACATAATCATTATAATTTTGATTATTATTCAATTTATTCATTTATATTTATATATTAATGTCATATTCATTTCTTTACCTTGAAGCTTCTCATGATACAAATCATATTTTTCTCTTTCATTTGAAATTTGATGTTCCTATACATCATACTTCATCAATTACTTTCCACCTCTACTATTTCAATTAAAATTTCACATATCATGCATTTTGATTATAACATTTTTAACACAACTCATAAAAATAAAAGTAAAATTAATATGAAAACTTACTTCTTTTGACAAGAATGCATTCTCTTATGCTTTTCTTCCATTTCTTTCTCAACTTCATCACTATCCTTCTCTTCTCTTTTAATTTTCTTCACTTACATCTACTAGTTTCTTGCTTCTAAATTATGTGACTTACTCTTTAGTATCTCTACTTTATCTTTCTTCTTTGTTGCTTATGGAAATTTCCAAGAATTTTGGGTGAAATAGATTTCATGACAAAGGACTAAATTGTAAAGAAATCAAAGTTTATCTCTTCCTCCATTCTTCCTCACATTGGAAAGATAAAAGAGTTTTTCTTCATCTTTCCTCCCTTTTATATCAATAATCAAAATATTAATAAATATCTAATTAAATTATATTAATAAAATATTTTTATTTAAAAAAATCACAAAATATCTGTAACACCTCAAACCTGACCTAGACATTATGGCCGAATTTGGCAGTGTCATATGATAGGATTTTGAAAACGTATTGTTAAGTTATAACCATTTTAGTTTGTCCACCTTTACTGCTTTTATCAAAATCAAAACTCCTACTCATTTAGTCATTTTGTGGTAAATCGTATTTGCGCGGAAGCTTAGTAAAACATTTTGATTAGAAAAACCGTTCGAGATTTTAGAAAACTTTTGCTTTTGGTAAAAAAACCCAAGTTTTTATCACGTTTAGCAGTTATAAAGTCATAATAAACACAGTTAAACCCAAATTAAACAAAATAGCCCATAATGTCCAAATTACATAAAGAAAACCATAATAAACCAGAAGATAAAAATTTAACGTATCCAAATCAGTTCAAAACATGTGGTCACCGAGGGGCTCCGCAGCATCGATCCACCTAAGACTATGGATTACCTATACAGACTAAACAAAAAAAAGTGAGTTTACACAAACTTAGTGTGTAATCCCTACAGAACTTAAGTAAGCACATAATCAGAAGATCAAAATTAGACAGATACAGATTTGGGCCTAAACCCATTATAGATACAGATGCAGATTCGGGCCTAAGCACATCTTAGATACAGATAAAACAGAATCAGTAATTAGAAATCAGATATCCCACCCCATCCTCTATACACCATCTCCGACCGTCCCTACACACCAAGTGGGGTTTAAAACACCCACCCAGCCCTACACACCATGTTGTACCGATGCGGCACATATCAGATATAATGCAGCCATGCTGCAAGATAATAGGCGTAAACACCTTTTAGAACACTTCCTCCACAAATAACAACCCACCCCACAAACAAATACAGAGTAATCAAATGTAATTTAACAAATACAGATATACAAATTATCATGCTCGGTATGCTATTATTCAGAAATCAGATTGTAACACCCTTTACTCATATTTGACGCCGGGACAGGGATCGAGGTGTTACCGGACTTAAACGTAAACATCCATGCAAAACCAGGCCATAAAATTTCATTCATCTCTAAAAATCATTCAGATACACGCGCATAGTCCATTACGTGAGCTAATAAGACTCAAAACGTACTTTGGGAGTGGTTCAGGACTAAACCGGAAACTTTGGAAAACTTAGAAAATTTTTCATCAAAACAGGGTCATACGCCTGTGTGGATATAGAACATGCCCGTGTGGGTAGGTCATGTGGTCACACATGCCTGTGTCCATACCCCTTGTAACTCTCTATTTATGACGACATCAACTAAATGAAACCACATGGCCAAGCCAACGTTTGTGTGCTAGGCCATGTGACGAATTAAATTCTCGTAAATTAGGTGCAAACTTTACACGCCCTTGGTACACACCCGTGCCCAAGGCCGTGCTATCCACACGACTGAGAAACACGCTTGTGTGCTCAGCTTGTGTTGAATTATTTTCCATTTCGAAGCTAAAATATTTTCACACGGCCTAGTGCACACCCTTGTTTCAGGCTGTGGCCTTCCTACGACCGAGACATGCCCGTGTCTCTACCCGTGTGTTCCATATTGAGCATTCTATTTCTTACAAATTAAGGTGCAAGGGACACACGGCCTGTTCATACGCCCATGGGGCTGACCGTGTGTCACACATGGCCTAGACTCACGCTCGTGTGTCTACCTGTGTGGACAATATATAGGTTATTTACCAAGCCAATTGCCACCCTGAAACATAAACACACAAGCACCAAAACATTGGTATAATTCATGGCATATTTAAGCAACCAACATGTCCACAACTAAGACATCATCACATCATTCTCACTACATTTCTAGCATCCTTAACTAATTACATATTCAATAACTCAAACCATGCAATTTACCACATCCATGAAATGCATCAACATGCCATAATACTTGTAATCAACATTAGCCAATATCAATTAGCCTTATACAAAATGAATTAAGTGTCATCAAAGCCAACACATTTGACTAACCAATATGAAATATAACAAAAAGACCAAGTCCCTATACATGCCATACTCAAAATAAAAGGCTAGCTATATCCAAATATTCCAATTGATAGTGATAGTGTGATCGAGCCTCCGACGTCCTTCGATCCTCGAGCTAGCTTGGCGATACTATAAGAAAATAGAAAAAAAAATGGAGTAAGCATAAAGCTTAGTAAGTTTGCATGTAAATAAATAACAACATTAATCATGGAATAACATACACATAACATATTTATAACTTATCGCAAGTGTCATTAAATATCGTGGATACATCTTTACTCATATCAATCTCATAGTATACCATAAAAATCATAGTCATGATTTATTCATTTACCTCTTACTGAGATCTCATCGATTCATAAACTCAATAGTTATGAGCTTCGTGTACATACCTGTACCCTTTCAACATGAACATACCTTGTCTTTTCTTTGGCATACTCTTTGGATTACTTGTTGAACCACTTGGAATACTAAAGGGTACTCGGGAAATCTCATATACATAGTAGGATGCCAACGCCATGTCCCAGACATGGTCTTACATGGGATCACATAACGATGCCAATGCCATGTCCCAGACATTGTCTTATTGGGATCACATATCGATGCTGATGCCATATCCCAGATATGGTATTATACGGGATCTCATATCGATGCCAATGTCATATCCCAGATATAGTCTTACATGGGATCACATATTGATGCCAATGCCATGTCCTAGACATTGTCTTACATGGGATCACACATAACCTTAATGTCATGACATTTGCATCCTATCTATTCCTAAGGTTCAACCGGGATTTCGAAACTTTAAACCTCGTTACATCGTCATCGAGTCATTGTAAACCAAAATTTATAAAACAATTATACATATCATGCAAATATTAAAGCATTAAATACAAAGTGAAGTAATGTTGCATTACTTACCCACAAACTTACCTCTGTAACAAAATACGACTAACTATTCGATTTAGTCCTCAACTTTGTTCTTCCCTAGGTTTAGGTTCGGACCTTTTTCCTCTTAATCTATAACAGCAAAATTTCACTTATTATTTTATCACATTGTTCAAATCAGTCCATAAATCATACTTTGGAAAATTACAATTTTACCCCTAAACTTTTACATTTACAAATTAGTCCCTAGGCTCGTAAAATGAAATGTACTCATTTTCTTTGTTATCCAAGCCTAGCCGAACCTAACACATGCTCATAAAAATCCACATTTTCCTTCAAATCAAACTTTTACTACTCATTTTACAACTTTTACAAAAAGGTCCTTTTTAGGTGTTTTCATGAAAAATCACTTAGTAAAAGATGTTGATCACACATCAAACTTTCATATTCCTTCATTAAACATCCAAATACATGCATGTCACACATGGGTAAATTTTTGAAAATTTTTGAACATGAACCCTAGCTCAAAATAATGGTAAAAATAGCTAAATCGGTTAATGACTACTTCAAAAATGCAAAGAGCATTAAAAACGGGCTAGGATGCACTTACTATTGAGCTTGAAAAATGAAAAAACCCTAGCTAATTTAGCACTAGCAAGGAGAAAGATGGACAATTTTGACTTTATTTTCCCTTTTTATTAATTTATTAACCAAATGACCAAATTTCCCTTTTAACCCTTCTTTGAGATTTTTCCCTTCCATGTCCATTTTTGTCCATCATGACATAAAATGGTCTATTTACTAAATAAGGACCTCTAATTTACACATGAATTTCAATTAAGTACCCCAATGCTTCTAGAATCTCATATTTTACAACTTTTGCAATTTAGTCCTAAAAGTTAAATTGGGCCTTAAATCACAAAATTTCTTCATGAAACTTTCACACAATCATGCAAACATGTCATAGACCTAAAAAAAATATAAAACAAATATTTCTATTTAGGATTTGTGATTTTGAAACCACTATTTCGACTAGGCCCTAATTCGAGATGTTACACAGATAGTCATAGAGAATAGAAATTAGTCATGCATAGTACTATGTCATGCAAACAGAGCATTAGATCATCAGTCTATAGGGTTAGATAGCCCTTACCGACCTTACGGTAGGCCCATAGTAGTTTAGGACGACCCATGCGAGAAAATTTCAGATAAATGGGCCTACATACTCGTGTGGCTTTCCCGTGTGGGTCCACATGCCCAGATTGGTCTTGCCTATATGGATCACATGACCTGGCCCAAAAGTTTACACGTCCGTGTGACACACTCTGTAGCCCACACGCCTAGTTTGGTATAGCCAGTGTGGCTTACACTGTCACACTCCGGCCACTACACGGTCGTGTCTAGTGCACGGCCTGGCCTTCGTCAATCACACGGTCATGTTATCGTACACAGCTTACCACACGAGCGACCACACGCCTGTGTGGCTTTGATAGAATGGTTTTTGGCTTTTTTTGAAATCTCATTTTCTACGTTTTCAGGTACACACCTGGTAAAATTATGGTGCAAAACCACTCCTGAGACCTTCAAAACCTAAAACATATCATTCAGATGCTTAATTAATAGTCAATTACGAAAAAGGTACCAAATCCCAAATTAACGCACAACATTTCCCGATGACGATTAACCACCTCTAACACACACCACTTGTAGAGATTTAGTTCTCCAGCTCACAACCTTCACCTAACACAAAATCTGACACTTATCAATGCATTCGAACATTACTAAACCCAAAAATAGAAGTTTAAAGAGTTGCAGAATTACCTAATAGTCGAACAACGATCCTAGAAATCGCAATAACAACGACAGAATGGAGGTCTAAATCAGAGGAATGATAAAAGATTTACCGAAAGGAGGAAGAAAAAGCTAGAAAAGAGAGCAAAAAGAAAAAGTCAGAAATTTGAGGAAAAGAGGGAGAGAGTCAAAATTTTGGAAATAAAAACAAAATGAGATATTCTCAAAATTATCTCTTCAAATCTCTCCCCACGAACCCACTATAATCTAACCTCTCTGAAACTAACTTCCACTGGACTCTACCAGAAAGCCGAGTAAAAAGATAACACACTTACCTACGCAGGGATTTGAACGCAAGACCTACAATACTAGCACTCAAGTTAACCACCAGACTAGCAGGCCTATTCTGATATGAAATTGTAGCAAATAAATTTAGACCCACTCACCACGGATAAGGCTTAACTACAAAAATAACAAATTTTGCCAAAAACAGGGCTTGAACCTGGGACTTCACACACACACCCAGAACACTTAATCATTAAAGTAGATACATATTTGTGCCAAATAATTACAGAAACATATACAAAAATTTTGGGGCGTTACAATATCATCAACATAATCATTACATTCTAGAATTATCTCTCTTGCTAATTGACCATTTTACCTTTTATGATCTTTTAAAATTTCATCCTTGAATCATCACTTAATTTGATAAAATTGCAATCTAGTCCCTCATATTTCTTCCACTTATTTAATTTGGTCATTATTAATCCATTTCCTTATTTTCTAGAACCTTCTAACCTTAAGATATTTGCACTGATGACCTTTCAACTTTTTCATATTTATACTTGAACCCCTCACATGTTAAATATTTACACTTAGACCACATAACTTTTCATATTTCTATGATTTAGTCCCCAACTCTAATTAATATTTTACAACATACTTATTATTTCATTTTTCTCTAGCTTCGCTTATCTTTTCCTTTCTTTATATCTTATTTCACAAAAAATCTATCTCATATTATTTTCGACCAAGGGTTTTTGGGAATATTACATATATTGTGTGATTATTGGGTTTTTGTTTGCTTGAATCTAATTATGGGTAACTAAATCTAAAGTGGAAGGTTGATGGAAATGTTAGCTAGTTAATTTTTGGGTTAGGGACTAAATTCCAAAAATTAGACTAAATTGAATAAACTTTAAAAGTTAAGGTTGACGCCTTTAAGGGAAAATAGGGATAAGTGAGACTCAGGGGATATCTTATCAGGCACCAATTTGATAGTCCTAGGTTAGTTGGGTGAGGTCTAAAGGTAAACTAGACTAATTTGCCTAGATTGGTAAAATTGAGGCTGAGAGGTAAAATTGAGCCACAGTAGGAGCTTAAGTGATTTAGTTCCCTAATTTAAAGATTAACTAGCAATATAGAAGTCAACCAACCACTATTTGTTATGAATTAGTTAATTTTATAATTTCTCTGTTTTACAATTTGGTCATTTTGCATAGTAAGTAATTAATTAGAGTAATTTACTGTCAAATGATATATTGCTGTTATATAGAAATTAGTGAGTAGCTAGATAGACTTCTTCATTACAAGCTCGTCAAGTAGGAATCATTAAATCATAGAATCTCTTAGGTTCGATACTTAGAAAACTCGGGTGTCCCATTGGCACTAAAAATATTACAACTGATGGCTACTATAGGAGACAAGGATATGAGTCTCCGTATGATTTTCATTGTTATGCATATGGAGTGGATAGTTACAACTAAGGATGGGTAGGTAGTCGTTCGACATATAACCCATATTTCTTGTATTCTTATCAGAATGGGGGCATGTATAAGGAAGAGCCTAATGAAGAGCATTACCTAACCACTCAAGTCGGTGTAATTTGAGGATGACATGTCTAAGTGCTATGACACTATGAAGACCATACAGAAGCAGTTGGATTTATTGTTGGAAGCCATCCGGTGTCGAGCTAGGGAGCATATTCCAGTAGATGAGTGTGTAGAGCTAGATAATGTTGAAGTTGAGGAGGAGGTCCCCTATATAATCATTGAACAACAAGACTTGAGGGTCGATTGTCAACATGAGATAGAAGTCGAATAATTGAGTGAAGTATTAAGCATTATTGGTGAAATATCTGATTTTATTAACATGATTATGGAGGAGCTGCCATATTTTACGAACATTTTAGAAGAAATCCCACTCTATGAACCAACTGAGGATGTTCCCCAACAAAGGAATATTCAAATGGGAGTGGAAAATGAGGTTAGGGTACCTCATTTTTCAAATGAAATTGAGTTTGTGATTCCGAAATTGATGGTTCCTTAGAAAGTGCAATGGAATGGATTTAATTTTAGTGAGAAGTGGCTCCTAATGTACATATGAAAATGGTCTAAGTTGAAACAGGACTAGTATGTTCACTTACAAAAAGAGGCCCTTATCAATTCGTTGATGAACAAATGAAAAGTCAAAGTTTCTAGGACATCGCGAAAGTTTCATTTCGAGGGTGTGACGGATCGCCAAAAAACCCATTCCTTAGATTTACCTTTATGCAATTGGCACTCCTTTTGTAAATAATTAATTTTTAAGCATAGACTCCATTTAATTTTCCTGCTTAGTTTAGGTTCAAATTTGTTGCATTTTGGATTTTTTGACTTTAGGGGGTTAGATTTTGTGTTTAGAGGGAGTTCGGATAAAAAAATTTGAGAAGTTTTGAGAAATATATAGCAGTATCGTGATACCCCAAGAAATTTTGAGGGGATGCCAAAAAAGCTTTGGATATCGTGACATCGACCCTTGGTATTGTGATATCCTAAGTAGTTAAAAATAATTAAAATTTTGGCAAAACTCCCAGTGGTATCGCGATACTAAACCCTTGGTATCGTGATCCCTAAAATAGTTCCAAAATTTAGGGGCCAAAAATTTCAAGGATATCACGATAACCACATTAGGTATCGCGATACCCCTGTTGGGTTTTGTAAAATACCTAGTTTGGGTATCATGATCCACGTGTTTCTCACGTTAAAGCTCCCCAAACACCCCTAAAACACCCAAATTTCCTCATTTCTAAAATCTTAAATCCCATAAAATCAATTTTCTTTTCATTTTTCTCTAAAGTTTCTTCTTAATCTCTTCATCTTTTTAGTGAATGCTTTGTGTTTTGGTGTTTTCTTTGTTCTTTTCCAGATTTTTTTTTGCTTGCTTTGGAGAAGGAACAACCTGATTAGTTTTCATTATAAAAAATCCTTTGAGGTTAAAAGTTCCAACTTACTCTTGTTGTTAAATTATTTTTTGGTTAGTTTGCATGTTTGGTTGTTGCATGTGTGAGTTGTTAAGAACTTAGTTAGTGTTGATTTTTTGTTGTTGAAATTGTTGATTAATTGAGGCTAATTGGTTAGTACTTTGATTTCCTACTTGATTAAAGCTAGAGAAAATTCTCATTTGAATGCTGCCTAGACAATCAAATTGGACTAGGTCCCAACCAGAACCTCCTCTACCACTAGAGATTGTTCTGAATATATTTACATCAAAAGAGCTGAAAACTTCTTTTTATCGATTTAAAGAAAACACTTATCCTTGAACGTGAATTTGACCTGACCTCTTATCAACCGAAACCTCCTTCTGCACTGGAAGGCTGAAAACTTCTTTTTATCGATTTAAGGGTGAATGTTCATACTTGAACGTGACTTTGACCCAACCTCTTCGCCTTGCGAAGAAATTTGGGACTTAGTTCGCTATCATAGGTGACAAGATTTTTTCCTTGTCCCGAAATCCACTGAAGTTATCTCGATTATTTTAGAATTTTACACAAATGTAAAATTTACCGACAATAACTGGGTGACAGTTCAGAAACAAGAGATAGACATCTCCCTTACGCTATTAGAGAATATTATGGTGTAGCATTTTATGATACAGGCGACATTGAACTAATGGATTTACAATTTTATTGCAATGTTGATATGAATATCATTCTCACATATCTGATTGAGAATAGGGGGAATTGAAATGGGAACAATATAAAAATTTTCTTCTATATTTTAATCAACCTATAATGTTCCCACTTGCAAGATGTGGATGTAGTTTATTTACACTCGTGTTAGTCCTGTGCTTAACACTAACACGGTTAATGCTTTTCGAGTTGTACTTTTGTTTTCAATTTTGTAGCGTGAACAAATCTATCTCAGGATATGGATTAATCGAGAAGAATTGTAACACCCCAGACCTGGCCTAAACGTTATGGTTGAATTTGAAAATGTTACGAAGAAGAGTTATAAATCTGACCTTTCTCTTTCTAAAAACATTGTATATCTTTGTTACTAAAAGAGTCCACTTGTTTAGATAAACGAGTTGTTATTCTTATTAGTTAAATTCGTCAATTGTTTGTGTTTACATAATAAATCGAATAATTTGTAGTGAAACTTCTTAATACGGTATATTTTGGAAAATCGAGTTTGTTTTCTCGAAAATGGTTGATTGTATAAAATAGTTGTTTTTGTAAAGTCGTTTTATCAAACGTCACGCTAGAAAACTGAAATAAAAATCTAAATTCAAAATGAATCCCAACGGTCCAGAGAGTCCATAATTTGCAAAACTCTTAACCCAAAATTTTAAATAAGTTTAATTTAAGTAAAAGTGGTTTACAAAATATTGGACGTAACCGAGCTCTTACCGCACCGACCCACCTAAGTATGAGGGTTACCTGAAATTATCAGACAAATAGAGAGTGAGTTTTTATAACTCACTGTATAACTCGTAAGAAATAGAATCTCAAATCCAGTTAAATAGGAGATCAGAAATAAACTTATGTCATAAACAGAATCAGAATCATATCAGAATGATATAAATATAGATATATATAATCCTACCCCCATCCTTTACACACCAGCTTTGACCATCCTAACACACCACGTGGGGTATAAAACACCCACCCAGCCCTACACATCACTTAGTGTTCATACGACACTTTTCAGAATAATTGCTACTGTGCTACCAGTATAATGGTGAGATATCGCCTCACATAGAACACTTCCTCTACATAATAAATATCCCACCCCATAATCAGACATAAATAGAATATAACAGATTTTCAAATATACATATCATACTGATATTGCGTGATACGAAGTAATAAAATATATCAATCTTGACAAGCACATCTTCAATTATACCTTTGTGCATTCTTAGTTTAGTTTTAGAATTAGTTTAGTTTCATAAAAATCCCCCTTTTATTTCTAGGTTAAATAATAGAAAGAAAGTTAGTACTAGTACTTTTGGTTCCTTTGGGTTCAATATCTCGGTATTGCCACTAAACTATAATACTGTTCGATAGGTGCACTTGCCTTAAGTCGTGATATTAGTTAGTTTTGGGTACGATCATATTTGCACAAATAGTGTTAGGTTTCAATTCAAAATTATTTGCAGCAATAGAAGGCCTAACAATACTAGATTCAGTACCAGCCAAACTGGGTTTAGCGTAATCAAACATAGTACGTGGAGCATTATTTTGGTTTACTGGTTCTGCGGCTATTGCGGGAAGTGGTAGATTATCCTGATTGGGTTCCATCTCTTTAGTAGGTTCTGGCTCTTGTTCTTGTCCTTGTTCTAGATATTGCAGGCTTCTTCTTATCTCTCGGCGAGTTCTGCGAATGGTAGCTTCTAGATCTTCGTCGAAAAAAAGTGGTCCTTCTGGGTTTCTGCTAGTCATAAACTAGAGGTACCTGGAAGAAAAGAAAATTTTGGTAAATAAATAAAAATAAAAGAAAAATAAGTTGAAAATAAATAAAAGTAAAAATGGCTAAAGTAATAAAAATAGAGTGTTCCTAATATTTTAGTTCCCCGGCAATGGCGCCAAAAACTTGATATCGCGTAATACAAAGTAATAAAATTTATAAAATATGATTGTACCCAAAACTAACTAATATCACGACTTAAGGCAAGCGCACCTATCGAACAGTAGTATAGTTTAGTGGCAAGACCGAGATATCGAACCCAAAGGAACCAAAGGTACTAGTACTAACTTTCTTTCTATTATTTAACCTAGAAATAAAAGGGGGATTTTTATAAAACTAAACTAATTTTAAAACTAAACTAAGAATGCACAAAAAGTGAATTGGGGAAAAAACTCTTTGGGAAAACTGATTGATTTGGACAATAGTCAAGGGAGAATCCACCTAGACTTCACTTGTTATCGATTCTTGAGCTAGAGGATTTACTCACTTGACTTGATCCGTAGAAATCCCTAATTTATGTTTACACCTCCGTTAAGGATAAGAATAACTAATGCTAAGTTGATTAACTGAAATCTCTTTCTAGTTAAAACCCCTAGTCTTGTATTAACTTGATCTATGGACCCCCTTATTAGGTTTGACGCTAATTTGGCAGATTTATGTCGCCATATGTAGCATAGTTTGGATGCCCTGTGGGGACATCTAGCCGATCAAGGCGTAGGAGGATGTCTGGGCTGCAGTGTTAAGTAGGCCGAAGTGGCGGGCCAGTCGAGTGATGTATGGGCCCATAAAAATCATGCCCCTACAGTGTCGCTCCGTCTGATGCTGGATGGCATGAGTGATGAAGTATGCGAGATCGATTATGTGAATATGTGCCATGATCCACAGGAAATATGCATCGTGGGTGCTGACGACGCTAGTACTCTCGCGTCTGCCCGTCAGTGTGTGTGCGAGTAGGGCATGTATGTACCTCAGAGATGGGATGTGAGCTGTTGCTTTGGAGCGACTGGGGTTGTACGTGGATAAGGCCGGGACCAGGGCTTCCCAACACTTGGAAGGTGAGAGGTGGATGTGTCGATGGAGCTCAGAAAGGTCCTCTTCTTCCATGAACTGCTTAGTGTAGAGACCTAGGGATATACCAAATTCGGGAACGCTCAACTGACGCACCAATCTACTGAGGTGGAATTGAATGGTACCTGGGTCATCGTGGTTTGTCATCACTACCTGTAGATGAAAAGTAGAGCAAAGCTCTAATGTTAGCTCAATGTATGTGGGCTCAATGATGTTAAAGAATTACTCCACGGATCGGTGGACAGTAGGCCCCATATAGCATCAACAAGTTGGACTTGCTCCAGGGCGGCCCAGTCAATGTATCTGCCTGTATTGATGGGACGTGCGCGAAGAATCTGAAATAACTCCTCTTGGGAGTTTTATGGAAATTGGATGAATAGGTGGTGACTTTCAGATGTAGGTCTAGAAGAGGAACCACTGGGCCCCTTTCGCTTCTTTGAAGTAGGGACGACAGCTTTCTTTCCCCGTGAAGATGACATAATTCCTAAAAACAAAATGGAAAAAGATATGCATTAGACTGAAAAATTGAAGCCAAAATATAGATAATAATAAGTTCAAGCAAAACATTATTAAGTATCGCATTGAAATGTTGATTTTACTAACCTAATTAATATGTCTTACTTATCCTAGCATAGTAGCAAATGATGGAGGCATGGATATCAATTTATACTACATGAATACTACTCTAGATAAGTAAAAGTGACAGCCAAAGGATGGGTCTAAATGGCATGATGAAAAGTCTAGAAAGATCATGCTAAATGAATGAATTTCTTATTAACAATAAAGAAAATATCTAAATGAATGAAAAAATAAACAAATAAACAGATATGAGACATTAAAATGGAAAGAAAAAGTAAGAAAAGGGGAACCGAATGAGTGGGTATGAAGTGGAACACGGTCGTGGCGATGTTACACGGGCGTGGTGGTGTTATTGGAGTTGGCGGTGGCGCTAGGGAGGTTTTGTGTGGGTTTTGGGTAGGAGATTTTAGGGTTTAAGATCAGAAAGAAGATAAATAGTGGCCTGTTTATATAGGTTTTTGGGTCACATGGGGATGTCGCACACCTGTGTGACTCGAGTTTTGCCCGTGTGGTTCAAAATTTGGGGATTTTGGCGCGTCTGGTTCTATACACACGCCCGTGTTACTAGGGCGTGTTGGGGCACACGGCCATGTCGCATGGCCGTGTCCTTCAATGTTCGCTTCTCCCACGGTCGTGTAGATGGTCACACGCCCGTGTTTGGAATGGCTCGACCACGGTCTCGGTTCACGTGTAACACTCTAAACCTGGCCCAGACGTTACGGCCAAGTCTGGTGTGTCACATTGAAGTGTTTTTTGAAAACCATGTTTTCATTGAAAACCCTTCGTAATGTTTAGAAACTTTTATCGGAAAATTTGCATAAAACCTTAGCTTTATCAAAACATGATACATTGTAATAATCAAAACATTGTGAACAACCTTGTAAAATCTTATGGGAAATTTTTTGAAAACTCGTAAACATCTGTAGCTGCGAAAAACATGTTATTTTAAAAATAGTTTAAGTTATCAAAAAATCAGATCCTCTTTGTCATGGCTGAAAGTGAATGGATACTATGCACGAGGTAGGATTCAAGAGAAGAGGAGGTGAGTCATTTAGACTGCTTAAGTACCAAGCTCTTCCTAGATCCACTCCTAGACATGCACACATCCATTGCCACACTTTAACCTTGTGATTTGTCTACGAACAAATTAAGTTTAAATGTATTGAATATATACATTTGTGAAAAACATTTACGTTGCGGAAGCTTTGCTCTACTTATCGAGATATTTTGAAAACAAGTAGCGTTAATAAAACCGTGCCCTAAAGCTAACCCATTAAGAACAATTTATATAATATCATACTTAAGCTAAAACAAATTAAAAATTATTAAAAGGCCCTTATTACAAACCCAAAATCAAAATAAAAGTAATTAAGTTTAAACTGAAATAATTAACTTGATTTAAACCATCAGTCCAGTCCAAGTGGCCACATTGAATCCCTCCTAGCTCCAAGTCCACCAATCTAAGTTCACCTGCGAGGATGGAAGAAGAAGGGGTGAGTTTGGAAAACTCAGTGTGTATAGAAAGCCCATCCAAAGCCCAAGTCAGCTCAAGCCCACTGGGCCTAAGCCCTATCTAATCTCAGTTCGATACTGGGCCGAAGCCCTATTCAAATAACAGTAATAACTGGGCCGAAGCCCCATTCAAATAACAGTATGGCCCAAAGGCCCAGAACAGAACAGTACAGCATAACAGTATGAATACAAGCCCATATCATATGGGGAGACTACTCGACCCACCCATCTGCTACACACCACCCGTACCAACCAACACACCATGTGGGGAAGAACTTGACCCACCTAGCCAACACACCACAGTCGCAGCATGGCTGCTCAGATATACAGTATAACGAGGCAAAGCCCCTTTCAGAAACAGTACGAGGCAAAGCCTCTTTCAGTAATCGTGGCAATGCCACTTGCACTTCCTCCATCAATAATCCCAAAACCCATGCAAAAGATAATTATGACATGGCATACAGTATACAGAAACAGTAAAACATGCATTCCAGTCAAATTTAGCCCTAGGGGTATAATAGTCATTTTACACCTAGGGGTAAAACTGTAATTTCGCACCCTAGGGGGTATTTCAGTAATTATTCTAATACTACGAGTCTTAAGTGTATTACAGTCATTGGTAATCTCTATTCAATCTTAGTAGTCCATTTAACAATTTTTTAACAAGTTTCAGTTATTGGGCCCTAAAACCCCTAATGGGCCCTACAGCGCCTATTAGCAAATTAAGCCCGTTTAGTCCAAGTTCCATATCCAGTTACCGGTTTTAGCAGTTTCAATCTTATAGTCCAACAGAACATACTTATTACCTATTTTTACCTAAATGGGCCCAAAAGCCCATTGGGCCCACATTCGGCCCAACTTACCGAAGTGCATGAAATTACACACTCATCTAACTTACCACTTAGAGTTACAGAATCTACGATTTCCAATCATCTTGTGAGTATTCGCGCACTCATAAGCCCACATAATACCAACTTTTCGGTTACTTGGCCTTTGCTGAATTAGACTAAAGAAGGATTCGATACACACCTGATTTACGATTCTGCCGGTGAGACCTCCTATGCGATTTCTTCTATAATCAACCACTTACAGATTAACTTACGAATCTATGAAAACCGATGTAAAAATTACCTACCACATTCGGCTATTACAAAGCCTTAATAACGACTTACCTTGTCGATCTTTGACTACTAGATCTAGATCTCGACTGCTTTGAACCCGTTGATCTTAATAGCCTCCAAATAGATCTTGATAGCTAGCCTTCGATTCGCACATAGAAACTGAATAAAAATTACTTAATTTCAATCTTGACAAAAATCGATAGTCTCCCTAAAGTATTTAGGGATTTTCAACTTATTCTCGAATTACTAAATAAATAAAATAAAATAAGATCTAAATACTTACCAAGGACGTTCTTGTCAGAACGTTTCCAACACTTTTGCCAAATCTTATATTCACAGTAGATCCAACTTAAAACGCGAGTAGAAAATAGATCTAGAAATTAATCCCCAAATCACGAAAAGAATCTTTGGCTTTGAAAGAGGAGACGAACGATGCAAAAGAAATTGTATGAGGAAGAGTGAAGATGATCGGCAACAATCTTGAGAAGAAAAGATTATTTTAATAGGATTTTACTTTGGAAAAAGAATAGGTAACGAGAAAAGGTTGCTTCGGCTTTGAATGAAAAAGATTCGAAGAGAAAATGAGCAAAAGAAAATATAAAGTGGGAAAAGAAATAGAATAACACAAGAACCGACTGAAGAAAGAATAAAAATTCAATCGGCTAACCCCCAAAACTAAAGAAGAAAATAAATCATAAAAGCAAAGTAACAAGGTAATTCGGCACTCAAAATCCCCTAGCCGAATGGTGTATTTTGGCATAAAATAAAAGATTTCCTTCCTAAATCAAATACCATGCCTTGCTCCTTAATTTTTGCTACCTACCGAATTTAAATTCCATCCAAAATAAATTTAAATTGTCTTTAATTCCTTCCTTGATTTTAGCATTTCAATTGGATTTGGATGAAATCCAATCCCCCCTACCAAATCAGTAGCACTCCATGCTACTTCGACCGGTCCATCCTGCTGCTAGGAGGAGTCCCGATCGGACTCCAACTCCTTCCCCACACGTGCAGCAAAATTCTACCTTCCCTGCACGAGGCGAGACTCGAACTCCAGACCTGCTCCCATCCCTGCGCTTCACAACCTGCTGCTGGCCACTGCACCAAGTGTTCCTCTTTACTATAATATGCTCGCAATTAATCTTAACCTATACCTGCTGAAGTCCTAGCCCGCCTTTAAAAAAAACCAAACGTCTCGCCCGCATTGTAACTTGAACCCTGGCCCTCGTGGAGTGGCTAACGCACTGCTGCCGCTGCGCCACAAGCCTCTTTGTGGCATATTTCGCCAGCAACTCCTTTTAACCCTTTTCTAGCTGTAACCTGACTACTAAAATAAAAAGCAACTTTGCACCCACCGTACCTTGATCCCAGGCACTCCCACATCCTCCTAGCGCGCTTAGCCACTGAGCCAGGCACGTTCCTTTGTGCCTAATCTTGCACAATTTATTTTAAAAGCCTTATTGACCAGTTCCCCTAACAAACAAAAACTAATTTCTTTGCTAAAGTCTTGGATTGGACCAAAAATTTTCCCGCAATATAAATACTTCCAAATTTATTTAAAAACCAATTTTAAACACCAAATTAGTTATAATTGCATAAATATTTTTATATAAGTAATAAAATTAATAAAAATAATAATTTTATAAATGTATTTTTATATAAATTTCAAATACAGTAATTTTTTTTCCTAATAATAATAATTATTTTTAAAATATCAGTAAAAATAAATAAGTAAAATTTTCTAATAACATTTTAATTTAAACACTAAATTAACAACAATAATTTTATAAACATATTTATATCTAATAAGTATAATGATGCTGATAATAATAATAAAAATAATTTATAATTTTCATAAAAGTTTAAAAACATCAATAGATACAGTAAGAATTTAAAATATCAGTAATAATAAATACAGCAAGAATTTCTAATAGTAATTTAATTCAAAAATGTTTTTTTTAAATAATAATATTTAAAACTTCTCAATTTATTCTGGTTTTCTTTTATTCGAATCTAGACTCAAAACCCAATACTTCTAGGCCCAAATTCAGGATGTTACATCACGCCCGTGTGTAATTTAACAGTGTTGACCATGGGGTAAGGGCACGACTATGTTCGATTGCACACACCCATGTGTATTTGGTGCCACGCCCGTGTAATGCTGGACAAGTTTGCCCACAGGCGTCTATTTGGTGCCACGCCTGTGTAATGCTGGACAGGTTTGCCCACGAGCACCTCACACGTCCGTGAGAATTTAAGACATCCCGTGTTGGGAGAATTTTGGTCCTGTTTTCACACGGCCTGAGGCACGGCCGTGTGTCTAGCTGTGGGGTCTGAAAATCCTGCACTAAAAACAACATAAAAATGAAATAAAATAGAATAGAATGGTTAGTGGTGTTAGTGCTCGGGTTGCCTCCTGAGAAGCGCTTATTTAGAGTCTAAGCTCGACCCTGATCATGTTGGTACGGTCATGGTGGTTTGAAGAGTTGGAACTCTTCTAACCTGTTGTCAGTTTCATTATCAAAATAAAGTTTGAGTCGAGTTTGATTTACCTTAAAAGTGTTGAGTGACTCATGACTTATCTCGACTGTACCATAGGGAAAGATTTTCATTACCGTGAAGTAAGGAGTGTCACTTGTGTGTTCTTTTGAATTTAGTATTCGAGGGTCGTTTTCTCCGAAGATCACCTTATCACCTACCTTGATCGGATTCGTTTCTACCTAAGGGTAGTCTTGGTGGTGCTCAGGCTTGGTGTGGTATGTTTTGGGTTTTTCGTGATAGTTCAACCACTCGTCGAGTTCCTCAATCTGAAGCATTCGCCTTTCAGGGACGTCTTCTTTGGAAGGAACTGTCTGTGGATGGGTTGCTTTTATGTGAAGTGTATCTTGCACAGAAGGTTGGATGGTGAGATTAGTCTTTTTCAAAAGAACTCGTATCAATATCTTTATTAGCATTTTTATTTAAGTCACGAGCTTGTAAAGTAATTTTATCATCACCTACACGAAGAGTAAGTTCACCTATGCCTACGTCAATTACGATCCTAGCAGTTGCTAAAAAAGGTCGCCCTAGAATGATGGGTACAGTACTATCTCCCTCCATGTCTAACACAACAAAATATTTTGGGAATATAAATTTATCAATCTTGACAAGCACATCTTCAATTATACCTTTAGGGAATCTAATCATTTTATCAGCTAATTGAATGCTCATCTTGGGTTGTTTAGGTTTCCCTAGGCCTAGTTGTTTAAACAATTTAAGCGACATGACATTTATACTTGCCCCTAAATTAGCTAAAGCATTTTTAACATCTAAGCTACCGAGTTAGTAACGAATAGTAAAACTCCCTGGGTCTTTCAGTTTGTTGGGCAGCTTATTCTGTAGAATAGCTGAGCATATTGCATTCAATTCCACATGCGACGATTCATCCAACTTCCATTTGTTCGCTAAAAGCTCCCTTAAAAATTTAACTGCGTTTGGCATCTGCGAAAGAGCTTCAATAAACGGTAAGTTAATATGTAATTTCTTTAAGAGTTTAAGAAATTTACTAAATTGTTCATCAGTATGGTCTTTCCTTGTCGCATTGGGGTATGGCACATGAGGTTTATACTCTTCACTTACCAATTTTTGTGTATCATGACTTACCTTATTCTTGTTATTGCTTACCAGAGTATCTTGCATCAGTTTTGGTTCGTCTAACCCTTTTACATTAAGTATAATGATGGCCTGAACTTGTTCTCTTGGGTTAGTTTCTGTGTTACTCGGCAAGCTACCTTGTGGTCTCTTAGAGATCATCTTTGCGAGTTGACCAATCTGATTTTTGAGCCTTTGGATAGCGACTTATTGGTTCTTAAGTGTTGTTTTGGTGTCTTGAAAACGGGTTTCGAAAACCGATATGATTTTTTCCAACATCTCTTCAAGATTTGACTTTTTCTCTTGCTGATAGGGTGGTTGCTGAAATCCCAGAGGTGGTGGTGGTGGTCTTTGATTTCCTTGATTGCCCCATAAAAAATTTGGGTGATTCCTCCAACCTGCAGTGTAAGTTTTATTGTAAAGATTGTTTTAAGGTCGAGAATTATTACCCATATAATTCATTTGTTCGCTTTCTGTGCTATGTCTGTATGGCTCGCTCACTCCTCCTGGGTTTGAGTCACACTGCATGACTGGGTGTACCTGCGTAGAACTAATAAAACCATCAATCTTTTTATTTAAGAGTTCTACCTGAGAGGAAAGCATTGTAACTGCATCAATTTTAAAAACTCCTGCTGTCTTCGTTGGCTTTGTTCTCATGAGTTGCCACTGATAGTTATTCAGTGACATCTTTTCGATAAATTCATAGGTTGCTTCTTGTGTTTTATTGTTGATTGTTCCACCGGCGGCTGCATCAATCATCTGCCTTGTTAAAGGAGTCAAACCATTGTGAAAGGTCTGAACTTGTAGCCACAGAGTAACCCATGGTGAGGGCACCTTCTTAATAAATCTTTGTATCTCTCTCAGGCATCGTAAAGCGTCTCTAAATCCATCTGCACAAAAAAATAGATATCATTCCTTAATTTTTCCGTTTTAGCCGGTGGAAAATATTTGAGCAAAAATTTTTCAGTCATCTGTTCCCATGTAGTGATTGATCCACGTGGTAAAGAATTTAACCACTGTTTAGCTTTATTCCTTAGGGAAAAAGGAAATAATCGGAGGTGAATGGCATCGTTAGAAACACTATTTATCTTAAAAGTGTCGCAAAATTCCAAGAAATTGGCTAAGTGCGAATTGAGATCTTTATCTTGTAAACCATCAAACTGCACAAATTGTTGAATCATCTGAATAGTGTTAGGTTTCAATTCAAAATTATTTACAGCAATAGAAGGCCTAACAATACTAGATTCAATACCAGCCAAACTGGGTTTAGCGTAATCAAACATAGTACGTGGAGCATTATTTTGGTTTACTGGTTCTGCGGCTATTGCGGGAGGTGGTAGATTATCCTGATTGGGTTCCATCTCTTCAGTAGGTTCTGGCTCTTGTTCTTGTCCCTGTTCTGAAGATTGCAGGCTTCTTATTATCTCTCGGCGAGTTCTGCGAATGGTAGCTTCTCGATTTTCGTCGAAAAAAAGTGGTCCTTCTGGGTTCCTGCTAGTCATAAACTAGAGGTACCTGGAAGAAAAGAAAATTTTGGTAAATAAATAAAAATAAAAGAAAAATAAGTTAAAAACAAATAAAAGTAAAAATGGCTAAAGTAATAAAAATAGAGTGTTCCTAATATTTTAGTTCGCCGGCAACGGCGCCAAAAACTTGATATCGCGTGATACGAAGTAATAAAATTTATAAAATATGATCGTACCTAAAACTAACTAATATCACAACTTAAGGCAAGTGCACCTATCGAACAGTAGTATAGTTTAGTGGCAAGACCGAGATATCGAACCCAAAGGAACCAAAAGTACTAGTAGTAACTTTCTTTCTATTATTTAACCTAGAAATAAAAGGGGGATTTTTATGAAACTAAACTAATTTTAAAACTAAACTAAGAATGCACAAAAAGTGAATTGGGGAAGAAACTCTTTGGAAAAACTGATTGATTTGGACAATAGTCAAGGGAAAATCCACCTAGACTTCACTTGTTATCGATTTTTGAGCTAGACAATTTATTCACTTGACTTGATCCGTAGAAATCCCTAATTTATGTTAATACCTCCATCGAGGATAAGAACAACTAATCCAGGTTGATTAACTGAAATCTCTTTCTAGTTAAAACCCCTAGTCTTGCATTAACTCGATCTATGGACCCCCTTATTAGGTTTGACCCTAATCCGGCAGATTTATGTCACCCTATGTCTAGGGTTGCATGCAACTCTGCTTAATTATGCTAGATCTACTCTTAAACAGGGACTTTTGCTCCTCTGAATAAGCACATCAATACTTGAATTAATACCTAGGACTATTAAAACAAGAATTAAGAACACATAATTAAGAACAAATCAAGTATTTATCATATAACTCAAGATAAAATAATAACAAGATCTATCTTAGGTTTCATCCCCCTCAAGTATTTGGGGGATTTAGTTCATAATTATAAAAGAAAACATCTCAGAAGAATAAAAATAGCAAAGCATAAAGAACCCAAAACCCCTGTAGGAAGTTGAAGGGAGATCTTCAGCCTTGAAGGAGAATCTGGCTTCTAAGATGGATCAATCGGCTTCCTTTAGAGTAATTCCCTGCTTCTACTTTCTGTATTGGCGGGAATAAGGCACCTTCTTGAGGTGAGAAAAGTACCCCTTTGTAGTTACCCCTAGGGTCCTTATATAGAGCTTTGGAATGCCTTTCTTAGCCCCTAAGCAGCCCTTTTCCGAGTGAAATTGCACTTCCTCACGACAGGGACAAGCCCGTGTGCCACGGTCGTGTGACTTCGACTATGGGCTGTGTTAGGGTCTGTTTGGTGTGGCACGACCTTATGAGTTGGGGTTAGGCCATTTTTGAGCTTTAAGGTGGCACGGCTGTGTGACGAACTCCCAGGCCGTGTTGATTATTGAATTGGGCCTAAATTGCCCGTTTTTGGCCCATTCCTTGCTCTTTTCTCTTCCCTATGCTCACCTGAGTATAAAACATGAAATTAAAGGTTTAAGAGCATCAATTTACACAAATCAAGGGTTAATTCATCCAGAAATTGGACTAAGCATGGGGTAAAAACATGTATAATTTATCGTTTATCACATACATACTCGTATAACAGAAGCAGAACATGCTTTGTACATAACATATCATACATGTTAAACGTTATTTACGTCAAGATGCACACTATCAAACTAACAAATTTCATGCTTAATAGCTTATATAAACACATATTGACCCCACAGAAGGCCCACAGTCGATCGGAACAACATGTACAACCTTAGGGAAAAATTATAAAATTTGGGCCCACATGCTTGTGTAGTCCACACGGTTCAAATTGCCTAGACCGTGTGTCATACATGGGCTATCACACTGCTGTGTGTCGCACACGGCCTATCACACGACCGTATGCACGGCCTATCACACGACCGTATGGCGTCGATAGGCCCCAATTTCAGCTTTTTCCATTCGGTGTTTCTCGGGTTTCTCGTTACACACCTAGTAAAATCCAATGTAGAATCAACAATCGAGTATTCTGGTACCTAAATTGATGATTCACACAAGTTATTAACCAAAATTTCAACAAATCCAAACGACAAATTCACAAGAACAACACTAGTCAGACCTACATTAAATCATTAAAAATCCCCCAAAACAACACGAAACACTTACCCTTGATCGCGGATATCACTCGCACAACTCCTAATTCACTGGTAGATTATTTGTTTCGTGAGCTTCACCTAAAAGCAACCAATTGATTAACATTAATACAAAACCCACCACACCTCAACACCATCGAAAAAAATGAATAAAATTCTATATTACAAGAGGAGGAGAACAAGACTTACACCAACCAAATAGCAATAAATACAATCAAACCCTTTACCGATTTGAATAACAAGAATAAGGGAAATAAGGCACTTAAGACCAAGAAAAACAAAGAAATTTCTTTCTAAGATTTCATGTGTAGAATGGAATAAGAAAAAGAAAATCAAAATTGTGGGGTAACAAAAAGAACATTAGGAAAAAAGAGAGATTTTTGGGTATATCAAATTATTATTATTTTTCAAATAAAAGTCATAATAAAATAAATAAATAAAAATATAAAAATCTAATCCTAACAAACCACTAACCCCCTAACTCCTCTCTCTATCCAACCACCTCTCAGAGTTTAACTCAAACATTACACCTGAAACCATAATTAACCAAACCTACAGAGCGACCTTCACCAAGACTCGAACTTGCGACCCACACCTTACACCCAACACCTCCAGCCACCGAACCAAGCACTCAACTATGAAAAAATTTAACAAATCCAACTTAAAATTATTGGGCCATTACAAGTGTGTGTGTGGGGGGGGGAGCAAGGTCGGCATCTACTCCCTTAGCTAATTAAGGATTTATGCCATAATGTGGGATAGAAGATGGATCCAACTAAGCAATTCCACCACTTCATGCGGAGCATTATTGGAGAATCCATGCTTCTGTAGTTTTGAGAGCTGTAGAGAAAACAGACTCACTAGTGGAACTAGTGCTACAAGCACAAAATGGAGATGCCTTTGACACTCAAGAATAAAGCTATTCCAAATAAGGCCATCGGAGATACACAGATGCAACTAAAGTTTCTCAAGCAACTATGCTATAACTGTAACAACCATTTTCAGTGAAATCAAAACAATGGTTTCAGAACCACAAATCTGAATTAGAAAGAAAAATTATTTTAATATTATTGCATGATTTATATTATGATATGTATGTCATATGTAAATACTGATAAGAAAATTTTACCAATTAAGTGATTAATTGTGGAAAGGACCAAATTGCATAAAATGCAAAAGTTGAATTCTAGAAGTTATAAGTATCAAATAGCTATGGAATTCAAAACTTGAGGTCCTTATATGGTAATTAGACCATTAAAGAAAAGTTAGTAGATATTTTTGGTGATTCATCCTTGGAAAATTAGAAAATGCTAAGGACTAAATTGAAAAGTAATAAAATTTAAAAGATGATAATTAAATTAAGTAGATATTATCATCTTATTTTCATCATCTTCCCCAAAATTTTGCATGGAAACCCTAGGAGAGAGAGAGAAGACTACTCAATCTTAATTAGATCTGGATAACTCAAATTCGAAGCTAGACCGAGGAAAAGAAAAAGTTTTGGATTAGTAAACTTACAAACGAACAAGTGTCGAGGTATGTAACACCCCTTACCCATATCTGACGCTAGAATAGGGTACGAGGCGTTACCTTACTAAAACGCAAGAAATTAATCAATCTTAAACCACTAAAATGCGTCCCAAATTAAAAAATTTTCAAACATAGCTCTTTGATCCTTCACATGGGCCTACGAGGCCTAAAACATGGTTTTAAAACAATCTGGGACCATTTCGGTTACTTAGAAAAATGTCGTGAAATTCCACTTAAAACAGGGCACACGCCCGTGTGTGGGGCAACACTCCCGTGTGGCCTCAAGACATGGTGGTGCTAATGGCCCGTGTACCTCACACGACCTAAGCAATCTAGGGACATGCCTGTGCCCCTCGTCCGTGCAAATTTATTTTCCAACTTCAAACCTTCAAGGGTTTTCACACGACCTGGCACACGCCCGTGTGCCCAGCCCGTGTCTCTGACGGCCATGACACGCCCATGTGCAACAACCTTGATATTCTATTTATGACGTCTGTAGACACACGGTCATGGCATATGCCCGTGTGCATAGCCCGTATCTGTCACACGACCATGACACGCCCGTGTCGTAGCCCCTGTGCAAGAACCTGGGTATTTTGTTTCTGACGTCAGCAATCACACGGCCATGGCACACCCCTGTGTGTTTGGCCATGTCCTCCACACGGTTGAGACACACAGCCATGTCTCAGCCCGTGTGTTTACTACTGGGCATTTAATTCTTCTCATGCAAGGTGCAGGGGATACACGGCCGAAGTACACGCCCATGGGGCAGACCGTGTGTCACACACAGCTTAGACACACAACCATGTGTCTACCCATATGGACAAAAATAGGCTATCTACCAAGCCTTTTTGCCACCCTGAAACAAGTTAAAACACATACTCAAGTAATACAAGACTAAGCAACTCATCCAATAGCCATAAATTGGCATCCGAACACATTCCTATCAATCAATCCAATCCATTACTCAAACAAATTTTCATTCATGAAAACATCACTAATTCCATTTAATAACCAATGACAGTAGTTAGCCATTTACCTTGGCCTTTTACAAAATGAAGTAATTCAAGTTCAAGACAACACACATGGCTCCTAATAATATGACACTTACAAAAGAATAGAGTCCTATACATGCTACATTTTCAAAACGTTAAAACTAACTATACCGAGTGATCAAGCCGATAGTGTGAGCGAGAACTTCGACGTCCAATGATCCACAAGCTAGCTAGGCGACATTAAAGGAAATTGGAAAAAAGAGGGGTAAGCACAAGCTTAGTAAGTCTATATGCAAACATTTAATACCATGTCCATGCATTGGATAATTAAAATATATCATCAACCATACCTATACTTTCAATCATAGATTCACCTACTCGTGTCGCAACTTACCCAATA
The DNA here is from genome assembly GCA_020496765.1 of Gossypium stocksii. Lineage (NCBI taxonomy): Eukaryota > Viridiplantae > Streptophyta > Magnoliopsida > Malvales > Malvaceae > Gossypium > Gossypium stocksii. The sequence continues at coordinate 40,305,979 of CM035629.1, forward strand.
TTCTCAACACGATTTTACGCACAAAGCTTACATTGTTAGCTCATACATTCCCTACACTCATTTATCACTACCACACACATATCATTTCATTTGATTGATTCCATAATACACATATCCTCACAAGATAGATTTTCCAAAGATCATTCATACTGACGTTAACATTAATAAGGTGGCTTTGCACTTAGCCCAACATCATCAATAACTTACGGTGGTTTTGCACGTAGCCCACCTTTCTTAATAAGTTAAATGGTATCGCACATAGCCCACCTTAATTCTTATGTTTTCAATGGTATCACACTTAACCCATCGATATCAATAGCCAATCAAGCAATTTGCACTTAGCTCATTAAATTTAACTATTATCTGGTGGTTTTGCACATAACCCACCTTTACTCAAAATTTATGGAAATTTACCCGTACTTTCATTTCTCACGATTTCATTCAATGTCCATAACATTTAACCACATATCATTTGATGCATTACAAGCAAAACATTAATGAAAGGGGTACCGTTTACATATAAACTTACCTCGGTATACAAAATGCGGAAAAATAAGAATTTAATCCAAATCCTTGCCCTTGCCTCGATCAAGGTTGACTCCACGCTCTTCTTGATCTATATGGATACAAATTTACCCATTTAATCACTATATTTATTAAAACAATCCCAAAATTCACAAATTGGCAAAATAACCATTTTGCCCCTAGACTCTTGGCAAAATGACCATTTTGCCCCTAGGCTCGGGAGTTGATTTTTATCGAATTTCCTTATCAAACAAGCCTAACCAAACTCTCTTCACTCTTATAGTTGTCCACAATTTCCATTATTTCATGCAATTACTACTCTATTTATTAACTTTACAAATAAGTCCAATTTAGGTGTTTCCCTAAACACCCTTTTTTAAAGGTTGTTTATTACTTAACCATAACTCATTTTCTTCCATAAAAACCCAGCAAACAACACTTATCTATTCATGGAAAAATTCTAAACTTTCAACCATTTTGCATAATATACCCCTTAAATGTAGCTCATGCTACAATGGTCCCAAAAGTACAAAAATATTCAAGAAATGACTAAAAAAATCACTTACTTATGAAGGTGATAACTTGCTGAAAATTTTGGAGCTTCAAACCTCAATTTTTGTTGATATTTTTGGTAGTAGAAAAGAAGAAATGAAGAAGATGGAAGCTAGGCTAATAGGCTATTATTAAATTGCCAATATCCCGCCTAATGCAACAAAACTTTGACTTTTCCTCTCTTTTCTTGTCATGGCTGGCCACACTAATAGAAAGGGGTCTTTTTACCCTTTAAAACCCTTAACTTTTATTTCTATGGCCATTTAACTCAATTTTACTAGAAATTGCAACTTTTTCCTTTTATGTGATTTAGTCCTATTTCGCGATTAAGCCTTCAATCACGTAAATTAATTCACCAAAAATTTCATGTATCCTTATAAACATGCCATAACTCATATAACAGTGCTAAAATAATTTTCTCAAAGCCTTGGTTAAGTGATTCCGAAATCACTCTTCCGATTAGGCCCAATTTTTGGCCTTCACAAGGTAAGTTTGTGTAACTTAATTAAACATGTGTATATGTTTGAATTGATGTTGTTTTTGGATTGAATGTGGTATAAGTTTATGTGAAGCATATGAATGTTACAAATGTAAGAAATGATCATATGCTCGAAAATGTTAGAAAGAGGGTTAAGTTCCGTTTGAATATAGAAATTTGATGGATATATTTGATTTCCTGTATTAAATGTGGTTCTGCATATGGGTCGGATGGGATTTAGCTCTGACGAGTAATCCCTAATATAGCCTCTCGAACATCCTGTTAATAGTTCTTGTGAGCAACCTGATTAGTAGTGAACTTGCATGTGTTGCACACTACCGTAACTCTTTGTGAGCGTCTTGATATGATTCAATCGGTTGTGTTTCAGCATATGTTGCAAACACAAATTAAACTCTTCGTGAGCGTCCTGATATAGCTCACTTGAACTCCCTGAGATACAACTATCTAGCGCTTCTATTACGTAGCTCTTTGAGAGTAATCCTGATAAGCTCCTTGAGAGTTTCTTGATTAAAAGTTCTTTATGAACTTCCTGAGTTGTGGCTCTGATGAGCACTCCTGAGATTTAGCCCAGATGAGCATTCTGATACATGGCTCATAAGAGCATTTTGATAAGTGGCTTGAGAGTGTATACTCTGATTATGTGCCCAAAAGGGTACCCCTGGATATGAATTGACGGATTTCTGAATTGCACACCTTAAGTGTACTACCTGAGTATCCATCGATATTTCAGAAATTCAACGGGCAATTCCCCTGACATGATGTAACACCCCAAACCCGGCCTAGACATTACGGCCTAGTCTGGTGTGTCACATTGAAGTGTTTTTCGAAAACCATGTTTTCATTGAAAACCCTTCTTAATTTTTAGAAACCTCTACCCTTGAAGTTGTGTAAAACCTTAGCTTTGTGTTTGTTTATTGTTCCAAAACGTGATTTTAATAATCAAAACATAACAACTTTGTAAAATCTAATTGGAAATTTTGAAAGCTTGAAAACTTTTATAGTTATGAAAACATGTTAGTTTGAAAGACAGTTTAAGTATCGGAAAATTAAACCTTCTTTGTGATGACTTAAAGTGAATGGAAGCTATGCACCAGGTAGGATTCCAGAAAAGAGGAGGTGAGTCGAATAGACTACTTAAGTACCAAGCTCTTCTTAGATCCACTCCTAGACATGCACACGACCATTGCCACACTTTAACCATCTGAAATATTTATTTACGAAAACATTTAACTTGCGGAAGCTTTGCTCTACTTATAGAGATATTTTGAAAACAAGTAGCTTTTTATAAAACCGTGCCATAGAGCTAACCGATTAAGAAACAATTTAAATAATATCATACTTAAGCTAAAACAAATTAAATAAGTAAAGAATAAAAACCCAAAATAAAAATAATTAAAGAGGCTTTTTTTACAACCCAAAAACCAGAAATAAATAATTAAATCTAAATTCAAATAGGTAACTTAATTAGAAATCCAACAGTCCAGTCCATGTGGCCACTCTGAATCCCTCCCAACTCCAAGTCCACCAGTCTAAGGCTCACCTGCAAGGATGGAAGGAAAAAGGGTGAGTTTGGAAAACTTAGTGTGCAACAAGCCACTTACAGAGCCCAAATCAATATCAGCATACTAGGCCTAAGCCTCCAAATCAGTCTCAACATATAACTGGGCCGAAGCCCTTTTCAAATATCGGTTACTGGGCCTTAGCCTTTTTCATAAATCAATTCACTGGGCCGAAGCCTTTCATAAATCATATCTCTGGGCCGAAGCCTTTTCTGTAAACGGTATGGCCCAAAGGCCCATTTTAACATCACATATAATATCAATGTATGTGTGCAAAGCCTATTTCAATATCACATGTAATGTCAATGTATGTATGCAAATCCCAGTTGGGGAGACTACTCAACCTACCATCCGCTACTCTCCACCCGTACCAACCAAGCTCTCCATGTGGGGAACAACTCAACCCACCCAACCAAACTCTCCACTGGCAGCATAGCTGCTTTATCATATAACTGGAGGCCTAGCCTCTTTTAATAACTGGGGCAGAAGCCCTTTCGGTAAACTGGGGCAAAAGCCCTTTTCGGGATACTGGGGCAAAGCCCTTTAACACTTCCTCCATCATATAATAACCCAACCCATGCATTTAATGAGTAAAACATGGCATATCGTATACATGTCATAGCATATCATGTGCATATCATGTGCATATCATGTCATAGCATGTAAAATAACAATATCACAATCATCATATTCAGAATGAAACCCTAGATGTATAATAGACATTTTTCACCTAGGGGTAAAATAGACATTTTCACGTTTTAAGGGTAATTACGTAATTTTATCCATTATTAGGGTTTTCCATGCTTATTCATCAATTCCAAATGTTTAAACAGCAATTTTAGCCTATTTTAGTAAAACCGAGTTATGGGCTAAAAACCCCTAATGGGCCCTATGTAGCTAGTTCAGTCGTCTAAGCCCACTTAGTCCAAATCCTACAATTAACTACTAATTTAACTAGTTTTAAGCCTATAGTCTATTAAGAAATGTCCATTGACCATTTTTACCCATATGGGCCCGTAAGCCCATTGGGCCCAATTTCAGCCCATCGAGGCCCAACTTACCATCATGCACAAAATCGTGCCCTTACCTGTTCTATCGATCCAATCACCGATCTTATCGTATGTATCACGGCTCAAACCATTCACAAAACCACAAGTTCGAAATGCCGAAGTTTAGGCATTTTGGCTTTTCAGCAAATATTAATCTAAGCTACTATGAGGTTCATTACACACCTGCTTGCAACGAACGATGACTATATCTGAACCAAGTCAATCTTACATTCGATTACTAAAACATTAGACCACGAATCAATGATAACTAAATTTAATATACTCTTACCATATCCGGGCATCCATGAACAAGGCCCTAAATCCTTACCTTTGCTGAAGTTGATATCCAAATCTGGATCCGAACGCTCCACTGATCCAAGCCCTTAGTTAGCAGCCTTTAACCCTTACAAGCACAGAGTAAAATAATTGGTAACAGCCCCTTAAAGCCTTAGGCACTATTTCGACAGCCTCCCTAAACACATAGGGATTCCAACTTTTCCAAATCCCAAAAATAAGAATAGATCACAGTCAAGTCATTCATATCACCAACTTATATCCATGGTCAAACTAGCCCAATCATCACACAAGTTAGTCATTTACCCACCAGGGGCAAAACAGTCATTTAACACCCTAGGGGTAAAACGGTAATTTTACCCCATAGGGGTGTCTCGGTAATTCTACCCTACAGGGGTATTTCGATAAATTCACAAATCGAGGGTAAAATAGTAATTTTTACAAATCAGGGGTAAAATAGTAATTTTACAAATTAGGGGTAAAACGGTAATTTTACAAATCATGGGTAAAATGGTAATTTTACAAATTAGGGGTAAAATGGTAATTTTACAAATTATGGGTAAAATGGTAATTTTACAAATTAGGGGTAAAATGGTAATTGTACAAATCAAGGGTATGTTCGTCATTTTACAAATCGAGGGTACTTCTATCATTGTACAAATTAAGGGTAATTTGATAATTTTATAAATCGGGATATTTCTTGTAATTTTGCAAATCGAGGGTAATTCAGTAATTTTGTAAACCAAGGTATTTCAGTAATTTTGTAAACCAATGGTATTTTAGTAACTTTGTAAACTAAAGCATTTCTAAACAGAGATAACAATGCAAATGGGCCTAGGGCCCATTCTCGACCCAAATGGGCCCACACGCTCGTGTGGCCCTTTTAGCCTAGATCTAGCCACAGATATGCGATTCACCTAGTCTAGTCCAATATCTACTACAGAATCAAACAACTTATCCAATTGGGCCTGTCGGCCCATTGGGCCCACATGGCCCCTTTCGGCCCATCGCGGCCCGAAGTAGCCGTCCTACCGCTAGAGCAGTGAGAAATACACACCTGATAGGAGACTGAAGTTAATCCACGCTCCAAACACTCTTAGCCGATGCCCAAACGGGCACGCCATAAAGCGAAAGGGATCAGCCAAGAAGGCTGTGCCTACTCTCCTCCTGGTTGCTCTATTTAAAGCTAGCTCCTCACCTGCTTTCATGTTAGCTTTCCGATGTGGGATTCTCCATCAATCCCCCCCCAAAATTAAAGTGTTAGCAAAATAATCAACCTTTGCGTGCAACGGGATTCGAACCAAAGTCCTCTCAATAACCCTGTCAAGCCGTCACCACTCGGACACAAGCTCCTTTGTGTCATAAGTCCAACACATTTAACTTTAAAGCTCACCTACTTGCTTCCAGATTTATTTAAAAGAAAAACCAAAATAAATTGCAAGAGCCAAGACTTGAACCTTGGACCCCCTTGCTTCCTTGTCCCCTAAGTGGCGCTACTTTGCCACTACACCACACTCCTTTTTGTGTCTTATTACACACATAATTCCTTACAACTCCTCTTTTTCAAGTCCTCTATTCCTTAAGTCCAAAAATCCAAGAATTCGTCGGGTTTTTAACAAACACTTGGGCCTTCTATAGGCCCAATAACACACTCCAAACACGAATTACACATCCATATATCAAAATTTCAACATTACACCAAATATCACAAAAATCCCGGAATCCCAGAAATTAGCCCAAGACTTTTCCCCACACTATGAATCCTTCGCAGTTCACTAAAATACCATATTAACCCATTAATAATAACCTTCCATAACAGAATTCAACACATCAATAATTTTATTTCGAACTATCTCACACCCGAACCCAGGCCCAAGGCCCAATACTTCTAGGCCCAAATTTAGGGTGTTACACATGAGAAATTGTAAGATCAAAAGAAAGATGTATCAAATATGTATGAAATACCTAGAAGTTGTGGCATGATGAGCTCATCTATGCATATTTGATATATATATATGGATTACGTGACTAACTGTGTTTAGGCTATTTGCTAAATTTTAGGAAGCATGTTATTTTATGCTTAATATTAATAAACATGATTGGTAAGTTTAAATCCTGTTATATGTAAGTTTAAATCCTGTTATATGAACTTACTAAGCATTAACTGCTTACTAGATTCTCTTTTCCCTATTTTATAGTGCTTGGAAGCCCGCAAAGGTTAGAGATCGATCGAAGTATCATCACACTATCCACCTGTCTATTTTGGTATAACTAGAAAACTAATTTTGGTATAATGGCATGTATAAGCTAACTTTGCCAATGTTGGTATGTAAATGGTTGTAAGATAGCCATTGGAATGGCTAATGATAATATATTTTGGTATATTTCTATAAGGTATATCTTGTTTAATATACAAGCATATAGTATGATTTGATTGAATTAGGGTAAAATATAAATCTTCACAAAAAGGTAAGATTATAAACATGAGTATATGTACATGTGTGAATATACCATGTTAGATTGATAGGACTGGCTTGAATTGATTGATATATATTTGTAAGTTTTGGTGTAGGTTGATGACAAGTTTGGGTGAGAAAAAAAAGCTAGAAAATGACTTTATTTTGTCCACACGGCCTGGCACCTAGGCATGTGGCTTGGCCGTGTGTCCCCTGCATCCAAAAATTGAGAAATAGAATGCTCTAAATTGCACACATGGGCAGAGACACGAGCGTGTGTCTCAGCCGTGTGAAAAACATGGCCTAGTACACGGGTGTGTGTCATGGTTGTGTGAAACTTGCACCTAATTTTTGAAAATTAAATTGACCACACAGCCTAGCACACGGGGCATGTGACTTGGCCGTGTGACCCATGCATTTAACTAAGTTGCAAGTTAGAGGGTTACACGGGTTAGGGACACGAGTGTGTGCCCTACCTTTTATGCCACACGGCCTGAGACATGAGCATGTCACATGGCCATGTGAGCCACACGGCCTGACCACACGGGCGTGTGACCCCTGTATATAAGAAAAATTTTGAAATTTTGTGAAAAATTCCCCGAGTTCCTAATTTAGTCCTGACTTACTTTTAATGCTTAAATTGGGCCTCGAGGGTCCAATTAAGGGACATCATGATTAGTTTTGGATATGAATAGTAAATATCCTAAATTAATTGTATTTGTTCTGTAAACTTCAGTAATGCATCATAACCCTGTTCCAGTGACGAATACGGGTTAGAGGTGTTACAATAACACTTACATGTTTGAGAAAATGAAGCCATATATTGATCATTACGTGACTCAACACGGGTTGGTGGATTCGCAGTGGCTGGAGAAATCAAGATCTACATCTGCTAGAGGAGAAGAAAAGAAAGAAGGAAAAGAAGAAGAAAAGCAAGATGAAGAGGAAGAAATTGAAGATAATGACCCCAAGTCGTACTAGAATAATTGCGAGGCGATGTTTGCTTTCGAACATCCCTCCACTAAGGGGTTAGTCTTCCATGACCCTAGCGAAGATGAGTTGTAACACCTCTAACCCGTCTCTGTCGTCAGATTAGGGTTACGGAGCATTATGATAGGAATCAAAACATTTGATTTCAAACAAAAAACAAATAAGCAAATTAATTGATATTGTTCAAATAGTTCATTTTAACAAAAGTAAATATGCACTTACGAGCCTTAAATCGAGCTTACAGAGCCCTAAAAATGGTTTGGGAACATTCGGGGATCATTTCAGAAAAAATCATAAAAGTTTGAAAAAAAATAAAAATTTTTTAAAACAAGGGTCACACGACGGTGTGGCCAAGCTGTGACACATAGCTCAGATCATATCAGTATTCGAAGCATGGGACACATGGCCATGTCCTAGCCTGTGTGTCTGCCTAGGTAAGTATTCAAAATAAGGCCACATGGCTGTGTCATAGACCGTGTATATATTCGAAATATGGTCACATGCTTGTGTCACAGGCCATACAAAACCTACACCTAAAATAATAATGACACACAGCCGTGTGATGTGGTCATGTGTGGCACATGACCGTGTGACAGCCTGTGTCTCAAGGTGCGTGATTCACAAATTGCCCCTAAAAAAAGCCATTTTCAACCCATTTGCTTACACATCAAGCAAACCCAATCCCATATGAATTCATATGACTAAACCACATTCAAACACACTAAAAAACATGTCAAATTCACTCAGCCTATATCTAACCAATATGCTGATAATTGGCACCTCAATTCACATGCTAAAACTAACCAAATTCAAGGCTATACTCCATATCACATTCTTACACTAATCACATTAACAAGTTTTCATTCAAACTCTCAAATCATAAATCATCTTATACTAAAACTTACCAATTCTTTTCTCATTCAAATATATACAATCATACCTTAATTTCAAATACCTATATAAGACTTATACCAAATGACCAAATAACATGACATGATCATAAACAAATACAAGTTAATACCAAACATAGGCATCATTCATCACTTTCATAATTACCATATAATTTACAATCAAACATCTACAAATTTCACCTATTACATTCTATATAACCCAAAAGTTAACTTCAAAACTACCAAAATATGACCGAATAGTGTGATTCTCAAGTTGATCCGATTGCCATATTCCACAAAATGCTATCTACAAGGGAATCAGAATATAACATGAGTAAGCCTTTATAGATCTTAGTAAGTTCGACGATTAAAATGATAAAGCTTAATGAAGTAAACGCAGCAATTATAGCAACAAGACTAATGTATAGTGTTTCCTGTCAACCACAATCATTAATAGGTAAGTATATGCACAATCATGTATGAGTTACATTTTAATATAATCATACGAGATCATTCAATATTAAACCACAATGCTATCAGGAATTTCATGAACAACCTTCAAACAATTCAATAACTACTCATTTAACACTAGAGAACAATATATGAATATGAGTATATAATTATCCATTCGAAACACGCCAAGAGCTCAAACAAGCCAATCCAATCGAAAACACGCCTTGACACCAAGTACCTAGCTCATAGGCTAACATCCCTCTAAAACATGCCTGGGCACCAAGTGTCAAGCTCGAAAGCTTTACATCCGCCCTCAGTAACACGCCAGAATCATTGTAATATAACAAGATAGTTCACAACAAATGCTGAACCTCGGTATACTCACTGTATAAACACAAATTAGGAATCATCACCTCGTCACAAGTCAATCTTGTATAGTGCGTACTATAACCTATTGGCATGCTAATCGTACTTTATCCTACCTATGTTCATCCGGCTCATGAGATATCATCGTTAGACAATGTTCCAAACAATTTTATTCACACTAATTTAACATTAAACAATCAATTGAACTTTCAAAAACCAATTTCTCATTTAATACATTTCAAAATAAAAGTTTAGGGACTACTTAACAACTTTTCCTTTTCCTTGGTTATCTACTTATTCTTGATCTATAAAATAGTTTATTTCACTTTATTAGCTTCAATTTCATGTATAATTCAAGTTGATACATATTCCTTTCTATTTACAATTTTTCACAATTGCCCCAAACTTTTACACTTTATTCAATTTAACCCTTAAACCCGAAAATAATAAAATTAACCTTATTTGGGCACAACCCATACCAACTAAATATTTAGGGTCTCTATATAGCCCTCTATTTAACATGATTTCACAACAGTACTGTGATATTTTGTCGTTTAAATAATTTAATCCTTTAACATTAAAATCAACAAAAAAATACTTTACAAAGAGTCATATTAACAACCAAGCTTAGTAATCTATCACAAACTTTCCTAAACACCTCAAACTCATCCATGGCACATTCTAAAATATTTAACAGTTTCGAAAATGGAGGTACGACTTAGCTGGAGCTAATTGTAACGATTTCAAAAATATTAAAATTATAAGAAACAGGTAGGGAAACCACTTACATGCAAGCAATACGCTATGAACGAACCTTAGAACTAAAAAATAGTGGCTTCCCTTTTGTTTTTCGGTTGAAACAAGTTTAGGAAGATGAAACTTTTTTTTTACTTCAATGTTTTTACTTATTTTATTTACTTTATTATTATTTAAGTTTTAAAATAACATATAAAAACCATAAATTAAAGCATTAATCGTCCACTAATATAAGAACATGGTATAATTACTTCATAAGTCCTCCCACCTTAGTTTAATAGTCCATTTAATCAAGTAATTCAATAACCATTAAGTTTTTACATGTAACAACCCGTTTTTAGTGAAATCGGAATAATAGTTTTGGGACCACAAATTTGAGGTAAAAATATTTACTTTAATGTTATTTTGATGTTTACAGCATGATAGTATGATTGCATAAAAATTTCATTGAGAAATTTTACCGTTTGAGTGCTTAATTTGTGAAAAAGGACTAAATCGTGTAAAGTGTAAAACTTGAGTTCTAAAAGTTAAAGGTGTCAATTTGCTATGAAATTAAATGGTTGGAGGGTTTCTGTTGTAATTAAACCATTTACATGTTGAGTGGACATTTTTGGACATGCATTAAGTGCTTGTAATGTGTTATAATAAAGGTTAATTTAATAAATTAGCAAATAAGTAAAATAAAATAAAACAAAAGGTTGTATCATATTCATCCTTAGACATCAACACCAAAATATTAAGGTTAGAAAGCAATTTTAGGGCTTTGAACATTCGGCTACTTCTCCTCGCTTGCATGTAAGTGATTTTTGTCCCCTTTTTAATGATTTTTATGTTTTTGAGGTCGTTGTAGCTTAATCTAGCTAGTCCAGGGACTAATTTGCAAAATTGTTAAAGAGTTAGGGTTTTTCCATTGATAAAAATGTGTGGGTTTTGAAGTTTCATAATAGATTATGAATAGTTGTTGTGAATTAAACAATATTTGTTAAGTGATTTTGATTGAAAATGTCAATTAGGGGATTAAATTGAAAAATGTGTAAAAATCCATGGTAAAATGTGTAAATAAATGAAATATTTGGACTGCTATGGGCCTAGGTGAAATTCGGCTAGGATGGGTATGGATAAATTGGACGAATTTGTATTTTTATGAGATAAGGACTAAACTGTAAAGAAGTTAAAAGCTTAGGGGTAAAATAGTAATTTTACCAAAACATGAAATTGGATTGAATTGAATAGAATGATACTTAAAATAGTTAAATTTGATTATATAGATCAAGAAAAGCAGCCTTCGAATTTAAATCGGGGAAAGATAAAGTGGTGGACTAGTTGTTCAATTTCTTCCGTATTAATTCGAGGTAAGTTTGTATGTTTAATAAGCATTAAATTATGTGTGTTTAAATGCTTAATTGATGTAATTGTGATAATATGACACTACGAAAAATTCTCGAGGAGGCATCGACAAAGTATGGATCCCAATTGAACCTTAGGAATAAATAGGATACAAATGACATGTCATTAGGGGTTACCGTGTTTATGTGCTTTGGGTGCTAGTCCTGTACGTCCTACCGATGGCTGAGTTTACTGGCATGTGTTGTGGTTACTCGACAGCTTGTGTGAGCAGCACCGTGTAGTTAAGACTTGACCGACAACTTATGTGAGCAGTCTGATGGCTCGAGAGTGAGCATTTATATGAGATATGTGATAGAGATGGTTTCGACCATGTGATGGCACTTAGTGTGTGAGATACCCGAGTATCCTATATTATTCCAAATGGTTCAATGGGGAAAGATGATGGTACGAGGTTATAAAAGATGTTATGGATCAGTTTAAGTATTTGTGAGAAGTAAAACAAGTAAGTTGTAGTGGATGTATTCATACATGACTACTATGGTTGAGATAATGTGTTAATCTTAGATTGATTGAAACTTACCTATGTTTACTTATGTTTCTTTAAATTGTGGATGAATGGTAAGTTAAACTTATTAGCCATACGAGCTTACTAAGCTTCATGGCTTACTTTATTTTCTTTTCCATGTTTTATAGTGATTCAGAAGCTCACTCTGATTTGAAGTCGTCAGAGATCTGATCACACTATCCAGCTGTTGTTTTGGTATTTTTAGACTTTATGTATTTTGGTTATATTGCATGTATAGGTCATTTTGACTAATGAAGCCTATATGTTTTGATGTGTAATTAGCCAAGTGATTTGCCTTAATTTGGTTTATGTGATGATATGTATATATATATATATGAGTAGTTGACTTATTTTGTATGAAGTATAAATGCCTTGAGTATGCTTGATGGTTGCTTTAGAAATTGCCTTGGTTGTGAATTGATAGTTGGCACATAATAGTTGAATTTGATAAGTAATAATCATGTTAAAGTTAAGCAAGATAGTGCAGGCATGAGAATGACCAATTAGGTAGCCTTTGAATCATGTTTGGTATGCATTAAAGTGGGCAAATATATGTGGTTATGGATATCATATTGTGTACATGGATATTGCATGTTTAGGCTTGATTTTGTATTGATTTGAATGTCTATTTTGGTTGTGGTTATATGTTATTGAAATGTGTAGGTTGGCTTTAAAATTGGGTAAGAAATGTGGCTTTGAAAATAGCCTATTTTCGTCCAAATGAGCAAAGAAACGGGCGTGTTTCTCAACCGTGTGTGACACATGGTCAGGTGAGACAGCCGTGTGTCCCCTATAGTTTTTAATGAAAGCAAGTCAGTGAGTTACATGAGCTAATCACACGGTTGTGTGGTTGGCCGTGTGACACAAGTTAGAGAGTTACACGGGGTCAGACATAATCTAGGACACGCTCATGTAATCCCATTTCGAATTTCCACATAGCCTGTAACACGGGCGTGTGTCCTCTGTACTTTGAAAATTTTCAATGTTTTCCTAAAATTTCTATGAGTTATCGATTTAGCCCTGAATTGATTTTAAGGTCTCGTTGTATGTTTAATTATGGTGATGAATTTGATAATGCTCCGTAACCCTATTTAGGCGACGGATACGGGTTAGGGGTGTTACATTTGATTGGTATCAGAGCTACATTTTAGTCAATTCTAGGACTAATATAGTGTATGTGAGTTTAGCTGTACATGCCATATTTAACCTGTGATAATGTGATATCTCCTAACAATTTTTGAATCGTGTTTTCATATAGTAATGGATTTCAATCGAGCTGACTCTGATGATGTAGAAAGTAATGCGCCAGCCTCCGTTCACGTAGTAGCACCGTCTAAATCAAGACTTGTATATGAGGTTATGGAGGAGAAGGCAAAAGAAGCCTTCTTCCAAATGGTTTTCTTAGTATGTCTGAATGAATTCGGCTGCTCAACAACCTCCACCCCCACCTATTCCCCAGCCGATCCTCGTAATTCCTCAAGGTTTAGAATCTTTTCGTATGAGTAAGCCACCTATTGATAAAATTTGAAAGTATGGGGCTGAAGAGTTTAGAGCTACAATTGATTATGATCTTGAGAGAGTCGAGTTTTGGCTTGAGAATACAACTCGATTTTTTGATGAACTATCTTGTACGCTAGCAGAATGTGTTAAATATGCAGTATCTCTCTTAAAAGATGCAACATACTAGTGGTGGAGCACTTTGATATTTGTAGTGCCGAGAGACCAAGTTACACAGAAATTCTTTCAGGCTAAATTCAGAAAGAACTATATAAGTCAACGGTTTCTTGATCAAAAGCGCAAGGAATTTTTAGAGCTGAAACAGGGTCGTATGACCGTATCTGAATATGAAAGAGAATTCGTTAGAATGAGCAAGTACACCCGAGAGTGCATTCCAACTGAAGAGATTATGTGCAAATGATTCGAAGACAGATTGAATGAAGATATCAAGCTCTTAGTCAGAATACTTGAATCGAAAGAGTATGTTGTGTTAGGTGATAAAGCACACGAAGCTGAAGAGCTTAGCAAAGAAAAGAGAAAAGTCAATTCTGAGGCCAGAGATTCGAGAAAGAGGTACGGGTAAATCATATTATTCCTCGTCAAAGAAATCAATGGATTCTTAAAACCATTCAACTGCTTCAAGAGGGTATTCAGATAGAGATCGTGAGAAGCAACACCCGAGTCCAAGGGCTCAAGCCACATCGGTAGCGAGTGTTGGTAGTGTTAAAGCCAACAAACCAATGTGTAAACTATAACTCCCCAAAAATGTGAATTTTTAAATTTGTACATTAAGGCTTTGAATGTATGATTGACCTAGTAATTGTGTGATTTTGGAGTGTTTGGAGGGTACTATAAATTCATGGGTTCAAGTTAGGCCATAGGAAAAATTTTGATTTCTGGCCTTAGTGGAACCCTGAACTCAAGTGATATACCTTTTAAATAAATAAGTTGGTAATGTGACGCAAAGGAAGTTGTGGTATGGTGGCAAGTGGCGACACATAGGGTGCTTGAAGGTGACACCATAAGGGAAAGAGGGAGGTTTGGGGTTTGAGCGTGGACAAAGGTATGTTGTTTGGTATTTATTTTGTATCTTTGGGAGCCAGTGGTTGTGTTGGAGTTGAACTCTAGTGGTGAAACTTTGAATTGGTCAACAGAGAAATTCAAGGAGGGGATCATGGAGCATATCTTGGAGATAATTTAGGAGATGAGGGGTGCAGATGAGTTGGTGCCGATTTGGGGACTTGGTGAAAGGAAAATTCAGTTAGAGTATTGAAAGAGTGACGTTTTGGGACCTTTAGGGGGTCTAGACGATTTCTCAAGGTCATTTCGGCATTCTCTTTTCCTTTATGCGATTTCGGCTTTCTTTTGGGTGCTCCTAGATATTATTTTTCATTTGTTAAATTGTGATCTTCCTTTTCTTTCGTTCCAAAAGCTGGAAAGTAATACTTCTTCTTTTCGAATTCTCTTCTCTTCTTTGACATTTCTAGCCGAATACTCCTTCATCTCTTTTCCTCTTATTTTCATCTTAAACTCTCTTTCACTTCATCAATTGCTGTCCCCTCTATCGTAGCAGGTTTTTTCTCCTCCTTTCTTCTCTACTGACTTTTTTCTCAATCGGTTCTGGACCATAGCCGAACCCTCTCTCCATTTTCTCTGATAAGGCCGAATTTCTCTTTTTTATCCATCACTCTCTTAAATGGTTTGGTAGGGATCAGATCACTTTTTGTTCTTTTTCTCCAAACCCCTGCCGAAATACTACTTGTGCGTTTTGAGTTCTGGTGTGGTAAGTATATTTACTTTTATTCTTGGTTTAGTGGTGGCTGAATGTTCTTATGGATTGTTAGGGGTGGTTGAAGATGGATTTAAGTCACATATTTTTACAATCTTTAATGATAGGGGTATTTGAAACGCAGATCTGGGAGTTAATCATTGCTAACAAGCAGTGAAGAGGTATTAAAGTTTGATTGCTTAAGGTTCGAGATTCGTGGGCTTGAGTGCTGTTTCCCAAAAAAGGTGTGTACATACACCGTACACACGACATATCGGTAAAAGCCGAAATCACGAAAAGTTGAAATGTCGAAAAGCCGAAAAGCTAAAAATTTGAAAGGTTGGCACCGGCAACCACACGAGTGTGCAAACACTCGGGTGGAAAGATTGATAGACGATAGAGGCCCCATAAGTGATCTCATGGACTCAGGCCACTTTTTGGCCAACTGGGTCAAAATGGGCCAAATGGGCCCAATGGGCCCGTGGGCCCATCGTGTGCAAGATAGACAAATTGGTAGGATTTGACGAGTCGGTTAGGCTAATTACATGGTTTTTGGTAGATTTAGGCTTAACGAGCCATAAACTGTATGGGACCCAATTGGGCTACGTATTGGGCCTCTAGGTCTAGTGAAGCTGTAACTCTTATAATAGTGGCATAAAATGCTACGAATAATTGTGAAAATGTTAACGGGCCAGAATGTGTATCCAGGCCCACGATAAAATACGATCGATATGCCTAAGGGTAAAATGACTAAAATGCCCTTATGTGTTATTGCATGATTTTGTATGCCATATGTACAATTGTGATGCATTTATATGATACCATGTTACATGTGGGATGGGTTTGCATTAGAGGAAGTGCTATATGAGGGTCGCATGGTCGCTTGACGACTGTGGATCCAACAAAGGCTTTTAAGGCATATTAAGATTAGCAGATCTGCTACAACGCTGAGTAGTGCCGTAACCGGTGCTACAACGGACATTATAATTAGCAGCTCTGCTGCAATGATGAGTAGTACAGCAACTGGTGCTACAACGGGTGTGTAGGGATGGGTGGGTCGATATTTATATCCCCAAAAGAGTGTAGGGTTGGAAGGGGGTGTACAGGGTTGGATGGGATAATTGCACGTCGTATGTTCATATTGATATTTGTGAGATGGGCTCAGGCCCAACTGAGGCCACTATGGGGTAAGGCCCAAAGACCACTGATATTGGATAGGGATTAGGCCCAAATTGTTTAATACATGTGATGTGTCTGTCGAGGGATGTACACATTGAGTTTTTGTAAACTCACCCCCTTTAAATTTTTCAAGTGACCCATAGTAGGCAGCTTGACGTAGGAGAGGACTTGGAGGTGGCCACACTGCAAGTTGATTAGTGATTTAGTAGTTTCATTTATTTTATTTTTAATTATTTTTATTGGGTTGTAATAAGGCCTTTTATCTCCGTTATGATTTTATATTTGGTTTTATTATTATAACTGCTAAATTTCTAAAATTAAACATGTTTTCTAAATCAGCATAAATATCAGAACGTTTTCCTAAAACATGAGCGTTCGCCATATTTAACAAGAAACTTAACAAGAAATGCGGACCGGAGTTTTCAACTAACAAACTCAAGGCTTTTATTTAAACTCACCTGAACTTTTAATTAAGCAAACATTCAAATGGATTCGCTTTAAATTAAAATATTTTTCTAACAAAGTTGTTTTGAAAATAAACCCTTATTTGAACCACAAACGGACGATTATCTCAAAGTCTTCCAACATATTCGACTTATACGAGTCACCCTTCAATGTGACACCGCCAGATTTAGCATTATGTCTGGGCCGGGTTTGAGGGTGTTACATTTAGTGGTATCAAAGCCCGATTGTAAAGCTCAGGCTATCAATGGGCCTTAGTATTTGGGTTAAAAACTGTTTTCGAATGGATCAAAATATTTTGAAAGTTTTCATTGTATGGCACACCGGGTCTCCAACGTCGAACCAAGTAAGTTCTTCTATTACTAAGCTTGTTTTAAGTTGATGTGCTATAGATAGTTACTAGTCTACTTTAGATGATAGACTCTTAGGTAGGGAAAAACTAAAGCCCATAGGAAACTTAAGCTTGTAGTGGACTTACGACTACGAAAATAGCTCTTAAACTGCTACTTTCATAAGTCATTTGCTTAAAACATTAGAACTATGAACTAATTCCATAAAATTTCTAATTCAGATAATATGCAAAGCAATGATGAGCGCTAGAAGAGGTGCGGGAGGCTGCGGCAAAGGCCGTGGAAGCGTTAGGGCTGGGTCGTTGGCATAGGCCACATGCCTAATGTGGGAGCAGAGGAGGCTCCGGCCTCACCAACAGCTGAGACAGGACTATATGATCGGGCTGCTGCAGATGATGCATTGTCGCAGGCGAAGCTAAGGATTTTGGAAAGGGTCGCTGAGCTCAATAATAGTACAGGGAGTCGTGGGTCAATTTCGGAGCGACTTTAACCAAATGGAGTGGAAGTCTTTAAGGGCATTGCTGGTGTGGCTCCTAATGTGGCCAAATACTGGTTGGAGGCCACTGAAAGGATAATGGACGATTTGGATTTCACATCCGAGCAGAAGCTAAAAGGGGCAGTGTCGTTGCTTAGAAAGGAGACCTACCAATGGTGGCTGACTGTAAAAGAGGGCACTCAACCTGAGCAGATCGCTTGGGGATTCTTTAAAATGGCGTTCCAAGGAATATATGTGGGCGCAAGCTATGTGGATGCCCGGAGGAAGGAGTTCTTAAACTTAACTCAGGGAGACAAATCTGTGGCAGAATATGAGGCTGAATTTCTACGCCTCAGTCGTTATGCAAGAGGAATGGTAGCCGTAGACTATGAGCATTGTGTGCGGTTCGAGGACGGCCTGAGGGATAGTCTCAGGGTACTAATAGCTCTACAGAGGGAGCGGGATTTCGCGACACTAGTTGAGAAAGTTAAGGTTGCTGAGCAGGTGAAATGATCTGAGCGCTTAAACAGGGAGAGAAAATGGGCAAGAACAAAAGAGATACAGAGTTTTTTGGAGCTGGAAAGAGACCTAATAGGAGGGCCAGAGTGGAAGGGCTACTGGGAGCTAGGCTTTTTGTTGCTAATACTGGGGTACCACCTTGTCTTTTTTGTGGGAAAGGTCACTTAGGTGAGTGCTGGAGGAGGACGAGAGCTTGTTCAGGTTGTGGTTCAATGGAGTACCATTTCAGGGAGTGTCCATGAAGGCCAAAGTAGGTACGAACCATGGACAGAGGTAATGTGTAGCCACCGAGGGGTGGTTAGCAGCTGTTGAGGGCCGTGGATAGGCCAGAGGTGGAAATAGCTTAGGTCGTAGAGCATCAGGCATAGGTGTTGGTTATGCAGAGGCGAGGCAGCCAACATTGGTCTATGCAGCATGCCGCCAAGAGGATGGAGACGCTCTAGATGCGAATACTGGTACGTGATTTTTCTCATAGTGGTTTATGGACTTAATTCGCAATTAGAGTCAGAGTGTGCAACAAAAGCATAATGGTGTAACTTGCAATGAGTGTTTAGTAAATAGTTGGAAATTTTGAGGACAAAATTTCTTTAAGGGGGTAGAGTTGTAATGCCCCAAAAATGTGAATTTTTAAATTTGTGCATTAAGGCTTTGAATGCATAATTGACCTAGTAATTGTGTAATTTTAGAGTGTTTGGAGGGTACTATGAAGTCCTGGGTTCAAGTTAGGCCATAGGAAAAATTTTGATATCTGGCCTTAGTGGAACCCTAACCTCAAGTGATATACCTTTTAAATAAATAAGTTGGGAATTTGACACAAAAGAAGTTGTGGTGTGGTGGTAAGTGGCACCACATATGGTGCTTGGAGGTGACGCCACAAGGGAAGGAGGGAGGTCTGGGGTTCGAGCGTGGACAAAGGTATGTTGTTGGGTATTTATTTTGCATCTTTAGGAGCCAGTGGTTGTGTTGGAGTTGAACTCTGGTGGTGAAACTTTGAATTGGTCAAGAGAGAAATTCAAGGAGGGGATCATAGAGCATATCTTAGAGATAATTTAGGAGATAAGTAGTCAAGATGAGTTGGTACCGATTTGGGGACTTGGTGAAAGGAAAATTCGGCTAGAGTATTGAAGGAGTGGCGTTTTGGGACCTTTAGGGGGTATAGTCGATTTCTCAAGGTCATTTCAGCATTCTCTTTTCTTTTATGTGATTCGGCTTTCTTTTGGGTGCTCCTAGATATTGTTTTTCATTTGTTAAATACTGATATTCCTTTTCTTTTGTTCCAAAAGCTGGAAAGTAATACTTCTTCTTTTCAAATTCTCCTCTCTTCTTTGACATTTCTAGCCGAATACTCATTCTTTTCCTTTCCTCTTATTTTCATCTTAAACTCTCTTTCACTTTATCAACTGCTGTCCCCTCTATCGCAGCAGGTATTTTTTTCTCCTCCTTTCTTCTCTACTGACTTTTTTCTCAATCAGTTTTGGACCATAGCTGAACCCTCTCCCTATTTTCTCTAATAGGGCCAAATCTCTCTTTTCTATCCCTCACTCCCTTAAATGGTTTGGTAGGGATCGGATTGCTCTTTCTTCTTTTTCTCCAAACCCCTGCCGAAATACTACTTGTGCATTTTGAGTTCTAGTGTGGTAAGTATATTCACTTTTATTCTTGGTTTAGTGGTGGCCGAATGTTCTTATGGATTGTTAGGGGTGATTGAAGATGGATTTAAGTCACATATTTTTACAATCTCTAATGATAGAGGTATTTGAAACGTAGATCTGGGAGTGAATCGTTGCTAACAAATGGTGAAGAGGTATTAAAGTTTGATTGCTTAAGGTTCGAGACTCGTGGGCTTGAGTGCCGTTTCCCAAAAAGGTGTGTACATACACCGCACACACGACATATCGGTAAAAGCTAAAATCCCGAAAAGTTGAAATACCAAAAAGCTGAAAAGCTGAAAGGTTGGAACCGACAACTACACGAGTGTGCAAACACTCGGCAGGAAAGATCGATATGACGACAGAGGCCCCATAAGTGATCTCATGGACTCGGGTCACTTTTTGGCCAATTGGCCCATTGTGAGCAAGATGGATGTATTAGTAGGATTTGACGAGTCGATTTGGCTAATTACATGGTTTTTGGTAGATTTGGGCCTAACGGGCCATATAAGTATATGGGCCCCATTTAGGCTACGTATTGGGCCTCTAGGCCCAGTGAAGTTGTAACTCTTATAATAGTGGCATAAAATGCTCTGAATAATTGTGAAAATGTTAACGGGCCAGAATGTGTATCTGGGCCCACGATAAAATACGATCGATATGCCTAAGGGAAAAAAAACTAAAATGCCCTTATGTGTTATTGTATGATTTTGTATGCCATATGTACAATTGTGATGCATTCATATGATACCATGTTGCATGTGGGATGGGTTTGTATTAGAGGAAGTGCTATATGAGGGTCGCACAGCCGCTTGATGACTGTGGATCCAACGAAGGCTTTTAAGCTATATTATGACTAGCAGCACTGCTGCAATATTGAGTAGTACCGCAATGATGCTACAACGGATATTATGATTAGCAGCTCTGCTGCAACGAGGAGTAGTGCTACAACTGGTGCTACAACGGGTGTTTAGGGATGGGTGGGTCGATATTTATATCCCCACAGGAGTGTAGGGTTGGAAGGGGGTGTACAGGGTTGGATGGGATAATTGCACATCAAATGTTCATATTGATATTTGTGATATGGGCTTAGGCCCAACTGAGGCCATTATGGGCTAAGGCCCAAAGGCCACCGATATTGGATAGGGCTTAGGCCCAAATTGTTTATTGCATGTGATGTGTCTGTCGAAGGACGTACACACTGAGTTTTCATAAACTTACCCCTTTCTTTTTAATTTTTCAAGTGATTTAGTAGTTTCATTTATTTTATTTTTAATTATTTTTACTGGGTTGTAATAAGGCCTTTTATCTCCGGTATGATTTTACATTTGGGTTTATTATTATAACTGTTGAATTTCTAAAATTAAACATGTTTTCTAAATCAACATAAATATCAGAACGTTTTCCTAAAACATGATCATCCACCGTATTTAACAAGAAACTTAACAAGAAATGCAAACCCGAGTTTTCAACTAACAAACTCAAAGCTTTTATTTAAACTCACCTGAACTTTTAATTAAGCAAACATTCAAAGGGATTCACTTTAAACTAAAATATTTTTCTAACAAAGCTTTTTTGAAAATAAACCCTTATTTGAACCACGAACAGATGATTATCTCAAAGTCTTCCAACGTATTCAACTTAAGCGAGACACCCTTCAATGTGACACCGCCAGATTCGGCCATAACATCTGGGCCGGGTTACTTGAGAATGAAAAACTTCAGACTGGTCGACTGAGTAATAAAATTGCTAAACGGTGACTACCTCGGAATATTGGAAATGTGAGTGGTAGTAGAGGTGCAACCAAGTATTTTACTGTGAGATCTAAAGCTCGAGCTCCAGCGACAGCTTATGCTATTCAAGCTCGCAAGGATGCATCAGCACCAGATGTTATTAGCGATTCTTTTTCTCTTTATGACACTGATATAACTGCTTTGACTGATCCTAGATCGACCCACTCATATGTTTGTATGAATCTAGTGTCTACTAAGAGTTTACCTATTGAGTCCATTGAATTTGTGGTTAAAGTATCAAACCCCTTAGGTTAGTATGTCCTAGTTGATAAAATTTGCAAGAATTGTCTTCTAATGACATGGGGTTATTTTTTTCCGGCTGATTTGATGATTTTACCGTTTGATGAATTTGACATGATTCTGGGTATGGATTGGCTGACTTTGCATGATGTGGTTGCAAATTGTAGACGAAAGACTATTGAGTTGAAATGTAAGAATGATGAAATTCTTCGTATTGAAACCAATGATTCTTGTGGGTTGCCTATTATGATGTCGTCTATGTTAGCTCAGAAATATGTGAGAAAGGGTTGTGATGCTTATATTGCTTATGTACTAGATACAAAAGCGTCTGAGTTGAAGATTGAATCAGTGCCAGTGGTTTGTAAATATCTAGATGTGTTTCTAGAAGAGTTAATTTGGTTGTCACTAGTTAGAGAAGTTGAGTTTGCTATTGAATTAGTGCCTGTAACCTCACCAATATCGATAGCTCCATACAGAATGGCTCCTACAGAGTTGAAAGAGTAGAAAGCTCAGTTGCAAAAGTTAATAGATAGAGGTTTTGCATGACCTAGTTTTTTGCCCTAGGGTGCGCCAGTTCTGTTTGTAAAGAGGAAAGATTGATCAATGAGAATGTGAACTGATTATCGATAGCTTAACAAAGTTACGATTAAGAACAAGTATCCTTTGCCGAGAATTGATGATTTATTTGATCAGTTGAAAGGAGCAATCATGTTTTCTAAGATTGATTTGCGATCTGGTTATTACTAGTTGAGAGTTAAAGATTCGGATGTGCCAAAAACTGCATTCAGAACTAGTACAAACACTATGAATTTCTTGTTATGCCATTTGGGTTAACTAACACTCCTACAGTATTTATGGACTTGATGAATAGAATCTTCAGACCATATTTAGATAGATTTTTTTTTGTATTCATTGATGACATTCTGATATATTCCCGAGATGAGTCAGAGCATGCTGAACATTTAAGGATTGTGTTACAAACATTGAGAGAAAAAAAAAACTATATGCTAAATTCAGCAAATGTGAGTTTTGGCTTTAAGAAGTTGGACTTTTGGGACACATTGTATTGGCAGACGGCGTCTGAGTTGATCCGAGCAAGATATCAGTAATTATTAACTAGAAACCGCCAAGAAACATATTCAAAGTTAGAAGTTTTCTAGGATTAGCTGGCTATTATTGAAGATTTGTTCAAGGGTTCTCAATGATAGTAAACCAATAACTCATTTACTATAGAAAGATGTGAAATTTGAGTGGTTTGAGAAATGTCAACATAGTTTTGATCAGTTGAAAGCACTGTTAACTGAAGACCAGTTTTTGTTCAGCCTGAATCGGGTAAAGAATTTGTGATTTTTAGTGATGCATCATTAAACAGTTTGGGATGTGTTTTAATGCAAGAAGGCAAAGTGATAGCTTATGCTTCCAAACAGTTCAAGTCGCACGAAAAGAATTATCTGATGCACGATTTAGAATTGGCTGCTATTGTGTTTGCGTTGAAAATTTGGTGACACTATTTGCTCGATGAAAAATGTCACATATTTACTGATCACAAGAGTTGAAGTATTTGATGTCGCAAAAAGATCTGAATTTGAGACAGCGAAAATGGCTCGAATTGTTGAAAGATTATGAGCTAGTCATTGACTAGCATCCAGGAAAAATAAATGTTATCGCAGATGCTTTGAGTAGAAAATCTTTGTTTGCTTTGAGAGTGATGAATACACGACTGACTTTGTTTGATAATGGTTCGATTTTAGTTAAGTTAAAAGCTAAACCGATGTTTCTTCAGCAAATTTGCGAAGCTCAGAAATGTGACAATTAATTGAAAGCAAAACGAGTACAGTGTGAGTCGACTTCTAATTTAGAGTTTTTGATTAGAACCGATGATTGTTTGATGTTCCAAGGTAGAATTTGTGTGCTGAGAAACCTGGAGCTTATACAAAAAATTATGAATAAAGCTCATAGTGGTAATTTGTCTATTCATCCGAGGAGTAACAAAATGTACCATGATTTGAAATAGTTGTATTGGTGGTTAGGTATGAAACGAGATATTTCTGACTTTGTGTCTAGATGTTTGATTTGTTAGCAAATTAAAGTTAAACATCAACTACCTTCAGGATTATTACAGCTAGTGATGATACTTGAGTGGAAATGGGATAGAATTATGATGGATTTCGTATTGGGATTACCCCTAACTCTGAAAAAGAAAGATGCTATCTGGGTTATTGTTGACCATTTGACGAAGTCTGCACATTTCATTCCAGTCTCTATTGATAGACTAGCTGAGTTGTATATTTTCGAAATTGTCAGATTGCATGGAGTTCCAATCTCTATTATTTCGAATAGGGATCGAATATTTACATCTCGATTTGGGAAGAAATTACAAGAAGCTTTGGGTACGCGGTTGCATTTTAGTACCGCATTTCATCCTCAAACTGATGGTCAGTTTGAGAGAGTGATTCAAATTCTCGAGGATATGCGTTGTTGCTGTGTTCTAGAATTTGAAGGTAGTTGGGAAAAATATTTACCATTGGTAGAATTTACGTATAATGATAGTTATTAGTCGAGCATAAAGATGGCACAGTATGAAGCTTTATAGGTTGTAAACGTCGAACTCCATTATATTGGATCGAGCTTAGTGAGAAAATGATTCACGGAGTTGATTTAGTCCGAGAGACTAAAAGGAAAGTGAAACTAATTTACAATAGTTTGAAAGCAGCTTCAGATCGACAAAAATCATATGCAAATTTGAAACGTAAAGATATTGAATTTTAGATCTGCAATAAAGTGTTTCTGATAGTATCCCCATGGAAGAAGATTCTTTGATTCGGTCATAAAGGAAAATTGAGTCCACGCTTCATCGGGCCGTATGAGATTATCGAGAAGATAGGACTAGTAGCATATCAGCTAGCTTTACCATCAAAACTTGAAAAGATCCATAATGCGTTTCATGTATCTATGTTACGACGGTACAAATCAGACCCTTCACATATAATTTCTCCGACAGAGGTTGAGAGTCAGCCAGACATGTCGTATAATGAAGAACCGATCAAAATTTTAGCTCGAGAGATCAAAGAGTTGAGAAATAAAAGCATAACTTTAGTGAAAGTTCTTTGGCAACGTCACGACATTGAAGAGGCTATGTGGGAACTCAAGGAAGCTATAAGAAAACAATACCCTAACCTATTTTTTGGTAAGATTTTCGGGGATAAAAATTCCTTAGGGGGAGAGTTGTAACAACTCGTTTTCAATGAAATTAGAACAGTGGTTTTGGGACCATAAATTCGAGGTTGAGGTATTTATTTTAATATTAATTTGAGGTTTACAACATGATAGTATTATTGCATAAAAATTTCGTTGAGAAATTTTACCGTGTGAGTGCTTAATGTGTGAAAAAAGACTAAATCGCGTAAAGTATAAAACTTGAGTTCTATAAGATAATGGTGTCAATTTGCTATGAAATTAAATGGTTGGAGGGTTTATGTTGTAATTAAACCATTGACATGTTGAGTGGACATTTTTAGACATGTATTAAGTGATTGTAATGTTTTATAATAAAGGTTAATTTAGTAAATTAGCAAATAAGTAAAATAAAATAAAACAAAATGTTGTATCATCTTCAACCTTAGACATCACAACCAAAATTTGAAGGTTAGGAAGCCATTTTAGGGCTTTGAACATTCGGTACTTCTTCTTGCTTGCATGTAAGGGATTTTTGTCCCCTTTTTAATGATTTTTATGTTTTTGAGGTCGTTGTAGCTTAATCTAGCTAGTCCAGGGACTAATTTGCAAGATTGTTAAAGAGTTAGGGTTTTGCCATTGATAAATATATGTGAGTTTTGAAGTTTCATTATGGATTATGAATGGTTGTTGTGAATTAAACAATATTTGTTAAGTGTTTTGATTGAAAATGTCAATTAGGGGATTAAATTGAAAAATTCGTAAAATTAATGGTGAAATGTGTAAATAAATAAAATATTTGGACTGCTATGGGCCTAAGTGAAATTCAGCTAGCATGGGTGTGGATTAAATTGCACAAATTTGTATTTTTATGAGATAAGGACTAAATTGTGAAGAAGTTAAAAGCTTAGGGGTAACATAGTAATGTTACCAAAATATGAAACTAGATTGAATTGAATAGAACGATACTTAAAATAGTTAAATTTGATTATATAGATCAAGAAAAGCAACCTTCGGATTTAAATCGGGGGAAAGATAAAGTGGTGGACTAATCGATCAATTTCTTCCGTACTAATTTGAGGACTTATTTGTGAAAATGTGAAAATGTGTGGTTAAAATATGAAATAAATGAAAGATATGGGCTGCTAGGGGCAGAAGAGTAATTCGGCCAAGCATAGGTCCAATTGAATTATGTGAATTTTGTGTTTTTTATGAAATTAGGACTAAATTGAATAAATGTGAAATTATAGGGGCTAAAATGTAAAAATTCCTAAATATGTGTTTGTGGATTGAATTGAATGAAATAGTGATTAAAGAATTTAAATTTGAATTTATTTAGATTACGAACGAAAAAAATTAGATTTAGATCGGGGGAAGTCGAAAGTTATCGAGTAGCCTCTCCGATTCGTTCCTTCCATTTTCGAGGTAAGTTCATATGCAAATAGATGTGTTTTATGTGAATTATATGTGTTTAATTGATATTGAAATGTTATGAATGTTGAATGTCGAAAATATGAAAGTATCGACAGAGTTGAGATATCTGAAAGCCCCGTATGAACCATAGGAATAGTATAGTATACATATGTCATGAAATAGGATTTCGAGATGTGATACCGAGTAAGACCATGTCTAGTACATTGGCTTTGATTTGAGATTTACGTGTAAGATCATGTCTGGGACATCGGCATCGTATATGATTTCGTGTAAGACCCTGTCTGGGACAGAGGCATCGATATTTGATAACATGTAAGACCATATCTGGGACATGACATTGGACGAGCTTTACGAGCTATCTAAGTATCCTTGTTAATTTCGAATGGTTCAACAGGCAATATCGAGAAATGAATGATTATGTGAATAAGAATCCAATTCATGTATGTATGAAATGTATATGAATATAAAAAATGAAAGGTGAGTGTGATTTTTAAATGATGTTATGTGAATTACATGGAAAGAATGAGGATTATGTGCAAGTGAAATATGAGCAAGTGAATTAGTTGTGAATTAAGAGACTTGTATATATATATTATGCTATGAATTCCATGGATAAATTAGTCTATATTTGAGGATTGAGCTAAGTTTATTTGTATATGACTTACTAAGCTTTTGAAAGCTTACTTTGTGTGTGTTTTGCTTTGTTTTATAAATTATTAAAGCTACCGTGAGCGCGGGGATCATCAAGGATCGTTGTCCACTATTGAACAATATTTTGGTACTTTTGATGTTGTAAATATTAGTGTGTGACATGTATAGGCTAGTGAAGTTGTGGTATATTTAAGTTGTGAACCTTGCCATGAGATGTGGCTTGAGAATGATGATAATATTGAACTTGTTTTGTTTTATGAGATGGGTTGAAATATGATGTTTTAAAATGTGTTCATATATGGCCTAGTGAAATGGTCATTTTGGTAAGTTGATTAAGATGTGGTTTTAGTAAGTTTGATATGAGATTGAGTTATGGATATGGAATGATTTTGGTTTATAGTTTGATGTGCAAATTGTGTTATTGAGACTAGATTAAGTTAGTTTTGTTGTGGTAAATGAGTATGGAATTGATTGGTGATATTATGGATTGAATTGAGCATGTTTTGGTATTGTTTTGGCTGCAGATATGGTATGATATATGTATCATTTGGTGCTTGTAGCGATGACCCAAAATGGGTGGCATGTTGGCCTTGTAAATGGACTATTTTTTCCCACACGGGCAGGGAGACGAGCATGTGTCTCTACTGTGTTGCTCGAAGGCTAGTTCGAATTGAGCTTGGGCTCATCACACAATCTCACACATGGGCATGTGACTCGACTGTGTTATCCATGATGCTTATTTAAAACAAGTCAGTGAGTTACACGGCCTAGGCATACAGGCGTGTCAGGTGGCCGTGTCATATGTATGCCTTATTTTGCTACAAGCTAGACACACACGCGTGTCTAATGCCGTGTGAGGCACACGGCCTGTTCACACGGGCGTGTGACCTCTGTTGCTTAGAAAATTTGTAAGATTTCCTCAAAAAATTATATGAGATCAGTTTAGTTGCGAACCTTTTCTAAAGCATGTTTAAGGTCTCGTAAACCTTCTAAAGGGACTATATGTTTATGAATGATTATGATTTGTTGATGTATGAGCTATACATATGACATGACATTGTAATGTTGTGAATTGTTTAGTAATGCCTTCTGACCCTAATCTGGCAACGAACACAGGTTAGGGGTGTTAAAGACACGACCGTGTGTCCCCTGTAGTTTTTAATTAAAGCAAGTCAGTGAGTTACACGGGCTAATCACACGGGCGTGTGGTTGGCCATGTGACACAAGTCGGAGAGTTACACGGGGTCAGACACGGTCTGAGACACGGCATGTGATCCCATTTCGAATGTCCACACGACCTGTGACACGGGCGTGGCTTTTGGCCGTGTGAGACACACGACCTGGCCACACGGGCGTGTGTCCCTTGTACCTTGAAAATTTTCAATGTTTTCCTAAAATTTCTATGAGTTATCGATTTAGCCCCAAATTGATTTTAAGGTTTGTTTTGGGCCTCGAGGGCTCGTGTTAGGGTTTATATGAGTGTATGTGAATGATATATATTTGGATATGTGAATGGAATTTGAATTGTATGTTTAATTATGTGATAAGTCCGGTAATGCTTCGTAACCCTATTCTGGAGACGGATATGGGTTAGGGGTGTTAGATTACATCTATTACGAATTAGTCCTTTTTTCTAATTAACTATCTTAAATGTTAAAATTTGAATTTTAGTCCCAAAACCACTATTTCTGACACCACTAAAAACAAGCTGTTGCATGAGTCGCGTCGCCAAACATCGATGTAACACTACAATAGGGCCATCGAGAAAAGAAAAGGAAAGATGGTGGTGAAGCTCGAGATAAGCTCCAATCCCGATTACTAGTACATGTATTTGCATTTTATTTCATTTTTATGTGGCATGTAACTTAATACTACTAAAATTTGAATAGATTTTTGGTTTTTCTTTTTATTTTATTTTATTATTTATATTTTTTTTGTGTGTATGTTTTTTCTATACAGCCATTCACCCGAAGATTACACCATAGTTTTGAGTGATAATGCGAAGGTGTTACGACTGATCATAGCACGATGAGCTATCATGATATTAGAGAAGTCTAGTATCCTTCTTTACTTGTTTTGGACTTACACATTAGGGACAATGTGTAGTTTAAGTGTGGGGGAATTGTACATTTATTTTGCTTTGTTTTTATGTGTGTTTTGCACTTTTTTTTTTGTTTTATGTCATTTTTAAAAAAAAATTCAAAAATATTTTTCTTATGTCCTTTTATTATTAGTGTTTTGCATAGTGCTTGGATCATAATTGCGCAATTGGCCACTGGTATTGCGAATATTTAATAAGTATATTGGACCGTCAAACATGTAATTTTCGATTTATATTTGATACTTTATTATTATTAAAAGTAGACTAGTTAGTTCAATAAATTAATTTGCACAATATACTAAAGGCAGTTGCTTTTTATGAAAAATGTATAAATTGTGCCATGGGATAGATGAATTGTATAGATGGTTATAGATAAATAAATATTGAATCGATAGTTGTTCACTCGAATAAATGTAAGCATGATAAAATTTGTTTATTGTGAAATGTTTTAGGAAGGACCTAAGGCATTGTTTACTTACTTAGCCTAAAGCTTAAATGTAACACCCCTAACCCGTAACAGTCGCCGGGATAGGTTAAGAGGCATTACTAGACTTTTAACTCAGTTCAGAACATTTAATCATCAAATATTATCCCATTTCAGTAGTTATCCATCAATTATATTCATAACATGCTTAAATCGACAATACAAAGCTTAATTCATACATTCGGGACTGAATCGGTAATATATAAAAGATTTGAGAAAACTTAGAAAAATTTTCGAATAAGGGTTACACGATCATGTGCCCAAGCCATGTGCCTCACATGGCCACCAGACACGCCCGTGTGTCTAGGTCATATGAAAACAGGGCATACATACTGACTTGCACCACACAGCCGTGGACACGCCGGTGTGCCAGGCTGTGTAAAATCTGGAGGGGTTACTGACTTGGGTCACACGGCCAACCACACGCCCGTGTGCTAGCCCGTGTGTCTTGGCCGTGCCAATCTTGTAGGGTATATTGACTTAATTCAAAAGGGTACCCTAGGGGACACACGGCCATGTACCAAGGCCATATGTTACACACGGTCGAGCCACACGTTCGTGTGCTCTGGCCATGTGGATGAAAATAGGCTTGGTTTAAGGCACTTTTCTCACCCAATTTCCATGTGCCTACAAGCATACAATTGGGACCAAATCCATATTCAAATAGGCAGCCAAACATCCATTTCCAATACACATTATATACCATTTCAAGACCAAACAATAATGTACTCAACTCCACGCTGTCCGTGCATTCAAACATGTGCTAAACCAACATGATTCATTAACAAATATTCACATATGACCTAACCAATAGATCAACCATATAACCATTCAAATATCAACTATCATTCAAGCATTTTCAATCCACTAACTCATCTCATATCATAATAACATATGCATTAAATCTTTTATTCATAAACTTTCCAAAACATAACAATTTATAATCATTTAACCATCTTGCCAACTAAGCCAAATCTCATTGCTTAAAACACATCAAAACTTATATATAAATATATATATATATACTTTATAAGCTAATGTAACAGCCTGGATTAGGGCCTAAATGGAATAGTGGTTTCAAAACCACGAATCTAAAGTAGAAAAATTTATTGCGATTAAGTTTTAATTTTTACTGTGTGATTGAATGATTGTGTGAAATTTTTGTTACGAATTCTATCGTTTGGTTGTCTAATTTGATAACTAGGACTAAATTACAATAGGTGAAAAATGTGAGTTCTAGAAGCTAAGGTACTTTTTTGAAATGGGTTTTTAAAATGGAGGTCCTTAAATGGGAATTAGACCATTATATTTTAGTTTGGACAAAAATGGAGAAAGAGGAATAAAATACCAAAGGTTTTAATGAAGGGCTTTTGGTCATTTGGTAATTAAATGAACTAAAAGACAAAATAAAAGCCAAAAAGACCTTGTTCGTGTTCTTCATGGCTGAATGTAGCAAGGGGGAAGCCATGGCTAGGGTGTTCATGCTTCCAAGCTTCATAGTAATTCCGTCTTTGCCCCGTTTTTAATGCTCTTTACGTTTTTGGAATCCTTGTAACATGATCTCTCTATTTCTACCATTTATTTGAGCTAGGATTGAGATTTGAAAATTTACCCATATGTGAAATGTTTGTGTTTTGATGTCTAATGGTAGAATATGAATGGTCGGTGTGTAATAAACGACTTTTTCTAAGTGATTTTCGATGAAATTGCATAAAAGGACTAGTTTGTAAAAAGTTGTAAAATGTGTGAAAATGTGTGACTAAATGGAAAATGTGGACTGCTATAGTTATGAAAATGGTTCGGCTAGGCCTAAAGTGCAAAGAAATTGAATGAAAATCATTTTACGTGCCTAGGGGTAAAAGTATAAATATGATAAAGTTTAGGGGCAAAAATATAATTTTTGCCAAAATGTGAATTTAGGATAATTTGAGTAGGATGATGAATAAATAAGTTAAATGTGTTGTTATAGATCAAGGAAAACGAGATTCAGACTTAGAACGGGGGAAAAATAAAGAATATGATAAATAAGTCCTTTTCATTGATTGTGCTACTGATGTAAGTTTGTATGTAAATAATGCATCGTTTTTACTTACGTTATCATATTTTATTATGTTTTATGAAATGTGGCTAAATTTTGAATGAAATTGACAAGTATCGGAAAGTGAGAAATTTCCCAGTTGAACATTAGGAATAGAATAGGATACAAGTGACATGTCACTAGTGACTCAAGTGAGGTACTATGTGAAGGCCACTTTGAGAAGAGATAGCTTGATCACCAGTGTGGTACTATGTGAATGCCACTTTGTGAAGAAAGATAGTTTTGGTCACAAGTGTGGTACTATGTGAAGGCCACTTTGTGAAGAGGGTAGCTTTGGCTACAAGGGTGGTACTATGTGCAGGCCACCGGGTATCTGTTATTATTCCGATGTGTTCAATAGGAAATGACTAAGTGTAAACAAATATGATTATATGATGATTAAGTGCAGATATGTGTGTGTAAACTTATGATCAATGTGCTCGATATATGATCGAACTTTGGTAAGGTTGATATAGAGTAAGCGTTATAATGAAAGTTACTATAAAGAAAACATTAAAGAGCGAAATTTAGAAATAAAATAGTTTTGGACAACAGGAGTTGTGTAACTTTTAAAAATCACCAAAAATGGAAGAAACCAAATTAGAGGTTGAATAAGATATGAAATAAAATTTTATTGAGTTTATTTTTATATAAAAGAAACGTTGTAAGCAAAAAAAATTCATATTATGAGATATTTGAATTCTTGTGAGAGAGAGTTAGAATGATTTCGGAATCCCTTATTCTGACTTTGAAAAATCATTCGAATCCTGTACGAGGAGATAATTAATTTTTAGTGAAGAAGGGTCAAAACTGTCAGACAGCAGAATAGGGACGACTTTAAAGAATAAACTGTACTTATTGGCTAAACTAAAAATTTTAGAAATTTTATGATAAGAAGGTATGTGAGCCTAGTTTCAGGGAAAATTAGAAGATCTTAATTTGGAGTTTCGTAGCTCAAGATATAAAGCTGAGATGCTTTCCAACTGAGCTACCATCGATAATGCTGAAAGGGGATAAGTAAGTTCGTATAACTTAGTGAATATATTGATCTGCTAGAATTGATCTTTGTGATTTGTGATGATATGTATGTGTTAATGGATAAAATGTTATTGTCTCAATTGAACATTGCATTTCGATAAATAAGAGTGACTTTTTGTTGTGGATAAAGTGAAAATTTATTTTGTGATGAGCTTATTATGATTGATTGATATTCATATGTGATAATGTTGAATGTGTTACCAAAATATTTGAAAATGTAGTAATGATGAGTTAAAACCTAGAGATGTATGAACTAGAAAATATAATACGATGTTGCTATTAAGTGATATGTTGTATATGTGTACGTAAGAGAGTCAAAACTTTAAAGGCTTTACAATCTTCACCCCCTTATTGGTATAGTGTTATATGACGAAGTTCACGAGATTTATATTGAATAAGCTCACAAGTAGGGAACTAGAGAGTTCAGTGGTAGAATAATTAATGATGTGATTAGAGATGGGAATGATTTAGCGAGTAAAGACAGTTATGTGTGAGATATCAAATTATTCTAAATATTTTTTGGAAAGCACAATGTCATAATTAGAGAAGAAGTTAAATTAGGCTAATTGACTCATTCAAGTATGATGTCTAAAGACTGTACTCACCGAGAATTCTTCTGAATTGATTTTCGTTAATGAAAGGAATATTCCGAAATTAGTGAGAAGGATAATGTTTGAGTATGATAGTTACAGTTGAGCAATTTATGGCTATCTCTTCTGGGTATTCTATGTATTTATATAAATTCTCAGGAGCATTTGTAATTTCTTTTTTTCTGATGAAAGTATCGTTGGTCTGATTGATCTATGATCGACATTCCATTGTCTTCTATTGGTATTCTATTTCGTTACATCTGAGATAAAAAGTTGACAGTGAATTCATATGAAACTATTATTCTATTTCTTCTGGCTATTGTTCTGTTTATATCTGTATGGAATATATATTATATAATATATATTATATATTATTTTCAGAATGAATGAACAGTGTTTCTCTTTCTTTTGGGTTTCTCTGAAGAATTGTCAGGATTCTCTATTATTTCATATTAGTGGTGTTCTTGGACATTCAGTATGGTCTTATATCTCAGATTTCATTATCTCAATTTTCTTATCATCCTTATTGTTTAATTTATCAAGTATGGCTTATCATTGAAGTCGATATCGGCAAAAGTGTGGATTATGACAATCAAGTTCAAATTGTACACTGATTTTCTTTTTTCAAGTAATCTTAGTTATTATAAGTAAGTTCAAGCAAGATGTTACGTTTCGTCTAAGTTACTGTAGTTAGTAAATATCTGTGACTGGTATGTTGAAAGAATTATGAGAGATTGTATGTTTGAGTTGTTCTAACAACATGAAGAAGTAATCAGTATGGAATGTTAACATTGAACAGTTAAAGTCAACTCAGTTGTTTCAATCAAAATGAGCTGTTCAGTTAGAAGATAAAATAATTTAATATTTAAGAGTTAAATATGGTTTTAAAAATATTTTTGATATGACAATTTATGCTATTCGAATGATTAATTAAGTTCAAGTGGTAAGACCCTAAGGTCAAGTGGTTTTAGAAAATGAGGTATCGGGACCTCATTTCTATAAACCAAGCCGTAAATATTTTTTTATAAATATTTAAGGAGTGTCATTAAGGTGGTATTAAATTTTCGTTAAGAAATTTTAACGTTTCGATAGGTAATTAATTAAAAAGGACTAAATCGTGAAAGATGTAAAATTTGATCACTTTTAGATTTGACTGATTAAATGGCTTAATGAATATAAGTGGAAGGATTAATATGGTAGATTAACCATTCTTAGGATGGTGGGATGGCATAATGGTTGAAAATGAATTAAATAATATAAATTCAATGGCAATTTTGTAATTAAATGGAAATAAAAATAAATTAAAGTAAAATTAATACATTTTAACTTCATTTCTTCTTCTTCACTCAACTGGACACCATAACTATGGGGGACGTTTCAGTTTTGGCTTTATTCCTTTTCATGTGAGTATACTCGATTCTATTTCTTGTAATTTTTATGTTTTTGAGATCGTTGCAACTAGGTCCAACTAGCTCGTACCTTCGATTTTGAAACTATTTAAGATTTTGAATGTTTCCATTGATGAACCTTGTGATTTTATATGTTAAATGATGAATGTGAGATATTAGTTGTTATTTAAAAGTATTTTATTAAGTAATTTTTGATGAATTTTTTATTAGGGACTAAATTGTTGAAATAGTAAAAATACAAGGGTTCATTAACAAATTATTGTAAAAATGGGCTGTATTGAATGCCATGAATATTCAGCTAGAATGGGTTTGCATTAAAAATGGTTAATTTGCATGATTTAGGCTCAGGGACCAAATTGAATAAAACTAAAATGTTAGGGGTAGTTTTGTAAAAATATGAAAAATACTAAATTCCATAAAATAAATTATTTTACTGTCTTAATTAAAAAATTGAATGAAATTATTAATTTAGATCAAGGTCGAGTAGAAAATCAAGGAGAATGAAAAATTACCAAAATGCCTTTGTACCTTGACATTTCTGCAATTTAGACAGTTAAGTTCGTACGGTTAGAATTTAAGATTAATATGAATTTTTGAGTAGATTAACATGGTACAACTTGTTGATAATTAATGGTAATTTGAGATATAATATTGAAGTTGAGTACTCGGATTGGATTGAACGTAGGATAGAGTATAGTTGTGATTTGGTGTGTTACGGGGGATTGGAGTGGAGATGATTATGGAGTGATGTATATTCATATTACCCGAGTAAATTGAGGTTCAGCATTTCTTGTGAACTCTCGTGTTATACACTCTGTTTGGTATGTTGGTTGGATTAGCTCTTATGAGCATTGGTGTGTTGGTTGGATTAGCTCTTATGAGCATTGGTGTGTTGGAGGGATTGGCTCCTATGACCATCTGATGTGTTTGGTTGGACTGACAATGTACTATTATGCGTAAGTCATTTTTCATATGGAAAATCTTGGTAAGGTAAAATGTTTAATAAATTTGAAAGATTTGTTATTTTTTGAATATTGACCTAAACATAAATGAATCCATTAATTGAGATTGTGGATGATGCTTAGGTTTGTGCTAAGCTTTTGTTGCATTATATCATGTTCAATACTAATAATATACATTGAAATGGTATTGACCAAATGGAAATATACTTATGTTCATAAAAAGGTGGCAAGATTTAAAAGGTGTAATTTCTTATAAAATGGTTTATCATGTAATTGACCCAAAATGAGTTATATACATAAATGCACAAACTTGTGTAGTGACACTATATGAAATTAAGCTTTTAGCGGCGCTTTTAGTGGTGTTTGGACCAAAAACGCAGCAAAAGGTTAGAGCTATAGTGCGTTTATGAGGAAAACGCCACAAAAGGTCTAGCAGTAGCGGCGTTTATGAGAAAAATGCCGCAAAAGGTAAGCAATAGAGGTGTTTTTGATAAAAACACCGCAAAAAAATTAATTTAGTTTAGGGTTTAGGGTTTTAGTATTTTGTGTTAATGGGTTTAGGGTTTAAGGTTTTATGGTTTTGTGTTTATGGGTTTAGGGTTTAAAGTTTTATGATTTTGTGTTTATGGGTTTAAGGTTTAGGTTTAGGGTTTAGGGATAGCTATGGTGAACTACTTAACTTTGTATCTTGGATTTTTTTTAATATAAATCTTTCAAAAATTTCTATTATATATATTTAAAAATTTTAATCATAAATAAGATAAATATAAATTATTATTTTTTAAAAAATAAAATATCAAAATGGGAAAAATCCCAAAAGCATACATGAACAATGGTTTAATGTGCAATTGTATACATGAACTTTAATTTGATCCTGTTCTTGTAAATTATTAACACAATTATTGATATAACATCATTTTATATTTATATATTTCATAAATAAATATTTATATTTATTCAATATAAATATAAATTGATGTATTTATTTTTTTTAAATGTGTATGATTAAATCAAAATTAAAGTTTCAAGTATACATTTAAACCACAATTAGAATTTCATGTCTATAATTACATATTAAATCGAAATTCATATATAATTCTGAGATGTATCTCTATCAAAATTTAGGTGTATACATATAATTAAATGACATTTATATAAAAATCTAAACAATTAATGCGGACCATACTTTAAAGAATAATATTGAAAAAAAAAAGAAAAAAAAATTCCTTTCAACAATACTAGACCATGCCATCCCCATCTATCAATTTAATTCCTAAAAGTGTTGATCATGGTAAATTTTAACTCTCAATATTTATATATATTTTTATCAATTTGATTCTTATTTTTTGAACTAAATTTGACCTTCCACTTTTTAAAAAATGTTAAATCTCATTTTTAACAGAAACGTAACTACAAATTTAACTAAGATGGTCCAAACATGTGTATTAATTCATAATATAATTAATTTTAATTTATACCCAATCTAATTTGGGTTAAATAAATTATTATTAATTAATTATGACAGAGTGGTCCAGTTGAACCGAACCGATTAAACCGAATCAGCCAAGAATTGGGCAGCCCAAAACCATCCATATGCTGACCCAAATTAGCTTAATAGCTGATTATTTAAGCTTGCAAAAAGGCCTTCAAAGACTTGTTCAAATTGCAATTAAACCCCTCCACAATTGGTGGCTTTGTAGATTTGCTCCAAGCCATATTTAGCAAAGTTGAAGCCATCAACTTTGCCACATGGGTGGCCGGCCAAGGGGTGGCTCTTTGGCTACTATTTTTAGCAAATTTTAGCTGCCACATTCAGCTATAAAAACTCCCCTTGGCTAATAATTCAAGACATCCCTCATTCACATCTCTTCTCTCACAACTCTCCTCTCTTCTCTCAATTTCTTTTCTCATTTTCCCATTCAAAGTTCTCTGCTCTTTTGTCGATTTCTCCTCTTGGGAAAGGGGACTTCTTCAGCCATTTTGGAGCAGCAATTGAGTGTTCATAGCAGTCTTGATCGGCGAGGACAACAAAGAAGGAAGAATGGAGCAACTTAGTCAAGCCACGGAAAAACACTGGATTTGATTCTTGTTCCCTATCTCTTTAACTTTTGTTGTTTTTATGATGAACATAACTATGAATACTTATGTTGTTGGAATAACTAATTTAATCAGCTTAGCTTGAATTTAATTCGTGTTAGGTTGATTGCAATTTATCCTTTTAAATTATTAAAATTGTGTTTATGTTGTTATAGGCCTTCGTAAAATGCTTGATTAAGTAAAATCATGCCTAGGTTATTCTTGCATTATAATTGTGAGGTAACTAATGAATTAATTATTTAAACGGATTGAAATTGTAATTAATGGACACAGTACTTAATCAGTGCATGTTTAATCATCTAAGGCAACAGAGGGTTAAATTAGCATTGTATCTGGCGATACATTTGCCTTGAATAACTTGCAAGATTATTGTGATTAATCTGTTTCAAGGTAAGAATACCTTGTTACCTCACGTAGTCTTTTATATGCTTATTAGATTTAATTAATCATTTGAATTGACATAGGAATATGCAAGAGATTATTTCAATTTAATAAGTATGTATGTGCAATAACATGTTTGCTTATTAAAATCCATTCAATTGATTGAATTGACGTAGGGATATGTCAAGAGATGAATGGATTTTTGCAGGTGAGTATGTTCATAAGTTAGCAAATTATCGAGTTGCCGTGAATTTATTCGTAATAACGTAAGCATGAGCTTAATAATTCTAAGTTAAAGAAATGTAATTAATCCAACACAATTATATCATCTTGATTAAATCACATTTTGAAATCGTGCATTAGAACTCTTATTTTCCATTTTATTTATTTTACTTAGTTTAAAATCTTAGTTTTTAATCACCCCTTTCAAACAAATTATTTTTCCTCACCAAAGTGTTTTAAATAGCATTCATAAATAATCCTTTTCACAGTCCCTGCGGGTATGATAACTTGACATTTACTTGTCATTTTATTATTTGTTGTGATTGTGTACACTTGCACATTTTCGTCGTTCCAAGTTTTTGGCGCTGTTGCTGGGGACTCTTTTAAAAAGTCATTATTTTTGAATTTGTTTTTGCATTTTGGTTTAATTTCCTATTTAATTTTTATCTTAATTAATTTTTCTGTGATTATTTATGGTGTTTGTGAGTATTGACCGAATTATTGATTTACTCCCTGTAGACCCTAAGATTGAACGAACTTTTTGATAGCATAGAAGACAAGCAAATCAGAGAAGGACCGAGGAGATGAACTTTGAAAATATGAATCAAGGGAATGGAGCAAACCCTGCTCAAAATCCTATCCTTATTGGTAATAATAGGGATAGAACCTTAAGAAAATATGGCGTGCCAGTGTGACATGATCTTAATTCGGGTATTAGAAGACTCGAAATCGAGGCACAACAATTCGAGTTGAAGCCAGTCATGTTCCAAATGCTTCAGACAGTGGGCCAATTCAGTGTAATACCTACCGAAGACCCTCACCTACACTTAAGACTGTTCATGGAGGTGAGCAACACTTTCAAGTTAGCTAGAGTACCTGAAGATGCATTCTGATTAAAGCTATTCCCATATTTTTTAAGGGATAAAGCTCGAGCCTGGTTGAACACGTTGCCACCAAACTCAATTTCCACATGGCAAGAGTTAGCATACAGATTCCTTATGAAGTATTTCCTGCCTAGCAAGAATGCTAAGTTGAGGAACGAGATCACTGCCTTCCAACAAATGAATTATGAGTCATTGTATGAGGCATGGGAAAGGTACAAAGAGTTATTACGAAAGTGCCCTCATCATGGAATCCCACATTACATCCAACTTGAGACATTTTATAACGGTCTTAATGCTCACACGAGGATGGTATTAGACGCTTCTGCTAATGGTGCTCTCCTTTCTAAGTCTTATAGTGAGGCTTATAAAATCATTGAGAGGATTGCTAGCAACAATTGTCAATGGCCAACCAATTGAGCAGCGTTAGGAAGACGAGTTCTTAGAATACATGAAGTAGACGCTCTTACTTCTCTCGCATCTCAGGTATCATTAATATCCTTAATGTTAAAAAATCTTACCACTAACGGGTCTAACAGTTTTGTAGCATAACCACCAAATCAATTTGAAAATATAGCCTGTGTCTATTGTGGGGACAGGCATTTGTTTGAAGAATGTCCATCAAACCCAGAATCCCTATATTACATGGGTAACAAAAACCAAAATCGAGGAAGGCAAGGACTGTAATCCAATTTCTATATCCCATCATGGTGAAATCACCCGAATTTTTCCTAGAATAACCAAGGGGCTGGAACCAGTAACACTTATGCCCAACCTAGATCGACCCAGCCACCTAATTTCTCCCAACAAGTTCAGAAACTATCTTAAGTTGAATCATCCAATAGCTTAGAGAATTTATTGAAGGCATACATGGCGAAAACTAATGCCACTCTAAGGAATTTGGAGAATCAAGTGGGCCAGCTTGTTACTGAACTCAGGAACCAACCATAAGGTGCTTTACCTAGTGATGCAGAGAATCTGAGGAATCCAAGGAAGAAGCATTGCAAAGCGTTGACATTGAGGAGTGGAAAGATGTTAGAGCCCAACATCATCGAAGTTGAAAAGGAGCCAACTGATGTTCAAGACTTAGAGGAAGTTCAACCGAGGGTTGAAATTCCAATTTCATCGGAACTAGAATCTGCAAAATCTAACAAGACAACTTCAGAACCAATTAATTCTAAACAACTAACAACTCTGTTAGATACAGAATTAACTACTGAGCAAGAAGAGAAACTCATCCTAGTTTTGAAACAATTCAAAAAGGCTATCGAATGGACCATAGCCGATATTGGCGATATTAGTCCGTCTGTATGCATGCACAAGATCATACTAGAAGATGGCGAGAAAGGGATGATTGATGGACAACGAAGACTGAACCCCATCATAAAGGACGTGGTAAAGAAAGAAATCATCAAGTGGTTAGATGCGGGTATAATTTACCCTATCTCAAACAGTTCATGGGTAAGTCCGATCCAATGCGTGCCAAAGAAAGGAGGTACCATGGTCACTGAGAACGAAAATAATGTGTTGATACCAACTAGAACGGTTACGGGATGGAGAATATGCATAGACTACAGGAAGCTAAAGAAAGCACTAGGAAAGATCATTTTCCTTTGCTGTTCTTGGATAGATGCTGGATAGACTCGCGGGGTGAGACTATTACTATTTTCTTAATGGATACTCAGGGTATAATTAGAGTACAGTAGCACCAGAAGATCAACGCAAGACAACGTTCACCTGTCCGTACTGTACATTTACATTTAGACGCATGCTATTTGGTTTATGTAATGCACTTACGACATTTCAAAGATGTATGATTCTATTTTTATTGACATGGTTGAAAAATATTTGGAAGTTTTTATGGATGATTTTTCAGTATTCGGAGATACGTATCATGATTGCTTAGCTAATCTAGCCAATATACTAAGTTGATGCAAAGAAACAAACCTAGTACTCAACTGGGAAAATTGCCATTTCATGGTACGAGAAGGGATTGTTCTAGGGCATCGGATAATGAGAATGGAATCGAGGTAGCTAAAGCAAAGGTAGATGTTATTGAGAAACTCACACTTCCAACATCTGTAAAGGGTGATAAGAGCTTTTTGGGTCACACCGGTTTCTATTAGAGATTTATCAAAGACTTCTCCAAAATTTCTAAACCTTTCTGCAAATTATTGGAGAAGGACACGATGTTCAAGTTTGATGAGGAATGCTTAAAGGCTTTCAATGATTTGAAGAGTCGATTAGTTTTGGCACCCATAATCGTCACACCTAACTAGGATTTTCCATTTGAATTGATGTGTGACACAAGTGACTTCGTGATCGGAGCTGTCATGGGTTAGCGAAGGAACAAAGTTTTTCATCCCATCTACTATGCAAGTCAGACTCTAACAGGAGCTCAACTAAATTATACGGTAACAGAAAAAGAGTTACTTACTATCGTGTTTGCTTTCGACAAGTTTCGATCTTATCTTGTAGGTACCAAAGTGACTATCTATATGGACTAGTCGGCAATTAAATATTTACTTGCCAAGAAAGAAGCTAAGCCAAGACTAATCCAGTGGGTACTTCAACTTCAAGAATTCAATCTAGAAATTGAAGATCTAAAGGGAGTAAAAAATCAAGTAGCAGATCACTTGTCCTGATTGAAGCCTCAAGAAGGGAATTCTCCACTTGTACTGATTCATGAGACATTTCCAGATAACACATACTGAAGGTAAATCATGTCCATAATACCCCTTGGTTTGCTGATATTACTAACTTTTTAGCTTGTGGTTTGATGCTGATTGATAAGACGTATCATCAAAAGAAAAAGCTTATTCACGATGTGAAGTACTACTTCTAGGAAGAGCCATATTTGTTTAAAAAGTGTGCAGATCAAATGATCAGGTGATGCATGGCAGAAGATGAAGTACATAAGATTCTATACCATTGTCATGCAGCTTCGAGTGGGGGACACTTCGGAGGTACTCGTACTACGGCCAAAGTATTGCAAGCTGGATTCTTTTGGCCAACACTATTCAAAGCTGCATATGCTTACGTAAAGAGTTGTGATCGATGTTAGAGGGTCGAAAATGTCACCAACAGAAATGAGATGCCTCGAACAAACATCACTGAGGTAGAATCATTTGATGTTTGGGATAGTAACTTTCTCGGTCCTTTCCCTCTATTTTTTGGTCACAAGTACATATTGGAAGCAGTAGACTATGTGTCCAAGTAGGTTGAGGCTGAAGCATATCAGAAAAACGATGCTACAGTTGTGATGAAGTTTTTACAGAAACACGTGTTCACAAGGTTTGGAACCCCAAGAGCCATCATTAGTGATGAAGGGTCCCATTTTGTGAACAAGTGGTTGAAATGGTTATTAGATAAACATGGAGTGAAACACAAGGTCACTACAGCTTACCATCCGCAGACGAATGGGCAAGCTAAACTGGTAAATAAGGAGATCTAAGGCATACTTGAGAAGGTAGTTTGCCTGAATTGATGAGATTGCTCCAAAAGACTGGATGATGCTTTATAGGCTTATAGGATAGGATACAAGACACCATTAGGGATGTCACCCTATAGGTTGGTCTTTGGGAAAGCCTGTCATCTACCTTTGGAGTTAGAGCACAAAGCTTACTGGGCTCTTCGACAACTCAACTTGGATCTTAAGCTTGCTAAAGAGAAATGGATGCTCCAATTCAATGAGCTAGAGGAATTCCGAATGTTCTCGTACGAAAATGCCAAATTACTCAATGAGAGACTTAAGAAATGGCATGACAAGTACATTCGAGTTTGAGAATTTGAAGCAGGTCAGCAAGTCTTGTTAGTTAATTCCAGATTAAGGTTCTTTCTAGGTAAATTAAAATCACGTTGGTCCGGTCCATTTACGATTCATCGTATCTATCCATACGGAGTTGTTGAACTCTAAGGTAAGGGAGGTAATTTTCAAGTTAATACCCAGCGTCTGAAACATTACTGGGGAGATAAAATTGAATGAAATCAAATTTCATTCATTTGATCAGATATTTAAATTTTCTTGTTTTCTTTTTTTAATAAATGATTTAGGATATATTTCCGGGTTTAGTATGTTTAAATAAATTCTGTCGAGGAGATTGGAATTTAAGCGGGGACTGCTTGTGACCCCTCCAATCTTTCCCTGGGAATTGATTTTAATATAAATTTTCGAGAAATTATTCCCTAAATGGCAAAATAAGTTTTTGGTTTTTCGAATAAAATGGTCAACTTTGAACCAAGTTTTAAATTGCAACTCAATTTCAAATTTTCATTAAGTCTAAGGACTTAATTGTATTATTTAAAAAATTTGGTTGCTCTTTTCGTAAATAATAAAAATTAGGTGCCTCTTTTTGTAAATATTTTCATAAGGCATCTAGAATAAATGTTTTTAATTAAAAATTAATAATAATATAATAAACTTTAATATATAATTATATCTATTATAATTTATATATTAATTTTTATCAACTTAGCGTAGAATTAGGATTAGTTTAATTTTAATCATATTTTATTTTTGTTTTAATAAATTAATAGCAATGATAATTTAATATGCATATATTTGATTATTAGTAGTTGTTAACTTTGTGTTGAATTAGAATTAGAATATTTTAATTATTAAATTACTCTAAGAATTCTACTTTACTTCCTACTCCTTCCATTATAAATTCTACCCATCTATTCTTATTTTCATTCATTCATCATTCCCTCCAAAAACACCCAAACCCTTAAGTGCCGAAACCTCCTAGCTGAACACCTAGTATAAGTATTACCCAGCTGATCAGCCAGCATACGCCCAGCAGCCCTAGCTTCATTGCACGTCGCACGTCACACGCCGCACACCTAAGCACCCAGCAGCCTTCGCACACAGGCGCGCCAATGGCCTCCCTATGCCACTACACTTGTTGTTGTAGCCCAACTGCCTAGGACGTGTCTCGTACCAACGCCCAGCGCCTGCACGCTCACACTAGGCCTGCTCGACGAGGCTCCGCACATTGCTGATTGCTTCCAGCCTAGCTTGTGCACTGCTCCCACACGCACCAAATTCGCATGCCCTAACTACCTTGCACATCCAAATGGCACATACCCTCACCCATCCTTAGCCAAATCTTCCAACCTACCATAAATCGACCTCTTTTTCTTTTTAATTATATTTT
This sequence comes from Gossypium stocksii, assembly GCA_020496765.1. Classification (NCBI taxonomy): domain Eukaryota; kingdom Viridiplantae; phylum Streptophyta; class Magnoliopsida; order Malvales; family Malvaceae; genus Gossypium; species Gossypium stocksii. The sequence continues at coordinate 40,350,869 of CM035629.1, forward strand.
AGGAGTTCTTAAAAAAAGTTGGAAAGAACGAATTTTCTCTTAAATTTTAATTTTATTCAATTATTTAATTTTTCAATTTATTGAATCATTAATAATTTTTATTAGTTAAATTTTTAAGGAAATAATTTTTTCCATCTTATGTTCAAGTCAATCACACCTCGCAAGAGAACTCGTGCTTTCGCCAAATCGATGAAACACAAAATAAGTTCCACTGTGAAGAAGCCAAAGTGAGATACGAAAGTATTTTCAAAAATCAACAGATGCATCCAGAGAAAGGCTTTACATTGAAAGAGAGCAATTATAGAGACTTTATAGCACGTATTCGTCAAGTTGTTGAAGCCCTAAATTGGGATTTGTTTTGTGAGAAGAGACCTAGTGTGGATGAGGAACTAGTTCGTGAATTCTATGCGAATTTAACCTCAAGTGAGTTGACCAAAGTTCTAGTTCGCAGAATCAAGGTACCAATAACTTCAAATGCTATTAATGAGTTCTTTGAATTACCTAATTTCAAAACGATGAATATTCTTCTTTGTTGAGCAACATTAAGCCTGAAAATCTTCAAGAAATTCTTGAGGAACTTACAGTTCTAGGTTTTAAGTGGACTGTGTCAAAACAAGGAATCCATACTTGTCAAAGAGAATATCTGACACCACTCGCAAAGGTATGGTTCTATTTCATCCGTTTCAACCTTATGCCTAGTTTGCATGGGACTACAATCTCATTAGAGTGAATGGTCTTATTATACTCGATTTTAACAGCGAAGACCATTGATGTGGGAAAAATCATTCTGAGAGAAATGCGGAATTGTGCCGTTAGACGTTCCGACCAAGCTTACTTTCCCTTTACGATAACAATTATGTGCTTGAAAGCTAAAATTCTTGCAACTGTAAAGAAGACAGGGTATAGCCAGGGCACAATCACCGATTGGACCTCTACTGAGTAGCTAGAGATTCTGTTCTACAACAGCGAGTTAAAGAAAGTGAGGATCCTGAAGAAGAGGAAGAAGATCCTACAGAGTTCGAGCCAGAGCAATTAGCTGAAGTCCCTGGTAAGGTGGAACCAATGGAACTAGAAGCCGAACCTAATATCGAAACTTCAATGTTTAGAGCTTAATCGCCTAGCCCAGATCTTCGAGAAGAGCTGTCAAAGTTGATGGACATCATGCAACATATGCAATGGCAGCAACAAGCTTATTAGAGATACTTAAAAATAAGGGATGACTCGATGAGAAGTGCCCTTAAGAAATTTACAATGACCTATTTATTTTTGTGCCTGAGTTTCCAAATTTCATATTTGAACCATGGAGTCCATTATCGAAGAAGGAGTGAAGCGATTCATGCAAAGACAATAATAATAGAGCAAAAGATGGGTAGAATTTAGAAGGATTTGCAAATAAATAAAAAGGGAGGATCTCGACTTTATCATATTTCTGTTCTTAGGTTATTTAGGATTAAGTTAATTAGGAATTTTTATTTTTGCATAATAAAATATGAGAGGAAAATCATTAATAAAATTTGAACAAGTCGTAAAGTGTGAAGTGCGGCAATAGATATATACATGTCTAGGATTGGATTTAGAGAGAGCTTGGTACTTAAGCAGTCAAATTGACTCACCTCCTCTTTTCTAAAATCCTACCGGGTGTATAGTATCTATTCATGTTAAACAATGAGGACATTGTTCATTTTAAGTAGGGGGCCGAAAAATTGAAATTATTTCCACTCAAAGTAAATTTTTCTTTTAATTATGAATAGGATATATTTTGTTCAATAATTTGAAATTTTGTTAAGTATGCTAAACTTCAGTATTAATAAAGTTCTATTATTTCAATAAATTATTATGTTAGCTTAATAATGATATGAATGTATTTTTAATAAAGCATGCAAATCGTACCATAAAATTTTAGTTCCTTACGAAAGTTAGGCATGCATGAAAGTTTAAGTCTTTAGAATTGACTTAGTAGTTTCTTGAGGCGAAATCCTAGGAAGCATGGAATGTTGAAAATGATTTAGGCAATTGTTGCTTGGACCGTTTTAGGCTTTCAAGCCAACAGTGATAAATTGTATCCTTTGAAAACCAACTTTGAGACTATATGGCCTAATTTTATTCAGACCCTTGCAATATTTAGCCATCACTTTTCTCTTAATTATCTTTAAATTGTCCTAAACACTAGACTTAGTACTATTCAAAATATTCTTTGAAAATAAGTTTGGGGGAGTTAAAAGAAGAGTCAAATGCTCAAAAATTGTAGTACATGAAGCAAGTGCTCGTGTTAAAAAAAGGCATATGTACTTGAAAGAAAATAAATGTACAAAAGAGCATGTGAAAGTTAAGAAAGTTGGTGTATCAAAGGTAAAACCTCTGAAGGTCCTATTGATGCTAAGTCTAGGGTTTTAAGCCTAAAATTATCTATCTTTTACCTACCCCCAGCTTAGCCACGTTACAACCTTCATAAAGACCAATTGATTCAAGTTTTTTATGCTACCTACATTAGTGGAGAGAAATTGCTATGATCAACATATGAAGACATAAGTTAAACTTAATAATTGCGGCTTAGTTTTGAATAAGGGAATAAAAATCAAATTACTAAAGGGTTACCATGTCTTTGTTAAGGAAGCATTTAGTCTAATTTTGCTATTGTAATAGTTGTTAAGATTAATTTGAACAATGTGTATACTTCAGTAGCATAACTATCAAATTTCTTGTTTTTGAGCATAAGTATATTAAATTCATAATTTTGGGAAGAATGTTCTTCTGAAGGAGTTTTTCAAAGGTGTTTCTGAGAAATTTTTTTTCAAATTTTTGCATTACTCGAGATAAGCAATGAATTAAGTTTGAGGGTGTGGAAACACGAAAATTTACACACTTTTCTGATTTCTCCTCTTGGGAAATGGGTCTTCTTTAGCCATTTTGGAGCAGCAATTGAGTGTTCATAGCAGTCTTGATCGGCGAGGACAACCAAGAAGAAAGAACGGAGCAACCTAGTCAAGCCACGGCAAAACACCGGATTTGATTTTTGTTCCTATCTCTTTAATTTTTGTTGTTTTTATGATGACCATAACTATGACTATTTATGTTATTGGAATGGCTAATTTAATCAGCTTAGCTTGAATTTAATTCGTGCTGGGTTGATTGCATTTCATCCTCTTAAATTATTAAAATTGTGTTTATGTTGTTATAGGCCTCGAAAAAATGCTTAATTAAGTAAACACATGCCTAAGTTATTCTTGCATTATAATTTTGAGGTAACTAACAAATTAATTATTTAAACGGATTGAAATTGTAATTAATGGACATAGTACTTAATCAGTGCATGTTTAATCATCTAAGGCAGTTGATAACGGCTCACGATAGTAAGTAATAAAATTTATAAAACTGATCATACCAAGACTAACTAATATCACGATGTTAAAGGCAAGTGCACCTATCGAACAGTAGTATAGTTTAGTGGCAAGATCGAGTTATCGTACCCAAGGGAACTAAAAGTACTAATACTTACTTCTTTTCTATTATCTAGCCTAAAAATAAAGAGAGTTGATTTAAACTAATTCTAAAACTAACTAAAAGTGCACAAAAAGTAAATTGGGGAAAACTTTAGGGAAAAGCTTATTGGTATAAAAAATACTTAAGGGAGAATCCACCTAGACTTCACTTGTTATTGGTTCTTGAGCTAGACGATTTATTCACTTGACTTGAACCGTAGAGATCCCTAATTTATGCTAAACCCTCCGTCGAGGCGAAGAGCAACTAGGCCTAGGTTGTTAACTAAAGTTCCTTTATTAATTAACACCCTAGGTTGCATTAATTCGATCTATGGTTCCCCATATTAGGTTTGACCCTAATCCAGTAGATTTATGTCACCCTATGTCTAGGGTTGCATGCAACTCCACTTAATTATGGTAGATCTACTCTTATCACAGGGACTTTTGCTCCTCTACTTTAAGTACATCCATTTCTTGAATTAATACCTAGGCTTATTAACACAAGAATTAATCACACATAATTAAGAACAACTCAAGTATTTATCATATAACTTAAGAATAAATAATAACAAGATTCGTCCTAGGTTTCATCCCCCTCAAGTATTTGAGGGGTTTAGTTCATAATAAAAAAAAAAAGACATCTCAGAAGAATTAAGATAACAAAACATAAAGAACCCAAAAACCCTTGAAGGAATTTAGGGAGATCCTCTGTCTTGATGTAGAATTCTGGCCTCTGGGATGAATCAATCGGCTTCTCTTGGAGTAATCCCTTGCTTTCACTCTTTGTGTTGGCAGAAATATGGCGCTGTTTCTTGAGAGGAAAGAGTATTCCCTTAGCGAGAAATAAGCACATCCTTTCAAGTTGCCTCCTAAAGTCTTTATATAGAGTTTAGAATGGCTTTCTTAGCCCCTAAGTATCCAAATCCAAGTGAAATTCCTCTTCCTCACGACTAGAACACGCCCGTGTGCCACGCTCGTGTACTTCGACAAGATGCCGTGTGAGATTTTGTCGATTGGGGCACGACTGTGTGGCCTGGCTGTGCTTGTCGGGGCTGGACCGTGTGGTCTTCGTGTGGCACGGCCGTGTGCCACGGCCGTGTGGTGACTTCTTGGGCCATGCGCTTTCACATTTTGGCCCATTTTCTTTGGTTTTTGGTTCATTTTCCGTTCTTTTCTCTTCTCTATGCACTCCTAAGTGTAAGACATGAAAAAGAAAGATTAAGAGCACCAATTCTCACTAAATTGATAATAATTCATCCAAAATATAGGCTAAACATGAGGTAAAAATATGTATAATTTAGCGTTTATCAAATACCCCCACACTTAAGCCTTTGCTTGTCCTCAAGCAAAATCTCAATCCCTAAATAAGAATCATTCTTCTCAACATACAATTTTTATCAACAATGTTTCAAACTAATTCACAGGTAATCATACAATGAAGATTCAATCAAAAGAACATTAAAGACTCAATCACTTTAAGTTGAAAATTTTATCATTGAAACATAAGTTTCTTCCTATTGCCTGAGTAGTTATCTCTCCATATTTAATTAACAAAAGTTGACATCCTTACTAAGGATTCACTCTATCCACTCGAAGTATTTATGGTTCAAAAATTAAGCACTCTCTAGTCAACCTGAAAAGTTATTACCATAGGCTTGCTAGAAAATCAGATCTCCACCACTGTAGATTGATATGATACATCGATCAAAAGGTCTTTCAACGGTTGTAATGGGGCTTGGTTAGGGTGTTGTCACAGGCTGCAAAAGAGGGTTAAAATCGAGATTGAACTGAAAAATTATCTAGCTAGAAAAATCTCTATCACTTGGAATATATTTCTGGGGCTAATTCTTATGATGACCCTGTTCTGGATTTGGGAGCTTGTAGAAATATGCAAAAACTATTGAACTATTACAGATTGCAACTGAATTAACTGTATATACATTTTGTTGTTGTTGTTGTTTTTTTAAGAACAATTCAATACAAATGAATATTTACATTCTGAAAAAGAGAATAAAGCTAGATGATAATTTCAACTCAAATCTCAACAAAAATAGGGGTCAAAGTAATTGAATAAGATTCATCAAAAAATGGGTTATTGGTTAATAATTAGGGGGTGAGTCAAAGAATGGGGTGTTAGGCTTAACGGGGTTTACTAGGGGTTAATTTATGGAGGTAGGCTTTTTATGGAGTAAGTAGGTTAAATCCTAAGTGCCTTTATCATTTCGGTATATCAAATCAATGATGTGGTCTTGATGCGTATAATCAAAGCAAGTTCTAGAATAACAAATCAGTGTTGACTCACTTAAAGCAATAATAAAAGTGAGCACGAAAGAATGTATGCTCAAAAGGCTCAAAATCTCACCTATGGCTTTTTGATGTCAATCCTGTGAATTTCAAATTTCGAGATAATACTTAGAATTAAAGAAATAACTTATGCAAAAATTGGGGTTCTCAAAAATTTCAACCTATCATGCTTGATTCCCTAATGTTTTAAAGTTTGAATAATCAAAGTACAGGCACCTATATCTTAATTCTCAACATATCAATAAAATCATAAATCAATCAGAATTAATTCCTAATAGGAGACTGAGAATTATTTGAGAACAAAGCATGAAAAATTTCAGGGATTTCATAGATAATTATAGATTTAAAGTAACTTCGCCCCCACACTTAAGATGTACATTACCCTCAATGTACAAAGATATAAATAGCAAGAGAAGTATAATATCATAAGATAAGGAGAGGATTGAAACTCTCTGAATTTAGGATGAACTTGTGGGGAAGAGTCGGCAATTGTGGCAGGGTGTTCCCATTTTCGGTTGAATATGAGTTGTAGAGCTCCTTTTTGAAACTGTGAAAATATTAATTAGCCGTTGGACTTTTGGATTAATAGAGATTGCTCATTAGGGATTGGCCGATATGAAAGATAGAAAAATAAATAACAGAAAAATAATAAACTAAGTTCTAAAAATACTAATAATGCAATGATTAAAAGGAGTTAACATAATAAAAATAAGATTCAAAATAAAAATGAAACTAATAAAGGAAAAATAAAAATGAAAAATGAGAAAAATAGAACTGAAAGGGAGAATAGAGGCACACGCCCATGTGTCTCGTGTTTAGTCCATGTTGGCCAGATTGCACGGTCGTTTGCGAACTTGTTCGCTCTTCACACGGTCGTGTAAGTGGTCCCACGGTCATGTACGATGATGCTTCGCTACTCCCATGGTCGTGTGGGAGGGCACACGGCTGTGTTTAATTTGGCAGTGTCTTCCACGGGCTAGGGACACGGGCGTGTGGCGTTGTGCCAGCCCGTGTCTAAACTGAAGGGTTGCCACGGCCATGTCGCACGGCCATGGGGATTTGTCAGTGGCCCGTGCTTTGGGAAAAATTTTCCTCTGTTTGTACACGACCTAGGTGCACGACCGTGTCTCTACTTTAAATGTTCACACGGCCTTGGCCACGCCCGTGGGCATGGCCGTGTGGTCCTCAATTTCTGCAAAAAAAAGGGTTAGTTGATGAATTAAAAGAAACTAAAATAAAAATAAAAGAAAAGTTACTAAGTTAGTGCTCGGGTTGCCTCCCGAGAAGCGCTTATTTATAGTCTAAGCTCGACTCTGTTCAAGCTTTGTATGTTCACGGTGGCTTGAAGAGTTGATACTCTTCTATCTTGCTTGCAATTTTATTATCAACATAAGATTTGAGTCCAGTGCGATTTACCTTGAAAGTGCCGAGTGACTCATGTTTTATCTCGACTGTACCATAGGGAAAAATTTTCATTACCGTGAAGTAAGGTGTATCACTTGTATGCTCTTTTGAATTCAAGGTTCGAGGATCATCTTCCCCTAATATTACCTTATCTCTTACCTTGATTTGATTCATTTTCACCTGAGGGTCGTCTTGGTGATGCTCTGGGTTGGTGTGGGATATTTTGGGCTTTTTATGATAGTTCAGCCACTCATCTAGTTCCTCGATCTGAAGCATTCGCTTTTCAGGTGCATCTCCCTTGGATGGACTCGTCTGTGATTGGGTTGCCTTTATGTGGAGCGTATCCTGCACAGAAGGTTGGGTGGTGATTTCAGTGTTTTTACAAGGATTCGTAAATATATTATTATCAGTAGTCTTAATCGAGTTCCGAGCTTGTAAAGTAACTTTGTCATCACCTATGCGTAGTGTAAGCTCACCTGTTCCTACATCAATTATAGTTCTGGCAGTTGCTAAAAAGGGGCGCCCTAAAATTAAGGGTACATTGCTATCCTCATCAATGTCTAAAATAACAAAGTCAACTGGGAATATGAATCTATCAATTTTGAAAAGCACATCTTCAATTATTCCCTTAGGAAACCTAATAGATTTATCAGCCAATTGAATGCTCATCTTGGTTTGCTTAGGTTTTTCAAGACCTAGTTGTTTAAACAGTTTATAAGGCGTGACATTTATACTAGCCCCTAAGTCAGCTAAAGCATTTTTGGCGTCTAGGCTACCAAGTAAACAAGGAATAGTAAAACTCCCTGGATTTTTCAGCTTGGTTGGCAGTTTATTTTGGAGAATAGCTGAGCATTCCTCGTTGAGTTCCACTGTGGATAGTTCTTCCATCTTCCTTTTATTTGTGATAAGTTCCTTTAAAAATTTTGTGTATTTTGGCATCTGCGTAATTGCTTCAACAAATGGTAAGTTGATATGTAATTTCTTTTAGAGTTTAAGAAACTTACCGAATTGCTCATCTGTGCGGTCCTTCTTTAGTGCGGTTGGGTATGGGATACGAGGTTTAAATTCTTTGGTAATTTCATCTTTGTAACTTACCTCATTCTTTCCTTTACTTACCACAGGCTCCTCGCATGGATCTGGGTTGGTTTTGGTTATCCCCTCATCATCTATCGTGTCCACAGCATTGAGTTGCTCCTTAGGATTAGTCTCAGTGTTGCTTGGTAACCCACCTTGTGGTCTTTCAGAGATTAGATTGGCGAGCTGGCCTATTTGAGTTTCAAGTCCTTGAATGGATGCCTGCTGGTTCCTCAGTGCCGTTTCGGTATTTTGAAAACGTGTTTCTGATACGGCTATAAATTTTGTGAACATCTCTTTAAGGTTCAGCTTTTTTTCTTGTTGTGGAGGTAGCTGTTGAAATCCCGGAGGAGGTGGTTGTCTTTGATTTCCTTGTCCTCCCCATGAAAAATTGGGGTGGTTCTATCAACCTGTATTGTAAGTATTACTATAAGGGTTATTTTAAGGTCTAGAATTGTTACCCATATAGTTGGTTTGCTCAGTTTCCATGCCATGTCCATAAGAGGAGTAATCTGGATTGAACATATTTCCATGGATTGCGTCACACTGCATCACTGGATGTGCCTACGTAGAACCAACAAAATTATCAAACTTTTTATTTAAAAGTTCTACCTGGTTAGTAAGCATGGTGACAGCATCAATATTATAAACTCCTGCAGCTTTTGTCAGCTTTGTCCTCACGACTTGCCACTGATAGTTATTCAGTGACATCTCTTCTATAAACTCATAAGCTGCTTCTGGTGTTTTATTGTTGATTGTTCCTCCGACGGCCGCATCGATCATCTGCCTTGTTGATGAATTCAAACCACTGTGAAAGGTTTGAACTTGTAACCACAAAGGCAACCCATGGTGAGGGCACCTTCTTAAAAGATCTTTGTATCTCTCTCAGGCATCGTAAAGTGTCTCTAGATCCATCTGCACAAAAGAAGAGATATTGTTTCGCAATTTAGCTATTTTAGCTGGAGGAAAATATTTAATTAAAAATTTTTCGGTCATCTGTTCCCATATAGTAATTAAGTCTCGTGGTAGAGAATTTAACCACTGTTTAGCCTTGTTTCTCAAAGAGAATGGGAATAGCCTAAGACGAATGGCATCATCAGAAATGCCATTTATTTTGAATGTATCGCATATTTCCAAGAAATTGGCTAGATGCGAGTTAGGATCCTCATCCTGCAAACCATCAAACTGAACAAATTGCTGTATCATTTGAATAGTGTTAGGTTTCAGTTCAAAATTATTTGCAGCAATAGTAGGCCTAACAACGCTAGATTCAGTACCTGCTAAATTAGGTCTAGCATAATCATACATAGTACGCGGAGCAGGATTTTTCTCAACAGGATTTGCGGCTACTACAGGTAGTAGCTGATTATCCTGATTTGCTTCCATCTTTTCAGTAGGTTCAGGTTCTTCTTCTTGTCCTTCTTCTGGATATTGCAAACTTCTTCTTATCTCTTTGCGAGTTCGACAAACTGTCGCTTCTAAATCATCATCGAAAAGTAATGGTCCTCCTGGGTTTCTTTTAGTCATAAACTAGAGATACCTAGAAGGAAAAAAAAAGACAAAGAAAAATAAAAAATAATAAAATAAAAATAGAAATAAAAATAAAATAAAAATAAATAAAAACTGAAAATAAATAAATATAGTAATGGCTAAAGTAATAGAAATCGAGTTTTCTTAATATTTCAGTTCCCCGGCAACGGTGCCAAAAACTTGATAACGGCTCGCGATATTAAGTAATAAAATTTATAAAATTGATCACACCAAGATTAACTAATATCACGATGTTAAAGGCAAGCACACCTATCGAACAGTAGTATAGTTTAGTGGCAAGACCGAGTTATCGTACCCAAGGGAACTAAAAGTACTAATACTTACTTCCTTTCTATTATCTAGCCTAAAAATAAAGAGAGTTGATTTAAACTAATTCTAAAACTAACTAAAAGTGCACAAAAAGTAAATTGGGGAAAACTTTAGGGAAAAGCTGATTGATATAAACAATACTTAGGGGAGAATCCACCTAGACTTCACTTGTTATTGGTTCTTGAGCTAGACGATTTATTCACTTGACTTGATTCGTAGAGATCCCTAATTTATGCTAAACCCTCTGTCGAGGTGAAGAGCAACTAGGCCTAGGTTGTTAACTAAAGTTCCTTTATTAATTAACACCCTAGGTTACATTAATTCGATCTATGGTTCCCTATATTAGGTTTGACCCTAATCCGGTAGATTTATGTCGCCCAATGTCTAGGGTTGCATGCAACTCCACTTAATTATGGTAGATCTACTCTTATCACAGGGACTTTTGCTCCTCTGCTTTAAGCACTTCCGTTTCTTGAATTAATACCTAGGCTTATCAACACAAGAATTAAGCACACATAATTAAGAACAACTCAAGTATTTATCATATAACTCAAGAATAAATAATAACAAGATTCGTCTTAGGTTTCATCCTTCTCAAGTATTTGAGGGGTTTAGTTCATAATAAAGAAAGAAAACATCTCAGAAGAATTAAGATACAAAACATAAAGAACTCGAAAACCCCTGAAGGAATTAGGGAGATCCTCTGTCTTGATGTAGAATTCTGGCTTCTGGGATGAATCAATCGGATTCCCTTGGAGTAATCCCTTACTTTCACTCTTTGTGTTGGCAGAAATATGGCGCTCTTTCCTGAGAGAAAAGAGTATTCCCTTAGCCGGAAATAAGCACATCCTTTCAAGTTGCCTCCTAGGGTCTTTATATATAGTTTAGAATGGCTTTCTTAGCCCCTAAGTATCCAAATCCGAGTGAAATTCCTCTTCCTCACGACTAGAACACGCCCGTGTGCCATGCTCGTGTACTTCGACACGAGGCCATGTGAGATTTTGTCAATTAGGGCACGGCCGTATGGCCTGGCCGTACTTGTCGGGGCTGGACCATGTGGTCTTCGTGTGGCACGGCCGTGTGGTGACTTCTTGGGCCGTGCGCTTTCACATTTTGGCCCATTTTCTTTGGTTTTTGGTCCATTTTCCGTTCTTTTCTCTTCTCTATGCTCTCCTAAGTGTAAGACATGAAAAAGAAAGATTAAGAGCACCAATTCTCACTAAATTGATAATAATTCATCCAAAATAAAGGCTAAACATGAGGTAAAAATATGTATAATTTAGCGTTTATCAACAGTAGAGGGTTAAATTAGCATTGTATCTGGCAATACATTTGCCTTGCATAACTTGCAAGATTATTGTGATTAAACTGTTTCAAGGTAAGAATACCTTGTTACCTCACGTAGTCTTTTATATGCTTATTAGATTTAATTAATTGTTTGAATTGACATAGGAGTATGCAAGAGATTATTTCAATTTAATAAGTATGTATGTGCAATAACATGTTTGCTTATTGAAATCCATTGAATCGATTGAATTGACATAGGGATATGTCAAGAGATGAATGAATTTTTGTAGGTGAGTATGTTCATAAGTTAGCAAATTACTGAGTTGCCGTGAATTTATTCATAACAACATAAGCATGAGCATAATAATTCTAAGTTAAAGAAATGTAATTAATCCAACACAATTATGTCGTCTTGATTAAATCACATTTTGAAATCGTGCATTAGAACTCTTATTTTCCATTTTATTTATTTTACTTAGTTTAAAATCTTAGTTTCTAATCACCCTTTTCAAAAAAACTATTTTTCCTTACCAAAGTGTTTGAAATAGCATTTATAAATAATCCTTTTCACAGTCCCTGTGGGTACGATAACTCAACATTTACTTGTCACTTTATTACTTGTTGCGATTGTGTACACTTGCACATTTCTGTCATTCCAGGGAGGTCCTCTATATCATGGAAATATAATTTCACTTTCTCTCCTAGCTCTATTCAAAATGGCAAGGTGTACTGAGATCTTAGCAAAACTGCTGAATAGCTAAAGGATTGCTTGATTTTTGAATATTTTATAACTATTGCTTGATTTTTTAATATTTTATTACTCCTTGAGTGTATCACTAATTGATAAGCTAGACACTTTATGCTAGTAAGCATGGGCTATTAGCACTATTGATTTATGGTAGTATGGGTAAGGAAGTGATTTATAATGAAAATTTCCTAATAGCTTTAAATATTTAGAAAAAAGAAAAACATGACAAGGGTTCGTAATGACTGATTTATTCCTTAACATGTTCAATGTAGAGCATGGTTAGGAAATGTGAAAACCATGACTAATAGCGGCGCTAAAAGTCATGTTCTATAGCGGCGTTTGTGGGAAAAGTGCAGCTTAAGGTCATGTTCTATAATAGTGTTTTTCCACATAAACGTAGCAAAATTTAGCGGCATCAGTTATAGCGGCATTTTTGCAGCGCTTATTAAAAAGCCGCAAATAGGTTTAGCAGTGCTTATAAGCGCCACTATAGGCCCAAAAAAACGCAGCTAAAAACCTATTTTGCTACAGTGTGATGATGGTGATTAGGCTTATGTCAAGCTTGAGATTATGATTGATGTATACACTTATGTCTGGTATTATGCAAATGAAATGGTAAGAAAAAGGTAATGAAATGTTAAGTTCATAATTAAAATGTGATATGATGAAAAAGGGATTAATGAGTTGAATAATGTACTTATATATGAGAAATTACGTATGTTATGGTTGAACTTACCTATGTTATGAATAAATATATTAATTAGATCATTGATGTTGTTATTTAAGTTTATTCTTAGTAAATGGAATGGAAAGTAAGTAAATGAAGTTATTCGTAATTTTATGAAAAGGTTAATGATGGTGTAAAATGTTTTGTAAAATCCTATTATGTTAGTAATGAAAATACCTATGAGGTTGTTAGACTTACTCATTTATAAGTTGGTGGTTATGTAGTTGATAAATCTTAAGGCATTGGTATAACTTTATAGTTATCATATAAAGTTCATTATTAAATTGGAATATTATGTTTAAAGTTACTATGAGCTTATAGGCATTCATTGCTTACGTAGTTGTTTATCCCTTTACTGATTAACGAAAGCTCGATCGAGTTGGAAACTAGTCAGAGATCCATCACACTATCCATCAACTATATCAATAGATTTTGATTATTTTGAGTCATGGTTATAATAACATGTATAGTTGTCTTTGTTTGATGAAATTAGCCGTTATGCTTGGCTTGTATATATGCTATTTTGGGTGATGAAATGGTTGATATGATATCATGTATATTTGGCCTTATAATGGTTGCTATTTTGGTGTTATGTAATTAAATTATGGAAGTTGGTATGGTAGTTAAAATATGTATGTCATGAGTTGTTCTTGTTATGATAGAATGTGTATTTGAAATTTTGGTTGGTATTTAATGAGATGGTATATCAAGTTGATAATGGCTAGTTTTGGTAGCCTTGAATGTATTTGGCATTTGGTAAATTTATTAAGATAGATGGTATATGTGGAAATGGTCATAATGGTATTAATTGTGCATGGGATTGGTATGTGAACACTATCGTAAATGTAGTATTTAAGTTGTGCAATTGGTTGATTGAATTTTGGATGAATTTAGTAAATTTTTAATCAAGTTTGATTGTTGAGATTGAGGTGCCATTTTGGCATAATGGTTAGTTACTATGATGTTTTAGCTTGAATATGAATATATTAAGTGTGTTTTGAATGCATGAATATATGTACATTTGGGTTGTGTAAGTGGCTAGATTTTGGGTGAAAGAAATGGCTTGAAAATGGCCTATTTCAAATGTCTGTACAGCCTGAGACACATGCTTGTGTCTTAGCCGTGTGACCCCTGCAGTGTGAATTTTTCCATCTTTTTTCATGAAGTTTTAAATGTTTCCATTTTATTCTCGAGTCATTTCTAAAGTGTTTTTAAGGTCTTGAGGGCTTGAAAAAGGGACGTTATGCATGTGTTTGAATGGAATATGATGTGTTTTATAAATGATTGTAATCTTGTGTTTTAAGTTAAAAGTTTCTGGAAATGTTCTGTAACCCTAATCCAGCGATGGACACGGGTTAGAGATGTTACAATTGAAATGATGATCAAGTGGCCTATGCATAAACTGGCACACTTTATTAATAGAAAAGCCAATATCAGGGCGAGTTATAACAATATATTGCACAACACCTACAATGCTTCTGTAGTCAGAATCACTCTCTACTGGGTTGCCATTATAAGTTGACAAGGTGCAAGAAAAAGCCCATAGGTGTAGGAGAAGCCGTTGAATAATCTATATTACATTTCTTTAACAAGTCAAGAATGTATTTCCTTTGGCTCAAAAAAATAAACCATTCGAACTATAAGACACCTCAATGGCTAAGAAGAAATGCAACTACCCCAAGTATTTTAGTAAGAATTGCAAATCCAATGACTTGTCAAAAGCATCCACATGAGTTGACTAATTCCCTGTGACAATGATGTCATCAACATAGGTCAAAACATAAAGAACCAAAGTACTAGATGTTTTAATAAACAAAGAAACATCAACTTTGGAGAGAACAAAACAAGTGACAACCAAGAAATCCTTAAGCTTGTGAAACCAAGCTTTAGGTGCCAACTTAAAACCATGTAGTTGCCTTTTGAGCTTACAAACCAGCGGTTGATTACCATCATGAGTCTTAAAACTAGGGAGTTGGCTCATATAAATCTCGTCATGAAGATCAACATTTGAAAAGGCATTGTTGATGTCAACTTGCCGACAATCACGAGATGTTTGAATGTCAGATATATAATAAAGTAGCGGTGGTGTCTGCAAGTATATGGGTCAAATTGTAAAATAGTTTGTTTGCAACGAAACGCTTGGAAAGTATTTAGAGGATTGTACACAAGGGATTGCAGATTGGAGCAATTTATTATTAAATTAATTATAGAAAAACATTCTAATCTAACTGAGTCACGAGTTAGTAGTGCTGATGTAGAATTAAAATATTAATTAAACTAATAAAATTAATTAACCTAAAAGAGTTTAATTAACCTAAAATAACCTAATGGAATTTCCTATTCCTAGTGTCGACGATGCGTGTTTCCAACTTATGATCAATTAAATCCTTAATTATCAATTAAATAGTTAATTACCCTCAACTGAGTTATTTACCACCCTTAGATAAGAATACCCTTTCGATCTCATCTTCAGTAAGGATTACCACCTAAGTCACCTTTTCAATCTCTTCCTAGGCATATGGATACCTTTTCAGTCTCATCGATTGACACAAGTTATACTCGACAGGATACCCTCTCGATCTCACCTGTCTTGATATTCTACTAGGGTCGTCACTCCTGGATATACTAAGTACTCTTGAATAAACACCTTATTTTAGTTAAGTAATATCTTAATTAATAAATCAGTTTCATAACCGAATCATGCAAGATATGAAATAAGCACAATATTTTATCCTTATATTCATACAAACATTAGTTGATAAAGTTAACGAAATATAAATAACGGAATAAAAGAGTAAAGGAAAAGAGAATGCTCATTAATAAATAATTGAAATGCGGTTCCAGAACAATCTCTACTCGCAATCGTCTTCACACCAGAATAGAACAATTTCGATTAAGTGAACATAAGAAAAGCTAAAATAAAACTAAAGAAAACTGAAAATTTAAAAGTACGTAATATTGTTTGACGGCTCCGTAGGGTGAATCCCTAGCTCAAATCCCCTTCTAATGATGTTATAGCATTTTAAGTGCCTAAAACGTCCTTGAATTAATTAGGATTCTAATGGGACAAATATGCCCCCGACATCTGCAAAAACGCGGATGAACATATCCAACTTTTCATTGTGACATCGTGACGTCAAGAATCCCCACGTCACGATGTCAACCTTATTTCATCCCTAGACACTTCGATGTTTGGAGTCGTGATGCTTCATGTTGATGTCACAACACTAGTGTCATCTTTGTGTTCTTTTACCAGAAATGACACATTACACACTCAAATAGCCTATTAATCGTTCCCGAGACTCAAGTTGGCCTAACGGGTCGTAAAAATACTAAAAAAATTTCATAAAAATGATTATTTTGCAACGAAATAAATTTAAGGTAATAAAATTGAAAATATAATAAGTAAATATAAAATGTTTAGAAAATAAGCTCCTTAAGTTTCAAAAAGAATCTAATTTGCCACAATGAAATATGGCAAATCACTTGCCTAAGCTGCCAGCCATAGGTGACTGCTAGAGTAGGGATGAGCTTTATAGTAGTTGGTTTGACCACAAGGCTAAATGTTTCCTGAAAGTCAACTTTAGCCTCTTAAACATACCTTTTGACTACCAACTTGCTCTTGTATCTGGCTATACTCCCATCAACATTTTTCTTAAGTTTAAAAATCCACTTGCAGCCAACTACTCTCTAGTTGGAAGGCAAAGGAACCAGTTCCCATGTGTTCTTCTTTAAAAAAGCATCATACTCCTGTTGTGTAGCCTTAGTCTATCGAGACTAGTGAAGGCTTCCTTAATAGTTTGTGGCTCTCGAATAGTCAAATCATTTGAGAAGGCCTTTGGCTTGAAAATACCAATTTTGAATTGAGTTTGCATGGAATGAGTGTTGGAAAGTAATGGAAGAGGAGCAGATGAAATATGGGGTCCAAACTCAGCTCTAGTAGTAGAAGTAACTCGTGTTAAAGTAGGTTCTAATGGAGACTCATTTCTTTTAGGAGCTAAAGAATCAATTGCTGATAGAACAAAAGCTATAGCTGGAAAAATGAAACTAGGACCTTGAGAGACAACAATGGGAATAGTTAACCTCTAATGTGTAATAGCCTATTTTTTGTCAAATCAGAACAATGGTTTCGGGACCATAAATCCAAAGTAAAAAATATTTACTTTATTATCTTATTAGGGTTTACAACATGATTGAATAATTGTGTGAAAGTTTCGTAAAGAAATTTTACTGTTTGAATGCTTAATTCCATAAAAAGGACTAAATCGCGTAAAGCATAAAAGTTGAATTATATTAGGTAAAGGTATTAAATGGCTATGGATTTGAATAGTGGAAGTCCTTAAGTGATAAATAGACCACTATATGTGTAAGTGGACATATATGGACAATATTTATGTGAATTTAAATGTTTAATTAAAGGTTAGTTTAGTAAATTGGTTAATAATGTTATAAAAAAATAAATTAAAGCCATCATCTTTCTCTTGCTTTTCACCACTGAAATTATCAAAAGAAAGAAACCATTGTTGAACACACCATTCGGCTAGTTTGATTCCTTAATTAGGTATGCATTTTTGCTCTATTTTTAATGATTTTTACGTTTTTGAGATCGTTGCAACTTAATCTAGCTAGCCCATATCTCTGATTTTAAAACTGTTAAAGATTTAGCATGTTGCCATTGATGAAACTATATGAGCTTGAATGTTTGATGATAGATTATGTTAAATAACTTTTGTTAAGTGATTTTGAGTAAAAATGTCATATATGGATTAAATTGAGAAATGTTGGAATTTAGTGGTCGAAAGTGTGAATAAATGAAAAGTATGGCCTGCTAGGGACTAATTTGATATTTGGCTAGCATGGGTAAAATTTAGATTTCATGAATTTGTATTTTTATGCAATAAGGACTAAATTGTGAAAATGTGAAATATTAAGGGAAAAAGTGTAAATTTACCTAAATATGTAAATTGGACTAAATCAAATAGAATGGTTATTGAATATGCTAAATTTGATAATATATAGATCAAGAAAAGCAAAGATTGGAAATAGATCGAGGAAAAGGAAAAGTTGACGATTATCCTATAATTGTTATCCGAGCGATACGAGGTAGGTTCGTATAACTAGAATTGAATTTTTAAGTATATGTGCACTTGATTGAAATATATGTATTTGTATTAAGAAAATAAGACATTAATCTAATGAATGCCTAATTGATGAGATTTACTGAATACCGAGTCTCGTTTGAACCATAAGAATTCATAGGATACGAGTGACATGTCCCTAAGGTTACCGTTTGGTTGAGATTCTGCATTTGTTGCGGACTCACCACAGCTCGTATGAGCTTTTCGATATCTCAACTTATAAGAGCTTACTGTTTTTCAACTCGATAGATCTTACTGTCCATCAGCTCAGGAGGAGCTTATCGATTATAGTTCAAAAGAGCAAATACGTTAGTGAATTGACAGATTACCAATTAGTACACTTAGTATGTACCACCCATGTATCTATCGACATTCTACTTGGTTCAACGGGCATAATTCTGTTACCGGTTATACGAATGAATTACTAGTTATATGAATGAATTATAAATTATATGAATGAATATGAATTGGTACAAATATTTACAAGGTACATGGAATTAGTATTATATGATGGATTGAAGCATGAAATTTGAATGAAGGTTGTATACATGTTAATTTGGTATGAGTTTTGAATAGATAAATGGTAGTGAACTGAGTATCAAAATGGTTGGTTTTGAAATGGTATGATCGTGCATTGAATGATGTTGTTTGGTTACCTATTTATGTCTTGAAATTGTACCAAATGAGCTTATGTAGGTATGTGCAAGTTGGGTGGCAAAATGGCTTTGTAAATAGCCTATTTTTGTCCACACGGACAAAGACACGGGTATGTGTCTCAGCCGTGTGTGATACACGGTCATAGTACACGGCCGTATGTCTCTTGGTGTTGAATTTTGAAGCAAGTCAGTATGCTCCACATGGCCTCACACACGGGCGTGTGACTGGCCGTGTGGCATAAGTCAGTATACCCTACAAGATTGACACGGCCTAGCACACGGCCTGGCACACAGACATGTGAGGCCATTTCGAATAGGAACACAGGCTAGACACACGAGCGTGTGGTCAGCCGTGTGACCTAAGTCAGAGAGTTACATGGGTTAGGACATGGGTAAGGACGCGGCCATGTGATCCCATTTCGAATGTCCACACGGCCTGAGACATGGGCGTGTCTCTTGACCGTGTGAGACATATAGCCTGTTCACACAGGCGTGTGTCCCCTGTTTTGAGAATTTTTCTATATTTTCCCAAATTGTTTATACGATACCAGTTTAGTCCCAAATGCATGATTGAAGCCTTGTAGGCTCTTTTTAAGGATAATGTATTTGTATATGAATGATATTTATTAATAAATGATGAATGTATGAGAAATAAATGTTTTAAATTGTGTTATAAGTTTGGAAATGCCTCGTAACCCAGTCTAGTGACAGATACGGGTTAGGGGTGTAACATAATGTGTCTAATGAGGTGATACTAGAGAATGAATGACCTACTTTGAAGCAAATGGAAATCAAGTTTCATCAAAGATAACATGTCTTGAAATAAAAATCCTTCCTAATTCATCAAGGCATTTATAACCTTTATGAATAACATTATGACCAAGAAAGGTATATAGCTTAGATCTAAGCTGGAGTTTTTACTTGTTACAGGGCCTCTGATAGGGATAACAATAGCATCCAAAAGTCCTTAGATGCAAGTAGTCTAGCTTGACTTTATAAAGCAACTGATGTGGAGACTGTCAATGCAAAATTGGACTAGGAAGTCTATTGATCATGTACATGACACTAAGGAATGCATGTGTCCACAAGTTCATAGGTAAGAAAGCTTGAGCAAGCAATGTGAAGCAAGTTTCAACAATGTGTCTATGCTTCCTCTCAACTATGCCATTTTGTTATGAAGTGTGAGGACAAGTCATGTAACACCCACACCCGACCTAATTACCAAATCCGAGTATGATGTGTCACAATCTAAAAATAAAATGAATTTGACAAACATACTTGAATATTTTTAAAGCTTTTTGATTTCAGCGTAAACCCCAAGTTTGGCGTAAATCCCAGCATAACAATAACAAAACAATCAAATCAATTATATGACAAGTAAAACAATTTCAGACAAACATTTGGCAGAAGCCTTATAAAAGTTGATAGAGTTATATAAATCACCAGATGGGTTATTTCCCATACAAAATTTCAAGTGCATCATTGGCAATTAAACATCATTCAAAATAGTTTGGCGTATATGCCTAAAAGATGATCTAATAATCCATAGTCAATAAGATTTAACTTATATTTCAGGAGTTCATAAAATATCCCAGAAAACAGTGTTTTAGTGAAAGACATAAATTATTACAAAGTTGGTTACAAACCGTTGTACGCGCCACCCTTCCAAAAGGTCATACATGATACAGAAATAGAAAAGTGGCTCACTATCAACAGTAACTCTAGCATAGTACCTTTCTACAAAATCACTTTCTTCAATCAACACGCCTGAGAAGAAAAAATTAATAGAGTCAGTTTACTATTAGTAGACAAGCATTATTACTCGAAATGATACTCAACCTTTCAAAGAGGCTTAGACATACTAAACATAATATGCCCAATGGCATTCATAGGTTTTACACAGACTCTATCTCTCAACTTAGCACGACTCATAGGCGGACACTATCTACCCATTTAACCATAAATTAATACAAAGTGCATGTTTACCATATGACCTATACTCGTGCCGATCTCAAGCCCAGAATTCAGAATCAGAATCATATCAATTAGTTGAATTCATATGCATATACTCTACCCCTTAACTCCTTATATCATTTCTGTTTAGCAGAACATGTTTTCTTGTGATCTGCCAATCTGATTTGCAATAAAACTGCCCAACTTAACGCATCACAAACATATCTCCTTCTCCTTTATCACATATGACATTTCACATCGAAACATGAACTGACCATACTCACGCTGACCATACTGACCATAAGAGTAATTTCTATTGAAACATGAATTGACCACACTCACGCTGACAATACTAGCTTAACACCACAAAACCAGACACCACACATTACGTTATTAAGAGGGAACACTTACCGTACACAATTTATACAAAAAGAGGATTTATAACATACGGAAGTAAAAAGGAAATCACTATAAAGTCCACTACAGTAATCTATTCAGTAGGTCCATTGCCCTTATTGCTTGGACCTTCGTTAGCTTTTTGAGCTAAAAAGAGAAAAATATATCTATCAGATAATTAAACTACTAAAACTTGACATGCATGCATGAATTAGTAGCATGCAACCCATAATCAATAAGTTTCCTTTCCCACCACTTCCTCACAAGCAATTCTAAAACCTATACATGCTTTACTGTGAATACGTAAATTCATTCAATAATAATCTAAGGGTTTACCAAAAGTTACCAATAAATTGGTGGTACTCACAACGTTGTCAACTAGATACTAGAAACTCCTCGTTAATGATTCCAACTTACATATTTCTAAAGATTTAGTGAAGAACACAAGAAAGAAGAAGAAATAGGAGAAAAAAATGTAAAACATGCTTTTCTAGATATCGTTATATAGTAAGGACATCTATGAAAAATTTAGTGGATGTCAGAGGATCCCACGATCACTCTAGAAGTTTGAGAAGAAAATAAGTAAAAGTCTAATCATCTATAATACCCTCGTTCAGTTCTAACTAGGTCATAACAAAACTCCAACTTTACTAATAGAGCCATCGTAATATATATTAAACAAGGAAACAAATCTATGGAGCTGGGAACTAACGAATTCGCCTAAAACATATGGGTTTGGCGGTTAACAGAAGATTCTGCCAATCTCTAGAGTTTGCCAACTAACTTACTCGTTTTCTACCATTGACTTAACCAACCAACTTACAAGCCAAATAGTAACTTGATATAGTCTCCGCTAGGTGGGATGTTACAATTCTTCCCCACTTAGAAGATTTTGTCCTTGATATTCTTGCCTATGAAAAGTTGAAGGTATTGCTCCCTTATAAAATTTTCTCTTTCTCATTTGATTTCTTTCATATTGTGACTTCTCTTGTAAAAATGCGAAAATGTTCTTCTTTATAAGACAAGTTTGGCTCCACTTTCACTACTTCGACTTGCACCGATTTGGATTGGATTGATATCGTCTTAACATGGACACATGGAACACATTATGTATCTTTGAAAACTCTTATGGTAGTTCCAATCTATACGCCACTAGACTAACTTATTCCAAAATTTCATATGGTCTTATAAAACACGAGCTTAACTTCCCTTTTTAACCAAACCATATGAATTTCTTCCAAGGAGAAACTATTAAAAACGCTTCGTCACCAACTTCAAATGAGATTTCTTTCCTTTTTAAACCGTCTTAAGCTTTCTGTTGAACTTGAGCAGTTTTTAGATGAGTTTAAATGATTGAAACGTTCTCTTCTATTTCTCGTACCAAATCAGGACCAACCATTTTCCTTTTACTAAGTTCCATCCAACAGGTGGGTTATTTGCACCTTCTTCCATAAAAGGCTTCAAATGGTGACATTTCTAGACTGGCGTGATGACTATTGTTGTACTCAAACTCTACTAAAAGAAGATATTTTCTCAATGCAACCCGAAATCTATCACACAACTTCTGAGCATGTCCTTTAAAACTTGAATCACTTTTTTAGACTGTCCATCTAACTGAGGATAAAAGGCAGTACTAAATCACAACTTGGTTCCTAATGATTCTTATAGTTGCTTCACAAACATTTATGTAAACCTTTCCAACTATAAATGTTGGAATCCCATGGAGGCATACAATTTTAGAAATGTACAGTTCTACCAACTTTTCTAATGAGTAATTCGTGCGCACTGGCAAGAAATGGGCTGACTTGGTAAGCCGATCTGTGATTACCCAGACCAATTTCTTCTTCGAAAGACTGACAGCAAGACCCGGAACAAAATCCATGGTGATCTTGTCCTACTTCCACTTAGGTATCTCTAAGGGATATAACTTACTTGAGGGAACTTGATGCTCTACTTTAGTCCATTGGTAAGTTAAACATCTTGAGACGTATTCTGATATTTCTTTGTTCATTCCAGGACACCAATATAAATTTCTCAAATCACGATACATCTTAACACTTCTTGGATGAAGCGAGAAGGGTCCTTGATGAGCTTCTTTCAATAGTTCTCGCCTCAACCCATTTCTAGTAGGCACATACAATCTTCTCATAAATTAGAGTTCCACATCTTTTCCTAAACTAAAGTTCTATGCTTCACTAGACACAATACACTGCTTACACATCACATTTCTCATCCCTTAACTATTCTTCCAAAATCTAGAAAAAGAAGATAGGTCGAATAGTTAATTTTGCATGATGTAACCCATCATTTTCTAAACAAACATTTGCTTAAAAAAATGCCAAAGCTACCATAGTTTTCTTACTTAGAGCATTTATTACCACGATAGCCTTTTTAGGATGATATTCAATTGTCAGATCATAATCTTTCAAAATCTCCGTCCAACGTCACTGGCACAGATTCAAATCCTTCCGCGTCATCAGATACTTTAAACTTTTATGGTCTAAAAACACACAACATTTCTCCCCATAAAGGTAATGTCTCTAGATTTTTAACACAAACATTACCACTACAAGCTCTAAGTCATGAGTTGGATGATTCTTTTCATTCGACTTGAGCTGGTAAGATACATATGCCACAACCTTTCCTCTTTACATAAGCACACATCCAAATCCATTTAGGGATGCATCAATGTACATAGTATACTCCACACTAGATTCTGGTTGGGCTAATGTCAAAGCCTCGGTTAGAACAACTTTTAATCTATCAAAACTCTTTTGACACACTTATATCTATTCAAACTTTTCCTTCTTCCTTAGCAAACATGTGAAAGGTGTTGCTAATATGGCGAATCCTTTTACGAACCTCATGTAGGAACCCGCAAAACCTAATAAGCTACGTACCTCAATGATGTTCTTTAGCAGATTCCAATCAAGTACGACTTTAACTTTATCAGGATCTACCTTGATACCTTCAGCAGAAATAACATGACCAAGAAAATGAACTTCTCTCAGCCAAAACTTGTATTTACTGAATTTGGAGTACAACTTGTTCTTCCACAAAGTTCTTAGCACAATCCTTTAGTGTTCCTTATGGTCAGCCACACTTTTAAAGTAGATTAAAATATCATCAATGAAGACTACTACAAATTGATACAAGGTTGAAACACCCTATTCATCGAATCCACAATTATCACTAGCGCATTCGTTAATCCAAATGGCATCACCAAAAACTCATAATGCCTATATCGTGAATGAAATGTAGTTTTTGGAACATCATCGCCTCTAATTTTCACCTGATAATGGCCAGAACGCAGATTAATTTTGGAGAAGATTGTAGCTCCACTTAACTGATCAAAAAAATCTTCAATTCAAGGCAGTGGATACTTGTTCTTTACAGTTACTTTGTTTAATTGGCAGTAATCAATGCATGGGTAGAATGTCCCATCCTTCTTCTTTACAAACAAGATTGACACACCCCAAGGTGAGACAGTCGGTTGAATAAATCCCTTATACAAAAGATCATGTTACTGTGTCTTTAATTCCTTTAGTTCTAACGGCACCATTCCCTAGGGGGCACATCATATGGGCATAGTACTAGGCTCGAACTCAATTGAGAATACTATCTCTTTGTCTAGTAGTATACTTGGAAGTTCTTCCAGAAACACATTAAAGAACTCTTTTACAATTGAAACTTGGCTAATATTCATTCTTGACTCAGACAAATCCATAATATATGCCAAGTAGGCATCTGTGCCCTTCACCATTAACTTTCTAACAGATACTATAAAAATTATTATACTCACCAAATTGGTCTGTATGCTAAGAAATAACACTTCTTTGCCTTTTATAGTTAGTAACGGTGCACCTCTAGTTCTGTAGTCATCTATTGTACTATGTCTCGTTAACTAATCTAATCCAAGAACAGCATCGAACTCATGAAAGCTTAATAAAAACAAGTTTTCCAAAAAGGTGTGCTCGCAAAAAATCAACGGATAGTTTTTAATCACCTTATTAACCATCATACTTTGACCAAGGGGTTGTTCACTAATACATTTGCCGCAGAATAAACAACTTCAAGACTCATACCTTCTGCAACTTAGGTACATATTTATGAATGGATTGATCTCGAATCCATTTGTAACATCCCGAATTCTGGGACTTAGAAGTTTTGGGTTTTGATAATAGGGACAGTGAGAAGGTGGCACACATGAGTTAAGTTGCGCATTTTAGTGTCAGAATGGGCCTGCTGGTCTAGTGGTTGAGTGAGTGTTAGTGTATCTTGAGGATCTAGGTTCGAGTCTTGGTGTGTGCTTTTTGGTGAGACTTTTTATACTTTGTTTTATATTAGGCAAATATTTAATGCTATTTATGTTATTTTTATTATTATTACTTTAATTACTATTGGGAATTTCTTTATTTTATATTTTTATTTTTATTTTTATTTTTCTTGGAACATTTTCTTTTTCTTCTCCTGTCACTTTTCTTTTTCCTTTGGGGAAAAATGGTTCTACCTGCGGATTTTAAAGTTTTGCTCCACCGTTGTCATCTCTGATCACAAAACAGGTGTGGGATTCGAACCCTTCTCTATTTTATTTTTTTTTCTTTTTGACTTTGTGAAAAGTCGATTTTGGATGTGATTTCATTAATTTATGCATGGAATGTGTATGGTTTTGTATGTTTTTGATCTAACGAGGATCAAGAAGTGTTTCGTGGATGAAAGCGCATTTTTTGGGGCTAGTTTAGGGTGATTTCATGACCATCCCGGTGGCCACACAGGCGTGTGCTGAGTCACACGGCCGTGTGCTTTTGGGAATTAGGGTTCTGAGTGAATTTTGGGTACCACATTGCCTGGCCACACAGTCATGTGGCCGATTTGGGGAAAATTACCGATTGTCACATGGTCGTGTCCCCTGAGCACACGGGCGTGTGCATTTGGGAATTAGGGATTTAGGGATTTAGAGTTACATAGCCTGGCCACACTGTTGTGTGGCTGACTTAGGGATTTAGGGATTTTACACGAGCGTATGTTTCGGGACACGACCGTGTCTAGTGGGCACACGGTGCGTGAGACCCTCACACGGTCGTGTCTGCCCTGCACTCTTTTAGCAATTGGGCAGTAAGTTACATGACCCCTGTCACATGGCCAAATGCCTCTCTCTACACGGGTATTTTGACCCCTGCTGAAGCACACTGCCGAAGCACACTGCTGAAGCACACGAGCGTATGGCCCTATCTCGCCAAATGTTGGTTTTAGGTCAACCTTTAAGTGCAATTGTGACTTTGTGCATTTCAACCCTTAGCTAAGCTTTAGTGAGGGTAATTATGACTCTACTCTAGGCTTGATTTATGTGTTACTAATGATTGGTTGTGTGGCATGTCTAATACTAAAACCGAGTAAATGAGTGTACACATTTCTGATTCTGATTGATTGAATGCGAGTGTATCTTTGAATGACTATCTGAAATCGGTATTCTAATTTGGTACATCTGTCTACATACATACATTTGCATAAAGTTATTTTGGGTGGGGTTCTGAAGAGAAGGGAGACTGAATTTGAACTGAACTAGCAGTCTAATTGCTTATTATTAGCCCCAATACCCAGAGGGTCGTGGGTAGTCCCAATATCCTGTGGGTCGTGGACTATTATTTTACTGGTATAGCAGTTTATCGCATTACACTGTACCGCATTGACGTTAGCTTCGCTGCATATCATCACTATCTGATCTAGCAATTCATACTACATGTCTGTATCGCAGTTTACTGCATGGCACTGTATAGCTTATACGCCAACTTTGTTGCGTAGTATATGATTTGGTAGTTTATCTGCTTATTGTTAGCCCCAATACCCAGAGGGTCGTGGGCAGTCCCAATACCTTGAGGGTTATGGACAATACTGTTAGTCATTGTTGCTGGGCAACCCAAGATAACATCATATGGTGTGTAGGGTTGGATGGGCTTCTCGAGGTTTTATATGGTGTGATTGGTTGGATGAGCTTAATAGCTCTTATGTGGTGTGATCGAGGGATGGAGAGGTGTGTCAGCTAGATGGGTGGGTTCTATAATTCAACTGCATGTATCTGTAGACTATTTTGCGTGTTAGACTGTCTGTTTGTTCTGTTCGACTGAAAGGCACTTATGACTGTGTAAATTTTGTAGACTCTGATTGTAACTGTCCGACTGAATAGTTATTGTGACTGTGTGACTGATTGAGAATTATTGTTGTTGTGACTGAATGGTACTGGCGACTGTGTGTCTGAATGTGTTTTTAATATGCTGTAAATATTACTACTTGCCGGTACATTCGTTTTGAATGTACCAACTGGTTTTGTATAGCTCTGTAAGTATGTTCTGCTTTTGAACTACTTCCTGGCTTTCTATTTTTGATTCTGTGGATAGTTGGTTTGATCTCACACTGAGCTCGTGTAGCTCAACCCCTCCTCTGTTTTCTCCTTTCAAGTACCTTTCTGAATTCTGACGTTAGACTTGGTAAGCAAAAATCTCGGGCAGTCTTGGTGGAAGTAATTTATCAGTTTTTATTTTTAGATTTTAATTACTATACAACTTTTGAACTGTAAGGCTTAATTATACTGTGGTACAATTTCTACTTTAAACTTTTATTTAGAAATTTTCATTTTGTGTTTTGAGATGATCTTAACTGTAACTTTTACCGACAGAATTTTAAGTAATTACATGTTTTGGCCATAAACATTTGAATGGTTTCGAAAATGAAAATAAGATTGACTTGTTTCGTAAATTTCTCCTACAATCACTTCAGTGATCAATGTAGCATCATGGATTCGGTTTAGACTCCTAGGCCGGGTTTGGGGTGTTATACCATTAATGTATGAATGTTGTTTCCAAGAAATGAAAATTTACTGTCATAACTTTTGGTAAGTCAACATCTTCTTTGGCTTTCATGACATACCTTTCATGACATACAATCTAGCGGACACTCTAGAGCTGGGTTTGGTATAGCTCTTTTTCGGGGCCCCCTAAACTAATCCTGATTTTGCTGCCACTCCTAATTTTGCTCCTTGTTGAATACTTTGGGGCCCTCGCATAGATTGTTCTAAACTTACTTCAACCTTGAAGGGACAGTTTCTAAACAAAAATAAATAAAAACCCAAATAAAAGCAAATTAAAATCCCAAGGCCTTATTACAAAATTTTAAAAACCAAAATAGAATCTAAACCATAAATAAAGTCTAAAACATATTGAGAAAACAGTGGTGTAGCCATCTTCGAGTCCCTCGCAACACCGATCCTCCTAAAGCTAGGGATCACCTGCACAGTTAACAAACGAGGTGAGTTTATGAAAACTCAGTGTGTAATCCTCTTACTAGAGTAGCAGTTAGTTTGCAGAAACAGAGATAGAAACAGAAACAGTCAGGGCCAGAGCCCTTTAACAGTAACGGTACAGTCCAATTCAGAGCACACGTTGTCCAAAGCCCACTACAATATCATTTTGGGTCACAGCCCATAACAGAATCAATTAGGCCTAGCCCAAACCCATAACAGAATAAGTGGGCCTAAGCCCAAAACAGAATCAGAACAGAGCAGATATGCAACCATGTGAGTATGCATCCCAACCCAATCCATCTAGTACGCCACCCGTACCAGCCAACAAACCATGTGGGGAATAACTCGACCCACCCAGCCAGCATACCAATTACGCAGTCGTGCTGCTAATAAAAGAAAACGTGGCAGAGCCACCAGAAATAGAATATGTGGCGGAGCTACTATTAACAAAAATGCGTGGCATAGCCACTAGTACAGAGCTCTCTCCAGATCATACCCATCCCCATGCAGAACATCGTGTATGTCATGCTCAATCATCACACATGTATGCAAAATGGCCATGCTCAGTAACAGTCATTTAAACATATATTAAAAACATATCAATCTTACAACCACGCTCACATCAGTTAAAACACTATCATACAATCACGGTCAAATCAGTCAAAACGTCTAGTCCAAGTCAGTCACTTGCCCACAAGGGCAAAACAATCATTTTACACTCTGGGCAAAATGGTCATTTTACCCTACAGGGGTATTTTGATAATTTTACAAATTAAGGGTATTTCGGTAATTTTACACACTAAAGGTATTTCAGTAATTTTACAAATCAGGGGTATTTCGGTTATTTAAAAAATCAGGGGTATTTTGATAATTTTACAATCTAGGGGTATTTCAATAATTTTACAAATTAGGGGTATTTCGATAATTTTGCAATTCATGGGCATTTCGTTAATTTCACAAATTAGGGGTATTTTGGTAATTTTACAATCTAGGGGTATTTCAATAATTTTACAAATCAGGGGTATTTCGGTAATTTTGCAATCGAGGGGTATTTCAATAATTTCACAAATTATGGGTATTTTGGTGATTTTATAATCCAGGGGTATTTTGGTAATTTTTCAAACCGAGGGTATTTCTATAATTTTGCAAAACGATGGTATTTCTATAATTTTGTAAATCGAGGGTATTTCTGTAATTTTACAAATCGAGGGTATTTTTGTAATTTTACAAATCAAGGGTATTTTTATAATTTTGTAAATCGAGGGTATTTTTGTAATTTTACAA
Organism: Gossypium stocksii; assembly: GCA_020496765.1. NCBI lineage: Eukaryota > Viridiplantae > Streptophyta > Magnoliopsida > Malvales > Malvaceae > Gossypium > Gossypium stocksii. The sequence continues at coordinate 40,380,476 of CM035629.1, forward strand.
ATCGAGGGTCTTTACGACCCAATGGAAGGTCCATCGTCGCCTTGAGCGACTAACGTAACCTAAACAGACATAATAGTGGAAATGGGCCTAAGGCCCATTACTCGGCCCAATTGGACCCACATGCTCGTGTGGCCCAATTAGCCCAGAAACAACCCTGGCTATACGAATGACATAGCCCAAATCAATCACTTATCATATCAAAACATTTTTTTGTGTGGGCCCACAAGTCCATTGGGCCCACACGGCCCATTTAGCCCAAAACAACTCTAGTCACGTGGACTACACGGCTCAGTCTAACATTTACCACAGTAAGCAAATCTATTCCATGTGGGGCCCATAGGCCCATTGGGCCCATATGGCCCAACGTGGCCCAACACATTCTTGACCCATGAGAATGTTCATAGAGGCCTCTATCGTCTAACACCCATGTTCGTGGGCTCGATTCCACCACATGGGCAATCGCACACTCGTGTAGCGTCATTTGTCGGAACTTCGACTTCTCAGCATAATGCCGATCAACAATCAACTCAGGGTGTGAAGAACACACTTCCGGCTTTTCAGCCGATTAACAAATATGACACTAATACACACACTTTTGGCTTTTTCAGCCAGTTATCAAAACAAGCCAAACAGTTACACACCTACTCGAGAAATGAACTGTACCCCAAAATCCTTGCACCTAGATTAAAACATCAAAACGATTACTAATCCAACTCTCATTATCAAACAAGAAAAACTGACAGAAAACTAAATCACTACGGTGACCTTACCAATAATAGAACCGCTTGCCTCCCCAACCTTCAAACAATTGTCAGATCACCTTTGACCACAACTTAAGCAAATATCCCTTCTTTATTAGATCCTAATAAGGTATACAATATCACCACTAGAACTCAAAGCCAAACAAAGTCTTATTCTCTACTACTTACAATCCCGCAGAATCGGTTCCACACTAAAAGAGTAACACTCAAGTGTTAGGTATTACGTTCAGTCGAAATCGATGTCCATAAAGAAAATGCAAAAAAAAGTGGCTAAAACGAAACGCAAGTGATGTGACAGGAATATAGAGAAGGTTACATTCGGCTAAGCTAGAGAAAATTGAATCGGTAGAGTTGAGAATAAGGAGAAGCAGAAAAGAGTAATCGGCCTAGCATTCAAGAAGAAGAATGAAGGTAAAAAAAAGTGTAAACAACAGCAGAAAAGGAATGTTAAATTCGACCAAAAATGCAAGGGATATTGTGAAAAGAAACAAGTGATTGAAGAGAAAGAGAAGGAGAAATGTAGTTGACTGATGATTGAGGAAAAAATAAAAATAATACAAGTTCGGCTTAGAAGAAGCAAACAAAGGAATGCCCAAAGCAACCTGGTCACAAAGGCATTGCACGAAATGCAAGAAGGGAGTAAAGAAGTAAGTTCAGCACAAGGGAACAAAAATACCCAAAAACACAACTCAGCACGTCAAAAGAATAGTAGAGCTCCAAAACAAAAGTGCTAAAAAACCGAACAAAGAGCAGAACATAAGTGCCTAAAACCTTCTAGCCGAATTTTCACATATTGGCCCTCTAATTCGGCTACACCTTCTCCTATTTAACAATTCCTAAAACATCTCCATGAATCCCTCTTGATCACCAACCTCAACAACTGAAAATCCCCCTTTTCTCTCCCCAAATTCGGCCAAAACAAATCCATTTAAACTCCTCAACCCTTTCCTTAATTCACTCTAAGACCAATTCAAATCCTTTCAACCACCTCATGACCCAGTCAACCTCAGTGTTCCAATCCAACTCAAATACCCACTATCCCATGCAACAAAATAAATACCTTGTAAGCAATGGGATTCGAACCCCAGTTCCCAAGCATTACTCCACACGCCACTTCCCACCAAGCCGCAAGGCTCTTTGTGTCCCATTTTATCCACAATTAGTTATAAAGTCTATAGACCAAAGTCTAGGTTCCTCTAAAAGAAAAACAAAATTAATTGCAAGATCCAAGACTTGAACCCTTGCTCCCTTGTAACCTTAATGACGCCACAACCACTAGACCACTTGCTCTCTTTGTGTCATAAATCCACCACAAATAGTCTTAAAGCCTCATACCAACATCCAGGGTTTTATTCACTTAAAACCAAAATTTTTACCAAAGCCCAAGTTTGAACCCAGGACTTCTCCAACACTTCTCAGGGCCTTTAATCCACTGAAACAAGCCTTCATTTACAATAATTCTTGCACACATAAACTTTTATGTGCAGCCTCCTAGCGGCTCCCATGCACAAGGCCCATTACTACTAGGCCCAAATTCAGGGCGTTACAAATCCCTCCTTGACTCTGAGAAGCATCAATTCTTCTACTGCTTGAAATTTGACGAGGTTGGTAGAGTAGAAAATCCATGTTTCAATCTTTCCCTGTCATGCACTCTACTCTTTTCTTGAACTATCACCTCCATTTTATGAGCGTTAGCCGTCATAGTCACTAAACTTTGACATTGAGATGCTGCCACTAGAGCGCGAGTTTCATTCTTTAAGCCCTATTTGAACTTCGCACATAAGGCTTTCTTAGTTTGAAACATATATTTTACATAGTGGTTGAGTCTAACAAACTCTTGTTCGTATTTCATCACTGACATTTGTCCTTGTTTGAGGTATAAAAACTGTTTAAACATCTAACTCATCATGCTGAAAAAGATGTTGTGACAAGTATTTCCAACTGCACCTAGATCAAATGTAGGAGTCTACCCTTGAGCCTAAGGTACATGACTTTTAATTTCTTCACCCATTGCTTCTCTTGAGCCTTCATAAATATTCTTCAATAGCCACAAAAAAATTAAATTAACTCAAATTTAAAAGACTAAGCCAGAAATGTATCATGCATCGGGAGACGTGACTTAGCCTTTGGTTTTTCGAGAATCGGCTCAACCTTAGCTCTAATACCAAAGCTTGTAACAACCACACTTGAACCCATTACAGGATTCGAGTATGATGTGTCACAACTTAAAAACCAAATGATATCGAAAAACATACTTGAATATTTTTAAAACTTTGTGATCTAAATGTATTCCCCAAGTATGGCGCAAATCTTAGTACAACAATAACAAAACAATCAAATCAATTGTATGCCAAGTAAAATAGTTTCAGACAAACATTTAGTGGAAGGCTTATAAAAGTTGACAGAGTTATATAAATTACCAAATATGTTATTTCCTATACAAAAGTTTCAACTGCATCACTGGCAATTAAACATCATTCAAAACAGCTTGGCATATATGCCTAAAAGATGATCTAAAAATCCATAGTTAATAAGATTTAACATATATTTTAGGAGTTCATAAAATATCCTAGAAAATAGTGTTATAGTGAAAGACATAAATTATTACAAAGTTGGTTACAAACAGTTCTACGTGTCATCCTTCCAAAAGGTTATGCATGATACAGAAATAGACAAATGGGTCAATATCAACAGTAACTCCAGCATATTTCCTTTCTATAGAATCTCTTTCTTTAATCAACATGCCTTAGAAGGAAGAATTAATAGAGTAAGTTCACATGAACTTTGTAAGTTCACACGAACTTTGTAAGTTCACACGAACTTTGTGAGTTCCATTTATAAAGGTAACACAAACAATATACATGGATACTACTAGTAGACAAGCATTAATATTCGTAATGATACTCAACCTTTCAAAAAGGTTTAGACATACTAAACATAATACGCTCAATGGTGTTTATAGTTTTTAGATAAACTTTATCTATCGACTTAACGTGACTTATATACAGACACTATCCATTTGTTTAACCATAAATTAATGCAAAATGCACGTTTTACACATGCTCGTACCGATCTCAGACCCATTATAACAGCCCTTTTTAGTGAAATCAAAATAGTGGTTTCGGGACCACAAATTCAAATTAAAAAGAAAATTTATTTTAATATTATTGCATGATCTGCATTACAATAGGAAATACGTATGAAAATTTTGATAATAAAATTTTACTGATTTCATGATTAATTATAGAAAGGACCAAATTGTATAAAATGCAAAAGTTGAAATCTAGTAGCTAGAAGGATTAAATAGCTATAGAATTTGAAGCTTGAGGTCCTTATATGATAATTAGACCATTAAAGAAAAGTTAGTAGATATTTTTGGTGATTCATCCATGGAAAAACTAGAAAAGGATAAGGACTAAATTGGTCATGAGAATAATTAAAGATGATAAATAAATTAATAAGAAATATCATATGAATATATCATCTTCTTCCCCAAAATTTCTATGGAAACCCTAGGAAGAGAAATCAAGCTTTCTTGGCTTAATTAGGTATGAATTCTTGTCTCGTTTTTAGTAATTTTTATATTTTTTTAGATCGGAATAGCTTAATCTATCTATTTTGGGGATTAAATTAGAAAGATATCAAAGTATAGAAATTTTTCCATGGATGAATATGCTAAAATTTTGAAATTTTTGGTAGAAAATGAAAGGTTGTTGATAGATAAACAACTTTTACAAAGAGAATTTTGATGAAATTGTGAATTAGGGACTAAGTTGTAAAGATGTAAAACCCACGGAAAAATTCTGATTTTTGTGAAATTCATGGGCTGTTATTGTGACATATGAAATTTGATTAGGCTTGAAATAATGATTAAATTGCATGAATTTCGTTTTCCGAGCCTAAGGACGAAATTGGAATTTATGAAAAGTTTAGGGGCAAAATGGTAATTTTGCTTAGGGTGTAAATTGAATCCAATTGAGTATGAATTGTATTAAATTGATGATTAAATTTATTTATATAGATCTGGATAACTCAAATTTGAAGTTAGACTGAGGAAAAGAAAGGTGCCAGATTAGTAGACTTTTAAAAATATGAACAAGTGTCGAGGTAAGTTCGTGTAACTAAACTATGTTTATTTTTATGCTTGAATTGAATGTGATATGTGATTAAATGAATTATATAAATGGTATAATTATATGAAATAATTACATGTCTAGTCATGTTTGTAAAATGTTAAATTCAATTTGAATAATGAATTTCGATGGATATAAGATTTCCCATATTGAATGAGGTCCTACATATGTTGCAGACAGAGTATAGCTCAGACGAGCAATCTTGTTAAAAGCCCTCTCGAGCATCCTGTTATATAGTTCCTACGAGCATCCTGATTGGTAGTAATTCTACATGTGTTGCGCACTACCGCAGCTCTTTGTGAGTGTCCTGTTACATGATTCAATCAGTTGTGATCCTGCATATGATGGGGACACAAACGTAGCTCTTCATGAGTGTCCTAATATAAAATCTTTTGAGCTTCCTGACATGGCTTGCTTAAACTCTTTGTTACACTATCCGGTGCTCCCTGATAATAACTCTTTAGAGTTACCTGTTAAGCTCTATGAGCTCCCTGATTAAACTCTTATAAGTTTCCTATTTAGTCTGGATAAGTTTCCTGTTACATGGATCATCTAAGCATCCTGATATGTGGCTCGAGAGTGAGTTCCCTGATTAAGTGCCCTAAGGGTACCCCTAATTATGAGCTAACGGTTTACAGTTTGTACACTTTAAGTGTACTATGTAAGTATCCACTGATATTTCAATAATTCAACGGATAAAATGTCTGACATGAAAAATTATTAGATTAAATGAATTATGTTTCAAATGCTTCTAAAATACCTGAAAGGTTGTAATATGATGAGCTCATCCATGTTTATTTGATGTACATGTGAAATATGTGGCTGACTTGTTTAATTGAGTGTATGTGATTAGGCAACCTTGCGAATATGTTGGGAAGCATATTATTGTTATGCTTACTTAAATGAATATAATTGGTAAGTTTAATTCATGTTATACAAATATACTAAGCATTAAATGCTTATTAGTTTTTATTTCCTCTATTTTATAGTGCTTGGAAGCTTGTAAAGGTTGCATATTTGTTGGAGCATCTTCACACTATCCATCAGCTCGTTTTGGTATAAATAATAAATATATTTTTGGTATAATGGCATGTATAGGTTAACTTGATCAATTGTTGGCATATAAATGATTATTTGTAATCTGGCCTTTGGAATGGCTAGTGATAGTTTATTTTGGTATATTTATAAGGTTAAATCATGATAAATATATATGTGTTTAGTATAGTTTAATTGAGTTATGTTAAACATGTTTTTTCATAAAAGGTAAGACTATAAACATGAATGCATGTGATGATATATCATGCTAGATGATAGAGTTGGTTTGGTTGTAATGATTGAATTGGTTGGTATATGATTGCAAGTATTGGTGTAGGTTATTGACAAATTTGGGTGAGAAATAAGGCTAAGAAATGGCCTTATTTTGTCCACACGAGTAGATGTACAGGCGTGTGTCTTGACCATGTGTGACACACAGCCTCGTACATGGACATGTGGTTTGGTCGTGTGTCCCCTGCATTTTAAATTTAGAAACAGAATGCTCAGAATTGGGCACACGGGCATAGACACAGGCGTGTGTCTCAATTGTGTGAAACACATGGCCTAGAACACGAGCGTGTGTCTTGGCAGTGTGAATCCTACACCTAATTATCGAAAAATTAAATTAACCACACAGCCAAGCAAACGGGTGTGTGACTTGGCCGTGTGACCCATGCACTTAATTAAGTTGCAAGTTAGAGAGTTACACGGGTTAGGAACACGGGCGTGTGCCTTACCTCATATGCCACACAGGCATGTGACCCCTACACTAGGGAAAAATTTTGAAATTTTGAGAAAATTCTTTGAGTTTCCAATATAGTCTTGATTTGTTTCTAATGCATGTTATGGGCCTCGAAGGTCCTAATGAGGGACTTTACAATAAATCTCTGACATATATGATAAAATAATATAAAATGTTTGTATTCATTCCGTATGTTCTAGTAATGCTCTGTAACCCTGTTCCGACGACAGATATGGGTTAGGGGTGTTACACCCATAATTCAGAATCAAAATCATATCAATCAGTCGCATTCATATGCATATACTCCACATCTTAACTCCTCATATCATTTCTGTTTAGTTGAACATGTTTTCTCTTGATTTTCTAGTCCGGTTTGCAATATAGCTGCCCTATCAGAGGCATCACAAACATATCTCATTCTCCTTTATCATATATGACGTTTCACATATAGATGGTACTAGATTTGTGTAGTAATGAGGGTATTTTATATTGAAACATGAACTAACCATACTCACCTTGACAATGCAAAACCAAATACTACACATTATCTTGTTGAGATGGAACACTTACCATACACAATTTGTACACCAAGAGGATTTATAACACACAGAAGTAAGAAGGAATTCACCATAAAGTCTACTACAGTAATCTACTAAGTGGGTCCCTTGCCCTTATTGGTTGGACTTTTGTTAGCTTCTTAAGCTAAAAAAAGGATACAAATATATCTATCAGATCATTAAAATACTGAAATTTAACATGTATGCATGAATCAGTAGCGTGCAACCCAAAATCAAGAAGTTTTCTTCCTCCTTAATTCTTTACTGTAAATACATAAATTCTTTCAATAATAATCTAAGGGTTTACCAAAAACTACTAATAAATTGGTACTAACAATAGCTCCAGCTAGATACTGGAAACTCCTCGTTAATTCCAACTTAGAAATTTCCAAAGATTTTGTAAAGAGCGCAAGTAAGAAGAAGCAGTAGAAGCAAAAACATAAATACATGCTAGCTAGATATCTTTATATAACTAAGAAATCCAGGACAAAACTTAATTGAAGTCAGAGGATCCCACGATCATTCTAGAAGTTCGAGAAGAAACTAATTAAAAATCTAATCATCTATAGTAACCTAGTTCAGTTCTAACTAAGTCTCAACTAAACTCCAACTCTACGAATCAAGCCATTGTAATATATATTAAACACGGAAACAAACCTATTGAGCTGCGAACTAATGAGTTTGCCCAAAATATTTGGGGTTAATGGAGAGCTTAATAGAAGAGTTTGCCAATCCCTAAAGTTCGCCAAATCCTAGAGTTTGCCAAATGGCAAATCCCACAGAATATGCCACACAGTCAAACACAAATACTTCACTAACTTACTCATTTTCTACCCTTGAATTAATTGACTTACACGTAAACAAAAACTTGATATAGTCTTGGTCGAGCGGGTTGTTACAATTCAGCATATGTTGAATACCAAATTGATGAAGCACTTGAGAATAATACCTGAACTTACCACCCAATCATTTTGAAACGTCTTTACTTTGGAATTAAATCAAACTTACACAAATTTTTTGAACTGTAAAAAACTTTTCAATAGCTTCCAATTTATTCCTTAGTAAGTATATCCAAGTGTATCTACTGTATACATTAATAAAGGTAACATAGTACAATAAAACTTCTAAGGACACATGTGCAGGACCTCATAAATCTGAAACTGTCACACCACAAATATGGTGGATTTGAGAAGAAGGTTGTAGTTGCAAACTTATCTATTTGGCGTAGTGTAGTCTGCTAATTTACAATCTTGTGACCAATTAGAGTTTGGCGTAAGGTATCTGTCGTTGAAGTAATTAATGATTTTATCTCAAGGTATTGTGCTATTTAAGAAAAGAGTATGACAAGTGAAGAGTAAGCCTAATGAGAATTACCGCTAAATGTATAGTACGCCTAGTTTACTAAAGCATTGTGCTAATTGGGTTTTGTCACGTGATCTGGTTAGGAGCCAACTGAATTAACTGGACAAATGACATTTGTACAAGATTCTCATTTATCTTTCTTTTGAATTTTGTAGGCCATTTATTAGGACAAATTCTGGATACAATTGACACTTGTCAAGTTCCACCAAGGGAACTCGGTATATATTGATGAGAAAGGTTCGTCTAGAGGGGTTTTCTTCCTTGAATACTACTCTTGGTTCTTCTTCTTAAATTTATATGTTTTCTTCTCCTTTATTAACCTAGAAGTTAAGGTTTTTTAAATTAATTAATAGATGTTTCACCTCTTGGTAAATCTTATAGCTTTGCAAGTTAAGTTTTTGAATGAATAATGATATTAAGAAGCATATGAACAATAAGTTGTGAATAAAAGACCCTGCATGGGTGTCGTCTGTAATTAATATGTTAGCAATTTTTCTATAAATGGGTTTTAATGGTGATTTAATGTTCTGTAAGCACTTGTAATGCTAGTTTGAGAAGGATGTTTGAGTTTGGAACTTTAACCTACAATATAGGTGAATTTCAAGTAAGTCTATCTGTAACACCCCTAACCCGTATCCATTGCCAGACTAGGGTTAGGAGCATTACTGGACAAATCAAAACTTTTACAGGCATTTCATATTGATCATCATCATAACATAATCATACATCATCAAAGAGTCCCTTATGAAGGTCTACGAGACCTTAAACATGCATTAGAAGAAGGTCGGGACTAAACTGAACACTTAAAATTTTTTTGAAACTTGATCATTTTTTTCAAAGCTGTTGAGGTCACACGCCCTTGTAGTCAGGCCGTGTGCCTCACACACCACCAGACACACCCATGTCTGTAAGCTGTGTCAAAATAGAGCATACATACTGTCTTGTTCACACGGCCACGAGACACGCTCGTGTGCTCGACCGTGTGAAAATTTGAGAGGCTACTGACTTACACCCACGGCCACTAGACACGCCTATGTGCCTAAGCCATGGCATTCCTGTAGGGTATATTGCCTTAATCTAATGGGCACCCCAAGGGACACACGGCCGCGTACTATGACCATGTGTCGCACACGGCTAAGACACATGCCCGTGTCTCTACCTGTGTAGACAAAAATAGGTCACTCGAAAAGCCAACTTTACCACCCAATTTGGGTCCTCTCTACAAGCCAAAATACACCAAAATTCACAACCAAAACATGTCCAAAATAGTCATCAGCAAGACCAAGAATATCACTAACCAATTCATGCACATTAACCAACTAAGCATTTACCAATCAAGCCAAAGCCATAACATATCAATTGTTATAATACCATATCATGAACCCTTACAACTCATAACTAAAACTTACCAAAGTTCACCATTTGGTTCATACCAAAATAACCATTCTCATATTGATCACTCATGCATCACATAACATACCAACTTGCATTACCTATCACATACCCCAAGCAAGCATATTCAACCACTTAGCTAGCCAAATCGCATAGCATAGCATATTTACTACTCAAAATATAACAAAACCTCCCTAGCTTATACATGCCATTCTTAGTTGTTCAAAAACACAATATGTACTAAAATGAGTTCAGGTAGTGCGATGAAGATCCTTGATGATTCCCGAGCCTTCAGTAGCTTCGATGATCTATAAAGTAGAAATAAACAAACTGAGTAAGCTTTTAAAGCTTAGTAAGTCATAAGCAAGTAATTTTAATACATAATTTCAACCAATAACCAGCCATTTCAGTAATTTGAACTATGAACAAATTATACAAACTTTATCCATATCTTACCACATGGTTACTTATCAATTGAATTAATCTTTCTTTGATTCAATTCATCTCATCTCACATATATACTTTATCTCAACAACTAAACATATCATACATACCTATCCATTTTCATTTCACTGCTTCTATATGCATTATCGTAGCTCATTTGCTGAACCATTCGGTTAAGAGTCGAACATTTGAACATAACACCCGATAAGTACCTATACCATGGCCCGTAGCCAAATCAAGGTAACTTTCTCGGAGCACCTATACCCTGGCCCGTAGCCAAATCAAGGTTACTCCTGAAACATCTATACCATGGCCCGAAGCCAAATCAAGATGTTTCTCACACCCAAAGTGCCGATATCATGGCTCGAAGCCAAACACCTTATCCTAGTGACATGTCACTAACTTCTGAAACTAAATCTACAGTTCAACCGCTTTATCTATCTCATTTTCTTTATTATCTCTACCATATCATTCATTTTGTTATCTTCACCTCATTCAAGATTTCATTTATCACAATTCAATCTATAATAATGCAATTAACAGCATTTTGTAACCAAATTACTACTTATGAACTTACCTCGAGTGTCGATATAGTCGATTACTCGTCAACTTTTGTTTTCCCATGTTCCAAGTCTAGATTTCGCTTTTCTTGATCTAAATGTATTCAAAATAACTCATTCAACCACACACTCAATCAATTCAATTTAAGGACTCATAATTAGGGCACTTTACAATTTGGCCCTCACATTTCCATATTTTGACATTTAAGTCCTCAATTCATAAAATCATCAATTACAAAGAATCTCATTACAATTAAACTAGGCCAAATCTTCCTAGTGTTCAAATAAGTCCATTTATTTCATCAGTTTCACATTTTTGTCCTTGAAAACATCATTCTTACAATTTAGCCCTATTTAGCTAATTTCACCAAAAATTCAATACAAATATATCAACCCAATTCATATCTTTCATTTCCTAACAACAAACTTCATAAAACTCACATTTTCATCAATGGCACATCACATAAACATCAACAATTTCTTAAATTACAACATCGGCTTGATAGTAGACTAAACAACAGTCTCAAAAACATAAAAATCATTAAAAACCAAAGTCAAAACATACCTTAAATAACCAAAAACAATACCGAAACCCTAGCTTCCTTTTCTTTTTTTTCTTTTGTATATAATCGGCCAACTAAGATGAATATGGCCTATTTTCATGCGTTTACTTAATTAAAACCATGTTGATTTTATAGTTTACTAAATTGCCCTTCATTAAACATCATATAAAACATATTTAATAAGGCTAGATATGACCACTAATGATTCAAATGGTTTAATTTCCATTTGAATCCATCATATTTAAAAGCTAAGATCAATTTAAACTTTAACAATAAACAAGAAACTTTTACCTATTATGCAATTTAGTCCTTATTCATAATTAAGCACATAAACAACCAAATTTTTATACGATACTTTCACACATGCTAATTCACATATAATAGGCACGGAAAATAATGTTAAAATATTGTTTAGACGCGGATATGTGGTCCCAAAACCACTATTCTGACTAGAGTCTAAACCGGGCTGTTACACTATCTTAGCTCCTACAAGTGAACTATTCAACTAGAGATATATATGATGATAACATATTAAATAATTGGTAAATGTGTATGCAAAGTATGGTAAAGATTCTGCATGTGTAAGGATAATATGTGTGAGATACTGTTTGCATAAGAAGTTAAATAAATCTGATATGAGAATGTAAGAATTGGTCAAGTATGTGAATAAATCTAGGTAAGTAACTTATGAGTAAAACATCCTTTTATGATGCCTTTGGTAGGGAAATTATATTGCTAACTAGACTAACAAATCATGATATGAAGATATGTATAAGTCCATGCGAGAAAAACCTATGACACCTTTTTTGGAAAGTCCATCGGGATAATAAACACGTAATTCTGTGTTTTACCCCATGATACCATCTATGAAATTCTATCGGGACAATAAAAACATGATTCTATGTGCTGCATATGTGGCATGATCTGCTAAGCCTTAGTGGCGTGTTCTATGTTACCTTATTGGCAAATTCTGAAACATCTATGTGGTGTATTCGGGGATACCTACGTGGTAGAATCTGGTTATCCACTATTGTGGTAAGATCTGGGTAAGTTATGAGATTTCTTCAGTAGATAATTCTGTAATAAGAATCTGATACGTCTGAAGTTAACTTGGTTTGGTTAGTCTTGTGATGAAATAGAATAAGTCTTAAAGGATGTTTCCTAAAAGTATGTATCTATATTTCTAAAGAGCCATACTAGTTTACCAGTATAAGATATGGGTGTATTCATAGTTATAAAAGGTATAAGTGTTCATTGGTCTGAATTCATTTACGCTATGTAGAGTCAAAATCTGAGCTCCCTAATATCTACCATATCTAAATAGTATCATGTCTCGTTCTATGGTTATTTGGATTTTGAGCTGTTTGTCAATTTGGGCATTCTTGTGTTATGTAACATAGACATTTGGAATTCTTTTGAATGATCTGAAATGTTTCATCATCAGTATGAGTTTGTTTTGGGTTTGAATTAGGATATGATTGACTGATAGTCCGATAGTTATCAAACTCAATAAGGGAATCCGCCAAATGTAAGATCAGTTAGTAAGAAAATGCTAAAGAATAGTATCTATGAACAACCATTTTGGGGAAAAATGTTAAATGTTTGTTTGAAGAGGAAATCCGTTGAAAGTAGGCTCTGTATAGATATTCTTTTAAGAAGTACCTTCATTGTTCTAAGAGAAAAGAATATATATATCTTCTTGTAAGATCTGGAGTCAACTAAGCTGTAAAGTGAGAGTTGATACATTACCTATGGTAGTTGGCGTATAATTATATATTCGATATTATGAATGCATCCACGAAATACAGAGTGGTAATCCAAAATCTTAAGGATGAGGAATTCAACTAGAAATGCTCCAAGGTATTATGTATTAAAAGTCATTAAGTTAGCATGAACTTACAAATGTTGTTTATGTTTCAGGTTATGTTGTGAGAGTGAGTACGGTAGGAGGGACCTAGCCAGGAATGCGCCAAGAATACGAGGAGTTTGGGTTATTATACATACAGAGGACATCTTAGGAGTATGACGTATAGTATACCACCCCTTAAAGAGTCTACTTGTAACGAACTTTGTGTTGTAATATCTCATATTATTTTTAAGAGTATGTTATATTCTTGGATGTTTTATTTTATTTATTTTGTTTAAAGAACATTTAGCAAAATAATAAGATGTATGTTGAAAAGGACTATGTGGAGATTGTTTAAAATTTATGCTAAATGTTTGTATACCATAACATCCGATATCCAGACTCGATGATTCAGGTTGGGTAGAGGGTGTTATAGACACAACCAACTCAAAAGGAAAATTATACACAACTTCAAAAGCAGTAAAGGGAAGCTTGTGAGATTTTCCTAGCTGACAAGTAGGACAAACAGTAGAAAGCTTACATGCTTGAAAAGGAACATTACAACTTTGAAGCACTTTATGAAGAAATTTGCTACAAGGATATTCCAACCGATTATGCCACAAATAATAAACAACAGTCGATGCTAACTGAACATGATTTATTGAATTAGTACAGTTAAAAACTCTAGTGGAAGAAGTTGCACCAAGGCCTTAGTGTGGTGAAGAAGTGAACCCGTATAACCTTTTATGAATGTGGCCACTAAAAAAGTAACCCATTTTTGTAAGTCCATCACAAAACAATGAAATGGGTCAAATTCAAAAAACATGCGGTTATCTTTGGTAAAATAAGCAATAGAGAGTAATTTTTTACAAATATAGGGAACATGAAGCACATTCTTGAGCTGCAAAAGTCTGTTACCAGAAATGACAGAGGAGGAACCTACATGAGCAACTGGTACACATATACCATTTCCCATAACCAACTGCCTAGTACCTATGTATTAAACAACTCCATTAAGAGTGGAAAGATCATTAGTCACATGATCAGTGGCCCCTGAGTATGGATACCAAACTTGATCACCTGTACTAGTAGAAACCAAATTACATTATAATTGATAAGGGCTTGTTTGAGGATGATTGCCTAGTTGAAACTTGACATTAACTGTGGGAGACTACCAATGTTGGTGAAGATCAGTCATTTGATTAGAAGAATAAGTCATATGTCCTTGCATCTAGTGACCACTACAATGACTGGAATTCTAATTACTGAACTAATGGTAATTAACCTGCATCTGTCCTCCTTGGTCTAAATAAAACATTGATAAAATTCTCATCAATTTTGTAGTAGTATTGTTAAGCAACAAGGCCAATCCTACCATATAATTGACATTACGTCAACCATGAGAAAATCGATCTCTTATACTCCTACCTCGATAGTAGTTTCTTTCACCTTGATTTTGATTCTTGTACCTTTGGTTGTAGATCCTATTAGAACTATTGTGTGACTCAGTGCTCTTGAATTGGTTTTTTTTACCAGACTTCTGTTGAACCACATTAGTTTGTAATGGTATAGAGGCTACAAACTCAAGTTGCCTCAACTCACAATTTATGAACATTTCAACAAGATGCTCAAGACAAACAGAAGTGGCTGAAGCCACTACTCTAACAAATTCATATACAATAGGAAGTTTTGTAAGAATAATATTGACTTGTTCTTGATCAATCACAAGACTCCCTGTTCAAAATAAGACATCATGCATACTTTTTATTTTGTGCAAACACTCTTTTATGAACAATTGACCTTTTTTATGAGAGTAGAGCATGTGCCTTAGACTCAAGATTCTAACACTAGATCAAGTAGCATATCGGTTCTTAATAATAGACCAGACTTTAAAACTAGTGTTGGCACTAGTGGGATAAACTAGAAGATCACCATATACCATAGACAATAACCAAGATGCTAGTAGATTATCCTGTTGTTTATGCAATGATAATTCTGAATTATCTACTAACCTTCCAGCTCCACTAGCTAGGAATTGAGAAATATTGGTAAATCCTAGAATATAATCTGGAACACTTTAACCTTCAAGAATGAGCATAATCTGATGCTTCTAAAGAATAAAACTGTTCTCATTAAGCTTGGCAGTGTTATCTTTGGGAAATTGTTGTATCTTTTTTACAACTCTAGTTCTGATAGTCCCTGGTTCAGCTCTGTTTGAGGATGGTTGATGCTGAAGCCCTTCATTTTCAGAGGTCGCTTCTAGAGCCATGACAACAACTCTTGATCACATAGAATCCTTCTTGAACCCAAAAAAAAAAACACATCACACAACCAAGAAAAGCACTAGCTCAAATACCATGTTTAGATATGCAAACAAACATCAAAAAGAGGAAAATGAGTCTACTTTTTTATAGCTTTAGCTCTAATAACCCCAGTAGGACCGAGATATGTATTTATACAATGAATAAGTTAATGAATCGATCAAGAAATCAATAACAACAACGTAATAGAATCTTGACTAACTTACTAACTGAAAGAATAACATAATATAATTGACTTAACTAACTTTAACTACCAACAATTGAACTTTGAAACACTTTAAGCAGCAATACCGGACTACCTTCATACCTCAATAGGAGGTGGTTAAGTAAAGGAATTTATACTATCTCTAGTGCTCATAAAATGTTGGTAAAATAATATTGGGATCGAAAGGAAGATTTGTGGTCTAAGGTCTAGTAGTATAAAGGGTCGCAATGTGTTCACAATTCTTATGGGTACTTGTGAAAGGTAGGTTCTTAACAAATGTTGAAAGGTATTACAGGGGTATGACTTAAAATGACTTGTTAGATTTGTGGGAGTAATGCTAAGACAATATGGTATGTAGTTTTAGATTTTTCTTTAGCCTGACAGGATGGAATATCATTGTTCTCAGTTCTGTAAAAAGCATGCTTTATTTTACTTTGCTAAGGGAATAAATATCTGTAAATCTGAATAATAATATTAGTGTTAAATGTGTCAACTATGATCGGAATACCATGTTTGGTCATATACACTAACAATATGCTTAATTATCTTTCGAAACGAGTTCCAATTGGTGGAGAGCATATTTACAAATTGTGAATCATGGGTGTGATGTGTAAGGACTACTGTTGATGTCACTAGTATACTACATCGATAACTATGGAATTGAATGGAAGATGCCTACAATGGGGTGGATTAAAGTTAATAAATAGGGTGGATTGAAGTTGATATTGATGATTATGTGGATCAGTCTAATGGCCTTACCTATGCTACTGGTCTTGAACATGATAACAAAGGAGGTGGATTGATGGGTTTCATTGGTTCATGCTCAATCTTAGAAGTTGAATTATGAGGTTTATTTGATGGGTTAAGAATTGCCTAGCTATTACGATATAAAAAAATGTTTTTTGGAATGTGACAATAAAGAGATTATTATGATTTTTAATGACTTACGAACTAAGGGAATGGAAATGAGCTTAGTTAGAAGCATCTGAGCGATTATGATGATTCTTAATGCTTTCGAGTGGCAAATCTTGTTGTTGACCATTTGGTGAAGTTGTGATTCCATTTATAAATTGGTTTTTTATTTATTAGATCACCACTAGCATCTTTGGGGAGATTGCTAGACCAAAATGTTGCTAGACGTAGCATTAAGAGGTGAATCTTTATTTAATTTGGGGCTACTTTGCTACAACTTTCTATAGTTCATTTTAAAAATAAAATTTAATTAAAATATAAATTAATAATAATTAAAAATATAAAAAATAAGTATTTTAAGAAAAATAAAAAATATATTTATTAAAAAAATCAATGAAAATGAACTAAAATATAAAACTCCATAAATGTCCAATTTATTTTATAAAAATACAAAATATTAGAAAAATAGATTTTATCCATTTATAATTTTTTTTCCTTTTGATATAATTACTAAAATATTCATAACCTCAAATCTTTTAACTTTAAATTGAAATTGTTACATACTTAAATGTATTTAAACTCGTGATTTAATATTACTTCAGCAATAATAATTGAATTAATACTTAATTGATAATTTTTATTTTTATTAATGGAAGCAAATTATCTAATTTTTGTTTTACTTAAATAATTAAATTAACTAATTTTAGATTTAAGGTGAAATTAGATTGGCGGTAAGATGTAATGCGGTATATTTAACTTATTTTTTATCTTACGTTATAATATCGTTTTAGTATCTAATTTCACAATTACCATCATTTTTATATTAACTGCCTCATTCAAATTCATTCTCAACGGATTGAATTGTTGGTGGGAGTTTTACAATGATGGCATAGCCAAGAGTTAAGGTAGGTTTGGTAATTAGCGTGGAAATTGAAGGGCATTTGATGAAGAGGAAAGGACAGGGGGATTGATATCTAAGAAGACAGCTGGAGCTAAAATAGATGTAAACGTGTCAAATGAGGAATGGAATGACGTAAGCCGACATGTAATTTGCCTACTCGGATATTGCCCTGTGGACGGAAATAAGGATCTTTTACTTGGAAGCTTTCGAATAAAGTTTATTAATTGCCAAATAAGAATCCTTTACGTACTAGAAATTCGCATATCAACATGGAAACTACCTGTTTACATCACAAGTATGAGTTTAAAAATAAAATAAATAAAATAATATGATTTGAAATTAATAATAATATATATAAAACATGTACTTTAATTATTGTTACTAAAAAAATTAGTTTAAATTGTTACAGAAAAATAAAATATCATAAAAAAATAAGTATTACAATAGAAAAAATGTATTATCAATTTTGTATCATAACACATTAAAATGATGTTATTATGTTAGTAAAAAAAATTCAATATAAAATTAATTATAAAATATTTAATATTTAGTAGACTAATAACATAAACTCAGTCAATGGCATTATTAATATATTAACAATGTGGGTCAAAACTTTTGTGTAATAATACTAAAATGTATAAAAATAATCAAGATAAAGTTTTGATTATAGCAGTAAAGTTGAAGTTTTATACATATTGATGGCATAAATTTAAATCTCATCATTTGAAATTTTTTGTTGTTTTTATTCAAAATATAAAAATAAAAAAGTACCTTTATAAGAAAATAACTTATTTTAATTGTGTAAGGATAGTTTAATAATTTCCCCAACTGTGCTGGTGTTCAGTTAGCTTACGAGACTTATTTAGTTAGGGGTTTAAATAATAGTAGTATAGATATACAAACAATGCAGGTGAAACAATTTGTGTAATAAAAATAAAATGCTTAAAATATCAAAATAAATCTTTTTTTTAAATGATAAAGAAAAGATTTTATAGATATTGATAATATAGGTTTCAATTTTGCAACTTCTTTATTGTTTTTTAAATAAGGAAAAGACAAAAGTACCATCGTAATAATATAAATTATTTAGAATATGTAAGGTTATTTTAGTAATTCCCTTGATCATGAGACCAACTAGTCACACACTTAAATAATTGTATAAATAAATATATAATATTTGAGGATTAAAATTTTATTCAATTAGTCGATTATACTTTGATAGTTTTGGTAAAGATGGAGGTGATGATAGACTTGTTTATAAGCTATACTATTTGTCCATGTCTAAAGGTTCACACAAAATATGGATGGTTTGGACAAAAGTATTAAGGTTGAAAAATAGGTTGTCGAAAAAAATTAGGCTCATTTAAAATATAAAGTTAGGCTTGGGCTTGAACATTTAAAGCTCAAGCTCAACCTGATTCATTTTATACTTTTGTAATATATTTTTATTCTATTTTGATATACTATGCAATTTATATCACATAAAACTAAATACAAGATTATACAAAACTAAGTAAATAGTAAAAAAAAAATGTAAGTTATCTAAATTTAAAATTTTAATAAAAGAAAAGTCATCTAAAATATTAAATTAAAAACAATATATACTTTTAAAAAAATTATTGTAGGTCGGCCAAAAACGAGCTTGAGTTAGTTATTTATAAATATGATGGGCTTGTACAAAATTTTAGGCTAATATTTCAAATTGGGTCGAACTTAGGCAACATAAAGTGTATTAATATCATATATAGGCCAAGTTAGAACCCGACTTGGCCTAATCCATTATCAGCCCTGTCACACCCGGAATTTTTTAAGGACTTGAATTTAGGGGAGCTTTGGGACTTAATTGAGCTAAGTAGAGAGTTGGCAGACTCTACTAGGAATTTTGGAAAATTTTGTGATTGACAAATAAATAGTTAAGTTTCATTTCTGGTTTAGTTAGGATGGAACTGTCTAGTTCCAAAGTGAGAGACATAATAATTACTGGTGATTGGCTAAAAGAGATTGGGAGACCGTGTATAGGAGTTATATATATGGGTGAGAATGGACACTCTTGCAAAAAAGAATTCTTTTCAATTCTATCTACAAAATTTTGCCTTTCACTTGCATTGTCTTCTTCAGTTGTTCCGAAGAAGAGGAGAACTTAGGAAGGCTCTGCATAGAGCAACAATAGTGAGACTTGATGTCTGGAAGTAGTGAAATTGAGAAACGGGTAAGCTTTTCTTATCTTTCTGTACTTGAGGATTAGGGAAAGGGTGAGAGTAAGGATCTTCTATTAAGTTTCTGTAAAGTGGATTTTGGATTTAAGGTTTATATGGCTTTGGCTTAACCGATATATGGTTGTTATGCTTAGCTGTCAAGACGATGAAGGCTCTGGCATTGGGACAAGCTAAGCTAACAAGAAGGAAGGATTCAAGGTGAGTTTTTGCACTTTATCTTTGGTGGTTGATGAGGTTGAGCTGTTGAATGATTTGTGTTGTGACTATCCTAGGTTGTTTGAATCTGTTGTTGTGTGTAAAAAAATGGTGATTAAGCATGTTGTGAATGCATAAGCTTGTACAACTGTGTGAATATTTATAAGAATGACCATTGAATTTTAAACGAATATTACATGATGTTGAATATGTAGCGTACTTTGTGTTATGTATCAAGTACCTTGATTGCATAAAATGTATGAGCATTTTGTATACGAAGAATGGAGCTATTTACCTTGAGGGGGTAGATGAAGATAGGATTAATTGGCATATTGGAGGAATGGGCAGACTGAAATGGGGATCTAATGGAGTTTGAGCAACAATGTGGAATGGTATCAACTGGCTTACTAGAACAACACCATGATGACAGTCTATCGACTCTATAGAGCGACATCACGATAACTATTATAGACTGACTTGTTAGAGCGACACCGTGATGACGGACTATTGACTCTATAGAGTGACTACGCGATGGTGGTTTATAGGTCCTACGGGGCGACACATTGAAAAAGGTTTGATGTGTAATATCATAGCTAGTTTATGGCAACATATGAAGTCCACTAAGATAGAAAACATGGGTTTATATTTTGTAAGACCATAGCTAGGCTATGACAACAAAAAAAGCCAGCTAGAATGGAAAATCGAGAAACTAACAAGGCACGAAAAAAGAAAATCACTATATGACTTGCAAGCGAGTAGCACAATTGGATGAACACAACACGTCTGAGAACGTGTGTAAACGAGATAGTAAGAGAATCCACCAAACTAAGAAGAAGATAATAGTTAGTAGAAATGTCTAAAAAAGTGGGTAATGTCACATCCCAAAAATAGGGTTGGAAGAATCAATGGTTGTTGGTTGGGTCAGTGGGTCATTGGACTTTTAAGTTTATCTTTGCGCCTTAGGGACAGAATGAGCTTACTAGTTTAGTGGTAAGGTGTTAACTTACCTTTGATATTGTGTTCGAACCTCTACATAAGCAAAGTAGACTAATTTTTGCTAATTCATGTCACTGTTGAGTTAGTAGAAATCTGATTGGTTAGGATTTTGGTTTTATAGTATTATATGTTATTTTATTTTTAATTTTTGAAAATTATAATCCCTAAAATGCCTTTTAAAATCGTTCCCCTCTCTCCCACTTTTATTTTTGTTTTTCTCTCTTTTTCCTCAAATTTCTTTCTTTTCTATTATTATCAGTACACCTTAAAATCCTAGCAATTTTACATTGTTTTTTCTTTGTGTTCTCACTATGGTTACTTGACACTTCTCAAGAGCTTCATCGGTTCTTTCGCTTCTTCGCTTAATTAATATCTGAAGTAGGAAAAGTATAAGTATTGTTGTTGAGTTTTTATCCGTCTACTTCAATTCTTTTTATTCAATTATGATAGATTGTTTCTCAAGGAGTGTGGTGTATTTGTGTAATCGAGTTTCAAATTGGTTTTGTGGAGGTTCTTTGGTCAATTCTTAGTACTTTGGAAGCGCATTTCAAGTTTGTTTCTTGAACACTTGTAATTAGTAGGTGTATTTGGTGTTAATTATGTGTTTTGCAAAAAGTTTGGGTGTGGTTTTTGGACCACACGGGCGTATGCCATACACCAGCGGTTCACATGGTCATGTGTCGCTTAAAAAATTAGGTTAATTTTCTGGTCACACAGCTTAGAGTGAGTCACACAAGCTGACATACAGTCGTGTGACCTCTGTTGGGAATTTTGTCGATTGCACAAAGTTTGGGAAGTTTTCATATGACCTGAGACACGGTCGTGTCTCCCTTGCTCTTTAATTGTGAAATTTGTCACACGGGCACAGTGAGTTACATGGTTTACCTACACGACTGTGTACCTCAGCCACATGGCCGTGTACCCCTGTCACACAGTCTGAACCCTTATACATGGCCGTGTGGTCTTATTTTTGTAGTTTTTCCACTTTTTCGCAAATTGATTCGTTTTAGTCCCTGAGTCATCCCTTGCATGTTTAAGCCTCTATAGGAGTGATTGGGACACAATTACTAATTTTTTGAATGACTGTGAAGAGTTTATTGCTATTGGACATTTATATATAAATACATGTGTTTTAATTTTATTTTATAAGATTGTCTGGATGCGTGTATGTTATTAATTCAACTAAAATTTTTCAATTATGAGTATGTTGTGGGATATTGAAAACTAAATATGAGCATGTCTGATTTAGTATATTTGTATGTATAAAGTGATTTGCATATGCATTGTGGTTGGGATTTGGTTGTGAAGAGAATGAAGTTTGATTTGATAGTTTAACTGCATGGATTTAATTTGGTGGTAAATCCATAACAATGTTGGTAGCTTGACTACATAACATTTGAGTGGTGAACAACCACTTCATGGTGTGTATCGGCTGGATGGGTCCACCATAACCTAAATTAGGTGTGTAGTGGATGGAAGGGTCTAGTGTACCTTATTTAGTGTGTGGGGGATGGATGGAGATGGTGTGTAGCGGTTGGATAGGTGGGATTTTATGCTAAATTACATTTGAGCATAAATTGCATAATTGTTTAGTGTTAACATATTGTGATACTTTACTCTGATGTGATTTTTTATTATGATTAGAATTTAGCTATTGTATATTGTTTACTTTTATTTTTTCCTCACATTGAGCTTCGTAGCTCACACATGTAGTTTGACCTTTTTAGTTAATCTGTGTGGTTAGGTGTTAGACTCAGCAAATCAGAGGTCTCAGAGTTTCTCATTTTGGTTTGACTTCAATAAAGTTTTTCCTAAGATATAAGCATTTATGTCAATTGGATTTGTAAACAAATTTTAAGTGTATTGTGGTATAGGTTTCTGGTTTTGAGTTAGTTTAGTGTTTTTGTGCATCAATGTTAGTCACCTGAACTCTTTCTTTTCTTTAATAATCGATCAAGTTTAAGTGTCAGTTTATGGATTTTCAATTGAAGTAAAACGTTAGATTTTTCCACTGCAATATTAGTTTTGAAACTTCAATTTGTAAATTGCTAAATCTGATTTGACCATAAAGTTAATGAGGAAGTTGTTAATTTGGCTTTAATTTAATCTTAGCAATAAATAAACTAATGTTTGCAAAACCTAAGTTAAGGTTACTGCTGAATTTTATTAAGCATGAGCAAAAGTGGTTTTTGAAAAATTTAAGATGTCTGAACGATATTTTGTTCTAGGCCATTTCGGTGACCAATGTGACCTTTAAAAACAGGTTAAAACTTCTAGGTCAGGTTTTGGGGTATTACAGGTAAGCCTGTTAATAAGGGAACCTGCCAAATTGCAGTGGAAAAAGGAATTTGGTATATGTGGTTTTCAGAAGGCAGAGGTAATAGAAGGAATACCCTCTTTGGGGTATGGGGTAGTTGTCATTATTTGTTTACTAACAATTGGCAAGTAACTTAACATTAGACTCAATAAGTAAGTCACTGAAGCAATTTCTGCGCTAATTGGTTTGTTCAATAAGTTTGCAAGAGATTTTCTGAGAAAGAGGATGCCATGATAAGACTTGTTGACATGGAAAAATCCGCGGGGACCTTCAATCAAGGAAGTCCGTAAAGGACTAGTTTGAGTGGAAAATCCATCAGAAACTATTGGAAGAAATGAAAGTCAATTAGGACTATATAACATATGGAAGACTATGTGGGACTACCAAAGGTGGAGACTGCTAGGGACACTTGGGCAGGGGATAGTCCGCTAGGAACTATCCATTTATTTGGAGTATTTTAGAAAGATTTGGCTTAGGTAAGAATGCATTCTAAGGTTACATTGTGAGAACGAGTCTGGTTGGAAAAAGGGGGAGGGTTGATTCATTCAGCCAAGTATCTTATTCAAGTCCACGAATAAGGATGATAGAAAAAGACCTTATCCAAGAAAGGGGATCAAGCATAGGTTAAGTCAAAAAGTAGATTACCATTGAAATAGTATGACAAATTCATATGGAGATCAGAGTGGATCAAAAAGAGTCTCAACTATGGCGAGGTCTCAATTAAAATGCCAGTAGATTTTGCCAAATCTGTTGTGGCAAATATAGATAATCAGTAACAAGGAATATCCCAACGGGCTTAAGGAAAGTTTGGAATAACGATAAACAGGATCAAGACCCATAAGGAAGTAAGGTTTTTAGAATATAGATATGGTGGGTGGTAACATTCACTGACAGTTAGCTTGGAAATAACAAGACATTTGCTACGCCAGTGAAATTTATGAATTCTCCTATGATCTTTAGGAAGTTTTACAATTGTGCATAAAATCTCATTTTCCCTTAATTTTAACAATTCTTCTATGATTACCGGTACACATGATCTCACTAAGTTCTTTCGAGCTTATAAAATCTTCACTACATGTATGCAGGGTAGGCAATGACTCGACGAATCAAAAGGAGGGACCAAGCCAGACACCGCCAGAGACTAGTGATAGGCGAAGTAGCTGTTCATGTATATAGAGGGGCATCCTTAAAGGCCACGCCTTAGGGTTTAAGTTGATTGCAATTGTATCCGAGTCTTAATTTAAAATTTGTCAATAGTTTCGGAATCAAAGTTGTAAGAATTTATGACCAGTTCTGCACAAGAACTAATAGTATTTAGATTTTGAAATTTAAGTTGTTTAATTATGCAATTAAATCAGAATCAGAAATATTATTAAGTTATTCGGGTTAGTATATCATCCGATACTTACATCTAGCAATTCGGTCGAGTATAGGATGTTACAAGCTCTAAGTTATAAATATTTGATGTTCTAAATTTGATTCTCATATTGCATAAATCATGTGTGGATTGTCTCTATTTTCTTCCGACTTAAATTTTACCATGTGTAGGTCCTTTTCATAACTATTTTAGTTGAGTCCAAATATATTTCAATTCTTAATCTAAAATTACTCTATAATACTTAATTTTAATTATAATTTATTCAAATAACTATTTTATTTCAAACAATTCTAAAATAGCCTCGGGAACTTTGATTTTAATGGTAATGTAAGTTGGATAACACATGTACAACTATAACATTCATAATTATCTTTTAAATTCATTCTCAAAAAATTATAAATTTGATATATGCATGCTTTTTATATTTATATATATCTCATAGTAAAACTCAACTAATTTATTTTTCAAATTTCAAATTCAGCATACAACAGGAAAATTAATAGAAAATACCAATTTCAAAATTTATTTAGTAAAGTACACTGTTTTCCCCTAAATTTAAGAAAATAAATTGATTTTAGAGAAAGAAACATCTCGTCCAATGGTAAACAACGGTAAAAAAAATCCAACAGCTAATTTCCATTTTTTTTTTTTTTTTTTTTTGCAAATGGCTAGTTTATTTGCTATATAAACACAACTCATTTTCTTTCTTTTGCATTCAAATCCTATTTTCTCAAATCTCTCAACCATTTAGTTCTCAAATTTTCATTCAACTTCTCTCAAATTCTAGTTGTCTTAGATTTATATTTCATAATTTGTTTTATTTTATTTTATTTTTATAATTTATAAAAATGTCAATGTTGCTTAATCGTTTGGATGAGAAACATATTTTTAGTGTTCAATTGCAAATGGTAAGAAAATATTATTAAAATTTTTAATTTTAATTAAATTAATTATTAAGTTGTTAATATTATTAATATTATTTTTTTATATTTATATAATCAAATCGAAGATCAGATTATAAAAACATACATACACAATTTAAGTGCGAGGACACCACGTGTTATTGAACAACACTTGTAAGGGGCATGCTTTCAACCCCTGACTGCTATCTCAATAGAAAACACTTCCTGTAAGATATTTTTCTATTCAAAATCTATCTATTTTCTTAAATTTGAAAAAAAATTTAAATTCCTAATTATATTTTAAAAACAGCTTACCCAGCGTACAACTAATCCAAAATAAGGGTACAAAAAACAATTAAAACTATATCATACTATGTAACTTGATTTAGGGCTAGTTTGGTAATACTTTTGAAAAGTGCTGTGAAAAAGTACTTTTGAGAAGTGTTTTTGAAAAGTTTAGTTTAAAAATTGACTGTTTAGCATTGCTGTCAAAAAGTGCTTTTGAGAAATAAAATATCCATTTTAGACATGTTATTATCAAGTAACAAATATGTATTTAAATAATATTTAAATTAGTTAATATTATTATATTTTAGCAAGAATATAAAAAAATTATTATAACTTCTTGTTAATATTTTAATATATAAAATATAAATTTTAAATATTTTTAAGCAATAAATATTAATTATTTATAAAATTTAATTAGAATATATAAACTATATTTTAAATATTTAAATATAACTATTAAATATTTGTAATTATTATTTTAAAAAATATTTTTTTATTTTTAATTAATGATTTTAATACATTTGTAATTAAGTACCAAGAAAAAAAAAGAGAAAGTATTTTGTTATTGGAGGGGTGAAAAAGTAATTAAGCACTAAAAGTGCTTTTGGGAGAAAAAAAGCTAAAAATTTTAGCTTCTCCTTTTCAGAAGTGCTTTGAAAAGCACTTCTGAAAAGCTAAAAATTTTAGCCAAAAGCAACTTGTTCTGCACAGCTTTTCTTCCAGAAGTGCTTTTGGAGCCAGAAGTACTTTTGAAAAGCAATACAGAATTGGCCCTTAGATAAATAGGCTTTTATGCAAAGTCCAAGCTTTGGGGGGAAACAAGGTGTTTAAGTGTTGAGTGCAATGACCACTACCCCCAACTGGTCGTGCTTAATCCCTTTAGCGTAGAATTAAGCCCTTTTTTAAGGGATAATATGTAGGGTAATTATTTTAAAGTTAATATACCATTTAGTACATATGTATTTGATTTGAATATTTAATTTGATATTTGAGCTTTTCTGTTTCAATTCAGTATCTGAGTTTAGTTTGAATGTTCGCTTTAGTATTTGAGTTTTTTTAAATTGATACTTGAGTTTTTTCTTTGTTCCATGCATGTATCTAAATTTGACTTCAATATTCAATTTGATACGAGTTTTTCTTTGTTCTTATGAAGTACCTTTGTTTTTTTTTTTTTACTAAAGCACACATGTGAACTAGTTATTGGATTACATAATGTTTAATTTAGGTATTAAATTTGAATAAAAAAATTCATGTACTAAATTGAACATTAAAACTGAATATAGATACCAAATGGTATATTAACACATTATTTTATATAGCCTTTGTAAAATTTTAAGACTTTAAGCAAAATTGAAAGGGTGATATATGTTTAACTTTATTTTATTATATCCTACATTCCTATGTCACTCTCTATCCTGCTTACATAGCTATAATTATTATTACACTTAGGGTTGAGAAAGAGATTGAAAAGAAATCCAAAATTGTTTAATTTTATTAATTTACGATTCGATTTAAATTTATTGAATTTGATTAAGTTTCCGGATAAAAGATTGTTATATTCAAACCAAACTAAATAATTAATTTATAATACAAAATTAAATATTATATATAAATTTGAGAGAAATCATTAACAAATAAAAACTTATATACTAAAATTATTAGTATAGACTATGGTTGGCCTTTAATTGTAGGATTCGGTATATGACACAGATATATGGTACACTTAAGGGAAGGGTGATATAGTCAAGCAGTCCACATTTACTAAACAAATCAAAATTTAAAAAAAAATAAAATAAAAGAGTTTAATACCTATTTTGGCCCTTGTATTATAATGAAAATTTCACTTTTAACTCTTTTATTGTTTTGCTTACTTTGTTCTTTCTACTTTTATTTATCTATCATGTTAACTATCAACAAATTTCGTTAAAAAGAATCCACATGACTGTTTAAGTCAATCAAACATAAACACGTGAACAATAGTAAAAAAACAAAATAGAAATTTTACTCAAAACTGGTATTAATTTTTTATTATCAAAATCTGGTGTTAAAATCTTTAAAGAAAGAATAATTTATCTTTAATCTGTATAATATATAAAACCAGCTCCACCAGATTCATTAAGAATTGATAGGGGTACGATTGTCAAAAGAATCAAAGAGAACTCTCGGCCCAAAAAAGCTACATTTGATCAACCCAAAACTCTAGCAGATCCAATCACAAAGCTTGATTTATATTATATATGGTTGTCATGATTTTATCGTCTCTTCCGCTTTTGATGGGCTTAATTCCATCATTTTTATTTTTTATTAAATTTATCTTCTACCACTTTTCCATTGGATGGTCTAAAAAAATAATTTTTAATATGCTTTTGATATATAGTGTTTAGTTCTAATTTGCTTTTATTCATTTTTTTAAGTGTAAGAAAAGAACCTGAATTGTTGTTATTGATTGTGTATTTATTCTTACCTTGCTCTTTATGGCTAGACTCTTAAGGTAGGATTACATTTTATTTAACGGTAAGAATTCATTTCCTATTTCTTTCTTCAATTTTGATTTTAGATCTTATTTACAAGATTACATTTTATTTGACAATTGAGTTTCAATTTGAGATTTTATTTCAATTTTTGTATAGGAAGATGACGAGAAAAAACATTTTTGAAGCTAAAATTTCAGTTAAACTTTTTGGGTTTGTATGTAATTGATAATTCAAATACACTTTGAGCTTATTGCTCGTGTATAACATCATTATGATTCCTCCAAGTCATCTGAATTTTTTTTCTCATAGCTATTTTTTTTCTAATTTTATTTAGGTTTCTTGGTAGTATTATGTTTATTATATTTTTCTTTTCATGTTTTGGGTATAATGTTTATTTTGATCTTTTGACATATTCATTTCTTGTAACACCCCATATTCGATTTAATCGTGGGGTTCGAGCTACAGAATGTCATATTCGTTGCCGGAGCAACTAAGATCTCAATTTCAATTTAATTCAACAATTTATACATGTTATAAGTTCAATACACAATTATAATATGTTATATAATCATATTCGGAATTTAAACGAGCTTTCAAAAGCTCTTCTTGTAACAGTCCAATTTCAGTGAGATCAGAATAGTGGCTTTGGGACCACAAATCCAATCCGAAAATAAAATTTATTTGATTTGATTTGATTTGATTTTATTATATGGTCTGTATTATGTTATAAATGTCATATGAAAATTCTGATAAAAAAATTTTACTAATTTTGTGCTTAATTACAAGAAGGGCTAAATTGCATAAAAGGCAAAAGTTGAATTCTAGTAGCTATAAGGAGTAAATAGCTATGGAATTCAAAATTTGAGGTCCTTATTTGGTAATTAGACCATTAAGAAAGTATGTAGATATTTTGGTGACTCATCCATGGAAATTTAGAAAAATGGCAATGACTAAATTGGAAATAGAGATAATTAAATTAATTAAAAGATGATAAAGGGAAATATCATCTTATTTTCTCATCATCTTCCCCAGAATATACATGGATACCCTAGGAGAGAGAGAAGAAACTTTCATGCCTTAATTGGGTAAGTTTTCTTGTCCCGTTTTTAGTAATTTTGATATTTTTGAAACCAGGATAGTCTAATCTATCTATTTGGGGGATTACTTTGAAAAGTTATCAAAGTATGGAAAATGGGTCATGGATGTATATGCTGAAAATTAGAAATTTATGGTAGAAAATGAAACGTTGTTAATAGCTAAACAACTTTTACAAAGTGATTTTTGATGAAAACATGATTTAGGGACTAAAATGCAAAGTTTTGAAATTAAAGAAAAATGCTGCATTTTTATGAATACTTGTGCTGTAAATTTTGTAATGGGATTTTGGTTAGGCTTGGAACAGGGATTAAATTGCACAAGTTTCATTTTTCGAGCCTAGGGATGAAATTGAAATTTATGGAAAAGTTAGGAGCGAAATGGTAATTTTGAATATGATGTAAATTGATCCAAATGAGTATAAAATATGAGAAATTGATGATTAGAATTATTTATATAGATTCAGACAACATAAATTCGAGGCTAGATCGAGGAAAGAAAAATGTTGTGGATTAGTAGATTATTTATGTGAACAAGTGTCGAGGTAAGTTCGTGTAACTTAATCGAGCATGTAAATATGTTTAATTGAATGTTTTGTGTTTGTATGAAATGTGACTTATATTGATGAACATTATTTGAATGCTATAATGAAAAACTTAATACATGCTTGAAATGGTGAAAACAGGGTTAAGTCCCGATTGAATATTGAATTCCGATGAATATATGTGCTTTCCCGAAATGGATGAGGTCCTGCATTTGTTGCTGACGGATTTAGCTCGGAGAGTAATCCTATTGACCTTATTATAGAAAGGATTTAGCCCGGACGAGTAATCCTGATATAATACCTCTCGAGTATATGTTATGATTAGGGTTTAGCCTGGACTGGTAATCCTAATTAAGCTCTTTTGAGCATACGTTATATAAAGGATTTAGCCTGGACTAGTAATCTTGTTATACGATATGTGGCTTGAGAGTGTTTTTCCTTGATTAAGTGCCCTAATGGGTACTCTTGAAAAAGAATTGATAGGTTATTGAATCGTACACCTCGAGTGTACCACTTGAGCATCCATCAGAATTTCAATGATTCAACGGACACAACTTTTGACATGGTATGAGAAATATAAGATGAAATGATAATGGCATGAAAGAATATTGCGCGATGAGCTCATCTATCCTTACTTGATGTATATGTAAAGTTTGTGACTAACATGTTTGATTGGATACATGTGTTTAGGCAATTTTGCCAAATGGATGGAAAACATGATATTGTATGCTTAGATTTAATAAATGGGATTGGTAAGTTTAGTTCTGTTATACGAACTTACTAAGCATGTAATGCTTACTCCATTTTATTTTCCCCTGTTTTATAGTGCTTGGAGATTCACGAAGGTTGGAGATCATTGGAGTATCGTCATACTATCTACTAGCTATTTTGGGTACATATAGTAAAAATCATTTTGGTATAATGTCATGTATAGAACAAATTGGCCTTTAGTGGCTTGATGCTTGATAACGATGTTTGTAATCTAGCCATTTGAATGGCTAATGGTAGTTGTTTTGATATACATGAAATGTCATGCAATGGTAGCTATATATATGCGTTAAGTAGTTGATCAAATCATGTTTAACACATGGATTGAATTAAGGTAAGATTGTAAACATGTATGCATGCAATGATATGCCATGTTGAATGATAGAAATCGTCTAATTTGAATGCTTGAAATGGTTGGAATATGTTTGGTATGTTTCAGTGCAGGAAAATGGTAAAGTTGGGTGACAAATAAGGCTAGGAAATGGCTTTATTTTGTCCACACGAGCAGATACACAAGTGTGTGTCTAGACTGTGTGTGACACACGGCTGGGTACATGGGCATGTAGTTAGGCCGTGTGTGCCCTGTATCTTAATTTTGAGAAACAGAATGCTCAGAATTGAGCACACAGGCAGAGACACGGTGTGTGTCTCAACTGTGTGAGGCACACTGTAACACCCCTTACCAGAGTTCGACGCCGGAACCGAGTACGAGGTATTACCGGATGATAACATAACCAATCATTTACAATCAGCCATAAAATTTTCGTTCCAATTTAAAACTTTTTCATAGTATATCATATAATCTCTAAAATGGGCTTACGAGACCCAAAACATAGTTTGGGAGTGGTTCGAAATCAAACTGAGAATTTCGAAAAATTTTGGAAAATTTAGTCAAAAACAGGGCACACGCTCGTGTGAGACAGGGACATGCCCGTGTGGGTAGGCTGTGTGGCCCGTGTCCCTAACCCGTGTGGAATTATTGCAAATTTATTTTTCATTTCGAACCTACGGGGGTTTTCACAGGCCGAGCACACACCTGCGTCCTTGTCCCCTGTCCTTCACACGATCTTGACACGCTCGTGTGGTCACCCTGTGTGCAAAACTGGAGTATTCCATTTATGACGTCAGCATGTAAATTTTGTCACACAGCCACGGAACACGCCCGTGTGACTAAGCCGTGTGACGTCCTTCATCTCTAAAATTTTCATGCAGGTTTCATACGCCTTACACACATGGCTGTGGTGGTTGGCCGTGTGGCCTATAGTTAGGCTATTTTCCAAGCCAACTTTTTCCCCAAAACACATACAAACTTATACCATTTTTATCACCACACATCATACACATTTTTAAGCATCTAAATGACCACATTTGATAGTTTAACAACATATACCAATTTATCCACACACAAGAACATCAAGCATTTCATGAATTACCTCATAAAGATATATATAAAACAATATCATCATTGGCCATATCACATGCCCTTAATTACAAAGCAACTTGTCAAAAGACAAATGCCCACATGATAGCCAAACCAACTTGACACTTATAACACTACTAAGTCCCTATACATGCCATAGTTCAAAAGAATTCATAGTACAATACCAAAAGAACGTTGTCGATACTGTGGGTGATCCTCCGATGCTTCGCAATCTCTGAGCTGGTGATAAACAATAAATTATACATATTTTTACCTCATGTTTAGCCTAATTTCTGAATGAACTATCATTAAAATTGTGAGAATTGGTGCTCTTAACCCTTCTATTTCATGTTGTATACTCAGGAGAGCATAGGGAAGAGAAAAGAATGAAAAACAGGCCGAAAATGAAGAAAATGGGCCAAAGTGCAAAAACGATATGGCCCAAGGATTCACCACACGGCCGTGCCACACAAAGACCAACACGGCCCAGCCCCGACAAGCACGGCCAGGCCATACGGCCGTGCCACCCTCGACAGACCCACACACGGCCTCTTATCGATCCACACGGGCGTGGCACATGGGTGTGTCCCTATCGTGAGGAAGTGCAATTTCACTCGGATTTGGATACTTAGAGGCTAAGAAAGGCATCCCAAAGCTCTATATAAAGACCCTAAGAGGCAACTCTAAGGGTGTACTAATTCTCCCACAAAGGAGCACCTTATTTCTGCCGACATAGAGAGTGGAAGCAAGGGATTACTCCAAAGGGAAGTTGATTGATTCATCCTAGAAGCCGAATTCTACATTAAGACAAAGGATCTCCCTAAAATTCCTTCAGGGGTTTTTGGGTTCTTTATGTTTTGTTATCTTATTTCTTCTAAGATGTTTTCTTTATTAATTATGAACTAATTCCCCCAAATACTTGAGGGGGATGAAACCTAAGACAGATCTTATTATTATTTTATCTTGAGTTATATGATAAATACTTGAATTGGTCTTAATTATGTGTTCTTAATTCTTGTTTTAATAATCCTAGGTATTAATTCAAGAAATTGATGTGCTTATGCAGAGGAGTAAAAGTCCCTGTTTAAGAATAGATCTAGCATAATTAAGTGGAGTTGCATGCAACCCTAGACATAGGGTGACATAAATCTGCAGGATTAGGGTCAAACCTAATAAGGGGATCCAAAGATCGAGTTAATACAAGACTAGGGGTTTTAACTAGAAGGAAATTTCAGTTAATCAACCTAGGATTAGTTGTTCTTATCCTCGACGGAGGTATTAACATAAGTTAGGGATCTCTACGGATCAAGTCAAGTGAATAAATCATCTAGCTCAAGAATTGACAACAAGTGAAGTCTAGGTGGATTCTCCCTTGAGTATTGTCCAATCAATCAGTCTTTCCCAAAGAGCTTTTCCCCAATTTAATTTTTTGTGCATTCATAGTTTAGTTTTAGAATTAGTTTAGTTTCATAAAAACCCTTTTTTTTAGGCTAGATAATAGAAAGGAAGTTAGTACTAGTACTTTTGGTTCCCTTGGGTACGATATCTCGGTCTTGCCACTAAGCTATACTACTGTTCGATAGGTGCGCTTACCTCAAAGTCGTGATAATAGTTAGTTTTTGGTATGATCATTATTATAAATTTTATTACTTCATATCACACATATCAAGTTTTTGGCGCCGTTGCCGGGGAACTGAAATATTAAGAAAACTCGATTTCTATTACTTTAGCCATTATTATATTTATTTATTTTCAGTTTTTATGTATTTTTATTTTATTTTAATTTTCTTTGTTTTTTTTCCTTCTAGGTATCTCTAGTTTATGACTAGAAACAACCAAGCAGTACCATTGCTTTTTGACGAAGATTTAGAAGCAACAGTTCACAGAACTCGCATAGAGATCAGACGAAGCCTACATTATCCAGAACAAGACCAAGAACAAGAGCCAGAACTTACGGAAGAGATGGAAGCAAATCAAAACATTCTACCACCTCCTGAAATAGCCGCGCAACTAGTGAATCAAGATGATACTCCTTGTACTATGTATGATTATGCTAAACCTAGTTTGGCTGGTGCTCAATCTAGTATTATTAGACCTACGATTGCTGCTAATAATTTTGAATTAAAACCTAACACTATTCAGATGATTCAGTAATTTGTGTAGTTTGATGGTTTAGAGGATGAAGATCCAAATTCACACATAGCTAACTTTTTGGAATTATGGGATACTTTTAAAATAAATGGTGTTTCTGATGATGCCATTCGCCTCAGATTATTTCTTTTTTCTTTAAGGAATAAAGCTAAATAGTGGTTAAATTCTTTACCATGAGGATCAATCACTACATGGGAACAGATGACCGAAAAATTTTTACTTAAATATTTTCCTCCAGCTAAAACAGCTAAATTACGAAACGATATCTCTTCTTTTGTGCAGATAGATTTAGAGACACTTTATGATGCCTGGGAGAGATACAAAGATCTGCTGAGAAGGTGCCCGTACCATGGGTTACCTTTGTGGCTACAAGTTCAAACCTTCCACAATGGTTTGAATCCATCAATAAGACAAATGATTGATGTAGCCGCAGGGGGAACAATCAACAAAAAAACACCCGAAGCAGCTTATGAGTTTATTGAAGAAATGTCACTGAATAACTATTAGTGGTAAGTCATGAGGACAAAGCCGAAAAAAGCTGCAGGAGTTTTTAATATTGACGTTGTCACCATGCTTACTAATCAGGTAGAACTCTTAAATAAAAAGTTTGATAACTTTGATGGTTCTATGCAGGCACAACCGGTGATGTAGTGCGATGCAACTCCAGGAAATATGTTCAATCCAGACTACTCATCTTATGGACACAGCATAGAAAAACACTTATAATGTAGGTTGGAGAAATCACCCTAATTTTTTATGGGGAGGACAAGGAAATCAAAGACAACAGCCTCCTCCAGGATTTCAGCAGCCACCACCACAACAAGAGAAAAAGCTGAATCTTGAAGAGATGTTCATCAAATTTATAGCCATGTCAGAAACTCATTTCTAAAACACTGAGACGGCACTAAAGAAACATCAAGCATCAATTCAAGGGCTTGAGAACCAAATTGGTCAACTTGCAAAGTTGATATCAGAAAGACCACAATGTGGACTACCCAATAACACTGAGCCAAATCCTAGAGAACATGTCAAGGCAATTACTCTAAGAGATGGGAAAGTACTGGCCGAACCAGAAAAGAAGCCTATTCCAGAATCACCAGAAGACAAGGTAGAGGAAGAGAAACCCAAGGAAAACACTCCACCAGCACTCAAGGAATACAAACCGCCTATTCCATATCCAACAAAGTTGAAGAAAGACCGCACAGACGCTCAATTCGGTAAATTTCTTGAACTTTTTAAATAATTACATATTAACTTTCCTTTTGTTGAAGCAATTTTGCAGATGCCGAAGTACGCGAAGTTTCTTAAAGAACTTCTAAAAAATAAAAGAAAGTTGGAAGAATCAGCCACAGTGGAACTCAACGAGGAATGCTCAGCTATTCTCCAAAATAGACTGCCGGTAAAACTAAAAGATCCAGAGAGTTTTACTATTCCTTATTTAATTGGTAGTTTAATTATTGATAAAGCATTAGCTGATTTATGTGCTAACATTAATTTGATACCTTATAAAATGTTCAAGCTACTAGGTATTGGGGAACCAAAACCCACTAGGATGAGTATTCAATTAGCTGATAGATATGTTAAATATCCTAGGGGAATTATTGAAAATGTGTTAGTAAAAGTAGATAAATTTATATTCCTTGTTGATTTTGTTGTGCTTGACATGGATGAGGATATTGAGGTGCCTTTAATTTTGGGACGCCCATTCCTAGCTACTGCTAGAGTTGTTATCGATGTGGGGGATGTTAAATTAGTACTTAGAGTTGGTGAGGAAAAAGTCGTTTTTAAAATTTATGATGCTATGAAATTCTCTAGAGAACAAGATGATTCCTGTTATTTTATTGATGCTATTAATCATTTTGTTCAAGACAATTTTCAGGAAATTTCTCTTACAGACACGTTGGAACTGTGTCTAGTTCAAGGTGGGGGGAAGATGAAGCCACCGCTGAAGTTAAAGAAGTAATGAAAGAATTAGACCATAATGAATTTGTTGCAAGGCACATAAGCTACGAAAATATAAAGATGAATGATGAATTGAGACAGAAACCTTTAATTGATGAACCCCATAAATTAGAGCTAAAGCAACTACCAAACCATTTAGAGTATGTATTTTTAGGAGATGATTCGACATTACCTGTGATTATCTCATCGGATTTAAGCAATGAAGAAAAAGAGGAACTACTTCAAGTGTTAAAAGAACACAAAAAAGCTATAGCTTGGAAAATTTCAGACATTAAGGGAATTAATCCTTCTTTTTGCACCCACAAAATTTTAATGGAAGATGAATAGAAACCATCGGTTCAAGCTCAGAGACGGTTGAATCCCAACATGAAAGACGTCATAAAAGCCGAGGTAATTAAACTTCTAGATGCAGGTATTATTTATCCTATTTCTGACAGTTCTTGGGTAAGTCCTGTGCAGGTTGTTCCTAAAAAAGGAGGCATAACCGTGGTGCCTAATGACAAAAAGGAGTCAATATCTACAAGAACAATCACTGGATGGAGAGTTTGCATTGATTATAGAAAGCTAAATGATGCAACTCGAAAAGATCATTTTCCCTTACCTTTTATTGATCAGATGTTGGAAAGATTATCAGGTCACATGTATTATTGTTTCCTAGATGGCCTCTCTGGTTACTTCCAAATCCTGATAGCTCTAGAAGATCAGGAGAAAACGACATTCACATGTCCATACGGTACGTTTGCTTATCGTAGAATGCTTTTTGGATTATGTAACGCTCCTACTGTTTTTCAGAGATGCATGCTAGCTATCTTTAACGAATTCGTGGAAGACATCATGGAGGTATTTATGGATGATTTTTCAGTCTTCGGTAATTCTTTTCAACTTTGTCTTACTAATTTAAAACGTGTTCTCATAAGATGTGAAGAGACAAATCTAGTATTAAATTGGGAAAAATGTCACTTTATGGTTCAAGAAGGTATTGTATTAGGACATAAAATTTCTAGTAAAGGGATAGAGGTAGATAAAGCAAAAATCGAAACCATTAAAAAATTACCTCCCCCTAATTCAATTAAGGCTATAAGAAGTTTTTTAGGACATGCCGGTTTTTATCGCAGATTTATCAAGGATTTTTCTAAAATAGCTAAGCCTTTAACGAAATTACTAGAAAAAGACGTGCTTTTCAACTTTGATCAGGAATGTTTAGAATCTTTTAACACTCTCAAAGAAAAGTTAGTCAATGCCCCAATTATGATTTCACCTGATTGGAATCTGCCTTTTGAACTAATGTGCGATGCGAGTGATTTTGCAGTAGGTGCAGTTTTGGGACAACGAGGAGACAAGCACTTTCAACCGATTTATTACGCTAGCAGAACTTTGACAGCCACTCAAGCAAATTATGCTACCACAGAAAAAGAATTGCTGGCCATTATTTTTGCATTTGACAAATTCAGATCTTATTTAATATTATCAAAAGTCATT
Source organism: Gossypium stocksii (assembly GCA_020496765.1). Classification (NCBI taxonomy): domain Eukaryota; kingdom Viridiplantae; phylum Streptophyta; class Magnoliopsida; order Malvales; family Malvaceae; genus Gossypium; species Gossypium stocksii. Next base: position 40,418,395 of record CM035629.1, read on the forward strand.
GTTTATGCTGACCACTCCGCTCTTTGTTACCTTTTGACTAAAACTGATGCAAAACCTCGATTGATTAGATGGATTTTATTATTACAGGAATTTGACTTAGAAATAAAGGATAAGAAAGGAGCTAAAAATTTGGCAACAGATCACCTTTCGAGATTAGAAAATCCGCACCCCAAGTACCTCGATAAAATAAACGACTTGTTTCTTGAAGAGCAACTCCTAGCCATAGCAGACAAAGCAGTTTCTTGGTTTGCTGATTTTGCAAATTATTTAGCAACTAACATAACCTCAAAAGGTTGACTCATAGCAAAAGAAGCGATTCTTCGCTGATGTGAAAAACTACTTTTGGGAAGATCCTTTCTTTTTCGTATTTGTACAGATCAGGTTATTCGAAGATGCGTTGCTGAGACAAAAACATACCAAATATTAGATCACTGCCATGCAGGACCCACAAGAGGACACCACAGTAGAACTAGAACTGCACATAAGGTACTCGAATCAGGTTTTTACTAGCCTACACTTTTCAGAGATACCAACAGGTATGTTACCTCTTGTGATAAATGCCACAGAACAGGTAATATCTCTCAACATAATGAAATGCCTCAGAACTATATACTTTCATGTGAAATATTTGATGTGTAGGGTATTGAATTCATGGGTCCATTCCCTACTTCATTTGGGAATAAGTACATACTAATAGCCGTAGATTATATGTCAAAATGGGTGGAAGCCCAAGCCTTACCTACTAATGATGCTAGAACGATAGTGCGCTTTTTGAAGAAACTTTTCTCTCGATTTGGAACACCTAGAGTGATTATTAGTGATAGGGGAACCCATTTTTGCAATGCTCAATTTGAAAAAGTTTTGAAAAGGTATGGAGTACACCATAGAACAGCTACCCCTTATCATCCACAAACCAGTGGTCAAGTCGAAGTAACAAATAAGGAACTAAAACGCATCTTAGAGAAAATGATAGAAACAAATAGAAAAGATTGGTCAAGAAAGGTAGATGATGCTTTACGGGCCTATAGAACTGCTTTTAAAACGCCCATAGGTACATCTCCTTATAAACTTGTCTACAGAAAAAGTTGTCATTTGCCATTTGAACTTGAACATCAGGCATTCTGGGCTATTAAATTTTTAAACCTTGATTTTAAGCTTACAGGTGAAAAAAGATTAATGTAGTTAAATGAGCTAGAAGAATGGCATTGCTTTGCCTACAAGAGCTCACGACTATATAAGGAAGCCATGAAGCTACGCCATGACAAACGATTGAGACAACCTAAGCAGTTCAAAACGGGTGATCTTGTCTTACTCTACAACTCAAGGTTGAAACTATTTCCTGGAAAGCTCAAGTCAAGGTAGACAGGTCCATTTACTATTCAAACTGTCTTTCCATATGGCACAGTCGAGGTAACTCACCCAACCCACGATACATTCAAGGTAAACGGCCATCGGCTTAAACACTATAGAGGTGAGAATTTTAAGGATAATAGGGAGGAGCTTCAGCTCCATGAAATCCCTTTGTGATACATCCAGGTAGAGTCGAGCTTAGACTCTAAATAAGTGCTTCTCAGGAGGCAATCCGAGCACTAACTTAGTCACTTCTCTTTTATTTTTGATTTTAGTATTTTTATACATCAACTAACCCTTTTAAATGCAGGATTTAAGGACCACACGGCCATGCCCACGGGCGTGTCCAAGGCCGTGTGGATGTTATGAGCAGAGACACAGTCGTGCACCCAGGCCGTGTACAAGCAAGGTAAAATTTTTCCCAAAACACGGGCTACGACAAATCGCCATGGCCATGTGATGTGGCCGTGGCCAACATATCAATTTTCACACGGGCTTCGACAAGTTCCTACGCCCGTGTCACCAAACCGTGGCCAACACTGTCAATTGACACACGGGCTGAGACTAAAAGGACATGGTCGTGCGATATGGCCGTCTGACCCAAACACGAGCGTGCTACACGCCCGTGCCCCAAAACCGTAGTCGACACTGTCAAAACCAACACGGGCATGTGACCTATCATATGACTGTGTGCGAAGCGAACACCTTAGGACACGACCGTGCGACATGGCCATGTGCCTCAACACGCCATTGGTATACGGGCGTGTGCTTCAAACCAGACGCGCCAAAATCCCCAAATTTCGAACAACACAGGCAAAACCAGAGCTACACGGGCGTGTACCTTGCCTGTGTGACCCAAAATCTATATATAGGAGCCACTATTCATCATCTTTCTCATCAAAAACCCTAAAATCCAACACCCAAACCCTACCCCAATCCTCCCTAAAGCCACCACCGGTGTTCACAGTGCTCCCACGACCGTGCTACCTCACCCACGACTGTGCTTCACCTCATACCTCTCCCATTCAGTTCTATTTTCTCATTTTTCTTTCAAAATTTTTACTGTTTATTTCTATTTTCATTTCAATATCATATTATATTTAGGTTTAGCATTGTTTTAAGCATGGAATTGATTGAATTAGCATGAATAATCTAGAATGTTATAGAGAACTTTTTGATTTCATGCCACTTAGAGTTACATTTGATTGCCATTTTTCCTATCTAAACTCTCATGCATTTAGTATAAATACATACTCATGTTTCTTAAATCTAATATTATGTTAGATGGATAATTTATATTATTTAGGTTAGTCCCCATTTTATCTCAAAAATGTTTTAGGCAAATTTTTGTTTTAATGTAGATATTTATTATAGTTTTTTATTCAATTTAATTTCAATTTTCAGGACTAATGTATTTTATTTTGTTTTTAGGCATTATGTCAACATCACGCAGTAAAAAGGCTGCCGTCCCTCCTTCGAAGAAACGCAAGGGACCCAGTGGTTCATCCTCATGACCCATTGTTGAGAACCGTAATCTATTCCTCCAATTTTCACAAGCCTCCTAGGAGGAATGATTTCAAACATTCCGAGCTCGCCCTCTAACCACTGGCCGATGCATAGATTGGGCCGCCCTCGAGCAAATACACCTCACAGACGAGGTTCAGGCCCTATTGATGACCGATCCATGGGAGCAGTTTTTCCAGATCGTGGAGTCTACATACTTAGAACTCACTCTCGAGTTCTACTCCATGTTCCATCTTCAGACTGTGATGAACAGATACGATGATCCCGGAACAGTCCAATTCCGTTTGGAAGGTCTCGTATGCCATCTCAGTATCCCAGAGTTTGGCATAGCCCTCGGTCTTTACACTGAGCAATTTATGGAAGAGGAGGACCTTTCCAAGCTTCACCGCCATATCCATCTATCACCATCTAGGTGTTGGGAGGCCCTAGTCCCTGCATCATCAACATACGATCCTAGTCGTTCTAAAGCGACTAACCTCGTCCCACCTTTGAGGTACCTGCATACCCTTCTTGCACATACACTGACAGGCAGGCACGAGAGCACAGGGGTCGTCAGCATCCCCGACGCCTACTTCCTGTGGTGCATGACAAATGCGCACATTATGACTTAGCTTACTTCATCGCCCATGCAATCCAGCATCAGATAGAGAGGCATCGGCAATGCGTAATTTCCATGGGCCCATACATCACGAGATTAGCCTGCCACTTCGGGCTACTTAACACAGTGGCCTAGATATCCTCATACACACTGATAGGCTAGATGTCCCCTCAGGGCATCCAGAGCATGCTACAAATGAGGATGATCCAATGTCGACGTAGGACTGATCCTCCACAGTACCAGCTACTTAGAAATGCCGAGCAGGAGGATCCTGAGGACATTCCTGATGATGTCTCACCACCAGAGGAGGATGCACCCACCGAGCCACCACCGCCTCGCCGCCTAGTTCATGCGGCAGCTTCATATGCTAACATATCTGAGCGCCTATCACGATTCGAGCAGCAGTGCTTCCAGCACTTTGATCATATCGATGCGACACTACAGTAGATATGCCAGCACCTCCACATCACTTCACCACCGCCACCGCGTGACCCATCTGAGGATTAGAGACTTCTATTCCTCTTAACTTTATTTTTATCCTAATTTTTATTTAAACACTGATCCCTATTTTTACCTTTTCTTTTCTTCTCCTTTATTTTCCTTTTTCCTTTTACTTTTATTCATTCTCTCTTTTTCATTATTTAAATTTTAGTATTTTTAGAATTTAATTTATTTTCTTTCTTTATTTTTAATTTTTTCATATCGGGTCCCCCTTAACAAACATATTCTTTTAATCCAAATTCCCCATGACTGGTAAATACTTTTGCAATTTTAAAGGAGCTCTACAGCTCATATCCATATGGAAGTGGGACAACCCTACCACAACTGCCGGCTCTTCCAATTCCAATCTCCGTCTCACAAATTCATCCAAAATTCAGGGAATTTCATGCCTTTCCCTATCTTATGATCTTGTGCTTCTATTGCTGCTAATGAATCTTTGTACATTGAGGGCAATGTACATCTTAAGTGTGGGGGGAGGGGGAACTTACTTTCAGTCATTACATTCTCCTTGAAATCCTTGAAAATTATTAACTTGTTGCATTGTTCTCAAACTCTCACTTTCACTCTTTGCATTATCTTCAATCTCCTGTTAGGAATTAATTCTGATTGATTTATGATTTTTATTAATATGTGAGAATTAAGACATAGGTGCTTGTACTTTGATTATTCAAACTTTAAAACATTAGGGAATCAAGCATGGTAAGTTGAAATTTTTGAGATTCCAATTTTTTTTCATAAGTTAATTTCCTTAATTTTAAGTGTTATCTTGAGATTTGAAATTCACAGGATTGACATCAAAAGCCATAATTCTGGTGAGATTTTTGAGCCTTTTCAGCATACATTCTTTCGTGCTCACTTTTATTATTGCTTTGAGTGAGTCAATACTGATTTGCTATTCTAGAACTTGCTTTGATTATACATGTTAAGACCACACCATTGATTTGATATACCGAAATGATAAAGGCACCTAGGATTTAACCCACTTACTCCACAAAAGCCTACCTCCATAAATTAACCCCTAGTGAACCCCATGGAGCCTAACAACCTATTTTTTAACTTACCTCCAATATTAACCCATAACCTGTTTTTGTTGAATTCCATTCAATTACTTTGATCCCTATTTTTGTCGAGATTCGAGTTGAATTATCATCTAGCTTTATTCTCTTTTCCAGATTGTAAATATTCAATTTATTGTATTGTATTTGAATTGTTCTTAAAAAAATGTATGTATATTAAAGAAATTCAGTTGTAATCTTTAATAGTTCAATAGTTTTTGCATATTTCTATTTTAAGGCTACCAAAGCTAGAATGATGTTATCATAAGGCTTAGCTCGAGGAATATGTTCCAGTGATAGAGATTTTTCTAGCTAGATAATTTTTCAGTTCAATCTCAATTCTAACCCTCTTTTACAGCTTGTGACAACACCCCTAACCAAGCCCCATTACAACCGTTAAAAGACCTTTTGATCGATGTATCATATCAAACTATAGTGGTAGAGATTTGATTTTCTTGCAAGCTTATGGTAACCCTAAACACTTTGAGTGGATAGAGTGAATCTTTAGTGAGGATGTCAAATCTTATTAATTTCAATTGAGAGATGATTACTTAGAAGAAGGGAGGAAACTTATGTTTCGATGATAAAATTCTCAACTTAAAGTAATTGAATCTTTAATGTTCTTCTGATTGAATTTTCATTGTATGAATGCATGTGAATTAATTTGAAGCATTATTGATAGGAATTGTAAATTGAGAAGAATGATTCTTAACTGTAGATTGAGATTTTGCTTGAGGACAAGCAAAGGCTTAAGTGTAGGGGTATTTGATAAATAATAAATTATACATATTTTTACCTCATGTTTAGCCTAATTTCTAGATGAACTATCATTAAAATTGTGAAAATTGGTGCTCTTAACCCTTCTATTTCATGTTGTATACTCAGGAGAGTATAGGGAAGAGAAAAGAACGAAAAACGGGCCGAAAACGAAGAAAATGGGCCAAAGTGCAAAAATGACACAACCCAAGGATTCACCACACGGCCGTGGCACACGACTGTGCCACACAAAGACCAACACGGCCCAGCCCCGACAAGCACGGCCAGGCCATATGATCGTGCCACCCTCGACAGACCCACACACGGCCTCTTATCGATCCACACGAGCATGGCACACGGGCGTGTCCCTGTCGTGAGGAAGTGCAATTTTAGTCGGATTTGGATACTTAGAGGCTAAGAAAGGCATCCCAAAGCTCTATATAAAGACCCTAAGAGGCAACTCTAAGGGTGTACTCTTTCTCCTACAAAGGAGCACCTTATTTCTGCCAACATAGAGAGTGGAAGTAAGGGATTACTCCAAGGGAAGCTGATTGATTCATTCCAAAAGCTGAATTCTACACCAAGACAGAGGATCTCCTTAAAATTCCTTCAGGGGTTTTTGGGTTCTTTATGTTTTGTTATCTTATTTCTTCTGAGATTTTTTCTTTATTAATTATGAACTAATTCCCCCAAATACTTGAGGGGGATGAAACCTAAGACAGATATTGTTATTATTTTATCTTGAGTTATATGATAAATACTTGAATTGGTCTTAATTATGTGTTCTTAATTCTTGTTTTAATAATCCTAGGTATTAATTCAAGAAATTGATGTACTTATGCAGAGGAGTAAAAGTCCCTGTTTAAGAGTAGATCTAGCATAATTAAGTGGAGTTGCATACAACCCTAGACATAGGGTGACATAAATCTGCCAGATTAGGGTCAAACCTAATAAGGGGATCCATAGATCGAGTTAATACAAGACTAGGGTTTTAACTAGAAAGAGATTTCAGTTAATCAACCTAGGATTAGTTGTTCTTATCCTCGACGGAGGTATTAACATAAGTTAGGGATCTCTACGGATCAAGTCAAGTGAATAAATCATCTAGCTCAAGAATTGATAACAAGTGAAGTCTAGGTGGATTCTCCCTTGAGTATTGTCCAATCAATCAGTCTTTCCTAAAGAGCTTTTCCCTAATTTACTTTTTGCACATTCATAGTTTAGTTTTAGAATTAGTTTAGTTTCATAAAACCCCCTTTTTTTTAGGCTAGATAATAGAAAGGAAGTTAGTACTAGTACTTTTGGTTCCCTTGGGTACGATATCTCGGTCTTGCCACTAAGCTATACTACTGTTCGATAGGTGCGCATGCCATAAAGTCGTGATAATAGTTAGTTTTTGGTATGATCATTATTATAAATTTTATTACTTTATATCATGCATATCAGCTAGCTTGACTACTCTATAAAAAAAGTAAAAAGAGAAATGAGTAAGCTTTAAAAAGCTTAGTAAGTCTATATGCAAATAATTAACATCATACCAACTCTCTTAATGTCCAAAAATAATATCATCACATATCAACTTACCCACCTAACCTTACCAATATTACATACATACCGAGCACATTATTTACATATACTTAAGTTCACATGCACCCCTGCATACATATACACTTGCCCACATATTCACTGGCTTACAAATACACCTGTACTTACACACCACATAATCATATAAATCTCTTTTAGTAAGCTTTCCGGTTGAACCTTATGGAATAACATCCGATACTTGGTGGTTTCAGCACATAGCTCCACCAACACATAATCCTGCTCTCGTGTACACATGGTGAACTCTCAATACCATCCATGTGACCTAGCCAGTAAATCCCGTAGCTCTCGTGTCTACATAGTGTCCAACACTCGGTACCACACATGCGACCTAGCTACTTAGTCTCGTAGCTCTCATGTCCACATGGTGTCCAACACTCGGAACCACACATGCAACCTAGCTACATATAACATAGCTCTCGTGTCTACATGATGTACCCTCGGTACCATGCATGTGACCTAGCTATCTTTAATCTGTAGCTCTCGTGTACACATGGTATACACGCAATATTACACATGTGACCTAGCTACATATGAAATTATCATCTCGTAGCTCTCTTGTACACATGGTATACACACAGCATTACACATGTGACCTAGCTACCATATAGTATCTAGTAGCTCTCTTGTACACATGGTGTCCTACCCTCGAAACCACACATGTGACCTAGCTACACATTATTCATATCTTTCGTTTTTCGAAGGTTCAATCGAGAACTCCACTTTCCATAAATTTCCAACTAAAAAATGTCACCAATAATGCTTCATAATATGCATTTAAAACATTATGACACAAATGAAAACAATGAATTATTTACATACAAACTTACCTTGATAACAAAATGCGATAGTTTGCAATTTAGCCTGAAACCTTGCCCTTGCCTCGATCAAGGTCAATTCCTTTCTCTTCTTGATCTATAACGGCACATTTAGCTCATTTAATAATCACATTATTCAAAATAGCCCAAAATCTTCCTATTGCAAATTTTACAATTTGACCCCTAACTCTTTACATTTTACAATTTAGTCCCTAGGCTCGATAATTGATTTTCATCCTATTTTCTTGTATTTCAAGCCTAGCCGAACCACTTTTCCTCTTATAGCAGCCCCCAATTTCCATCATTTCTCAATTTATGCACACAATATTTCATCTTTTACAATTAGGTCCTTTTTACAATTTTTACCAAAAATCACCTAGTAGAAGTTGTTCACCATACTTTAAACTTTCATATTCTACCACTAGTTATCAAAAACATGCATGTCATTTATGGGTAAAATTTTAAACATCAACCCTAGCTCAAAATAGTGGTAGAAGTGGCTAAATCAAGTTACAAGAATCTCAAAAATATGAAGAGCATTAAAAACGGGGCTAGGAGTCACTTACTATGAGCTTGAGAAGTTGTGAAAACCCTAGCTATCGTCCCTTGCTATGTTCGGTAAACACATGAGGAAGATGGACAAATTTTTGGTTCATTTTCCCTTTTTATTTCTTTAATTATCCAAATGACTAAAATGCCATTCATTAAAACCTTTGTTATTTTTATCCTTCCTTGGGCATCTTTGTCCAAACTAAGTTAAAATGGTCTTGTAACAACTTGAATTTGGGCCTAGAAGTTTTGGGCTTTGAGCATGGGAGCGGTTGAAGGCAGCTTATAATATTTTGTTGTGCATGTAAATTCCGTTAATGAAGGCTTGTTTCAGTGGTTAAGTGTGCTGAGAAGTGTTGGAGAAGTCCTGGGTTCAAACCTGGACTCTAGCAAAAATTTTGGTTTAAGGTGAATTAAACCCTGGGCGTAGTAGGTAGGCCTTAAGAATATTGTTGGAGAAATTATGCCACAAAAAGCCTTGTGGTTTAGTGGCAAAGTAGCGCCACATAAGAGGCAGGAAGGTGGCTTCATAGAGTTGGCAAGGAGGTCTAGGGTTCAAAACTCATGGCAATCAAAGAGCATTTATTTTGCTAACAGGGGGCGGCAAGAGTTGGTGTTGAATTTAAACTCTGATGATGGGGGGATCCAACATCGGGAAGCTAACATAAGAGTGGATGCGAAGCTGGCTTTAAATAGAGAGAACCATGAGGAGAGTAAAGGTACTTTTCTTGGCTGATCCCTTTCGCTTTATGGCGTGCTCGTTTGGGTTGGGCATCGGCTAAGAGTGCTCGGAGCACGGATTAACTCTAGTCTCCTATCAGGTGTGTATTTCTCACTACTCTAGCTGTAGGACGGCTACTTTGGGCCGCGATGGGCCGAAAGGGGCCATGTGGGCCCAATGGGCCTACGAGCCCAATTGGATAAGTTGTTTGATTGTGTGGTAAATACTGGACTAGACTAGGTGAATCTTCTATCTGTGGCTAGATTTGGGCTAAAAGGGCCATACGAGCGTGTGGGCCCATTTGGGCCGAGAATGGGCCCTAGGCCCATTTACATTGTTATTTCTGTTTAGAATGCTTTAGTTTACCCAATTACTGAAATACCCTCGACTTGTAAAATTACCAAAGTACCCCCGATTTACCAAATTACTGAAATACCCTTAATTTACAAAATTACTAAAATAGCCTTGATTTACAAAATTACAGAAATACCCTTGATTTACAAAATTACTAAAATACTATTGGTTTACAAAATTACTAAAATACCTTTATAGGGTAAAACTACTATAATACCCCTAATTTGTAAATTTACCGTTTTACCCTTGATTTGTAAAATTACCATTTTACCCCTGATTTGTAAAATTACCATTTTACCCCTGATTTGTAAAATTACCGTTTTACCCTTGATTTGTAAAATTACCATTTTACCCCTAATTTGTAAAATTATCGTTTTACCTTTGTTTTGTGAAATTATCGAAATACCCCTCTAGGGTAGGATTACCGAGATACCCCTGTGGGGTAAAATTATCATTTTGCCCCTAGGGTGTTAAATGATTGTTTTGCCCTCGTGGGCAAGTGACTGACTTGGACTATGTGTTTGATGGATTTGATTGTGAATATATGTTAGTGATATGAATGACTTGATTGTGATTGTTTGATTCAAATATGGGCATGACATTCTGCATACATGACATGTTGCATGGGTTGGGATTTTGTATGGAGGAAGATCTGATCTGTTAGGATCGCATGGTTGCTTGACGACTGTGGATCCACTGAAGGCTTAAGAGCTATATATTCATACTAATTTGATAAGGTCGCACACGTCACCCGAGACGACTGTGGACCAATCGATGGCTGAGTGTCGATCATGTTACCGAAAGCTGTGTGCCATTATTATGGGCTTTGTGCCGTTATTATGGGGTTGTGCCATTACCAAAGGCTGTGTGCCATTACCGAAGGCTGTGTGCTGTTATTGTGGGCTTCATATCGATATTGTGGGCTTCGTGCCGTTATTATGGGATTTGTGCCATTACCGAAAGCTTTGTGCCAATATCACAGGTTTTGTGCCGATTATAGACACGTTACTGATAGCTTTGTGCCATGTATTCTGTTAAGTGGCTTTGCCACAAATATCTGTTTCTGGTGGCTATGCCACAAATATCTGTTCTGGTGGCTCTGCCACAATTTCTGTATCTGGTGACTCAGTCACATTATCTGTTCTGGCAGCTCTGCTGCAAATTCTGTAGTGTGTAGCGGATGGGTGGGTCGAGTTGTCTCCCCACATAATGTATATGGTTGGTACGGGTGGTGTGATGGCTGGACTGGGTTGGGATTGCATTCACATTCTAATTCTGATTCTGATTCTGTTAATTGATACTGATTCTGATTCTGATCTTGATTCCGATTCTGATTCTGATACTGATACTGACTCTGATGTTGATTTTGATTCTGATTCTGATTCTCATTTTGATTCTAGTTCTGATAATGTTTTTGATTCTGTAATGGGCTAAGGCCCATCTGGTGCAGTTTGTTATAGTGGGCTAAGACCCAATTGATACTGGAACTGTGGTAGGGCAATCTTTTTAATTCTTTTATATGACTGACTGTTCGTATTTGTACTAAGGGATTACACTCTGAGTTTTCGTAAACTCACCCCGTTTATTAACCTTTCAGGTAATCCCCAGCCTTAGACGGATCAGAGCTGCGAGGGACTCGGAGAAGGCCACACACTACTTATGCTTTCTGTTTTGATTATTTACTCTCAAGTACTTTATTTTGGGTTTGGTTTGTAATAAGGCCTTTTTATAATTTCTGGATTTTTATTTTAAGGTTTTTATTTACTTTGAATTATATCTGCTAGAGGTGAATTGCAGTTTTCCAAAATGTTAATTGTTTTCGAACACTACGTCTTCCGCAACTAACTAAATTAAGCTTTTGCAGCAAAGAATGTTTTAAAGGTAATAATGTTTTTAAAAGGGATTAACTTTTAGTTAACCACGTTTTGAAAATAAACAAACACAAGTTTTAGTTTGCAACAAGTTTCTTTAAGAAGGGTTTCTTTGAAAACATGATTTTCAAAAAACACTTCAATGTGGCACGCCAGACTCAGGCCTAACTTTTGGGCTTGGTATGGGGTGTTACAGGTCTAATTACCACATAAGGACCCCTAATTTAAAAACCCAATTCAATCAAGTACCTTACTTCGAGTTTGACACTGGAACTGAGGACGAGACATTACTGGATGATAACATAACCAATCATTTACAATCGGCCATAAAATTTTCGTTCCAATTTAAAACTTTTTCATAATATATCATACAATCCATTAAATGCGATTACAGAGCCCAAAACATAGTTTGGGAGTGGTCCAGAATCAAATTGAGAATTTTGGAAAGTTTTGGAAAACTCGGTCAAAAACAGGGCACACGCCCGTGTGAGATAGGGACACGCCAGTGTGGGCAGGCCGTGTGGTCACACACGCCCGTATCCCCAACCCATGTGGAAGTATTGCAAATTTATTTTTCATTTTGAACCTACAGGGGTTTTCACACGGCCGAGTACACACTCGTATCCTCGGTCCGTGTCCTTCACATGGCCTCGACACGTCTGTGTGGTCACCCCGTATGCAAAACTGGAGTATTCTGTTTATGACGTCAGCATGTAAATTTGGTCACACGACCACGGAACATGCCATGTGACCATGCCCTGTGACGTCCTTCATCTCCAAAATTTCCATGCAGGTTTCACACGCCCTACACACATGGCCGTGGTGGCCGGCCATATGGCCTTTGTTAGGCTATTTTCTAAGCCAACTTTTGCCCCAAAACACTTACAAACTTATACCATTTTTATCACCACACACCATACACATTTTTAGACATCTAAATGACCATATTTGATAGTTTAACAACATATACCAATTCATCCACACACAAGCACATCAAGCATTTCATGAATTACCTCATAAAGATATATATAAACCAATATCATCATTGGCCATATCACATGGCCTTAATTACAAAACAACTTGTCAAAAGACAAATGTCCACATGATTGCCAAACCAACTTGACACTTACAACCCAACTAAGTCCTTATACATGCCATAGTTCAAAAGAATTCATAGTACAATACCAATAGTACGTTGTGGATAGTGTGGGTGATCCTCCGACGGTTCCCGATCTCTGAGCTGGCTTGACTACTCTCTAAAACAAGGAAAAAAAGAAATGAGTAAGCTTTAAAAAGCTTAGTAAGTCTATATGCAAATAATTAACATCATACCAACTCTCTTAATGTCCAAAAATCATATCATCACATATCAACTTACCCACCTAACCTTACCAATATTACATACATACCAAGCACATTATTTACATATACTTAAGTTCACATGCACCCTTGCACACATATACACTTGCCCACATATTAACTGGCTCATAAATACACCAGCACTTTTACACCACATAATCACACAAATCTCTTTTAGTAAGCTTTCCCATTGAACCCTTCAAAATAACATTCGATATTCAGTGGTTTCAGCACATAGCTCCACCAACACATAATTCGACTCTCGTGTACAAATGGGGAACTCTCAATATCACCTATGCGCCCTAGCATTAAATCCCGTAGCTCTTGTGTCTACATGGCGGCCAACACTCGGTACCACACATGCGACCTAGCTACTTAGTCCTGTAGCTCTCATGTCCACATGGTGTCCAACACTCGAAACCACACATGCAATGTAACAGCCCGAAATTGGGCCTAATCAGAATAGTGATTTTGAAATCACTAAACCAAGGTTAGAGAAATTATTTTAGCATGATTTTATGTGCTATGGTGTTTTTATATGGATACATGAAAATTTTGGTGGATAAATTTACGCGATTGAAGGCTTAATCGCGAAAAATGACTAAATCACATAAAAGGTAAAAGTTGCAAATTATTAGTAAATTTTGTAAATTAGCTAGAGAAGAAAAATGTAGGGGTTTTAAAGGGCAACTAATCCCATTAATTGAGGCATGGCCGGCCATGGTGGGACAAAGAATTGGAAAAGTCAAAGTTTGGTGTGTTAGGTGACCAATTTTGACTAGAAAATGAAACAAAATAAGAAAAGAATTGTATCATCATTTTGCTTCTTCTTCCCACCGAAAATATCAGCATGTTTAGGGTTCTTAAAGCTCAAAAATTATAGCTACTCTTCATCCACACAAGTAAGTGATTCTTAAGGTCTTTTTTGATGATTTTTGCATTTTTGAGACCCTTATAGCATGGGCTATCTATTGAGGGGTTTATCTCGTGTTTTGTGTTGAAAGTTTTAAAATTTTCCATGAATGTGTAAGTGATGTTTTCTGGAATTTTTGGGAAGAAAATGAGCTATTGTTGTTAAATAAACAACTATGTGAAGGAAATTATATGAAAACACTTAGAGAGGATTTAGTTGTAGAAGTTGTAAAATAAAGGGTAAGTGTAGGAAATAATGAGAAATTGGGGTGGAGATGAGAATAAAAAGAGTTGATTAGGCTTGGTTAATGAGAAAATTCGATAAAAATCAATTTCCGAGCCTATGGGCAAAATGGTCATTTTGCCAAGAGAATAGGGGCAAAATAGTTATTTTGCAAAAATGTGAATCTTGGATTGTTTTAATTAATTTAGCGATGAAATGGATGAATTTATATTCATATAGATCAAGGAGAGCGTGGAGTCAACCTTAACCAAGGCAAGGGAAAAGCTTCGGAGTAAATTTCGCATTTTTCATATTTTGTATACCGATATAAGTTTATATGTAAACGATACCCTTTTTATTTAATGTTTTTGCTCATGAATGTCTTATATGGTCTGTGATTAAATGTTATGGACGTAAAATGAAATTGTGAGAAACGAGAGTACGGTTAAGTTACGGTTAAGTTTTCATAAATCGTGAGTAAAGGTGGGCTATGTGCGAACCACCGGATATTTATTGAGATTAGTGAGCTAAGTGTAAATCGCTGTTGGTGATTATTAATGATGGGCTAAGTGTGAAACCATTGAAAACAAAATTGATGAAAGTGGGCTAAGTGCGATACCATTGTAATTTAATTAATGAAGGTGGGCTAAGTGCGATACCACCGTAATTTTATTAATGATGATGGGCTAAGTGCGGAATCATTTTAGTATTACTAATGTCATGATGGATGACTATGTATGAATCTATCATGTATGGACAAGTTTGTTGTGAAAATTACTTGAATGAAATTCTGTGTGTGTTGTGATGATGGATAAGCACAGGGATTGTATATGCTAAGCAATATGAGCCTTATGTGTAAAAATTGTGTTGAGCATGTTGGATAAACTATGGGAAAAGCAAGTGAACTCATAGTAGGAGGTATTGGTATGGTTGATGCAATAGTTAATTCCCTAATGCATGGCTATGGTATTAATTGTTTGCATATAAACTTACTAAGCTTATTGCTTACCTCTATCTTTTTCCATTTTCTTATAGTGTCGCTTAAGAAATTTGAGGATCCAAGGACGTCGGAGGCATCGTACACACTATCATCTGAAACACTCAGTATAGTTATGTTTTGTGTTTTAAGTAATGGCATGTATAGGTTGTAAGGTCATTTTGTGTAAAATACTCTAGTTAGCCAATTGTGTTGGCCATTTGTCTTATGAAATTCATTTTGTAAATGGCCTTTGGAATTGGCCTAAAACTATCCAATTTGCTTAGTGATATGAGAATGATTTACATAGAAATTGAGAAATTTTGTTGTAGTTTATGCATGCATATTGAACGTGAATTGGTTAATGTTTAGGCACCTATTTAGGGGCAATTAGATGAGTATCGATGTCATGATATGATGAATGAAGACTGGGTTATGCTTGTTGTTGTTTCAGGGTGGCTAAGGGCTTGGTAAATAGCCCTATAATGCCCACACGGGTAGACACACGAGCGTGTGTCTAGGTCGTGTGAGACACACAGGCTATACACGGGTGTGTGGCTCGATCGCGTGTCCCCTACACCTTGCATGGATAGCATTAAATGTCCATCAGTGTTCCACACGGGCATTAGACACGACTGTGTGTCTCAACCTTGTGGAGAACACGGCTAGCACAAGGGCGTGTGCTGCGACCGTGTGAGTGATGATGTCAGAAATAGAATGTCAAGGTTTTTGCACACCGGTCCCGACACGGGTGTGTCATGGCCGTGTGAAGGACACAGGCTGGGCACACGGGTGTGTGCTAGGCTGTGTGAAAACCCCTGTAGGTTAATGTTGGAAAATAAATTCGCATGGGCGAGGGGCACGGACGTGTCCCTCGATGGTTCAGGCCGTGTGAAGTACACAGCCTATCAACATGGCCATGTCTAGAGGCCACATAGGCATGTTGCCCTTCCACACGGGCGTATGCCCTATTCGTAGTGGATTCTCTTAATAGATTTCTAATTGCTCGAAATGGGCCCGAATCGTCTCTAAACTACGAGTTAGACCTCGTAGGTCCTTATTGAGGTCCGTAAGTCATGGTTCAAAAAGTTAGGACATATTTCGGTTGTTGAAATTTATTAATTGTTATGCGTTTTTGTAAGGTAATGCCTCGTACCCTGTCCCGACGTCAGATAGGGGTAAGGGTTGTTTCATGTGACCTAGCTGCATATAACATAGCTCTCGTGCCTACATGATGTACCCTCGGTACCATGCATGTGACCTAGCTATCTTTAATCCATAGCTCTCGTGTACACATGGTATACACCCAGTATTACACATGTGACCTAGCTACATATGAAATTATCATCTCGTAGCTCTCTTGTAGACATCGTATAGACATAGTATTACACATGTGACCTAGCTACCACATAGTATGTTGTAGCTCTCTTGTATACATGGTGCCTTACCCTTGGAACCACATGTGACCTAGCTACACATTATTCGTATCTTTCGTTTTCCGAAGGTTCAATCGGGAACTCCACTTTCCATAAATTTCCAACTAAAAAATGTCACCAATAATGCTTCATAATATGCATTTAAAATATTATGACACAAATGAAAACAATGAATTATTTACATACAAACTTACCTTGATAACAAAATGCAATAGTTTACAATTTATTTCGAAACCTTACCCTTGCCTCGGTCAAGGTCGATTCCTCGTTCTTCTCGATCTATAATAATATATTGAGCTCATTTAATAATCACATTATTCAAAACAGCCCAAAATCTTCCTATAGCAAATTTTACAATTTGACCCCTAACTTTCTAAATTTTACAATTTAGTCCCTAGGCTCGATAATTGATTTTTGTTCCATTTTCTTGTATTTCAAGCCTAACCAAACCACTTTTCCTCTTATAGCAGCCCCCAATTTCCATCAATTCACAATTTATGCACACAATATTTCACTTTTTACAATTAGGTCCTTTTTCCAATTTTCACCAAAAATCACCTAGTAGAAGTTGTTCACCACACTTTAAACTTTCATATTCTGCCACTAGTCATCAAAATACATGCATGTCATTCATGGGTAAAATTTTAAACATCAACCCTAGCTCAAAATAGTAGAAATGGCTAAGTCAAGTTACGAGAATCTTAAAAATACGAAAAGCATGAAAAATGAGGTTAGGAGTCACTTACTAGGAGCTTGAGAAGTTGTCAAAACCCTAGCTATGGTCCCTTGCTATGTTCGGCCAACACATGAGGAAGATGGACAAATTTTTGGTTCATTTTCCCTTTTTATTTCTTTAATTATCCAAATGACTAAAATGCCCTTCTTTAAAACCTTTGTTATTTTTATCTTTCCTTGGGCATCTTTGTCCAAACTAAGTTAAAATGGTCTAATTACCACATAAGGACCCCTAATTTAAAAACCCAATTTAATCAAGTACCTTTATGGATTAAAACCCATATTTTTCACTTATTGCAATTTAGTCCAACTTATCAAATTGGACATGTAAACAACAAAATTCATACACCAAAATTTCACATAATTATTCAAGCACCCAATAAACATCAAAACTCAATCGAAAAAATATTTTAGACTTCGAATTCATGGTTTCGAAACCACTATTCGTTTTAGTCCCTAATTTGGGTTGTTACACACATGGCCTAGAACACGGGCGTGTCTCTTGGCCATGTGAATCCTGCACCTATTTTTTGAAAATTAGAATTAACCACATGGCCTAGCACACGGGCGTGTGACTTGGCTGTGTGACATCAATTTGTTCATGAGTTGTAAGTCAGAGAGTTACATGGCGTGTGAATTCACATGGCTTGACCACAGGGCGTGTCACTTACCAAACGAGCGTGTGGCTTTTAATAGTGAGAAAAATTTTAAGATTTTGTGAAAAATTCCTCGAGATCTTGATTTGGTCTCGAATCGATTCTAATGCATGTTTTGGTCCTCGAGGGCCCTACTAAGGGACATTACGACTAATCTAAAAAAAATGAATAGTGTTCGACTCGATTTATTTGAAAGTGTTTTGAAAACTCTAGTAATGCCTTGAAACCATATTCTGACGATAAGTACGGGTTAGGGGTGTTACACTTCCAAAATCCCAAGATCGATTGAAGACTAAGTTGTAACATTTTTAAAACTATTGGGTTGGCGTCACAACACTGAGGGTATCATGCTATGTATTTGACAAAATAGTGAGTGTTCTCGCGACATCGGATGTCTAAGGTTGTGACGCCACTCTTTGTCGATTTCGCGTCACGACATTGAATTATTATCTTGCGACATCACTTACTATTTATAATACCCCAAACTTGACCTAGACGTTATGGCCAAATACGGAGGTGTCACAAAAAATAGATTGAAAACTGTGTTGTTTTGACGAAGCGTTGACAAGTGGTTTAAACCAAACTTTCGTGCTTTATAGTTAAAACCGGGAGCGTTAGTTAATTAACTAATTAGCCAAATTACAATTTATAACGGAAGCTTTAAAATCATTATATTATTTTGAAAACCCAATTCCTACTTCTAGAAAATTATTTATTCTAGTGAAAATGTGGTTTTATCGAAAACTTTAGAGGTAAAACCAAAAACCACAACCAAAACCCAAATCAATGTTCACAGTCCGAAAAGTCCAATTATTACAAATTACCCAAAATAAATCTAAATTTAAAATAGGGACTATAACTGAAATCAGTTCATAACAAGTGGTCATCATGAGACTCCGCAGCACCGATCTGCCCAAGACTGTGGATTACTTGTACAGAATAAACAGAAAGGAGTGAGTTTACGTAAACTCAGTATGTAACCCCACATAATTAAGGATGCACACAAACAGATTATCAAATATTAGATAGATACAGATTCAGGCCTAAGCCCATTTCAGATATAGAGTCAAACACATAAATCCAAATCAGATAACAGAATCTTACCCCTAATCTCTACACACCATCTCCGACCATCCCAACATACCATGTGGGGTTTAAAATACCCATCCAACCCTACACACTAAATTGTGCCGATACAACACATAATAGATAAAGTGCAGCCTTGCTGCCAGAATATATGCAAAGGTCGCCTTTCAGAACACTTATTCCATATGTGTCAACCCACCCCAAAAACAGATACAGAATAATCATATGATCAGATACAGATATGCAATTTAACATGCTCGACATGCTATTAATCAGATATCGAGAACAGAAATCAGTCATGCATATTATTATTTAATACAAAACAGATCATCAGATCATCAATTTATAGGGTTGGATAGCCCAGTAGGCCCACAGTTGTTTAGGACGACCCATGTGACCCTAGGGAAAATTACAAAATTTTGGGCCCACATGCCCGTGTGGCTTACCCGTTTAGGCCCATATGCCCGTGTGACTCTCACGCTTAGATTGGCCTCACCCATGTGGATCACACGGCCTGGCCCAAAAATCCATGCGCCCGTGTGGATTGCCTGTGTGGCCCACACACCTAACTTAGCCCAGCCCGTGTGGCTCACACAGCTACACTTTGGCCACCACACGGCCGTGCCTTGTGCACGGCCATGCCTTCATCGATCACAGGACCGTGTGAGCGACCACAAGCCCATGTGGCATCAACAGAGCAGTTTTTTAGCTTTTTTTAATCTCATTTTTCTACTTTTCGAGTACACACCTGGTACGATTTTGATGTCAAAACACTCCTTAGACAGCCAACAGCTAAAATTAACCAAACGAACCCTGAATTAAATGTTAAAATGATATTAAACCGAACCAAAATGTGATGGACAACCCCTTAAATCGACTACAATCTTTACCTTAAGATGAGCAACAATAATTCACACAGTTAAAGTGCCGATTGCAAAACCCTAACACCTTGATCTTCTACTAAATATAGAATACATCGATTAACCACCATAGACTAACGTTACTAGACCCAAACCAAAGGATAAAAGGTCAAAAAAGATCACTTACTAGATGACAAAGGGCCACGAATGCAAAAGTGATGATTAACCGAGAAAATCCAATAGGAAACAGGGAAACTGTGAAGAATCGAAGAAGAAAAAGTAAGAAAGAGAAAAAGAAAATAAAAATCGAAGTCAGTATTTTAGAGAGAAAGGAAGAGAGAGAAATAAATTTTGAAAATAAAATAAAAATAATCTTTTGATAACTCCCTAACTTTCCACTAACCCCTCTATCTCAAGCACTATAGAATTTTAACTCCACTAAAACTTTGTCTAATAACCGAGTAAAAATAAGTACCCATACTTGCGTAGGGATTCGAACACAGGTCCTCCAGCACACAAACTCCCTTACCACTTGAACCAGCAAGCTCATTCTAATATGAATTTATAGATAATTAAATATAAGCCCACCCATCAAGTGTAAGGCTTAGGTCAGAAAAATAATAAAATTTGCTAAAGGTAAGGCTTGAACTTGGAACCTGTCACACACACCTAGAACATTTAACCATTGAAGTAGACAAATATTTTTGTCAAGTTTTACAAAAACAGAAACAAGCTATTTTGGGGCATTACAACTCTACCCCCTAAAAAGATATTTCAACCCTGAAATTTACCTGATCAGAACAGATGAGGATACTGCTGACGCATTGAGTCCTCAGGTTCCCACGTGGCTTCCTCAGTGCTATTATTCCACCACAGCACCTTCACTAATGGAATGGACTTTCTCATCAGAACCTTAACATTTTAATCTAGAATCTGAATCGGCTCCTTCTCAAAAGTCAAATCCGACCTAACCTTAATATCCTTAACAGAGACAATGTTAGACGGATCAGATCGATATTGCCTCAACATCGAAACGTGGAACACATCGTGGATAAGGTCCAGTTCAAGGGGTAACTCCAACTGATAAGTAACTGGACCCACATGTTTCAGAATTTGATACAACCCAATAAACCTAGGGCTCAGCTTGCACTTACGACCGAACCTCAGAATATTTTTCCATGGAGAAACCTTATGAAACAAAAAATCCCCCATAGAGTATTCTATATCACACCTCCTCAGATTTGCAAAGGATTTTTGTCTACCAGAAGCCATTTTCAGACGATCTCGAATTAGCCAAACCTTATCCTCAGTCTCAAAAACTAACTCAAGACCCAAAACTCGACGTTCACCCAACTCAGTCCAACACAGTGGAGTACGACACTTACGACCATACAGAGCTTCAGAATGTGCCATTTGAATACTAGCTTGGAAGTTGTTATTGTAGGCGAACTCAGCTAGTAGCAGATAATCCTCCCAACTACCTCAGAAATCAATTGCACAACTCTGAAGAATATTATCCAGTATCTAAATCACCCTCTTAGATTGACCATTGGTCTGAGGATGGAACGCAGTACTGAATTCCAATCTAGAACCTAGAGCCTCATGCAATTTCTTCCAAACCGAGAAGTGAAACGAGGATCCCTATCAGAAATAATCGAGGCACAAACCCCATGCAGTCTTACTATATCAGAAATGTATAACTTCGGTAGCTTGTACAGAGAATAGTTTGTCCGAATCGGAATAAAGTGAGTAGATTTGGTTAATCGATCCATTCTAACCCAAATAGAATCCTTCTTAGTGGGTGTCAAAGGTAACCCATTAACGAAGTCCATCGTTACTCGTTCCCATTTCCATAAGGGAATCTTAACCGGCTGTAACAAACCTGAAGGCAATTGGTGCTCAGCTTTCACTTGTTGGCACGTCAGACAGCAAGCAACGAAATCCATAACCTCACACTTCAACCTCGACCACCAATATAACTTACGAAGGTCGTGATACATCTTATTACCGCCAGGATGCATAACATAAGGGGTACTATGCGCCTCCTTTAAAATAGACTATCTCAGATCTCAATCGTTTGGCACACAAATCTAACCATGGAAACAAAGTACCCCATCATTATTCAACCCAAAATCCAAAGTGTTGCTACTCTCAATCTGACGGAGCTGCAAACCCAAAGACTCATCCCCCAACTGCTTATCTCGAATCTGATTAATCCAAGTTGGCTTGACTTGTAACTTAGCTAGCAGACTCCCATCATCAAACAGACTAAGGCAAGCAAACATCGCCCTCAGTTCAGTCATCACTCTACAACTTAGTGCATCGGCCACCACATTGGCCTTACTAGGGTGATACTCGATTGTGCTGTCGTAATCTTTAAGCAACTTAATCCAGCGATGTTGCCTAAGGTTCAGCTCTTTCTAAGTAAGGACGTACTTGAGGCTTTTATATCAGTGTAGATAATACACATCTCACTATATAGATAATGCCTTCAGATTTTCAATGCAAACACTACTGCAGCCAACTCGAGATCATGCGTTGGATAATTTGCCTCGTGTGTCTTAAGCTGACAAGACGCATAAGCCACAACTTTTTCATCTTGCATCAATACACATCCCAAATTGATGTGTGATGCATCATTGTAAACCACAAACTCTTTGCTAGATTCAGGCTATATTAAAACTAGAGCTTGGGTCAGAACAGGCTTGAGCTTCTCGAAGCTCGATTGTTGCACATCAGTCCAGACAAAGGGAACTTCCTTGTGCAGAAGTTTAGTCAATGGAGCTGCTATCAAGGAGAATTCCTTAACAATACATCGATAATAACCCGCCAGACCCAAAAAACTGCAGATTTCAGATACATTCTTAGGCTGCTTTCAATCCAGCACAGCCTTAATCTTTCTAGGATCAACTCGGACCCCCAGAAGAGACTATCTGCCCCAAAAAAGTCACCTCACGTAACTTGAATTCACACTTGTTGAATTTGGAGTAGAGCTGTCTTGAACGTAAAGTCTAAAATACCACCCTAAGATGTTTATCATGCTCATCCTCAGTATTAAAATAGACAAGGATATCATCGATGAAGACCACAACGAACCGATCTAGATACGACTGAAATACTCGGTTCATCAGATCCATAAACGCCGCTGGAGCATTTGTCAAACCAAAAGGCATCACTAAGAACTCGTAATGTCTATAACAATCCTGAACACAGTCTTATGAACATCAGCTTCCTTAACCCTCAACTGATGATACCCAGAATGAAGATCTATCTTTGAAAACATAGAAGTCCTTCGAAACTGATCAAATAAATTGTCGATCCTCGGATGTGGATACTTATTCTTAACGGTCAGCTTGTTCAACTGCTGATAATCAATGCACATCCTCATGGTCCCATCCTTCTTATTAACAAATAGAACTAGTGCTCCCCAAGGACACATACTAGGAGAAATGAAACCATGATGCAGTAATTCTTGCAGTTGAGCCTTAAGCTCCGTAAGTTCTTTTGGTGCCATTCGATAGGGAGCGATAGACACCAGAGCTATACCCGGAAGAAGCTCAATCCCAAACTCAACATCTAGATTCGGAGGTATACCCAGAACTCTTCAGGAAAGACATCAGGAAAATCCCTTACAGTTTTGATATCTACTATGATATCCCCTATGGTAGAGTCTCTAGAAGCAAAAACACTAACGTAAGCCAAGTACGTCTCACACCTTTTTCGAACTAGTTTCTCAGCCACAAGAGTAGATATCACATTAGACAAATAATCTCAATGCTTGTCGATTATAACCACCTCATTATCCTCCTCAGTTCTCAGAATGACCCCTCTTAGTCGCGCAATCCAGACTAAATCGGTGCTTGACCAACCAGTCCATGCTCAAAATTAGGTTGAACTACCCAAACGGAAGCTCTATCAATTCTGCCAAAAAATTGCCCCATGCACCACTAATGGAACATCCCTATATAATTTGCTCACCCGAACATATTGTCCCAATGGACTCAGTACAGTAATCTCACTCGAAGTGCTTTCTACAGAAATCCCCAGTTTTTCAGAAACAGAACTGGCTATATATGAGTAAGTGGATCCTATATGTATCAAGGCAGTGTATGGTACATCAAAGATAGAAAACGTATCGGTGATGACATCAGGAGCATCTCTATCCTCTCAGCAT
The DNA here is from genome assembly GCA_020496765.1 of Gossypium stocksii. Taxonomy (NCBI): domain Eukaryota; kingdom Viridiplantae; phylum Streptophyta; class Magnoliopsida; order Malvales; family Malvaceae; genus Gossypium; species Gossypium stocksii. The sequence goes on from CM035629.1 coordinate 40,442,511, forward strand.
CGAGCAGCATAAACTAGTACAGCTTACCCCGCCTCTGTCTGACCAGTACCTTTGCCCAGTGTTCTCTATCCTCGGCCTATGCCATTACTGACCCTAGCTTGTCCACGGCCCCTAGATGGCTATTGGACTACTCTCGAATATGGTGCTCCAAAGACCCACACCTCAGACATGCCCCTATCGTCCTCCAACACTCGCTAGGATGACGCCTACCATAATCACTGCACGGCTATAACCTAGTAGGAGTAATAGGATCTCCTACTCTAATCAGCCCATCAGGTCTGACCTTTTTCTTAGGCCTTAGAATAAAACTTAAGGGCTCTGAATCCCTCTTATTCTTACCTCTCTCCCGGTCCCTATTTTGGTGCTCCACGCGCTTAACATCTTTGGCGATCTTCACCTTCTCAACCAAGATAGAAAACTTGCGCTACCTCTGTAGAGCAACCAATACCCTCAGATTGTCTCTTAAACCATCATTAAATCTGACACACCTCTTATACTCAGATGCCACCATGCCTCGAGCATAGTGGCTCAGCCTCATACTCAGCCACAGATCTATCACATTGCGTGAGATTCATGAACTCATGCTTGCGAGCATCAACATAGCTTGCTCCCACATACTTGCTCTGAAAAGTGGTCTTAAAAAATTCCCAATTAAGACGATCAGGTTGAGTACCCTTCTCAATCATCAGCCACCACAGATAAGCCTCGTTACGAAGCAAAGAGACCGTACCCTTAAGTTTTTGCTCAAGTGTACAGTCAATATCATTCATAATCTTTTCCGTGGCTTCCAGCTAATACTCGGCCACATTAGGGGCGACTCTAGTGACACCCCTTAATAACTTAGCTCCATTAGACCAGAGTTGTTCAGTTACTGACCCTCGGCTCAGAGATATAGAATTGGGTCCAACGACCCTCTCCAATATCCTCAACATGGCTTGGGACAATGAGTCGTCCCCAGCCACATGGTCTTGAAATCTAGTCTTAGTAGCAGGTGAAATCGGTCTCTCACTAGTATCCAAATTCGACATACTGCCCAGAGATGAGGACTCAGCTCGAGCCCCCCTACGGCCTCTACCACAGCCTCGAGTACCACGTCTGTAAATTCCACGAGCGCTCATTGTCTAATTTGAATTTATCTACTTTAAAAATTTTATGCATCAGTTTCAGTATTTATTAACAGATGTTTTATACACAAAGTACCAGAAGTTCAGGAATTTTTTTGAGAGTTTCAATCTCTATCTGTTTCACTATGGTTTCAGAGAGTACTAGCTATAGTATTTTCAGAGTATGCAATCTACATTATTTTCAAAATAAACTATCTAAGTTTCAAAAGCACTTATAGGATCGGCGCCGGATACTTAGTGTACTACAAACTTAATTAAAATATTTTAAACCATTTGGAAACCAATTCTTTAAAACATATTTTCAAACCTACAATTCATAGCTGAGTTTTCTAACTGGACTCTAATACCACCAAATGTAACACCCCAAACCCAGCCTAGACGTTATGGTTGAATTTGAAGGTTTCATAAAGAATGGATTAAAAATTGCGTTGTTTTGATGAGGCGTTGCCAAGTAGTTTAAACCAAACTTTCGTGTTTTATAGTTAAAACTGGAAGCGTTAGTTAATTAACTAATTAGCCAAATCACAATTTATAACGGAAGCTTTAAAATCATTATATTATGTTGAAAACCCAATTCATACTTCCAGAAAATTATTTGTTCTAGTGAAAATGTTGTTTTGTCGAGAACTTCAGAGGTAAAACCAAAAACCACAACCAAAATCCAAATCAATGTAAATAGTCTGAAAAGTCCAATTATTAAAGATTACCCAAAATAAATCTAAATTTAAAATAGGAACCATAACCGAAATTAGTTCATAACACGTGGTCACCATGAGACTCCGTAGTACCGATCCACCTAAGATTGTGGATTACCTATACAGAACAGACAGAAAGGAGTGAGTTTACGTAAACTCAATGTGTAACCCCACAAAATTAAGCATGCACACAAACAGATTATCAGATATCAGATAGATACAGATTCAGGCCTAAGCTCATTTCAGATACAGAGTCAGACACATATTTGTAGATCAGATAATAGAATCCTACCCGCAACCTCTACACACCATCTCCGACCATCCCAACATACCATGTGGGGGTTGAAACACCTACCCAATCCTACACACCAAATTGTGCCAATACGACACAAAACAGATAAAGTGCAGCCTTGCTGCCAGAATATAGTTGAAGGTCGCTGTTCAGAACACTTCCTCTATATGTGTCAACCCACCTCAGAAACAGAGACAAAATAATCAGATATAGATATCGGATACAGATACGCAATTTAACATGCTCGGCATGCTATTAATCAGATATCGGGTAGGCATATAGAATAGAAATTACTCATGCATAGTGTTTTTTAATACAAAGCAGAGCATCAGATCATTAGTTTATAGGGTTGGATAGCCCTTACTGGCCCTACGGTAGGCCCACAGTCATTTAGGACACACCGTGCGATCTTAAGGAAAATTATAGAATTTTGGGCCCACATGCCCAGATTGGCCTTACCCGTGTCGATCACACGGCTTAGCCAAAAAACACACACGCTCGTATGGACTACGCGTGTGGGCCCACATGCCCAACTCGGCCTAGCCCGTGTGGCTCACGCGACCATATTTCGGCCACCACACGGTCATGCCTTGCACACGACCATACTTTCGTCGATCACATGGCCGTGGCATTGCACACGGCCTATAACACGGGTGACCACACGCCCGTGTGGCATCAACAGAGTAATTTTTTGGCTTTTGCCGAATCTCATTTTTCTGCGCTTTGGGTACACACTTGGTATGATTTTGATGTCAAAACACTCCCGAGATTGCCAACACCTAAAATTGACCAAACGAACCTCGAATTAAATGCTTAAAATGATATTAGACCAAACCAAAATGTGATGGACAACCCCTTAAATCGACTAAAATCTTTACCTTAGGATGAGCAACAATAATTCGCACGATTAAAGCACTAATTGGAAAACCCTAACACCTTGATCTTCTCCTAAACACAAAATACATCAATTAACCACCATAGACTAATGTTACTATACCCCAAACCAAAGGATAAAAGGTTGAAAAAGATCACTTACCAGATGAAAAAGAGCCACAGACGTAAAAGTGATGATTAACCGAGAAAATCCAATAGGAAATAAGGAAACCGCGAAGAATCGAAGAAGAAAAAGTAAGAAGGAGAAACAAGAAAGAAAATCGAGTAAGAATTTTGGAGAGAAAGGAAGAGAGAAAAATGAATTTTGAAAACAAAAAAAATCTTTTGATGACTCCCTAACTTCATACTAACCCCTCTATCTCAACCACTACAGAATTTTAACTCCATTAAAACTCTATCCAATAACCGAGCAAAAATAAGTACCCATTCTTGCGCAGGGATTCAAACACAGGTCCTCTAGCACACAACCTCCCTTACCACTTAAACTAGCAACCTTATTCTGATATGAATTTACAGATAATTAAATATAAGCCCACCAATCAAATGTAAGGCTTAGGTCAGAAAAATAATAAAATTTGTTAAAGGTAGGGCTTGAACTTGGAACCTCTCACACATACCCAGAACACTTAAACACTAAAGCAGACATATATTTGTGTCAAGTTTTACTAAAACAGAAACAAGTTATTTTAGGGCGTTACACTATTTTCAAAACTTTATATAGTACCAATTCACAATAGCCTAACAAAATATTCAATTGCTTATCCAACCCATTTAAGCATAATACACACTTTCAAACACTTCATATGCTACCATTGATGTAATATTATTATCCAAATTATCAACTCACCGTTCACAACTCAAACCTTAATACACATGTCAATTTCCACATTTCAGCCATTTAAACCTTATACCATATACATGATAAATTTAACATTTCATAGGCTTAAGTTTCAAAATGCCATTTACCAATTCAAGGATTCAAACGACTATATACATTATAAAATCGACTCGACCTTAGGTACATGCCATATTTTTTAAAAACATAAGGAAATATACAAAATTTGTTGAGTTGAGAGCTGCAAGTTGGATGCTGGATCAATCCTCGAGTCTTCGTGATCTATTAATACTTGTGTATGGAATAAATGAACTATACGCTAAGCGTTAAAGCTCAGTGGTTCTTTCTTGATTCAAGACAATAAAACAAGAAAGTTAACATGTAAAAAGAACCAAACATTGCATAGTTTAATTTCAACCATTCATGTCTCATGTATCAAATATATACATTAATCCATTAAACTAAACTTGTATCAACATATCATGCCATGATTTATATTCACTTATCACATTCAATTTCTAATTCATTTCACCATCCATTTATATATATACCAATTTGATGCGCAATCTCATTTGGTAATCCATGTGAACATATAACATCATGCTTTCAATAAGCAATTCTAATTCACTTTCATTTAATGTCAAATTTGAGTATTCATTTTATTGTATAATTTTCTCTCGAGTTTATTAACTTGTTCATATTCAAAGCTCTCAAGGCTTGTTTTTAATTGATTTTCATGATCTATCAAACATTTTCAATTATCACATTTCATATGCATACAAGGTATTCCATTTTCAAATGACATTTCATATCAACCATCGTTAATCAAGTTAATGTTTTATAGACCTTATTAATCGACCGCCTCCAAACTTGTGAATGTTTAGAGTTAAAATTATGTAAATAAAATATATAAATAATTAAGTGGGGTATCTACAAGTGTAAAGGTCAAATTGTAATATACAAGTATTACAACAGAATATCGATAAGTATTCTGAGGATCGTATCTAAGGGATTGTAAATTGGAGAAACTATTATTAAATTAATTACAAAAAATAATTACTAATCTAATCGAGTCACAAATTAGTGGTGTTAATCCAAATCAAAATATTAACTAAACTAATTAAATGAATAAACCTAAATTAACCTAATAGAATTTCCTATTCCTAGTGTCAACAATGCGAGCTCTAGCCTATGATTGATTAAATCCCCAATTAATAAATAGAAGATTAATTGATTTAAGAATTTGAGTTTTAATATGAAATAGCTATTAATAAACTAGTATTACCTTCCAACCTCTACTAATTAATTAATCGACAAATACTTGCTTATCTCTTGACCTCACTTTTTCCATTAAGATAATATATGATTTACTCGACAAACATGTCTATCGACCTCGTTTAAACTTTGATTACTTCCTAGGATTGTCAAGCCTAGGGTTTAAGTACACATAATTTATACCAACTAATTCTATGATGAACCCTTATTCTCTAGTTAATTAATTGACTTAATTAATTAATTAGTTCAATAAACGAATCATTCAAGATATGAAAAAAGCGCAAGAAATTATTCTAATACTCATACAACAATAAATTGATCAAGCTAACTAAGTATAAATAAAATAATAAAATAGAATAGTAGAGAGAATGCACATTGATAATATATTAAGGTGTGGTTCTGGAGAAATCTCTACTCATAATTGTCTTCACATCAGAATAAAGAAGTTCTGACTAAGCAAACGTGAAAATAAAATACAAAGAAAACTAAATAAGAAAAATTGTCTGACTAAGTTTGCACACCATTCAAGTGACCCTAAGGTTACTTATATAGGCTACATGTGACTTAGTGTCCACTTAACCTAAATACACTTAGGGATTCTAATTAATGCAATATTCTAATAAATTTTTGGGGTCCAAATAAGGAAATATCCCAAAAGTGTCATCTAAGGAATCAACTTCATTTTGTTTGCTTTTTTCATATTGATTGTAACACCTCTAACCCTTGTTTGTCGCTAGAACACAGTTACGGTGCATTACCAGACTTTTTACATCAAACACAAACATTTCATATCATCTAACATACATAATGGAAAATAATCATAAATCACTCAAATTGTCCCTTGTATGAGCCCTCGAGGCCCAAAAATACACATTAGAAAAAAGTCGGGACTAAACTAGAAACTTAGAGAAATTTTCTCAAAATTTCACAACTTTTCCTATGTGCAAGAGACACACGCCCATGTACTAGGCTATGTGAAAATACCTGAGCATTCTGTTTCTAAATTTTAAAGATGCAGGGGGCACACGGCCAAACCACACGCCCGTGTGTTAGGCCGAGTGTGACACACAGTTGAGACACATGCCCGTGTCTTTGTCCGTGTGGACGGAAATAGGCCATTTTAAGGCCACATTTCTCACCCATTTTGATATTAAGCTAAACACAACATTTTAACACGTTAATATATCCCAACAAACAATCAAAACAAGTCAAGATCATGTTTTAAACATAACATAACATCATTTATATATACACAAATACCTAAACTTACCTATTTAATCCATCTAACCATTCTACTAAAGTTAACCATAAATTGAATACAATAAACCTATATCATTCACATCAACATCACTAATATGTCTCATTTTCAACCCAACATATATATATATATATATATACATATATATATATATATTAAGCAAAATTATAATTATTAACATTTACACAAGACAAACTTTGATTAAATCCACACAAACCCTATACATGCCATATAAACCATATTGAACGTTTCAAAAACTGCCGGAATAAGCTGGATAGTGTGACTTGATGTGCTGATCTGATCTTCCAACCTCATAAAAATCTACAAAGACATTAAACAACTCGAGTAAGCTTAATGAAGCTTAGTAAGTTCGATGGGTTAGACATAAATATTATCGAACCTACAATAACACATCAATTAAAAAAATTCATTCAATGTAAACTCCCTGCCAATCACAACTTCAATCTATGAATACACTTATTGTAGATCAATACCAATAACAAACAATATGTTTTTCAATTTCAATTGCATATTCACTTACCAAGTCTTCCCAAATCGGTGAACGACTTATGGATAAAAGTACATCATTTTCAGAAGCCCGAAGGCTGAACAGAAGCTCATGAGAGTTAAACAGAAACCTATAAGGGTTGAACGGAAGCTCATAAGAGCTAAACAGAAACCCATAAAGGTTAAACAGAAGTTCAAAGCAGCTGAACGAAAACTCATACGAGTTAAACAGAAGCTTGTGAGAGTTAAACAGAAAGTAAACACGAAAGTTCACAACGAATGGTGAACCTCAGTCTACTTGGGTAATTTTCCACATTTTCCTCTAATGTCGTCAATTCACCGAGTGCCGAATGTACTCGAATCCCACGTTCCAATCGTTTCGAACATTCAATTTAAATTCGTAACTTTAACAAAGTTTCACTTTCAACAATAGATATGAATAAATACATAATACCATTCATCAATTCAATATATGTATTTTTATATTAAAATTTAACTGTACAAACTTACCTGGATTGAATTGTAATATTTGCAGAGGTTCAAGGACTATTCCGCTAATTTTCCTTTTTCACGAGCATCTATGGGTTCTTGATCTAAAATAAAAAATTACTCATATATTTGCATATATATTTCAGTTCCAATTCATTTCATAATTAATACCCTTTAATTCTTCAAATTTACATAATTACCCTATAATTTTACAACTTTTGTAATTTAATCCCTTAACTAGTTAATCTATCAAATGAACTAGTTTTTCTCAATTAATAATTTATTTAAGTATTCTAGGCTATTATACAGCTCTTGATAAATAGAAAATTAATACCAAACCCTAATATTTAACTTTTTCACAATTTGGTCCTAAAATCAATATATAATAAAATCACTTTATAAAATCATCATACAACAAAATCAAAGCTTTAAATCCATGTTATTTTATCAAAAACATCCAGTATTCATTGATGGTAATTTTTAAAATTCTCAATAAAATAAAAAAACTAAGGTAATAACTAGTTGGACCTAATTGTAAAAGTCTCAAAAACATAAAAATTACAAGAAAAGGGTAAGAATTAAACTCACTTGAAGTAAAAATTAAAAACTAGCTTAAGGAGCTCTGCTATGGCTATTTTTGGCTGAGAATTGAAGAATTATTTGTCTAGAAACCTTTAAAATTTCAATTTGTAGTTTTGATTTTGCTTTATTTACTATTTTGCCATTAATGGCTATTTTTTTTAAATTATTTTCACTACTTATGCCGTCTCAGCCATTTCATTTTAGATTATTTACTCTTTAAGTCCTACCTATTTACCATTTAAGCCATTTAATCACTATTTCTTTTAATTAGCAAGTTTTACACCTTTTTTAATTTAGTCCTTTTTAATTAATTATCAAAAAGTTAAAATTTTCTAAAAAAACTTTAATATTGCCTTAATGACACTCCATAAATATTTATAAAAATATTTATGGCTCGATTTATAGAATCGAGGTCTCGATACCTCAGTTTCTAAACCACTTGACCTAATAAATCTTTATAAAACACAAATTACTAATTCAAAAATCTTTCTAAATCCACATTTGACTCGTAAATACTAAATATTAAAATTTGTGAGCTTACTCGTAGGATTTGGTGGTTTTGAACCACTATTTCTGACACCACTGAAGATTAGGCTATTACAACTCTCCCCCTTTAGGAAATTTCGTCCTCTAAATTTGTTATCTAAGAATAGATTCGGATATTGTACTTTCATTGATTCTTCATGTAACGCCTCGAATCTTAGGCCTAGATGAATTGGGCTTTGAGCATCGGGGCAATTGGATTTTTAATTGTGTGAGTAAATTTCATAAATTTCATGTTTAGTCTAGTGGCTAAGGGTTTTTAGAAGTGTTGGGAGTGTTGGAGAAGTCTTGGGTTCAAACCAGGGCTCTAGCAAAAATTTTAATTTTCCCTTAGTGGACCTTGGCATCAGATTGAGGGCTTTATAAATATGTTTGGGTGAAAAATGACACAAGGGAGCTTGTAGTCTAGTGGTTGTGGCATCATTAAGTATGCAAGAGAGCTTGGGTTCAAGTCTTGGCCCTTGCAATATATTTTGGTTTCTCTTTTAAATAAATCTGGAAGCGATTAGGTGGGCTTTATAGTTAAATATGTTGGGTTTATGACACAAAGAGTTGGATGGCAATGAGGTAAGTGGTGTGATTGAGCAACAGAAAGGACTAGGGTTCGAATCTCACTACAGGCGATGGATTTCTATTTTGCATCACTGGACGGCTAGAGGTTCAGTTGGGTTCAAATTCTGGAAAGTTGTTATGGACTTGGTAAAAGGAGGGGTTTGAATAAGTCTTGGTGCTTGAATGGGAGGTGGGGAGTGATTTAGGGGGAAAGATGAGGTGATAATGTTGGTTGGAGGAGGAAAAGGTGGAATTTGATTTGGAGTTGGCTAGTGCCGAATTTGGTTAGGGGTTAGGGAGTTTCGGGTTTGGTCATTTTTGTGAAGTGAGTGCCGAATTCCTGTGTTGCCATTTTAAGCATTTTATTCTCCTTTTCTCTGAAATTACCGAATATACTTTGGAATTGACCTCTCGCGCAACTGTTTAGTCATTTTGGCAAATGTGAGGTGCTTTTCTTTTGGCCCATCTTTTCTTTCTCCTTGTTTTTAACTCTTGCCGAAACTCTGCCTCACTTTTTGAGCCTCTTTTCTTTCAAGTTTTGGCCGACTGCTTCCCTCTCCCTTATTGTTCTTCTGCAATCGGTTTCTTGCACTAACTGAACCTTTTCTTCTTCCTTCTCCATTCTCTGTTCATCTTCTGTCTCTGTTCTTTTACTTTTATTGACTGAATACCCCTACTCTTTTAGTGATCATCTTTACGTTACCAGTAATTGGGACCATGGCCGAAGCATAGTTCTATTTCTTTTTATTTCAGTTTTACAATGACTTTGACAAATTGGTAATTATGTGTTCTTATTCTTCTATCGTCAATCACCCTGTTTTCGATGGATTTTTTTCTAAAATTGAGGACTTTTTTTTATACCTTCTAACTGCCTGTTCATCATTCTCTAATTTATGCCATTGTTAGGCTTAGGTTTTCGGAAGTGCGAGGGGTAGTAAGTGGGGGAGCAATCCAACTTCCATTGTTGTAATCGTTAAACCAAGGTAAGAAAGGGGTTATTATAATTTTGGGTTGGTTGAATGTGATATATGGATCTGAGGTGCGACATTTATGGATTTAAGCCACACTTATGGGTGCTTTGGTTCTAATGGGGTTTGTTACATTACAGATTGTTGTTGTGATCGTAAAACTGATCGTGTTTAGAGATCTTGGTGTTTAGGATAGTTCGTTGATCAAGGTGAGGAGGGTGGTTGTTTGGACTAGTATTGAATGTGTCTGACGCTAATCTGCATTTGGCTAATAAGATGAACTGTTGGTATGTAGGTTCAATATAAGGGGCTAATCGCGTGTCTCGTTAACAGGTGTGTACACACATTGCACACACCACATATCGGCAAAAGCTGAAACCCCGAAAAGTCGAAAAGCTAAAAAGCCAGAAGTTGGGCTACGGTAACCACATGAGTGCGTGAACGCTCGTGTGGAGAGATCGCTACGATGACAGAGGCCCATGAGCGATCCCACTTGGGTCGCGTTCGGTCGATTTGGCCAAAATGGGCCAAATTAGCCCGGTGGGCCCGTGGGCCCGGCACGAGCAAAATTGATGGATTGGTAAGAAATGATGAGCCGGTCATATTGACTACATGGCCATTAGCAGATTCAGGCTTAATGGATCGCACAAAAGTGTGGGCCCCACTTGGCCACATATTAGGCTTTTGGGCCCTGGTGTAATGTTGTTTGCTAAAAGTGGCATAATCGTGCTGAGCAATTGTGGATTTAGTATCGGGATGTTTCGGGTACTTAGCCCCATATTGATAAATGACTGTTATGCCTCTGAAGGGAAAAATGACTAAAATGCCCCTGTATGCTTGATGTCTAATTTTGTATGCCATGTTATGATATGTTTGCATTCATGTGATATTATGTTGCATAGGGACGGGATGATTGTATTGAAGGAAGTGATGTGATCTGTTAGGGTCGTACGAGTCGCCCGAGATGATTGTGAACCTACTGATCTAATTTTTTATGATCGCATAGGTCACCCGAGACGACTGTGGATCTATTCGGGTGAGGTCGCACGGGTTGCCCGAGACGACTGTGGACCTACTGAAGGCTTAAAGTTGATTAGGTGATTGGCAGCTTCGCTGCGATATTGTTGAGTTGACTGGGTGGGTTGATTTTATCCCCACATGGTGTGTTGGTTGGTACGGGTGGTGTGTTGGTGGCCACACTGCGAGTAGTTTTAAATTTTTGGTATTTACATTTACTTTACTTAAATTATTCTCTTCGGGTTTAAATTTCTGTAATAAGGCCTTCTCTCCTTAATATTCTAGCTTTTAATTTGGGGTTTTTTTTATTACTTTGGTTTATATCCGTTAAAGTAGAGCACATTTTTCCAAAATGATAATTGTTTGGAAAACATTACGCTTTCGCAATATCTTCGAAATGGTTTCACAACTCTATTTTTAAACGTCCCGTTTTCGTAATTTGACTACTTTAAACTGAGGTTTAACAACAAACTATTAATGGTTTAAGGAAATGACTTTCTAAATGGTTAGCAAAGTTAAACAAAGCAGGATTTCGAAAAACACTTCAATGTGGCACGCCAGACTCGGCCATAACGTCTAGGCTGGGTTAGGGGTGTTACACTTCATTTTCCCAAGTAGTTTCCTCTGAACCATGTCGATGCCACAAGACTTTTACCAATGGCACTCATTTATTTTGCAACTCTTTAATCTCTCGAGCTAAAATTCTCACCGTTCTTCCGAATATGTCATATTTGATTTTAGCTCAATTTCACTATAAGGAATCACATGTGAAGGATCAGACTTGTACTATCTCAGCATTGATATGTGGAACACATTATGAATTTGCTCAAGTTCCAGAGGCAAAGCTAATCTATAAGCTATAGGGCCGATTCTTTTGACAATTTCATACGGTCCAATAAATCTCGAACTCACTTTCCCTTTCCTGTCGAACCGTAACACTTTCTTCCACGGAAAGACCTTTGAGAATACCCATTCACCAATAGCAAATTATGTATCTCTTCTTTTCAAATCTGCATATGATTTCTGACGATCAGAAGCAGCTTTCAAACTATCCCAAATAATCTGAACTTTATCCTCAATCTCTTGAATCAAATCAACTCCTACTTGTCTATATTCACTCAATTTAGACCAATACAATGGCGTCTTACATTTCCTCCCATAAAAAGCTTCAAACGGTACCATTTTTGTACTGGACTAATAACTATTATTATATGCCAATTCAGCAAATGGTAAATACCTTTCCTTGCTACCTTCAAACTCTAGTATACAACATCTTAACATATCTTCCAGAATTTGAATCACTCGTTCTGATTGCCCGTTAGTTTGAGGATGAAATGCTGTACTGAAATTTAGCTTCATAGTAGAGCCTCTTGCAGTTTACCTAAAATCTCATTGTAAATCTTGGATCTCAATATGAAATAATGGATGTTGGAACCCCATTTTACCTCACAATCTCGGATATATGTAGTTCCGTTAACTTTTCAAGTGTGAAGTTTGTTTTGATTGGGATAAAATATGCCAATTTAGTCAATCTGTCAAAAATCACCTAGATCGAATCTTTCTTTCTCAAAGTTATCGATAAACCGGATACAAAATCCATCGTGACATGCTCCCACTTCCATTTAGGAATCATAACAGGTTGTAGTAAACCTGTTGGTACTTGATGTTTTGCTTTCACTTGTTGGCAAATCAAACATTTTGCTACAAATTCAAAAATTTCCCGTTTCATACCTAACCACCAATACATCCATTTCAAATCACAATACATCTTCATACTACCTGGATGAATAGAGTACGTGCTACTGTGAGCTTTAGAAGGAATATAATTTTTCAAATATGAATTTCTTGGAACACAAATTCTATTGCGATAGTGCAACAGACCATTATCATCAACATTATACTCTGAACTCAGATTGTTCTGAACCATCTGTCATTTTGGCACCAATTTCGGGTCATCATCTTGTATTTCCCAATTCATTGAAGAAAGAGGGGTTTCATTCTCAACTCTATTAATATAGAACCATCTTTGTTTAAAGTTAATGGAGCGTTCAATGCTCGAAGTGCAAATAATGATGATTTTCGATAAGTGCATCTGTAACCACATTAGCCTTTCTCAGGTGGTAATCAATAACCAGATGATATATCTCCAAATTTTTAATGCGAATACAATCGCAGCCAATTCAAGATCGTGTGTAGGATAATTCTTCTCATGCGACTTTAATTGTTGAGAAGAATAGGCTACTACCTTTCCTGGCTACATCAATACACAACCCTAACCATTTAGAGATGCATCACTATAAATAACATAAGCTACACCAGATTTTGGCTAAGTCAAAACTGGAGCTTCTGTCAACATCTTCTTTAGTTGATCAAAACTCTGCTAACCCTCATTGGACCAAAAAAATTCAACATTTTCTATAATAATCAGGTCAATGGCGAAGCAATAATCGAAAAGTTTTTGACAAAACATTGACAATAACCTGCTACCTAGAAAACTTCCCACTTCTGAGATAGTTTTTAGAGTTTTCTAATTTACCACAGTAGATACTTTACTCGGATCAACTAGAATCCCATCAGTTGATACTATATGACCCAAAAATCCAACCTCGTGAAGCCAAAATTCACATTTGCTAAACTTTGTGCACAACTGCTTTTCTCTCAAAGGCTGTAGCACAATCCTCAAATATTATGCATGCCCTAATTTTTTCTTGGAATAGATTAGTATACCATCAATAAACACAACTACAAATCTATCCAAATAAGGTTGAAAAATCTGATTCATTAAATCCATGAAAGCAGCAGGAGCATTCGTCAACCCAAATGGCATTACCAAAAACTCATAATAACCGTATCAAGTTCTGAAAGCAGTCTTTGGCACATCACACTCTTTAACCTTCAACTGATAATACCCGAATCTAAAGTCTATCTTCGAAAACACCGCGGCACCTTTCAGTTGATCAAATAGATCATCAATACGTGGAAAATGGTATTTTTTTAATTGTGACCTTATTCAACTATCTATAGTCTATGCACAGTCTCAAAGAATCGTCTTTCTTTTTTATAAATAAAATAGGTGCACCCTAGAGAGACATGCTCGGTCTAATAAACCATCAGTCTAATAACTCTTGCAACTGTACCTTTAATTTCTTTAATTCAGCTGGTGCCATATGGTATGGTGTTATTGATATTGGAGCAGTTTCAGGAATCAAATCAATTACAAACTCAATTTCATGATCAAGAGGTAAACCCTGTAATTTTTCAGAAAATATATTAGCAAACTCACTAACAATCGGTAACTGATCCAGCTTTGATTCTGAAGCTCAGGTATCAAGAATGTATGCTAAAAATGCTTTATTACCTTTTCGTATCAATCTCTGAGCAGAAAAAGCTGAAATAATTCTAACAATTTCTTTCAGATTCTCAAACTCAATTGAAATCATCTCTCTAGTCTGGCATTTCAAATCAATATGTTTCTGTCTACAATTTACCACAACATCATGCAAAGATAACCAATCCATTCCCAGAATAACATCAAATTCCTGAAAGGGTAACAACATCAAATCAATAGGGAATTCATAACCTTTCACTTTCAGTGAACAATTACGACACACTAAATTAACCATTACACTTTGACCTAATGGATTAGTAACTTGAATATCGTAATCAATAGATTCAACAGATAACTTCTTTTTCGCTACTAATACAGTGCAAATGTATGAATGAGTGGACCCAAGGTCAATCAATACATACACAATAACGTCAAAGAGATAGAATGTACCAGCAATCACATCTCGAGCAGTGGCTTCCTCCCTAGCTTGAATGGCATAGGTAAGTGCAGGTGCTCTACTCTCTAATTGAGTAGCAGTATCTTTCATTCCTGTACGAGTAGTCCCAGTAGCACTATTTTGACCTGAACACCTACTTCTCTGAGAAGTAGCCAATTATTTTTCTTTATGCTCTTCATCCTCTTTTTGCAACTGAGGACAATTTTAGATAAAATGATCAGTTGCTCCACATTTATAACAAGCCCCCACTTTACTTCTATACTCACCAGGATGGTATTTCCCACAGTATCTACATTTAGGCTTAGGAGTATTTTGCACACTACCCACACTAACAGCTGGTCTAGTAAATACCTCAAAATCATGTTGAATCATCTTGTTTTTATTTAAATGTTCAGGCACTGAGGTAGCTCGACTAAAATCATCTTTAGTCTTTTTAATCGGCGATGTCGTAAATGACTTGGAAGAGCCTCTTTTATGAAGTTCTCGATTTCGTCTATCTCGTTGAATCTTTCTATTATACACTTCTTCCATCTTCTGTGCATGATCAAACAAGACAACAAATTCTCATATTTTATTTCCTCCAATCATCATTCGAATTTTATCATTCAAACCATCTTCAAAATGGATGCACATTTCTTTTTTGGTTGGCACAATTTCCCGAGCATATTTACTAAGGTATACAAATTCTTTTTCATACTCAGCTACTAATCTATTTCCTTGGTGTAACTCAAGAAATTTCTTTTTTTTCTTGTCTAGATACATTTTACTGACATTTCTTTTTAAATTTAGTTTGGAAACATTCCCAAGAAATTTTCTCCTTTGGCACTACAACCAATATTGTTGACCACTAGTTATATGCTTCCTCTTTCAATAATGAAACAGCACATCTAAGATAATCGTTAGAGGAGCAAGCCATTTCTTCAAAAACCTTTATTACATTTTGAAGCCAATATTCAGCTTTAACCAGATCATCCTCTAATCTGCCTTTAAATTCGTCAGCTCCATACTTTTTGAGTTTCTCAATCGGAGTACTTTACTAGATTCAGTCATTGGAGGAAGTGGATGTGCAATCAAAGGCACTACAGTTGGTACAGTAGGGGGTGGAGGTTGTTGACCCATATTTCTTTCTTGCATAAATTCACTGAACCATTGATTCATATATCCAAAGAACATATTTTTAAGTTCTTGTTTTTGAGTCAGAGGAATCGAAACATTACTACTTGTCCCATGTTTAGAAGTTGGTGCTCTACTATTAGCCTCATCATGGCCAGGACGTTCAGATCTGTTTGACATCTTTATAATCTATAAGAAAACAAATGTTAGATCGGATCATACATATCACACTATCATAGATTTATATGGCATGTATTTCTATAAATTTCACACACTACGTTTAGTCCAGGAATCGACTAAACCATATCTCTGATAACACTAAAAGTAATGCCTCTAACCCTTATTCGTCATCGAGATAAGGTTACGGAGCATTACCGGACTTTTCAAATCAAATACGAACATTTCATATAATTTAACATACATACTGGAAAATAATCATAAATCACTTATATTGTCCCTTGTATAAGCCCTCGAGGCCCAAAAATACACATTAGAAACAAATCGGGACTAAACCGGAAACTCAGAGAAATTTTCACAAAATTTCAAAATTTTTCCTATGCGCAAAGGACACACGCCCCTGTACTAGGCTGTGTGAAAATACCTGAGCATTCTGTTTCTAAATTTTAAAGATACAGGGGACCACGGTCAAACCACATGCTCGTGTGTTTGGCCGAGTGTCACATACGGCTGAGACACACGCCCGTGTCTTTACCCGTGTGGACGAAAATAGGCCATTTCAAGGCCACATTTCTCACCCATTATGATATCAACCTAAACAAAACATTTTAACACCTTAATATATCACAACAAATAGTCAAAATCATGTTTTAAACATAACATAACATCATTTATATACACCCAAATACCTAAACTTACCTATTTAATCCGTCTAACTAGTCTACTAAAGTTAACTACAAATTGAATACAATAAACCTATTTCATTCACATCAACATCACTAATATGTCTCATTTTCAACCCAACATATATATATATATAAGAAAAATTATAATTATTAACATTTACACAAGAAAAACTTAGATTAAATCCACACAAACCCTATACATGCCATATAAACCATAGTAAATGTTTTAAAAACTACCAGAATGAGCTAGATCATGTGACTTGATGTGCTGATCCAATCTTCCAACCTCTTAAAAATCAACAAAGACATTAAACAACTCGAGTAAGCTTAATGAAGCTTAGTAAGTTCAATGGGTTAAACATAAATCTTATCAAACCTACAATAACACATCAACTAAATAAATTCATTCAATGTAAACTCCCTACCAATCACAAGTTCAATCGATGAATACACTTATTTTAGATCAATACCAATAACAAACAATATGTTTTTCAATTTCAATTACATATTCACTTACCAAGTCTTCCCAAATCGGTGAACGACTTATAGATAAGAGTACATCATTTTCAAAAACCTGAAGGCTGAACAGAAGCTCATGAGAGCTAAACAGAAACCTATAAGGGTTGAATGGAAGCTCGTAAGAGCTGAGCAGAAACCCATAAGGGTTAAACAGAAGTTCAAAACAGCTGAACAGAAACTCATATGAGTTAAACAAAAGCTCGTGAGAGCTGAACAGAAAGTAAACACGAAAGTTCACAACAAATGATGAACCTCAGTCTACTTGGGTAATTTGCCACATTTTCCTCCAATGCCATCAATTCATTGAGTGCCGAATGTACTCAAATTCCGCGTTCTAATCGTTTCAGACATTCAATTTAAATTCATAACTTTAACAAAATTTCACTTTCAACAATAGATAAGAAAAAATACATAATACCATTCATCAATTCAAGATATATATTTTTATATTAAAATTTAACCGTACGAACTTACCTGGATTGAATTGTAATATTTGCAAAGGTTCAAGGACAATTCCGCTAATTTTCCTTTTTCACGAGTATCTACGAGTTCTTGATCTAAAATATAAAATTACTCATATATTTGCATATATTTCAAGTCCAATTCATTTCATAATTAATACCTTTCAATTCTTCAAATTCACACAATTACCCTAAATTTTTACAACTTTTGCAATTTAATCCCTTAACTAGTTAATCTATCAAATGAACTAGCTTTTCTCAATTAATAATTTATTTAAATATTCTAGGCTATTATATGGCCCTTGATAAATAGAACTTTAATATCAAACCCTAATATTTAACCTTTTCACAATTTGGTCCTAAAATCAATATCTAACAAAAATCACTTCATAAAATCATCATACAACAAAATCAAAGCTCTAAATCCATGTTATTTTATCAAAAACATCTAGCATTCATCAATGGTAATTTTCAAAATTCTCAATAAAATCCAAAACTAAGGTAATAACTAGTTGGACCTAATTGTAAAAATCTCAAAAACATAAAAATTACAAGAAAATGGCAAGAATTAAACTCACTTGAAGTAGAAATATAAAAACCAGCTTAAGGAGCTCTCCTATGGCAGTTTTTGTCTAAGAATTGAAGAAGAATTTGTCTAGAAACCTTTAAAATTTGAATTTGTAGTTTTAATTTTGCTTTATTTACTATTTTGACATTAAATGGCTATTTTTTTAAAATTATTTTCACTACTTATGCCCCCTCAGCCATTTCATTTTAGCTTATTTACTCTTTAAGTCCTCCCTATTTACCATTTAAGCCATTTAATCACTATTTCTTTTAATTAGCAAGTTTTGCACCTTTTTCAATTTAGCCTTTTTTAATTAATTAATTATCAAAATGTTAAAATTTTCTAATGAAACTTTAATACTACCTTAATGACACTCCATAAATATTTATAAAAATATTTATGGCTCGGTTCATAGAATCTAGGTCTCGATACCTCATTTTCTAAACCACTTGACCTAATAAATCTTTATAAAACACAAATTACTAATTCAAAAATCTTTCTAAATCCACATTTGACTGTAAATACTAAATATTAAAATTTATGAGCTTACCGTCGGATTTGGTGGTCTCAAACCATTGTTTCTGACACCATTGAAAATCAGGCTATTACATTGATGGTCACTAAACTAGCTATAAATACTACAAAGGCAAGCGCACCTATCAAACAATAGTATAGCTATGGTGAGCAGGGAATATCGTATCCACGAGGACTAAAAGTAATCGTAATTACCGTCTTCTTGTTATTTAGTCGACAAATTGGTGTGATTGTGTTTTAATATAAATTACTAAACTAATTTATCTAAGAACGCAACAGAGAATGAAATAGGAAAATAATTGAAGATTACCAATGAGATAGACAATACCTAGGAAAGAATCCACCTAGACTTCACCTTTTTTTATGAATTTGAATTAAATGATTTATTCACTTGTGTCTTGATCCGTAAAAATCCCTAAATTATGTTAATATCTCTTTCGAGAGTAAGAACAACTAACTCTAGGTTGATTAATTGAAATCTCTTTTTAATTGAAACCCTATCATCGCATTAACTCAATCTATGGATTCCCCTATTAGATTTGACTCTAATCCGGTAGATTTATATCGTCTTATTTCTAGGATTGATGCAAATCCACTCAATTATGCTAGAATAACTCTTAAACGGGGACTTTTGCTACATTGAACTAAACACATTAAACATAATCAATATCCCAGAAATATTAAAACAAGAAATAAGCATACATAATTGAGAATAAGAATCAAGTATTTATCACGTAAAACATAATTTAAATAAAATGATTCATCATAGGTTTCATCGTCCTTAGGTATCTAGGGAATTAGTTCATAATCCCGAATGAAAACATCTCAAAGTCAGAATAACCACAAGACATAAAGAAACTCAAGAAAACTTTGAAAGAGATTAAAAGGAGATCTTTGATCTTGATGGAGATCCTTTTCTGAGTTGAATTTGATGGTATTTTTTGAGTGTTTTCTTCAATCTTCTCTTAATTTCCCCCTTCTCTATTCTTCTAATTGCTATTTATAGTCTTTGGAATGCTCAAAAAGCCTAAAAATTAGGTTTTTCCGTGTATTTGGGAAGTAGAGTGTGAAATCGACATGGGCTGACACATGGGCATGTGGCCAGCCAGTGTGGAAATTCCCAGCCCGTGTGGATCCTAAAAATAGCTCTCTTTGTCTGATTTTGGCTCGTTTTTCACTCTCAAATGCTCTATTAAGTATAAACATGAATTTAAAGGATTAGGAACATCAAATTTACTAATTTGCATAATCAATCATCCAAAAACGCATTAAGAATGTGATTAAAATATGTTACTTTTATACTTATCAAATATCCCCACACTTGTGTTTGCTTGTCCTCAAGCAAAATCCTCAACTCTCATTAAAATTAATCTTTCTTAACTTATAATTCTTATCAATAAAGTCTTAAAATAATTCACAAATAACTAGGCATTGGTAATTCAACTAAAAGAGCATTAAAGATTCAAACAATCTAAGTCAAAAATTTTTAAAGTACGAAAACATAGGTATTTCCCTTGTATCTAAGTAATTACCTTTAATTTCGACAAGAATCGATTTCCTCACTAAAGATTCACTCAAATCATTCAAAGTGTTTAAGGTTCAAGAATAAACACTCAATAGTCAAACAAGAAAAGTCATTACCATAGGCTTGCATGAAAAATCAAATCTCCACATCTATAAAATGATATGATACACAAATCAAAAGGTCTTTAAAGGTTGTAGTGGGGCTTAGGTTAAGGGTGTGGAGAAATGCTAAAAAAGTTGGTTAAAATTGAAATCGAATTGATAAATTACCAAATTAGAAAAATAAACAAATGCTGAATTAAAAACTATTCAAGTATAATAAAATGAGCTTCTTCTCCAAATTTGAATTTAATTATTTAAGCTCAATCAATAAGACTAATTAATAAAAATATTTTTTTTGATATATATATTTTCAATCTTTTTTTAAGAACAATAACAAATAATTCAGCGAATCAAACAAAAAAGTATATATAGTTAGGCAATTCAACCAAATCAAATCTCGACAAAAAGAGAGTCAATAAAACAGGAAAAAGTCTCAACGAAAAATTGAGTTATGGGTTAACCCTAATGGGAAAATGAAAAAATGGTGTGTTAGGCTCAACAAGGTTCACTAAGGGTTAATTACGAAGGTAGATTTTTTATGGGATAAGTGGGCTAAAACCTAAGTGCCTTTGTCATCTCAGTATATCAAATCAAAGGTGTGGTCTCGACATGTATAATCGAAGCAAGTTCTAAAATAACAAATCAAATTGACACACTCATAACCGATAATAAAATGAGCAAGATAAATGTATGCTCTAAAGGCTCAAAATCTCACAAAAACTTATGGTTTTTGATGTCAAACATGTAAATTTAAAACTTCAAGACAATACCTTAATTCAAGGAAACAACCTAAATTTTTAATTCTGAAAATAAAATTATCATACTTGATTCTCTAATGTCCTAAATTTTAAATCAACCAATACACAAATATCTACAAATCAATCTGAAACACACCAACAAATGAAAAATCCCAAATTAAAAAAAAATTCATTCTAATGGAAATATGAGAAAATTACTTAAACACAAGACATAATTTAGGGATTTTCTAATAATTATATAAATAATCTCCCCACATTTAAGATGTACATTGTCCTTAATGTACAAACAGATATAATCATAGTATAAGTAAAATATTAGAAGAGAGGGAGAAAACTGAAACTGCCTTGAATATTGGATGAAATCCCCAGAATAGTGAAAAGTAGAAGTGTAGTCAAATCTAAATGTAGTGTATAATTCTGAGCAAACTAATGAAAATAAACACAAATAATAAAGAAGATTAAGGGGTTATAATTTGATTAGAAACTACCATAAAAATATAGTTCAAAAGATAATAATTAAAAGAAGTACAAGAAAAGAAAAATAAAACAAAACAACTAAAAATAAAAATAAACATAAACCTAAAAATTAAAATTAAAATTAAAAAGAAAACAAATAAAATTAATGATCCTCATTGTCAGAGGCATTAGTAGCGTGAGTTTCCGGCACTAAAGATGAGATATGGAGGTGCTGACAGATTTGCTGCAAAGTTGCGTCAATACTATCGAACCTCTAAAAGTAGTGCTACTCGAAGCAAGTGAACTGCTCGGAGAGGTTTTCTAATGTAGCAACAAAAGAAATAGGACAGTGACTTGAAGGTGGATGATGAGGTGGATCCTTATGATGGAAAATGATATCATTAGTAAAGTCCTTGGGTTCATTCTAAGGGTCAGAATGAAATAATTGATACTGAGGAGGATCCACTCCACGAAGCTGCTCGATCATCCGCATATGTGTTATGCTCGATAGTCCTTGCGAGGACATCTGGCTTACGAGTGTGAGCAAAGAAGACTACTCTGGTGTGTCGAGGAGACCAAAGTTTTGAGTTAGTCGAGTCACATAAGGGCCTAAATAGATAGGACCCTTCCTATTATGCTCTATCTGATCGAAAATGGCGAGAGCAATGAAATAGGCTAGATAAAAAATACGCTCTGTGGCCATGCTTCATAGAAAGTATGCATCGATGGTACTGACGACTCCGGTGCTCTCCTTCTTACCGGTCAATGTATGGGCCAAGATGGCATGAATATATCTCAAAGCTGGGGGTGAAAAGTCGCCTTCAAGCGACTCGCATCATAAGGTCTCGTACTCACTATAAGGTCGACCCAATAAAGAGATGGCGAGTAGTGATTTGCCAGTATAATCAGAAAAAGTTCTTGGCATTCACAAACTCTACCGTGTAAAGTCCTAATGCTGCTCCAAACTTGAGGACACTCATATGTCGTGCTATAGTGCCGAGTCTAACGGTGATGGTGCCTAGCTCGTCATGGGACGACATCACCTGTTGAAGGGTAAATCTGGAACAACACTCCAAAGTAAGCTCCACATATGTGGGCTCAATAATGGAAAAGAATCGATCCCACAAGGTTGTAAAAATGATGGCACGGACATGATCTGTAACACCCTCACCCATATTCGACATCAGAATAGGGTACGAGGCATTACCGGACTTATGTCACGAACAATCATGTAAATTTTGGGTCATAAATTTGCATCCAAATTGAAACTTTTAGCAATCACTCATATTGTCCCTAACACGAGCCTACGATGCCCAAAACATGCATTGGAAGTGGTTCAAAACTAAACCAGGAACTTTAGAAATTTTTACAATGGTTAGAAAATTTTTCCACAAAACAGGGGTCACACGCCCGTGTGGTTTGGGACACGCCCGTGTGGGCAGGCCGTGTGGCCTCACATGCCCGTGTCCTGACCTTGTGTAACTCTCTAACTTGTAACTCATGACCAAATTGAGCTCACACGACCAAGTCACACGCCCATGTGCTAGGCCGTATAGAAAATTACTTTTCACAAAAATAAGTGCAGACTCGGCCATGGTACACGCCCATGTTCGAGGTCGTGTGTCCATACGGTTGAGACACACGCCCGTGTCTCTACCCATGTGCTCAATTCTGAGCATTCTGTTTCTCAAAATTAAGGTGCAGGGAACACACGGCCTAAACACATGCCCGTGGGGTTGACTATGTGTCACACACGACCTAGACACATACCCGTGTGCCTACTCGTGTGGACAAAATATAGGCTATTTACCAAGCCATTTTGCCACCCTTTAATGTACACACCTACACAACAAAACATAACACCAATCCAAGCATATACATATAACCAAATATCCACAACTAAGACATTAACACATCATTCATGAAAGATATCATCATATGAATATACTTATAATCAATATTGGCCCATTTCCAATGGCCTTATACAAAATAATCATCAAACCAAAATAAGCCAACATATTTGGCCAAATCAAATATGACACATAACAAAATGACCAAGTCCTCGTATACATGCCATACATTCAAAATGCTAAAATCATCAATACCCAAAATGAGAGATTTGATAGTGTGATTCGAATCTCCGACGATCACCGATCCGAGCTAGCTTGGCAACATTATAAAACAAGGGAAAGAAAAGGTAATAAGCATCATAACTATACAATTATCATACTATTCATATAATGAGAGATGGCATAATTGTCCTTAAAATCCCATAGGTTTAACTTACTCAATTGTACTTGTGAGTTTTACATGCATACTTGTACCAAATCGTAACATAGCCACACAGTTTCACATCTTTGACATTTCCCGTTGAACACTCGAAATATTAGCGGATACTCAAAAATTTGCATATAAGTGCCACATATGTAGCCGAGCTACCTCATATTACATAACATACATAGGCTCACTATCAAACTATTCATGGGCCGGTTCACACAAGCTATCAGTCAAAACATAGCTACCCAGTCCTGCTCACATAAGCTGTAAGGTATCCGCAACAAATGTCGGACTACCCAGCCATTGGTAGGACGTATGAGACCAGCACCTGGAATCACATAAACATGTATATACACATAGGTTCCTAGTAACATGTCACTTGTATCTTATTCTATTCCTAAGGTTCAACCGGGATTTCCTCATTCGTCGAAACTTTGTTGAATATGTCCAAAGATTCAATCACACAATTTATACAATAATAAAGCATTAAAACATAATACAACGATGCATTATTTACATACAAACTTACTTCAGTACAAAAATAGTAGAGTTTGGACCTAATCGTCAAATACTTTGTTCTTCCCCCAATCTAGGTTTGAACTTTATTTCTCTTAATCTATAATAACAAACTTAACTCATTTAATACACACATTATTCATTTCAGTCCAAAAAACATATTATGGCAAAATTACAATTTTGCCCCTAACATTTTTAGCCGACCCATTTTCATACTCATACCAGCCCATATTTTTCATTTAATCACACTTTTACTACTCATTTCATCACTTTTTACAAATAGGTCTTTTTTGACATTTTTACCTAAAATTACTTAGCAAAAGTCGTTTATCACACATGTAACTTACATTTTCTACCATTAGACATCAAAATACATGCATGTCTAACATGGGTAAAATTTTAAACTTTGATAATACTTCAAATTAATCCTTGGAAAAGCTAGATTAGGTTACAAGGATCTCAAAAACATAAAAATCATTAAAAACGGGGCTAGGATGGACTTACAATCAAGCTTGGAAAGTGGCTAAAACCCTAGCTATGTCTTCTCTTCAAATTCGGCTATGGGGGGCTAATTTGATGAAGATGAAGAGTTTTTATTTGTTTTATTTTGTCTTTATTTGCCAAATAACCAAAATACCTTTAATGCCTAACTTTGAAATTTCACCTAACCATGTCTATTTTTGTCCATCTTTAGATATAATGGTTTAATCACCATTTAAGGACCCATAGGTTTTAGAGCACACATTTTGCACTATTTGCTATTTAATCATATTATGCAAATTAGACACTCTATCAATAAAATTTCTTAACAAAATTTTCACACAAGCATTCAATCATACTGTAGACCTTAAAATAATATCACAATAAATTTTTCTACTTCAGATTTGTGGTCCTGAAACCACTGTTCCATTTGAGCCCTAAATCAAGGTGTTACATGATTAACTATTTGGACCTACTCCAAAGCGGCCTAATCAATACAGCGGCCTAAACCAATTGGTCTCAATCAAAGGAGCTAATATAGGTCCTCATGAGGACTCTATGAAAAGCGGAGGAACGGATGGCAGGCCTTGACGGAAGGGCCTGAGGAGAAGGTCGTGCCACGAGTCCTCTATTTTTTTTTAAGTGGAAACGATGACTTTTGACTTACTTCGTGTGTTCGTCATGGTGTGCCTAAAAATAACAGAATTTAATAATAAATAAAACATCACCAAAGACGCAAACAGAGGACCAACAAATCAAAATCCAAGCAGTCAAAATAGAAATCTACTCCTAAAACGACATGTACGAATTCCTAATCATGCAAAAACCAAATACTTAGGCTATTATGAATCAAACCAAAGATAATAACAACAAAAAGGAATAATAAATAAAATAAACTAATTTAGAAACCAAAAGACACTTAAGGAAATAATTAGAAGAATAAAAGTAAAAAATAATAATTACTAATCTAAACAGAAATAAAAGTAGGAATAAGAGTAATAATATTATAAGAAATAAAACAAAAAGAGCAGTCAAAAGACATAATCAAACAATAAGAATAAAATTACTAGATGGAGTTAATAAATAAATTAAATAAAAATAAGCAGAGTAATAATATAAAATGAATTAATAAAGAAATAAAATAGTAAAATCATAAAATCATAAATACAATAAATAAGAAAATAGGGAAAAAGACTGATAGAGGGGTAGACGGTGGCCGGAGGTATGCGATGGTGAAGGACGATGAGGTTGAATGAAGGTTGAGGGGATGGTGTAGGGCGGTTCGTGTGCACGGGTTGCTCGACAGTGAAGGGTGTCAGAGGGTGAAACAGAGAAGGGAGAAGGGCTCAGAGGGGTTGCAGCTGGTATGGTGAGAAGGTTAGGGAAAGGGACTGTGGTTCGGGGTTGACGGTGTTGCAAAGAGGAGAAAAGAGAAAAAAGAGGGGAGGCGTGGAGGAAGAAAAGATTGGTGTGGGGGGTTGCGGTTTTAAAGAGGGGTAAGGGAAAAAGAAGGAGCTTGTATGTGGAGGCGTGGGTTGTGGAAGGGAGCGCGGCTAAACTGGCAGAGGGAGGTTTAACGACAGCTATAGGGTTGGGGAGATTTAGAGAAGAGAAAAGTAAAAAGAATTTAGGGTTTAGGGGTTAAAAGGGGGACATGGTCGTGTAAGGGTCCGTGTTGGGCCACACGACTGTGTCACATGTCCGTGTAGATATTTTAGCCTGTGTGCAATAAAAATTTTACTCCAATATTCACACGACCTAGGGCACGCCCGTGTGTCTAGGCCGTGTGGCACACAGTGTGTGTCCCTTCGCTTCTTCCATGCCTGTGTGGAAACCCACACACCTGTGTGGCTCAGCCGTGTAACTCTCTGACTTGATTTAAAAATGAAGAAATTAGCTCCAAGTTTCACATGGCCTAGGACACACCCATGTGTCCTGGCAGTTTGGACTATTTAAGGTTGTGTAACCTTAAAATTTTTGAAAAATTAAGTCCCAGGATCCACACGGCCAAGGACATGCCCATGTGTCCAGGCCGTGCGAGTCACATGGCCATGTCGCCAAGCCGTGTAACTAACTATCAATTTTTTTATACACACGACCAAGGACACATCCGTGTGGTTTACACGGCTATGTCGCCAGGCTGGGTGACATACTATCGAATACTCTATTTTGTACACGGCCTGGGGCACGCCCGTGTGCCAAGGCCGTGTGGGTTAAAAACACCCATTTTTTTTTAAATTTAAGATTTTAAATTAGCATGCAATGGAATTAAAAGTCTAAGCTCGACCTACCTGATGTATGGTTATGGTGGTTCTTGGAGCCAAAGCTCCTCTCTATCATTTTTAAAATTGTTACCACTATAAAATTTGAGTCAATGTTCGTTTACCTTGAATGTACTATATGCAAGATGTGTTACCTCTGTCGTACCATATGGGAAAACGGTTTGTACCACGAATGGACTTGACCATCTTGAGCTAAGCTTTCCGAGAAATAATTTGAGCTTTGAATTGTATAAAATGACATGATCCCCAACTGTGAATTGTTTGGGCTACTTCAAATGAGCATCATGGCGTCGCTTTGTCATTTCCTTTATGGTCTCGAGTTCTCATAACATTAGCTCGCCACTGGTCTAACTCATTTAGCTGCATCAATCTCTTCTCACCTACAAGTTTAAGGTCATATTTTAGAAATCTTATTGCCCAGAATGCTTTATGTTCAAGTTCAAGCGGTAAATGACAACTCTTTCCATATGCAAGTCTGTAAGGATAAGTTCCTATGGGTATTTTATACGCAGTCCTATAAGCCCATAAAGAGTCATCTACTTTTATCGTCCAATTCTTTATATTTAACTCCACAGTTTTTTCTAGGATTCATTTGAGTTGTCGATTCACAACTTCAACTTGCCCGCTAGTTTGAGGGTGATAAGGGGTAGTTGTCCTATGATGCGCCCCACACTTCTTAAGGACCTTATCAAATTGAGCATTACAAAAATGTGTACCACTATCACTAAAAATCACTCTAGGTGTTCCAAATTAAGAAAATAGCTTTTTAAGAAATCGAACTACCACTTTAGCATCATTAGTAGGTATAGTTTGAGCTTCTACTCAATTTGGCATGTAATCAACTGCTATTAGAATGTATTTATTACCAAAAGAGTAAGGAAATAGGCCCATGAATTCAATACCCTAGATGTAAAAAATTTCACATGAAAGCATATAAGTTTGAGGATATTATCACATTTAGAAATATTACCTATTCTCTGGCATCTATCACAAGAAGCAACATACCTGTTAGGGTCTTTGAACAATATGGGCCAACAAAAACCTAATTCAAGCAATTATATGCTGTCCTAATTCCACTGTAATGTCCTCCTACCAGTCCTGAGTGGCAATGTTCCAAAATTTTTTTTGCTTCTGATTTTATAACACATCTTTGAATTCCCTAATCTGCACATACACAAAAAAGAAAAGGGTCCTCCTAAAAATAATTTTTCATATCAGCAAAGAATCGCTTCTTTTGATGATGTGCCAACCATTTTGGTAGGATGTTAGCGGCCAAGTAATTTGAGATATCCACAAACCGATGGGCTTCAGAATCGGTTATAACTAAGATTTGTTCTTCAGGAAACGAGTCGTTTATCTCATTCTCATTAAACTCCTTAAGATAGGGATTCTCTAATTGTGAAAGGTGATCTGCTACAAGATTTTTAGCTTCTTTCTTATCTTGGATTTCCAAATCGAACTCCTGCAATAATAAAATCCACCTTATAAGTTGAGGTTTTGCATTTGATTTATTTAGAAGATAACGAAAAGTGGAACTGTCAGTGTAAACAACAATTTTAAACAATATTAAATATGGTCTAAATTTATCGAATGCAAAAATCACAGCTAGCAATTCTTTTTCTGTAGCAGTTTAATTTTCTTGTGCATCTGTCAAAGTCTTGCTAACATAATAGATTGTCTGAAAATGTTTGTCTCTTCGTTCTTCAAGAACTGCACCTACTGCAAACTCACTCGCATCACACATTAGTTCAAAGGTTAAACTCCAATCAGGTGCAACCACAATCAGGGTATTAACTAATTTTTCCTTAAGAATATTAAATGCTTCTAGGCAATCCTAACTAAAATTGAATGACACATCTTTTTCTAGCAGATTGGTTAAGGGCTTTGCTATTTTAGAAAAAATTTTGATAAATCTTCTATAGAATCCAGCATGTCCTAAAAAGCTTTGAATAGCCTTAACTGAACTAGGAAAAGGTAGTTTTTTTATGGTTTCAATTTTCACTCTATCAACCTCAATACATTTACTAGAAATTTTATGGCCCAACAAAATCTCTTCTCGAACCATGAAGTGACATTTTTCCCAATTATGCACAAGGTTTGTTTCCTCACATCTCATTAAAACTCATTTTAAATTTTTAAGACAAAGTTGGAAAGAATTATCGAATACTTAGACGTCAAATACCTCCATAATGACTTCTACAAGTTCATTAGAGATTGCTAACATGCAATATTGAAAAGCAGTAGGAGCATTACACAATCCAAAAGGCATTCTTCGATAAGCAAACGTACCATATGGACATGTAAATGTCATTTTTTCTTGATTCTCAAGAGCTGTCAGGATTTGGAAGTAGCCAAAAAGTCCATCTAGGAAACAATAATACATGTGACCAGATAATCTCTCCAACATTTGATCTATGAATGGTAGAGGAAAATGATCTTTCCTTGTGGCATCATTCAACTTCCTATAGTCAATACAAACTCTCTATCCCATGACCATTCTCGTTGGAATCAACTCATTTTTCTCATTGGCCACAATAGTCATGCCTCCTTTCTTAGGAACAACCTGCACAAAACTCACTCAAGTACTATCAGAAATAGGATAAATAACTTTAGCATCTAGAAGTTTAATTACCTCAGCCTTGACAACTTTCTTCATGTTAGGATTTAACCTTCTTTGAGCTTGCACACATGGTTTATAGTCATCTTCCATTAAAATTTTATGGGTGCAAAAAGAAGGACTAATCCCTTTGATGTCGGAGATCTTTTAGGATATAGCTATTTTATGTTCCTTCAGCACTTGCAATAACTCATCTTTTTCATTTAGCTTTAAATCTGAAGCAATAATCACTAGTAAGGTAGAATTTTCTCCAAGAAATGCATACTCTAGGTGATTTGGTAATTGCTTCTGTTCCAATTTGGAAGGTTCTTCAATTGAGGGTTTTAATTTTAATTCATTGTTTACCTCAGTGCCCTCATAATTCTTTTGTCTCAATGAAGACCAATTAGAATTTAAACCAATTTTTGTCTCACTTATCACATCATTATTGTTATCTACCTCCTCTCCTTGAACAAGACACAGTTCCAACGTGTCCTTATGAATAATTTCCTATAATGAATCTTGAATAACATGATCAATAGAGTTAATAAAATAACAGAAATCATCTTGTTCTCTAGAGAATCACATGGCATCATAGATTTTAAAAGTGATCTCTTCATCACCTACCCTAAGCACAAGTTTACCGTCATCCACATTAATGACAACCTTAACAGTGGCTAAAAAGGGGCGACATAAAATTAAAGGCACCTCACTACCCTCATCTATGTCAAGCACAACAAAATCAACAAGGAATATGAATTTATCTACCTTTACAAGTACATCTTCAATGATACCCCTAGGATATTTAATAGATCTATCAGCTAATTGAATACTCATCCTACTGGGTTTTGGTTCCCCAAGACCAAGTTGCTTGAACATTTTATAAGGCATCAAATTAATACTAGCACTCAAATCAACTAATGCTTTCTCAATATTTAAACTACAAATCAAATAGGGAATAGTAAAATTTTCTAGATCTTTCAACTTAGTTGGTAGTTTATTTTGGAGATTAGCGGAACATTCTTCGTTGAGTTCTACAGTGGATAGTTATTCAAACTTTGTTTTGTTTGTTTATATCTCTTTTAAGAATTTTTCATATGTAGGCATTACGAAATAGCTTCAACAAAAGGTAAGTTAATGTATAATTGTTTAAAAAGTTTAAGAAATTTACCAAATTGTTCATCCATGTGGTCTTTCTTCAACTTTGCTATATACGGGATCAATGGTTTATGTTCTTTAACCACTAGTATTTGAATTTCTTCAAGCTTTACCCCCTCATCATTTGCCTTATCAGTTTCCTCTTGCAGCTTCTTTTTGGGTTTAGCCAACACTTTTCCATTCCTCAATGTAACTGCTTTCACATGTTCTTTTGGGCTAGGTTCGGTGTTGCTAGGTGAACTACCTTGTTGTCTTTCTGAAACCAATTTAGCAAGCTGTTCAACCTGATTTTCGAGCCTAAGAATTGATGCTTGTTGATTTTTCGAAGTTGTCTCAGTGTTTTGAAAACGAGTTTCTGATCGTGATTTCGAAGAAGCAATAATAATGATTGTACCTAGAAACTAACTATTATCACGATAAAAGGCAAGTGCACCTATCGAATAGTAGCATAGCTAGTGGCAAGACCAGAATATCGAATCCAAGGAACCAAAAGTACTAGTAATGACTTTCTTCCTATTATCTAGCCTAAAAATAAATGAGGATTTGGTTTTAAACTAGCTAATCTAATTTAAACTAAAGACACAACAAAGAATAAATTGGGAAACTACTTTGTGAAGACTGAATGATAAAGCAATACCAAAGGAAGAATCCACCTAGACTTCACTTGTTATCTAACTCTGAGCTAGACGATTTCTTCATTCGATTTGATCTGTAGAGATCCCTAAATTATGTTAATATCTCCGTCAAGAATAAGAACAACTAATCCTAGGTTGATTAATTGAAATCTCTTTCTAATTAAAACCCCTAGTCTTGCATTAACTCGATCTATGGATCCCCATATTAGATTTGACTCTAATCTGGTAGATTTTCGTCGTCCTGCTATCAGTTTTAATATTAAAATAAGGTGGCTTGAGGAGTTCAAACTCCTCTCCCCTGCTATCAGTTATAATATGAAAATAAGGTTTAAGTCGAGTATAGTTTACCTTGAAAGTACCAAATGTCTTATGTGTTATCTCAACTGTACTATAGCGAAAGATTTTCATTACAGTAAAGGGAGGTGTGTCACCTGTAAGAAGCTTTGCATTCGAGATTCGAGGATCCTCCTCCTCTAATAATACCTTATCCCCTACCTTAAATTGATTTTGTTTATCTGTGGGCTTATCATAATGGTGCTCTATTTCGGTGTTGCATATCTTAGGTTTCTCCTGGCGATAGTTCAGCCACTCGTCTAGTTCTTGGATTTGTAATATTCGTTCTTCATGTATTGTTTCCTTGTATGGACTCTTATGTGGTTCGATTGCACTTATGTGAAGAGTATCCTGCAAAGAAGACTGGACGGTGAGATCATTCTTATTACAAGAACTCGTAATAATATCTTTATCATTAGTAGTTATATTGGAATTACGAGCCTACAAAGTGATTGTGTCATTGCCTACATGAAGTGTGAGTTCGCCTGTGCCTACGTCAATTATAGTCCTTGCAGTTGCAAAGAAGGGTCGCCCTAGAATTAATGGTACATTGCTATCTTCATCTATGTCTAAAACAACAAAGTCCACTGGGAATATGAATTTGTCAATTTTAACTAGCACATCTCCGATTATACCCCTAAGAAATATAATGGTTTTATCAGCTAATTAAATGCTCATCCTAGTTTGTTTGGGTTTTCCAAGACCTAGTTGTTTAAAAAATTTGTAGGACATTACATTAATACTGGCCCCTAAATCAGCTAAAGCATTTTTAACATCTAAGCTACAAAGTAAACAAGGAATTGTAAAACTCCCTAGATCTTTTAGTTTGTTGGGTAGCTTATTCTGCAAAATGGTTGAGTAGATGCATTCAGCTCTACATGCGACGACTCATCCAACCTCCATTTGTTTGTCAGAAGTTCTCTTAAAAATTTCATGGCATTTGGCATCTATGAAAGAGCTTCAATAAATGGTAAGTTAATATGCAATTTCTTTAACAGTTTAAGGAATTTACCAAATTGTTCATCTGTAAGAGGCTTATACTCTTTGACAATTGGTTCTGTGCGACTTACCTCACCCTTACCTCTACTTACCACAGTTTCCTTACTTGGCTTCCTTACTTGGCTCTGATTTGGTTTTAGCTAACTCTCCTTTTATCAATTGTGTCGATGGCGTGGAGTTGCCCCTTAGGGTTAGTTTTGGTGTTACTGGGTAAACCACCCTGTGGTCTTTTAGAGATTAGTTTAGCGAGCTAGCCTATTTGGATTTTGAGTCCTTGAATGGATGCTTGCTAGTTTTTAAGTGCCGTCTCGGAGTTCTGGAAATGGGTTTCTGATACAGAGATAAATTTTGTGAGCATCTCCTCAAGGTTCGGCTTTTTCTTTTGCTGGTAAGGTGGTTGCTGGAATCCCGTAGGCGGTTGTGGTCTCTGATTTCCTTGGTTGCCTTGTCCTCCCCATGAGAAATTGGGGTGGTTCCTCCAACCTGCATTGTAAGTACTATAAGGGTTATTTTGAGGTCTAGAATTATTACCCATATAGTTGGCTTGCTCGTTTTCCATGCCATATCCATAGGTGGGGTATTTAGAATTGCTCATGTTTCCTTGAATTGAGTTACACTGCACCACTGGGTGTACCTGTATAGAACCAAATAAACTGTTAATCTTTTTATTTAAGAGTTCTACCTGATTTGACAGCATTGTGACTGCATCGATATTAAAAACTCTGGCAGCTTTTTGCGGCTTTGTTCTCATGACTTACCACTGATAGTTATTCAGTGACATCTTTTCTATAAACTCGTAAGCTGCTTCTGGTGTTTTGTTATTGATTGTTTTGCCGGTGGCTGCATCGATCATTTTCCTTGTTAAAGGGTTCAAACCATTGTGAAAAGTTTGAACTTGTAACCATAGAGGTAACCCATGGTGAGGGCACCTTCTTAGTAAATCCTTGTCTCTCTCCCAAGCATCGTAGAGTGTTTCTAAATCCATCTACACAAAAGAAGAGATATCATTCCTTAATTTTTCCGGTTTAGCCGGCGGAAAATATTTAAGTAAAAATTTTTCGGTCATTTGTTCCCATGTAGTGATAGACCCTCTGGGTAGAGAGTTTAACTATTGTTTGGCTTTATTCCTCAAGGAAAATAGGAATAACCGAAGATGAATGGCATCATCAGAAATGCCATTTATTTTGAATGTGTCACAGAATTCTAAAAAATTAGCTAAATGTGAGTTAGGATCCTCATCCTGCAAACCATCAAACTGAACAAACTGTTGTATCATTTGAATAGTGTTAGATTTCAGTTCAAAATTATTTGCAGCAATAGTAGGCCTAACAATACTAGATTCAGTGCCAGCTAAATTAGGTTTAGCATAATCATACATAGTACGAGGAACAGGATTTTGATTAACATGATCTACGGCTACTGCAGGAGGTAGCTGATTATCCTGATTTGCCTCCATCTCTTCAGTAAATTCGGGTTCTTCTTCTTGTCCCTGTTCTGGGTACTGTAGGCTTCTTCTTTTCTCTCTGCAGTTTCTGCGAACTGTGGCTTCTAGGTCGTCCTCAAAAAGCAAAGGTCCTGACGGGTTTCTTCTAGTCATAAACTAGAGATACCTGTCAGAGAAAAGCAAAATAAGAAAGAAAAATTTAGTAAATAAAACATTAGAAGAAAATAGTAAATAAATTGAAATCAAAGGAAAGATAGCTAAAGCAATAGAAATCGAGTGTTCCTAATATTTTAGTTCCCCAGTAACGGCGCCAAAGACTTGATCATGATTTCAAAGAAGTAATAATAATGATCGTACCTGGAAACTAACTATTATCACGATAAAAGGCAAATGCACCTATCGAATAGTAGTATAGCTAGTGGTAAGACCAGAATATCGAATCCAAGGAACCAAAAGTACTAGTAATGACTTTCTTCCTATTATCTAGCCTAAAAATAAATGAGGATTTGGTTGTAAACTAACTAATCTAATTTAAACTAAGGACACGACAAAGAATAAATTGGGAAACTACTTTGGGAAGACTGAATGATAAAGGCAATACCCAAGGAAGAATCCACCTAGACTTCACTTGTTATCTAACTCTGAACTAGACTATTTCTTCATTCGACTTGATCCGTAGAGATCCCTAAATTATGTTAATATCTCCGTCGAGAATAAGAACAACTAATCCTAGGTTGATTAATTGAAATCTTTTTCTAATTAAAACCCCTAGTCTTGCATTAACTCGATCTATGGATCCCCATATTAGATTTGACTCTAATCCGGTAGATTTTCTTCGTTCTAAGTCTAGGATTGTAATCAACTCCACTTAATTGTGTTAGATCTACTCTTACACAGGGACTTTTGCTCCTCTGTATAAGCACATTCGACTTAAATTAATATCCCAGAAATATCAATTCAAGAATTAAAAACAAAATTAAGAACAAATCGAATATTTATCATATAGTTCAGATAACAATAACAAGATTCGTCTTAGGTTTCATCCCCCTTAGGTATTTGGGGGTTTAGTTCATGTTTATAAAAGAAAACATCTCAGAATAAAGAAATTAGCAAAACGAAAAGAAAATCCAAAACTCCTGAAAGGATTGAAGGGAGATCTTCAGTCTTGATGTAGATCCTGGCTTCTGAGATGGATCAATCGACTTCCTATGAGTAATTCCCTGTCTTCTACTCTTAGTCTTGGCAGAGACACCGTACACCCTTGTAGTTGCCTCCTAGGGTCTTTATATAGAGTTTGGAATGTCTTTCTTAGCCCCTAAGTAGCTTTTTCTACGTGAAATTAGGCTTCATCACGACAGGGACAAGCCCGTGTGGCATGCCCGTGTGAGTCGAGTTTAGGTCGTGTTCAAGCCTGTTAATGTGGCATGGCCGTATGGTTCACCCGTGTGACGAACTTCAGGCCGTGTTGTTTCCTTGCTTTGGCCCATTTTCTCTGTTTTTAGCCTGTTTCATGTTCTTTTCACTCTCCTATGCTCTCTTAAGTATAAAACATGAAATTAAAGGATTAGGAGCATCAACTTCCACAAATTCAATGATAATTCATCCATAAATGTGCTAAATGTGGGATACAAAATATGTATAATTTACAGTTTATCAGTTTTCGATGCCAAAATAAATTTTGCCAACATCTCTTCAAGGTTCAGCTTTTTCTCTAACTGATAAGGTTGTTATAAACCCGGAAAGGGCTGTGATCTTTAGTTTCCTTGACCAACCCATGAAAATTTTGGGTGGTTTCTCCAACCTGCATTATAATTATTACTATAAGGGTTATTTTTAATTCTAGAATTATTACCCATATAATTGATATGCTCATTCTCTGTGCTAGGACTGAAGGGTATATATTCTGGATTATTTATTCCACCTCCATTTGCATCGCATTGCATCATCAAATTTACATGCGTAAAAAGATATAAATCATCAAATTTCTTATTTAATATTTCTAGCTAGTTTGATAACATGGTGATCGCATCTAAATTAAAAACACCAGCTGCTTTCATTGGCTTTGTCCTAATAACTTGCCACTGATGATTATTCAGTGACATCTCCTTAATAAATTCATAAGCTGCTTTGGGTGTTTTATTGTTCAGAGTTCCACCGGCTACTGCCTCGATTAGTTGCCTAATTGAAAGATTCAAACCATTGTAAAATATTTGAACTTGTAGCCATAGAGGTAACCAATGGTGAGAGCACCTTCTCAATAAATCCTTATACCTCTCTCATGCATCACATAACGTCTCTAAATCGATCTACACAAAGGAAGAGATGTCATTCCTCAACTTGGCTGTCTTAGCCGGTGGAAAGTACTTCAATTGAAAGTTCTCGGTCATTTGATGCCATGTAGTGATGGAACCTCGTGGTAAAGAATACAACCACTGTGTAGCTTTGTTCCTCAATGAGAAAGGGTACAACTGTAGGCAAATGGCATCATCAGTGGCGCCATCAATTTTGAAAGTATCATAGATTTCTAGAAAGCTGGCCAAATGAGTATATGGATCTTCATCTTGCAAACAATCGAACTGAACAAATTGTTGAATCATCTTAATAGTTTTTTATGTTAGTTCAAAATTATTTGCAACAATAGTGGGTCTCACAATACTCAATTCAGCCCTAGTTAAAATGGGCTTCGCATAATCATACATAGTATGAGTAACAAAAACAGGATCTACAGGATTTATAGCAACTACAGGAGGTAGTTGATTATTCTAATTATCACCCATCTCCTCAGAAATACAGGAACATGCCAGGAGCAAACAAAAGAAAAAAAATAGAATGTAAAAATTAGACTAAAAAATAAAATAAAAATAAAAATAAATGGCTAAATTAATAAAAACAATGTGTTCTTAATAATTTAGTCCCCGGCAATGATGCCAAAAACTTGATGGTCACTAAACTAACTACAAATACGAAAAGGTAAGTGCACCTATCGAACAATAGTATAGCTATGGTGAGTAGGGAATATCGTATCCACAAAGACTAAAAGTAATAGTAATTACCATCTTCTTATTATTTAGTCAACAAATTGGAGTGATTGTGCTTTAATCTAAAATTACTAAACTAATTTATCTAAGAACGCAACAAAGAATGAAATAGGAAAATAATCGAAGTTTACCAATGAGATAGGCAATACCTAGGAAAGAATCCACTTAGACTTCACATTTTATTACAAATTTGAATTAAACGATTTATTCACTTGTGTCTTTGATCCATAGAAATCCCTAAATTATGTTAATATCTCTTTCGAGAGTAAGAACATTGACTTTAGGTTGATTAATTGAAATATCTTTTATTACAAATTTGAATTAAACGATTTATTCACTTGTGTCTTTGATCCATAGAAATCCCTAAATTATGTTAATATCTCTTTCGAGAGTAAGAACACTAACTTTAGGTTGATTAACTGAAATATCTTTTTAATTAAAACCCCTATCGTCACATTAACTTGATCTATGGATTCCCCTATTAGATCTGACTCTAATCGGTAGATTTATGTCGTCCTATTTCTAGGATTGCATGCAACTCCACTCAATTATGCTAGATCTACTCTTAAACAGAGACTTAAAGCACATTAAACATGAATTAATATCCCAAAAATATTAAAACAAGAAATAAGCATATATAATTGAGAACAATAATCAAGTATATATCGCGTAAAACAGAAATTAAATAAAAGGATTCATCATAGGCTTCATCCTCTTTAGGTATCTAGGGAATTAGTTCAAAATCCTGAATGAAAACATCTCAAAGTTAGAATACCACAAGACATAAAGAAACTCAAGAAAACTTTGGAAGAAATTAAAAGGAGATCTTCGATCTCGATGGAGATCCATTTTTTAGTTGATTCTGATGGTGTTCTTCGAGTGTTTTCTTCAATCTTCTCTTGATTGCCCCCTTCTCTATTATTTTAATTGGTATTTATAGTCTTTAGAATGCTCAAAAAGCCTAAAAATTGGGTTTTTTCTACATATTTGGAAAGCAGAGTACGAAATCGACATGGGTTGGCACATGGGCTTGTGGCCAGCCCGTGTGGGAATGCCTAGCCCATATGGATCCTGAAAATTGCTCTATTTGTCTGATTTTAGCTTGTTTTTCGCTCCTTTTGCTCCTAAATGCTTTCCTAAGTATAAAAACATGAATTTAAAGGATTAGGAGCAAAAACTTCACTAATTTGCATAATTAATCATCCAAAAATGCATTAAGAATGTGATTAAAATATGTTACTTTTATAACTTGTCACTTATCGTTGTGATGTGGGGAAACTCCTTGTTGTGATGTCATCGTCGTGAATTCCTTCCCATGATCATCACGACGTAGAGTATTTTTCCAGCCTTGGTAGCATCATTATTCCATATTTAACACGTGCTTGCTTGTATCGCCGCCCAACGATTGTTCATTGTATTTTTGGACCTGAATTGACATCCTACACACTTAATTAGCCCGTTAGTCACTCTCGAAGACTGAGTCGGCCTTACAGGTCATCGAAACAACATAAAATGCATAATAACACTTATTTTTATTAATATTTAGATCCTAAAATACTAATATTGAAAATGCAATAATTAATTATAAAATGCCAAGAAAACAAGCTCGTTAAGTTTCGAAATGTACTTAAACCACCAATACGATTGGCAACATATTATTAACCGAACACGAACTCGAGACAGATACACGGATTATCTGACTATCACACCAATTTGGCACCCAATGCCTCATCAGAACGTCTAAAATATAGTTTATGTCTAATGTTCATCGGTATATAACCAAAGTATAACCCATATATAATCTAATTCTATAGAATGCTAACTATATCACACTCTATCTGAGACAATGAATAGGGTAACTAATGTTCCAATTACGCAGCACATATATGATTATCTCAATTCAATTTTCAACATATTATATCATCACATATGAACCAAGCCATGAGACTATGCTTACCTCAACAATTAATTCGATTAGGGACCTTATACTTTTCATCTATACCAAAATTTCATGATAATTTTCAATTTATTCAATTTAGTCCCTAATGGCTCAAAGTTATCTAACAAACTTAATGTAATACCCCAAACCCGGCCTAGACATTATGGTTGAATCTAGCGATGTCACATGATAGTGTATTTGAAAACTAAGTTGTTATGAGAAAAACATTTCAGTGTTATTGCTACTCCTTATCCCTTATTAATTTCCCAAAATTCATATTGCACATTTAATCGATTAATTTACAAAAAATAATGTTCGTTGTGGAAGCTTTGAAAACAGTTTAAATGTTCGTGTGTTCTAGAGAAATCTTTAACCTTTTTGAAAATCAAGTTTTCCTACGACTAGCAGTTATAAATCTATAAAACCAAATAAAATACTAAATTTAAGCAGTCCAAAAGTCCCAAAAATACATCAAAAATTACCCATGAAAATATAACCATAAATCATAAATCTTAAAACATGAGGTTTAATATCCGTGGCCACGATCGAGTCCTCCGCCGCACTGATCCGTCTATGTTTGGGGATTGTCTATACATATAAGACAAAAGGGGTGAGTTTACGTAAATTCTGTGTCTAATCCCCACAGAAAACCAATGACAGTAATTCACAGAAAATAGTCAGTACATTCTGGGGCCTAAGCCCATTACAGTAACAGTAGTGGTTTAGGCCTTACGCCATTTCAGTACAGTAGCATATATGCATTAGGGCCTTAGCCCATCTTAGAAACAATTATGTATGCAGTGAACAGAATGCAGAATCCTACCCACTAGCCTCTAATACACCATCTTCGTCCATCCCTGCAGTTACTGTGGGGTTTAAAAGCCTCTCAGTATATTTTGCAATCGAGCTACCAGTCAATTGGCTTAAAGCCTTTCAGAACACTTCCTCCAATATCATCATCCCAACCCCATGCAATGCAACATACAATACATGACATGCTATACTCATGTTTAACAGTACATACATTTAGATCAGTATACATGCATAATAATAACATGCTCAGTACATTAATCACACAATCAATTTCAGTTATTTAGTGGTCTAAGTAGTGCTTACCGACCTTACAATAGGTTCACAGTCGACCTGGGTGACCCGTACAACCTTAAAATTTGATTCAGTACAAACAGGCTCACACACCCG
Source organism: Gossypium stocksii (assembly GCA_020496765.1). Taxonomy (NCBI): domain Eukaryota; kingdom Viridiplantae; phylum Streptophyta; class Magnoliopsida; order Malvales; family Malvaceae; genus Gossypium; species Gossypium stocksii. The sequence goes on from CM035629.1 coordinate 40,483,122, forward strand.
TGTGGCCCACACGGCTCAAATTGGCCTTGGCCGTGTGGATCACATGGCCTGGCCCAAAATCCCACACGCCCATGTGGTCCCACACACCCGTGTAGTACACACGACCCAATTCAATCCAGCCCGTGTGTCGCACATGGTCTGCCTAGCCATCACATGGCCATGCCCTTCACGCACGGCCTGGCGTCGTCGATCACACGCTCATATGGTGGCACACAGTCTACCACACGGCCTACCACACGGTCGACCACACGCTCGTGTGGCGTCGACAGTGGGTTTTTAAATTTTGTCGAAACCTTGTTTTCTGTGCAATAGAGTACACACCTGGTTTGAATTCACTTTTTATGCAATCCCGAGCCTTCCAAAGCCAATATTCAGCCAACAAAACCCTAACTAATCACTTAAAAGATACTCAATCAAAAAAATATAACAAGTTAGTCATTCGATACTCCTTCAAAAACTTACCGCTGATTGAGCAATGAAGTTTCTACTCACTATGACACCGATTGGAAAAGCTTCAGCCTTTTAATCTTCACCTAAACAGTAGTTCGTATAGTAAATTTCCTATTCAAACGTTACTCTACTTCACGAAAAGGACGGATAGGAACTTACTGAACTAGCGAGAAATAACTGTTGCACACAAGAATAGCAAATAAAACGACCAAAAATCGAAAAGGGAGAAGAAGAGGAAGATTTCAGCAAAAGGAGAAGAATAACGTAAAAAAGATGGGAATTTTGGAAGAAACTGAAATTTTGAGAAAAACTAAACAAAAATAAATAACCAGATTCTTTTTTAACAACCCCTCAATCCCTTGATTTACTCCTACAACCCCCATTACTTACAACCACCTCAGTGTTTCGGCTAAACTAAACCTCTTATAGTCCACCGAGCAAAAATAATGCCAAATTAGGGAATCGAACTCAAGACCTCCAGCACTCCAATACACAACTTAACCACCAAACTAGCAGGCCCATTCTATTATAAGCTTACAAACAATTAAACTTAAGCCTACTGAATAAGGTTAAGGCTTTATTTAGCAAAATACTAAATTTTCCCAATACAAGACTTGAACTTAGGACCTCCTACACACACCGAGAACACTTAACCACTGAAGCAAACAGATATTTGTGTCACAGTTTTAACACAAGAAGAAATAAAAATTTTGGGGCATTACAACTCTACCCCTAAAAGAAAATTTCATCCTTGAAATACGAAATTTTCCTGATCAGAAAAGATAAGGATACTGGTGATACATCGCATCCTTAGGCTCCCATGTGGCCTCCTCGGTGCTATGATTCCGCCACAGCACTTTAACCAGTGGAATAAACTTCCTCCTTAAAACCTTTATGACACGATCTAAAATCTAAACTGGCTCCTTCTTAAAGGTCAAGTCTGGCCTAACCACAATCTGCTCAATAGGAATAATGTGAGTAGGATCAGAGCAGTAGCTCTTCAACATAGAGATGTGGAACATGTTATGAATGTGATCCAATTTCAGAGGTAGCTCTAAGTGATAAGCAACCAGCCCCACTCATTTTAGAATACGATAAGGTCCAATAAACCTCGGGCTCAACTTGCCCTTCTCATTACCTTCTTTCACGGCGAGACCTTGAGAAAGACGAAGTCTCCCACTAAATACTCAATATCCTTTCTCTTTAGATCTACATAGGACTACTGCCTATCAGAAGCTTCTTTCAGATGATCCCGAATCAGCCTAACCTTATCTTCAGTCTTAGAAACCAATTTAGGACCCAGAACATGTCGCTCACCCGACTTAGTCTAACATAAAGGAGTGCGACACTAAAGACCATACAGAGCCTCGTAAGGTGCCATCTGGATGCTAGACTAGAAATTGTTATTATCGGCAAACTCCACTAACGAAAAGTACTCCTCCCAATTGCCTCGAAAGTCAATAACGCAGCTCCTCAACATATCCTCCAGTATTTGAATCACCCTCTCAGATTGACCATCGGTTTGAGGATGGAACGCAGTACTGAAGTCCAACCTTGAACCCAAAGCCTCATGCAACTTTTTCCAAAATTGAGACGTGAAGCGAGGATCCCTATCAGAGATAATCGAAACTGATACTCCGTCCAGTCTCACTATCTCAAAAATATAAAGCTTTGCCAGCTTCTATAGAGAATAATTAGTATGAACAGGTATAAAATAGGCAGACTTGGTTAATTGATCCACGATGACCCATACTGAATCCTTCTTAGTGGTGTTAGGGGCAACCCACTAACAAAGTCCATAGTTACTCGCTCCCACTTCCAAAGGTGGATCTTAACTGGCTATAGCAACCCCGAAGATAACTGATGCTCAATCTTAACCTGCTGGTAAGTCAGACATCTACCCATAAAAACAGCAACCTCTTATTTTAGTCCTAGCCACCAGTATAACTCACGAAGGTCTCGGCACATCTTATTTTCACTAGGATACAAAGCAAAAGGACTGCTAAGCACCTCTCTCAATATGGATTGCCTCAAATCAGAATCATTCGGCACACATATCTGTCCATGGAAACACAACACACCCTTAGAGTTCAACCCAAAATCTATAGTGCTACCACTCTGAATCTGTCGGAACCGAGGACCCCAAAGACTCATCCTCCAACTGCTTACCCTTAATCTACTCAATCCATGTCTGTTTAACTTGTAGTTTGGCTAATAAACTACCATAATCACATAAGATTAGGTGAGCAAACATCACCCTCAAATCAGTCATAGCTTTACGGCTCAGTGCATCGGCCACCACATTGGCCTTACCAAGATGGTACTCAATAGTACAGTCATAGTCCTTAAGTAGCTCAACCCATCTACGCTACCTAAGATTCAGCTCCTTCTTAGTAAAGAGATACTCGAGGCTTTTGTGATCAGTGTAGATGATACACTTCTCACCATACAGATAATGCCTCCAGATTTTCAGTGCAAATACCACGGCGACCAACTTTAAATCATGTGTCGGATAGTTCGCCTCATGTGTCTTAAGCTGACGAGATGCATAAGCTACCACTTTGCCATCCTGCACTAACACACATCCTAAATCGACATGTGATGCATCACAATAAACTGTGAACTTCTTTTCAGGTTCAGGCTATATCAGAACAAGAGCCTCAGTCAGTACAATCTTGAGCTTCTCGAAGCTCTCTTACTGTGCACCGGTCTAGTCAAACGGTACACCCTTACGTAGTAGCTTAGTCAAGGTACTGCAATCAATGAGAATCCTTTCTTAAATCGCTAATAATAACCCACCAATCCCAGAAAACTACGAATCTAATACACATTCCTAGGCTACTTCCAATCCAACACAGCCTCAATCTTTTGAGGGTCAACTCGAATCCCCTTTGCAGAAACCACATGACCCAGAGCCTGAATAACAACTCTAAGGTGCTCGTCATGCTCATCCTCAGTCCTCGAGTAAACTAATATGTCATCGATGAACACCATCACACACCAACCCAAATAGGGCTGAAACACTCGGTTCATCAAGTCCATGAAGGCTGTCGGTGCATTAGTCAGTCCAAATGGCATCACTAGGAACTCGTAGTGACCATAACAAGTCTTAAACGCCATCTTATGTACGTTAGCCTCCTTAACCCTCACTTGATAATACCCAGATCGAAGGCCAATCTTAAAGAAAACTGAAGCTCCTTAAAACTGGTCAAACAAGTCATTAATTCTCGGTAGAGGGTACTTGTTCTTAATGGTCAACTTGTTCAGTTGCCGATAGTCAATTCACATCCTTATAGATGAATCCTTATTCTTTACAAATAGAACCGGTGCTCTCCACGGAGACATACTAGGGTGGATGAACCCACAATGCAATAACTCTTGAATTTGAGCCTTAAGATCCACAAGCTCCTTCCGTGCCATTCGATAGGGAGCAATAGACACCGGAGCTATACTACGGAGAAGCTCAATCCCAAATTCCACTTTACGATTCAGAGGTAAACCCGGTACCTTATCAGGAAACACATTTAGAAAATCTTTTACCGTTCTAATGTCTTTAACAGTAGAGTCCCTAGGATCAGAAACACTTACATGGGCCAAGAATGCCTCACAACCCTTACGAACCAACTTCTCCGCCACCAACATAGAGATGACATTAGAAAAATAATTTCAGCGTTCTCCTATCATGACTACCTCGTTATCCTCTCAGTTTTCAATACGAGCCTCTTAGTCACATAGTCCAAGCTGACATGATGCTTGACCAACCAGTCCATCCCCAAAATCAGATCGAACTCCCTAAATGGAAGCTCCATTAAATCATCTAGAAAGATTATCCCTTGAACCTCTAAAAGGACGTCTCTAAATAACTTGTTAACCCGTGTTGGCTATCCCAACAGTCTCAATACAATCTCCTCACTAGAAGTATTCTCTAAATAGGGCTATGGCCTAGTAATTATTATTTCTGAATAGGGCTAAGGCCCAGTTAATACTCGACCTGGATAGGGCTCAGGCCCAGTTAAGCTTGTATTGATCTGGACTCTGGTTGGGTTTAGCTTACACACTGAGTTTCCCAAACTCACCCCTTCCTTTTCATCCATGCAAGTGAGCCCCTAAGAATCCCCAAATTTCCAGACACCGTACTAGCTACATAGGAATGTGTGGAACCTATGTCTATCAATGCAAAGTAAGGTACATCATAAATTAGGAACGTACCCGTAATTATGTCTGGGGCATCTCTATCCTCTCGGCGACGTATAGCATATACAATAGCAGGTTGCCTCACCTTAGCCTAACCAGCACCTTGACCCGACGCTTTTTTGCCCATGGCCTATACCATTACCACCCCTAGCCTATCCACAGCCTCTCGGTGGCTACTGAACCACCCTCTACGGCTATGCGATACCAGTACTTGGAGCTTCCATCTAATCAGGTCTCCGTAGATACTCCTTAATGCGATGCTCCATTGACCCACACCTCAAGCATACCCCAATCCTCTTCCAACACTCGCCCTGATTGCGTCTACTATAGTCTCCACATGGTTGTAGTCTAGTAGTAGTAATAAGGGGCCCAGCTCAAACTGGTCCATCAGATCTGGTCTTTTTCTTAGGCATCTGTGCAGAACTCGAGGGCTTCGAATCCCTCTTGTTCCTACCTCTCTCTCTGTCATAGTTTTAGCATTCAGTGCGATTAACATCCTCGGCGATCTTCGTCTTCTCAACTAGTGCAAAAAAATCACGCTCCTAAATTGGTCATCCTCAAAGCTATCAGAACCCTCAGACTATCCCTGAGGTCATCCTCAAAGCGGACAAATTGCTCATATTCAGATGCCCCCATACCTTGCGCATAGTGACCTAGTCTCAGAAACTCAGTCTCATACTCAGCCACTGATCGATCTCCTTATTTCAGATTTAGAAACTCCCTCCTAAGGGTGTCTACATAGCTGGCTCCTACATATTTCCCCTAAAAGGCAGTGTTGAAGGACTCCCAGGTCAGACGTTTGGTCTAAGTGCCCTACTTAATAGTAAGCCACCACTGATACGACTCGTCTCAAAGCAGAGAAATAGCACCTTTCAATTTTTGTTCAGGGGTAAGATCCAAATCATCCATAATTCTTTCTGTGGTCTCCATCCAGTACTCGGCCACGTTAGGGGCGACTCTAGTGATACCCCTAAATAGCTCAGCCCCAATGGATCGGGGTCGTTCCGTAATTGACCATCGGCCCCCAGATCCAATATTGGGCCCAGCAACCCTTTTCAAAATCCTTAACATAGCTTAGGACAATGCGTCATCCCCAGCCATACGATCACGAGACCCAGTCTTAGTAGTCGATGACACAGGAGTCTCACTCGTGTCCAGATTCGGCACACTACCCAGTGAAGAAAACTCAGCTCGAGCCCCTCTACGGCCTCCACCTCAGCCTCTAATACCCCGTCCGTGGATACATCGTGTGCTCATATCTAATCGAGTTTATCTGTATTAAGAATTTTATGAATCAATTACAGTTTCAATATTTATTAACAGATATTTTATGGAACAGTATCAGTAATTCAGAGTTTGTACTCGCATGTCGCAGTCTCAAGCAGTTTACTATAGTTTCAGTCTTACTACAGAGTATATACTAACTAGAGTATTTTCACAGTATACTACCTACAATAGTTTCAAAACATTTTTAGTTTAAACATATATCATAGTTTCAAAGTATTTACAGGATCAACGCCGAAAACTCGGTGTACCACATACTTAGTAAAAACATTTCAAATCATTAAAAATTAGTTCTTTAAAAATCAAAATTTAAAACCCAAAATCCACAGCCGAGTTATGCAACTTGGGTCTGATACCACTAAATGTAACACCCCAAACCCAGCCTAAATGTTATGGCCGAATCTGGAGATGTCACATGATTTTGAAAATTAAGTTGTTACGAGAAAAATATTTCCTTGTTATTATTACTTTTTATCCCTTATTAATTTTCCAAAATCTATATTACACATTTAATCAATTAATTTATGAAAAATAATGTTCATTGTGGAAGCTTTGAAAACAGTTTAAATGTTCGTGTTTTCTATAGAAATCTATAACCTTTTTGAAAATCGAGTTTTCCTACGACTAGCAGTTATAAATCCATAAAACCAAATAAAATCCCAAATTTATGCAAAGTCCTCCACCGCACCGATCCGTCTATGTCTTGGGTTTACATGTGCAGATAAGACAGAAGGGGTGAGTTTACGTAAACTTAGTGTGTAATCCCCACAGAAAACAAATGACAGTAATTCACAGAAAACAGTCAGTACAGTCTGGGGCCTAAGCCCATTACAGTAACAGTAGCCTATATGCATTAGGGACTTAGCCTATCTTAAAAACAGTCATATATGCAATGAACAAAATGCAGATTCCTACCCACCAGCCTCTAATACACCATCTCAATCCATCCCTACACTTATTGTAGGGTTTAAAACACCCACCCATCCCTACACTTTCAAGCTGTACCGAATGTGGCACATATCAGTATAACGTAGCTGAGCTGCCAGTCAATAGGCTTAAGAGCCTCTCAGTATATTTTGTAGCTGAGCTGCCAGCCAATAGGCTTAAAGCCTTTCTGAAACACCCTTAACCCGTACCCCTCGTTGGAATAGGGTTATGAGGCATTACTGATCAACACATATCACAATACAATCATTTCACATACATACTTCATTCATTAACACATCATAGTCATTCACAATCATATATTCCCTTAAGAAGGTCTACGAGACCTTAAACATATTTAAGGAAGGGGTCGGGACTAAACCGTTAACATTCCAAACTTTTACGAGATTTAAAACATTTCTCCTCTAAAACAGGGCACACGCCGATGTAGCTAGGCAGTGTACTTCACACAGTCGTGCCTCAGACCATCTTCAGCCCATGTGCAACACTGATTAGGGTCATATGGTCACCAGACACGCCCGTGTCTCTAGCCCGTGTGTCATCCTAAATTGGCCATACGGTCACCAAACATGCCCATGTGTCTAGCTCCTGTGCTATACTGCCCAAATTAGCTTCAAGACAGGGGTCACATGGTCGAGACACAAGCCCGTGTACTCAAGTCGTGTGGCACAAAATAGGCTTGGTTTAAGCCATTTTTCACACCCCATTTTGCCATGTACCTAAGCATCAAATGCACAACATCTATAAGCATAAATAGGCAACCAAAATCAACCAATTTCCAACCAAAACATACATCTTTCAATCCATAATATACTCAACCAATTCCATACTCAATTTCCATGCCAAAACATACCAAATCACAAGTCACATTCACATCCAAAACACATACTTGATAACTTATCATAAACAATTTCATTTCATACCCAAATCTTACCAAAATCACAACACATTCAATACTAAAATGACCATTTCATAATAGGCCTTATATACAACATAAATCATACCAAATTTGCAACTCATAGCACATATCAACTCAAGCATGATTACAACCAATTAGTTAGCCAAATCACTGGGCTTAACATATATACAATATCAAAATGCATTCAAAATACCCCTAGCTTATACATGCCATACTTAGTTATTTACAACCACAAAAAGGTACCATGTATGATCGGATAGTGCAATGATGTTCCTCGATAATTCCCGAGCCTTCAGTAGCTTCAATAATCTATAAAATAGAAATAAACACACAAAGTAAGCTTTATAGCTTAGTAAGTTCACCAGTAAGTAATTCAATACACAATATCAAATGTAAATAAACCATTTACACAATTCAAAGCCAAATATGTAATACCATAAACCTTTACCCATGTCTCATAACATGGTTTATTCAATTCAAAAAACTTTTCTCAATGAATCTCATTAATCTATCTTAATAGTTCTCGTATTCATATAATATGTACCTATTCAATTTGTACTAACCTCTTTTTCTCATTTACAACCTTTTCTCACTCATTAAACCATTCGAAGTAGGAATCAGATACAAGAACATTTCGATTGATAAGTACCTATAACTTGGCCCGTAGCCAAATCAAGGTAACTTATCTCGAAGCACATATACCATGGCCCGTAGCCAACTTAATGTCACTTTTTTTTATTTTCAAATACCTATACCATGGCCCATAGCCAAATCAAGGTATTACTCGCACCCGTAGTGCCGATATCATGGCCCAAAGCCAAATCAAACCCTAATGACATGTCACTAGCATTTCAAAATTAGTCCTACGGTTCAACCGAGCTTTCTCACATTTCATTTCCTTCATTATTCACATTCGTAACAACCCATTCACTATTTCCATCTCCTCTGAGATTTCATTCATTACAATTCACAAGATATCAATGAATTTAACATTCATTTATAGTAAATTACTACTTATTAACTTACCTTGAGTGTGATAAGTCAAACTAAGTCGACTATTGATCGACTTTCGATTTCCCGCGATCCAAATCCAAATTTTGCTTTTCTTGATCTATACGTATTAAAATTAACTCATTCAATCTCACACTCAATCAATTCAATACAAAGACACATAGTTAGGGCATTTTTCAAAATAGCCCTCACATTTTCACATTTCAACACTTTAGTCCCTATTACACAAAATCCTCAAATACACGTAAATTCATTCCTTTTATGCATAGCCGAATTTTCCCCTAGTCTAATCAAGCCCATATAATTCATAAATTTCACATTTTAGTCCCTCAAAATATCATTTTCACAATTTAGCCCAAAATAACTAAATTCACCAACAATCCAAATACGAAACATATCTATCAAACACATATCTTTTATTTACCACCAACTATCATCACAAAACTCTCCATTTCATCAATGGTACATTTTGAAATCTTCATCAATTTCTCAAATTAAAACATGGGCTTGATAATAGACTAGCAACAACCTCAAAAACATACAAATCATCAAAAATGAACCAAAACACATACCTAAATTCAATATCAAAGTGCCAAACCCTAGCTTGGTTTTCTTTCTTTTCTTTTATTTGATTTTTAGCTATAATGGATGAGAATGGCTCAAATTTAATGCATGTGTTTTATTAATTATGCATTAATTTACCATTTACCATTTTGCCCATATCTAATAAACATATAAAAATACATAAAACAAGGTCATTTATGGCCACTCATGAATTCAATGGTAGAATAACCACATAAGGACTCCATATTCAAAAGCCAAATCCATTTAAGCACATTAAGCATTTAATGCCACTTTTATCTTTTTTGCAATTTAGTCCTTTTTGAAATTTAAGCACACAAACGATCAAATTTTCATACAAGACTTTTAGACATGCTAATTCACATATTATAAGCATGGAAAATATTATTAAAAATATTTTTTGACTCGAATATGTGGTCCCAAAACCACTGTTCTGACTAGGGTCTAAATCAGCCTATTACAACTCTTTCCCCCTTAGGGATTTTCATCCTCAAAAATTCTTACCGTTAAATAGATTCAAATACTGTTGTCTCATGACATCTTCCGGCTCCCACATAGCCTCTTCAACCCCCTGTTTGTGCCACAACACTTTTACTAAAGAAATTCTCTTATTTCTTAACTTTTTGATCTCATGAGCTAGAATTCGAATTGGTTCTTCTCTATACGAAAGATCAGGCTGAATCTCGACTTAAGTAAGGGCAATCACATGCGAGGGATCTAATCAATATCTTCAAAGCATTGAAACATGAAATACATTATGAATCTTTTCTAGCTCAGGTGGCAACAACAGTCTATATACAACTGGCTCGATATGCTCTATGATCTCATATGGTCTGATGAACCTCGGACTCAATTTGCCTTTTCGGCCAAACCGTAGTACTTTCTTCCACGGCGACACTTTCAGAAACACTTTGTCACCAATCTTAAACTCAATATCTTTCTGTTTCAAGCCTACATACGAGTTCTAACGATCTGATGCTGCTTTCAAACTTTTTTGAATTACCTTCACTTTCTATTCGGTATCTTTTATCAAATCGACCTTGTGAATCTTATTCTCACTGAGCTCAGTCTAATACAATGGTGTTCTGCATTTTTTACCATAAAGAGCCTCATATGGTGCCATTTTCAAACTCGATTGAAAACTATTATTATAAGCAAATTCAATCAATGACAGGTATGTTCCCACGTACCTTTAAACCCTAGAATGCAACATCTTAACATATCCTCGAGAACCTGAATAATCTGTTCTGATTGACCATCTATTTGCGAATGGAAAGTTATACTAAAATGTAATTTCGTACCCAGTGCATCCTGCAGTTTCTCCCAAGATCGCGATGTAAACATCGGGTCTCTATCTGAAATAGTAGAAATAGGTACCCCGTGCAATCGCACAATCTGAGAAATATACAGTTCAGCAAGTTTATCAAGTGAGTAATCTTTTAGAATTGGAATGAAATGAGCCGATTTAGTCTATCTATCCACAACTTAGATTGCATCTTTCTTGCTCGGTGACAAAGGCAAACCCGATACAAAATCCATAATGACCCTGTCCCATTTCCACTCAGGAATCATAATCGGCTGAAGTAACCCAGACGGAATCTAATGCTCAGCTTTACCTTGTTGATAAATTAAACTTTTCGAAACAAATTCTGAGACTCTTCTTTTCTTACCATGCCACCAATAAATTCGTTTCAGATCATTATACATTTTCGCGCTACTCAGGTGAATAGATAACTGGCTACTATGAGCTTCATTCAAAATCATTCGAATCAACTCTGGATTCCTCAGAATACATATTCGGTCTCTGAATCTCAAACAACCTTCAGCATCAATTCAGAACTCTGAATCAGCATTCAAATCCCATTGAGCTCATTTATTTAAAAATTCATTATTAACTCTCTAAGCTTCACAAATTTGTTGAATGAATAATGGTCTCGCTTTCAACTTAGCTACAATCAAACCATCATCAGATATAGCCATATTCACATTCATTACTCACAGAGCAAACAGTGATTTTTAACTTAAAGCATCAGCAACAACATTAGCCTTTCCCGAACGATAATCAATTACAAGCTCGTAATCTTTTAGCAATTCTAACCATCGTCGCTGCCTCAAATTCAGATCTTTTCCCGAACGATAATCAATTACAAGCTCGTAATCCTTTAGCAATTCTAACCATCGTCGCTGCCTCAAATTCAGATCTTTCTGAGTCATCAAATATTTTAAGCTTTTGTGATCAGAATAAACGTGACATTTCTCTCCGAATAAATAATGGCACCTAATCTTTAATGCAAACACAATAGCTACCAATTCCAAATCATGAGTCAAATAGTTCTTTTTATGAGGCTTTAACTGTCTCGAGGCATAAGCTATAGCTTTGCCTTCCTGCATCAAAACACAGCCCAATCCATTCAAAGATGCATCACTATAAATAACAAATTCATTACCCGATTCTAGCTGAACTAACACCGGAGCCTCGGTCAATAAAGCTTTTAGCTGATCAAAACTTTCCTGACATCTGTTTGACCACTCAAACTTAACGTCTTTCTGAAGTAATCTCGTAATTGGAGTTCCAATCATATAGAAGCCTTTTACGAACCGTCTGTAATAACCAGAAAGTCCACGAAAACTTCGAACTTCAGATACATTTCTCGAAGGCTTCCAATCTAATATTGCCAAAATCTTGCTTGGATCAACCCGAATTCCCGATGCTGATACAACATGTCCTAAAAAACCGACTTCTCGTAACTAGAATTCACATTTACTAAAATTCCCATACAATTACTTATCGCGCAAAGTCTATAACACTAATCTCAAATGTTCAGCATGCTCGGACTCATCACGTGAATAGATCAATATGTCATCTATAAACACAACCATAAATCGATCCAAATACTGTCTGAAAATCCAATTCATTAAATCCATAAAAACATCAAGTGCATTTGTTAGTTCGAAAGGCATAACGAGGAACTCATAATGTCCATACCTTGTTCGAAAAGTAGTCTTCGGCACATCGGAGTCTTTAACTCGTAGCTGATAATAACCCAATCTCAAATCTATCTTTGAAAACACAACAGCCCATTTCAACTGATCAAACAAATCATCGATTTTAGGTAAAGGATACTTGTTCTTTTCAGTAACTTTGTTCAACTAGCTGTAATCTATGCACATTCTCATCGTGCCATCTTTCTTTTTCACGAACAAAATCGGAGCAACCCAAGGTGAAAAACTCGGTCTCGCGAATCCGCTATCTGTCAACTCTTACAACTGAGACTTTAATTATTTTAACTCTACTGGTGCCATTCTATACAAAGCTATCAAAATTGGGGTAGTCCCCAGCACTAATTCAATACCAAACTCGACTTTTCAAACAGAAGGTAATCCAGGAAGTTCTTCAGGAAACACATCAGGGAATTCACAGACAATAGGCACAGATTCAATTGTCTTATCAATCACTTTTGAATCTATCACATAAGCAAAGTAAGCTTCACAACTCCTATTCACATATTTCTGAGCTTTCATTGCAAATATTACAGCAGGCAACCCATTCAAATCACTAGATTCAATCCAGACTATTTCATCATTCTTGCATCTCAAATCAATAACTTTCTATTTACAATTCACAACAGCATCGTGCAAAGTTAACCAATCCATACCCAAAATTATATCAAACTCGTCGAATGACAACAACATCAAATTAGCCGAAAAAAAGAATCTCGAATCATTAACGGGCAATTCTTGCACACTTTATCAACCAGGACACTTTTGCCTAAGGAGTTTGATACTTTAATTACGAATTCAGTAGATTCTACGGGTTAAGTCTTACTGTGCACTAAATTCATACATATATAAGAATGTGTTGATCCTGGATCTATCAGTGCAATCACAAAAGTATCATAAAGAGTGAATGTACCTGTAATAACATCAAGAGACGAAACTTCCTCTCGAGCTTGGATAGCGTAGGCTCTGGTAGGTGCTCTAGCCTTAGACCTCACAGCTGTATCTTTCGTAGCCCCTCGATTACCACTTACATTCCCAGCACCTCTGGGTGGTTTCCCTCAGGTCACAACAGTATTCTGTCTCACGTTCTGTATCATTTCTTGTTCAACCAACTCGAGACAATCTCGCTTAAAATGATCTAATGGTCCACATTTGTAACAAGCTTTATTACTTTTATTCTAGCATTCACCAAACTGTCATCTCCCGTACTACTAACATTTAGGTCTATTATCCTGAACACTACCAACATTTGCTACTAAAGTAGCTCGAGTTTTAGAACTGGAATATTGTTTTGCACGATCTCTGTTTGAAAATCCCGTTGAAGCATTTGAACGAGCATAAGAATCTCTTAATTTCTTTGAATATGATTGATGATGTTTACTCGTCGATCTCTTTCTCGAGTTATGAGCTTCTAAATTAGCTTTCTTCTTTTCTTTATTGAGATCCTCGGCTTTACAAGCCCTCTCAACTAAAACCACAAATCCTTTTAATTCAATAATTCCAACCAGAAGTTTTATATCCTCATTCAACCCATCGACAAACTGGTTACACATAATCTCTTCGGTAGCAACATATTCCCGAGCATACTTGCTCAATCATACAAATTCTCTTTTGTACTCTGTCACCGTCATTCGACCCTGTTTTATCTCTAGAAATTCTTTATGTTTTTGATCGAGAAATTACTGGCTGATATATTTTTTTTGAAATTTAGATTGAAAGAATTCCTAAGTGACTCGTTCCCTCGGAACCACGGATATCAAAGTTTTCCACCAATGGTATGCATTACCTCTGAGTAATGACACTACATATTTGATACATTCATCATGTGTGCAAGACAGTTCGTCAAATACTCGCGTTGTGTTTTCGAGCCAAAACTTAGCTCACTCTGCGTCATCATCAATAATAGCCCGAAACTTTTCAGCCCCATATTTTCGAATCTTATCTACTGATGGCTTACTTAATCTCATTGGATTGATAACTTAAGGAATAGCAGGGATTTGTTGAGTAACAGGTGGGTGTGGAGGTTGTTGGATAGCCGAATTCATACGAACGAATTTTGTGAACCATTCATTCATCATTTGGAAGAAGGCTTGTTTAGCCTCTCCCTCATGGCTACTCGTAGCAACTCTAGATTTAGGTGGCACTGCCCCTTGAGCAGGAGCTGGTGCGTTACTTTCTACATCGTTAGCTACGGCTTTTTCGGGATCCATTTACTATACGATAACACAGTTTAGTTGTCATGATTCATCACACTATCTAAATTCATAAATATAGCATGTATAGCTAGACTTGAACACACTACGTTAGTCCTACAATCGACTAAACTGTAGCTTTGATACCAACCAAATGTAACACCTCTAACTAATATCCTTCACTGGAATAGGGTTACGAGGCATTATCGATCAACACATATCACTATACAATCATTTCACATACATGCATCATTCATTAATACATCATAGTCATTCACAACCATATAGTCCCTTTAGAAGGTCTACGAGGCCTTAAACATATTTATGGAAGGGGTCAGGACTAAACTGTTAGCATTCCAAGCTTTTACGACACTTAGAAAATCTTTCCTTTAAAACAGGGCACATGCCCATGTAGCTAGGCCGTGTACTTCACGCGGCCGTGCCTCAAACCATCCTCAGCCTGTGTGCAACACTGACTAGGGTCACACAGTCACCAGACACGCCCATGTGTCTAGCCCGTGTGCCATCTTGAATTGGCCACACGGTCATCAAACACGCCGATGTGTCCAGCTCGTGTGCTATACTATCCAAATTAGCTTCAAGGCAGGGGTCACACGGTCGAGACATGAGCCCGTGTACTCAGGCCGTGTAGCATGAAATAGGCTTAGTTTAAGCCATTTTTCACACCCCATTTTGCCATGTACCTAAGCATCAAATGCACAACATCTATAAGCATAAATAGGCAACCAAAATCAGCCAATTTCCAACCAAAACATACATCTTTCTATCCATAATATACTCAACCAATTCCATACTCAATTTCCATGCCAAAACATACCAAATCACAAGTCACATTCACATCCAAAACACAGACTTGATAACTTATCATAAACAATTTCATTTCATACCCAAATCTTACCAAAATCACAACATATTCAATACCAAAATAACCATTTCATAATAGGCCTTATATACAACATAAATCATACCAAATTTGCAACTCATAGCACATATCAACTCAAGCATGATTACAACCTATTACTTAGCCAAATCACTTGGCTTAACATATATACAATATCAAAATGTATTCAAAATATCCCTAGCTTATACATGCCATACTTAGCTATTTACAACCACAAAAAGGTACCACGTATGATCAGATAGTGCGATGATGTTCCTTGATAATTCCCGAGCCTTTAGTAGCTTCGATAATCTATAAAATAGAAATAAACACACCAAGTAAGTTTTATAACTTAGTAAGTTCACAAGTAAGTAATTCAATGCACAATATCGAATGCAATTCAACCATTTACACAATTCAAAGCCAAATATGTAATACTACAAACCTTCACCCACGTCTCATAACATGGTTTATTTAATTCAAAAACTTTTCTCAATGAATCTCATTAATCCATCTTAATAATTCTCGTATTCATATAATACGTACCTGTTCGATTCATACTAACCTCTTTTTCTCATTTACAACCTTTGTTCACTAGTTGAACCATTCAAAGTAGGAATCAGATACAAGAACGTTTCAATCGATAAGTACCTATACCATGGCCCGTAGCCAAATCAAGGTAACTTATCCCGGAGCACCTATACCATGGCCCATAGACAACTCAAGGTCACTCCTTTTATTTTCAAATACCTATACCATGACCCGTAGCCAAATCAAGGTATTACTCGCACCCGTAGTGCCGATATCATGGCCCAAAGCCAAATCAAACCCTAATGACATGTCACTAGCATTCTGAAACTAGTCCTACGGTTCAACCGCTTTCTCACATTTCATTTCCTTCATTATTCACATTCATAACATCCCATTCACTATTTCCATCTCCTTCGAGATTTCATTCATTACAATTCACAAGATATCAATGAATTTAACATTCATTTATAGTAAATTACTACTTATAAACTTACTTGAAGTGTGATATGTCAAATTGAGTCGATTATTTGTCGACTTTCAATTTTCCGGGATCCAAATCTGAATTTTGCTTTTCTTGGTCTATACGTATTAAAATTAACTCATTCAATCTCACACTCAATCAATTCAATACAAAGACACATAGTTAGGGCATTTTTCAAAACAGCCCTCACATTTTCACATTTTAACACTTTAGTCCCTATTTCACAAAATCCTTAAATACACATAAATGTATTCCTTTTATGCTTAGCCAAATTTTCCCTAGTCTAATCAAGCTCATATAATTCATAAATTTCATATTTTAGTCCCTCAAAATATCATTTTCACAATTTAGCCCAAAATAACTAAATTCACCAATAATCCAAATACAAAACATATCTATCAAACATATATCTTTTATTTATCACCAACTATCATCACAAAACTCACCATTTCATCAATGGTACAATTTGAAATCTTCATCAATTTCTCAAATTAAAACATGGGCTTGATAATAGACTAAGCAACAATCTCAAAAACATAAAAATCATAAAAAATGAACCAAAACACATACCTAAATTCAAGATCAAAGTGCCGAACCCTAGCTTGGTTTTCTTTCTTTTCTTTTCTTTGATTTTCGACTATAATGGATGAGAATGGCTCAAATTTTATGCATGTGTTTTATTAATTATCCATTAATTTACCATTTACCAATTTGCCCATATTGAATAAACATATAATACATAAAACAAGGTCATTTATGACCACTCATGAATTCAATGGTAGAATAACCACATACGGACTCCATATTCAAAATCCAAATCCATTTAAGCACATTAAGCATTTAATGCCACTTTTATCTTTTTGCAATTTAGTCTTTTTTTGAAATTTAAGCACACAAATGATCAAATTTCATACGAGACTTTCACACAAGCTAATTCACATATTATAAGCATGTAAAATATTATTAAAAATATTTTTTACTCGGATATATGGTCTCGAAACCACTGTTCCAACTAGGGTCTAAACCGGGCTGTTACACATTCAAAACACTTCCTCCAATATCATCGTCCTAACCCCATGCAATGCAACATACAATACATGACATGCTATGCTCATGATTAATAGTACATACATTCAGATCAATATACATACATTGTAACACCCTGAATTTGGGCCTAAAAGTATTGGGCTTGTGTAACGCCCTAATTTTCGGGATTTTTTGGGATTTTTGTGATTTTGGTGAAAACTTGAAATATTGGTATTTTGGTTACTAAAATTATGTTTAAGTGTGTTAGTGGGCATTTAAAAGGCCCAAGCCTAAGTTAAAACCCGACAGAAAAATCAACTTGGCTTTCAAGTGAAAGGGACTTAGTTAAGTGGGCCTTTAAGAAAAAGTTAGTAAATAAAGACACAAAGAAGGCCTTGGTAAAGTGGCAAGGTGGCGCCACTAAGTTCCTAAAAAAGTGGCGTGTAGACTGAGTTTAAGGGCCAGAGTTCAAGTCGCAAGGTAAGCAGATGGTACTTTTATTTTAGTGCATGTGCCGGGTATGTGATAGAGCTTAAGTAGCATTCGGCTAGGGCCTTGGGGGGATTGGGCCGTTGGTTTGAATGGCCATTAGGGAAAGCTTTATTTTTTTTTGTCTTGCCGAATTAGGGTTAGCCACCTAGAGCCTTCACTTTCATTCTATTCTCTTCTCAGTGTTGCAAAAAGCCGAAAACGCAAAGTTAGATCTCCTAAGTGCCGAATTCTTCCTTCTCTTCTCCTCTCTTCCATTCTTTCTTTTTCTTTTCCTCTCTATCTGAAATCACCTCTCCTCCTCCCTCATCTTTCATTTTCTTCCCTTCAAAAACCGAAATTGTCACTCTCTTCTTCTCAAACTCATCAACTACTAAAAGCCGAAATCCCAAAAGGCTTGCTTCCTGTGCCGATTTGCCTATAGCCGAACCCCCTTTGTTTTTCCTCCCTTGTAGCCAAATTTCATACTCTCCAAACCCTTAGCCTCTGTCAACAAACACCCCTCCAATCATAGTCTCAAATCATATCTTCTTTCACCACTTAAAAAGCCAAAAACACCATAATTTTTAGGGATATATAGCCAAATCCTTAGATCTCTAATATTCAAATTTTGCTAGTGTTTAGGGGCTAGATCTGCATTAGATCTGAGTAGAAGAATCGCTTTGATTAAGGAAAACCTGTGGTAAGTACTCGACATCTCAGATCTACTCGTTACCTTTAAATTTAAGAAAAGCTGAAATCCCTAAACTCTTTAGGGAGGTTGTCGAATGTGATGATAGGTAAAGACAGTTCTTTAAATTGGTTTTATGTGTACTTGCTGTGGAAGGGAGATCTAGCAAGGAGCATAAGAGGCTTGGGCCTTTGGAACGACTAGATCTAGATCTAGTCACTAGTTTTAGCAAAGGTAAGATCTCAAGGGCCTTAGGTGGTGATGGCCGATTATGGTAAGTAGAGTTATGGGGATTGTCATTGTATTTTGGATCTGATGTGTCTAGTAATCGATTGTAGGATATTGTGGAAGATCTCGTTAGCAGTCGTCGCAAATCAGGTGTGTAAACAACACCCTTCTGTAGTCTAAATCGGCAAAAGCCGAAAAGCTGAATTGCCGAAATTTTGGCATTTCATGGGCTTGTGGGTGTGCGAACACTCATAAGTCGGTTGGAATTCGTTGGATCTGTAATCACAAGTGGTAATTTGGTTGAGTGCGAAATTTCGTGCACTTCGATAAATTTGGGCTTCGATGGGCTGAAATTACGCCCAATGGGCTTACGGTCCCATATAGGTAAAAATAGGCTATAAATATGTTCTGATAGACTGTAAGTTCAAAACTGCTAAAACTGGTAAATCGATCGTGGAACTTGGGCTAAATGGGCTTAAGTTTCTTATAGACACTGTTGGGCCATTAGGGGTTTTAGGGCCCAATGACTGTAAACTGCTAAAATGGGCTAAGTAAGCTACCAAGATAAAAGTTGGACGATTAATGTTTGTAAAGTGCTTAAAACCCTAAAAACTGGAATAATTACCGAAATATCCTTTATAAGTGCAAAATTACGGGTTTACCCCTAGGAGCAGAATGACCGTTATACCCTTAGGGTTAATTGTGACTGTATGCATGCTTTACTGTTTCTGTTCACTGTATGCCATGACATGATTATCTATTGCATGGGAATGGGATTATTTGATGGAGGAAATACTGAAAAGAGGCTTTGCCTCAGTTTAGTGAAAAGAGGCTTTGCCTCAGTTTACTGAAAAAGGGGCTTTGCCCTAGTTTACCGTTCTGGTGGCTCGGCCACACTATCTGATTATGCAGCTATGCTGCCACCATAGAGAGTAGCGGTTGGGTGGGTTGAGTAGTTTTCCCTACATGGAGAGTTTGTCTAGTATAGGTGGAGAGTAGCGGTTGGGTGGGTTGAGTAGCTTCCCCACATACTGATATGGGTTTTGCATTCATTCATCGATATTACTGTTCTGCTACTGAATTGAGCCTACGGGCCGTATTAATATCTGAGAAGGGGCTAAGACCTAGATAAACCGTACTGAATAGAGCTACGACCCAGTAACCGAATACTGAATTGGGCTTCGACCCATTTGATACTGAAATTGGATAAGGGCTTAGGCCCAGTGAGCTTGAGCTGATTTGGGCTCTGGATGGGCTTTCTTTACACACTGAGTTTCCAAACTCACCCCTTTTTCTTCCATCCTCGCAGGTGAGCCCTAGACTGGTGGACTTGGAGCTGGGAGGGATTCAAAGTGGCTACGAAGATTGTATATCTGGTTTAATTAAGTTATTTATTTTGTTATTTATTTTAATCGTCTTATTTTTAATTTGGGTTTGTAATAAGGCCGCTCTAATTATTTAATTTGTTTTTAGCTTAAGTATGATATTGTTTAAATCATTTTGAAATCAGATAGCTCTAAGGCACTTTTAGAAAAGTTACTTGTTTTCAAAATATCATGATAACAGAGCAGAGCAAAGCTTCCGCAATGTAAACGTTTTCATAAATAATTATTTTAAATAGACTTAAACCTAATTTGTTGTTCGTGGACAAGTCATAAGGTTAAAGTGTGGCAATAGATGTGTGCATATCTAGGATTGGATCTAGGGAGAGCTTGGTACTTAAGCAGTCTAATTGACTCACCTCCTCTCTTCTGGAATCCTACCTGGTGCATAGTATCCATTCACTTTAAGCCATAACGAAGAAGGTCTGGTTTTCTGATACTTAAACTGTTTTAAAAATAACTTGTTTTTCGCAACCTACAAAGGTTTATAAGCTTTCACAATTTTCGATAAAATTTTACAGAGTTGTTAACAATGTTTGAAAAGGGAATGAGTATTTCAATGAACCACGTTTTGAAAAACAAACACAAGCTGAGGTTTTATACAAGTTTAACGGTAGAAGTTTCTAAACACTAAGAAGGGTTTTCAATGAAAATATGGTTTTCGAAAAACACTTTAATGTGACACACTAGACTTGGCCGTGACATCTGGGTCGGGTTTAGGGTGTTACATTTAGTGGTATCAGAGCCCGGTTGTAACAACTCGACTGTAGAATGGGTCCAAAAAGGTTTTCAAAAATTCTTGAAATTTAAGGGTATTTTTGGGAAATCGATTTCTGAAAAATTTAAAAAAACCTTTTCAACCTCGTTTTCTTCAAGTTATACATGTTTTAAGGATTGGATTTTAAAAGGATTAAGTTTTTCTGGGTTTTTGAAATCTGATAACTGAAGAAGTGGCACACTGAATCCCCGGCACCACGTCTGTAAGTATTACTTCTCTTATACTCTACTGTACCGAAATATTACTATAGATAGTACTGAGACTTTACTATAGCTAGGTTAATACTGAAACCATAGAGACTGAGACAGTAGGAAAACTACAAACCCTAAAAGATTGAGACTGTAGCTAGGCTATGATTCTGTAAAAACAAAAACTTTGAAATATTATCTCAGCATAAAATATTTGAATAAAACTAAAATTTTTGAATTAAGATCTTTGCAGTTATTTGGTATGCGTGCTGGATAAATGTTTATTTACTTCGGTAATTAGATGTTCTGGGTCGTACTAAAAATTATTTAGATCAAAGTGCACAGCGGTAACGTAGTAGCATAGTGTTGTACGACTATTTTATTATTTGGAAATTTCGAGGATAAAATTTCTTTAAGGGGGTAGAGTTATGGCACCCTGAATTTGGGCCTAGAAGTATTGGGCTTGTGTAACGCCCTGATTTTCAGGATTTTTCGGGATTTTTGTGATTTTAGTGAAAACTTAAAATTTTGGTATTTTTGTTACTGAAATTATGTTTAAGTGTGTTAGTGGGCCTTTAGAAGGCCCAAGCTTAAGTTAAAACCCGACAGAAAAATCAACTTGGCTTTCAAGTGAAAGGGACTTGGTTAAGTAGGCCTTTAAGAAAAAGTTAGTAAATAAAGACACAAAGAGGGCCTTGGTAAAGTGGCAAGGTGGCGCTACTAAGTTCCTAAAAAAAGTGGCATGTGGACTAAGTTTAAGGGCCAGAGTTCAAGTCGCAAGGTAAGCAGATGGTACTTTTATTTTTGTGCATGTACCGGGCATATGATAGAGCTTAAGTAGCATTCGACTAGGGCCTTGGGGGAATTGGGCCGTTGGTTTGAATGGCCATTAGGGCAAGCTTTATTTTCTTTTTGTCTTCCCGAATTAGGGTTAGCCACCTAGAGCCTTCACTTTCATTCTATTCTCTTCTCAGTGTTGCAAAAAGCCGAAAACGCAAAGTTAGATCTCCTAAGTGCCGAATTCTTCCTTCTCTTCTCCTCTCTTCCATTCTTTCTTTTTCTTTTCCTCTATAGCCGAAATCACCTCTCCTCCTCCCTCATCTTTCATTTTCTTCCCTTCAGAACCAAAATTGTCACTCTTTTCTTCTCAAACTCATCAACTACTAAAAGCTGAAATCCTGAAAGACTTGCTTCTTGTGCCAATTTGCCTATAGCCGAACCCCCTTTGTTTTTCCTCACTTGTAGCCGAATTTCATACTCTCCAAACCCTTAGGCTCTATTGACAAACACCCCTCCAACCATAATCTCAAATCATATCTTCTTTCACCACTTAAAAAGTTGAAAACACCATAGTTTTTAAGGATATATAGCCGAATCCTTGGATCTCTAAGATTCAAATTTTGCTAGTGTTTAGGGGCTAGATCTACATCAGATCTGAGTAGAAGAATCGCTTTGATTAAGGAAAACCTGTGGTAGGTACTTGACGTCTCAGATCTACTCGTTACCTTTAAATTTAAGAAAAGCTAAAATCCCTAAACTCTTTAGGGAGGCTGTCAAACGTGATGATAGGTAAAGACAATTCTTTTAATTGGTTTTATGTGTACTTGTTGTGGAAGGGGCGATCTAAAAAGGAGCATAAGAGGGTTGGACCTTTGGAACGACTAGATCTAAATCTAGTCAATAGTTTCGGCAAAGGTAAGATCTCAAGGGCCTTAGGTGGTGATGGCCGATTATGGTAAGTAGAGTTATGGAGATTGTCATTGTATTTTGGATCTGATGTGTCTAGTAATCAATTGTAGGATATCGTGGAATATCTCGTTAGCAGTCGCCGCAAATTAGGTGTGTAAACAAACACCCTTCTGTAGTTTAAATCGACAAAAGCCAAAAAGCTGAATTGCCGAAATTTTGGCATTTCGTGGGCTTGTGAGCGTGCGAACTCTCATAAGTCAGTTGGAATTCGTTGGATCTGTAATCGCAAGTGGTAAGTTGGTTGAGTGCGCAATTTCGTGCACTTCGATAAATTTGGGCTTTGATGGGCTGAAATTGGGCCCAATGGGCTTACGGACCCATATAGGTAAAAATAGGCTATAAATATGTTCTGATAGACTGTAGGTTCAAAACTGCTGAAATTGGTAAATCAATCATGGAACTTGGGCTAAATGGGCTTAAGTTGCTTATAGGCACTATAGGGCAATTAGGGGTTTTAGGGCCAAATGACTGTAAACTACTAAAATGGGCTAAGTAAGCTACTAAGATAAAAGTTGGACGATTAATGTTTGTAAAGTGCTTAAAACCCTAAAAACTAGAATAACTACCGAAATATCCCTTATAGGTGCAAAATTACGGGTTTACCCCTAGGAGCAGAATAACCGTTATACCTCTAGGGTTAATTGTGACTGAAATGCATGCTTTACTATTTCTGTTCACTGTATGCCATGACATGATGATCTGTTGCATGGGACTGGGATCATTTGATGAAGGAAGTACTAAAAAGAGGCTTTGCCTCAGTTTACTGAAAAAGGGGCTTTGCCCTAGTTTACTGATGTATGCGTTCGCGATACTAAGTAATAAAATTTATAAAGAACTTGATCACACCAAAACTAACTAATATCGCGACGCTTTAAGGCAAGCGCACCTATCGAACAGTAGTATAGCTTAGTGGCAAGATCGAGTTATCGTACCCAAGGGAACCAAAAGTACTATTACTTACTTTCTTTCTATTATCTAGCCTAAGAATAAAAGAGGGGTTTGTTTAAACTAATTCTAAAACTAACTAAGAAAAGCACAAAGAGTAAAATTGGGAAAACTTTTAGGGAAGAACTTGATTGATATGGACAATACTTAAGGGGGAATCCACCTAGACTTCACTTGTTATTGGTTCTTGAGCTAGACGATTTTTTCACTTGACTTGATCCGTAGAGATCCCTAATTTATGCTAAACCCTCCGTCGAGGTGAAGAGCAACTAGGCCTAAGTTGTTAATTAAAGTTCCTTTATCAATTAACTTCTTAGGTTGCATTAATTCGATCAATGGTTCCCCATATTAGGTTTGACCCTAATCCGGCAGATTTATGTCGCCCTATGTCTAGGGTTGCATGCAACTCCGCTTAATTATGGTAGATCTACTCTTATCACAGGGACTTTTGCTCCTCTGCTCTAAGCACATCTAATTCTTGAAGTAATACCTAAGTTTATTAAATCAAGAATGAAGAACACATAATTAAGAACAACTCAAGTATTTATCATATAACTCAAGAATAAATAATAACAAGATCTGTCTTAGGTTTCATCCCCCTCAAGTATTTGAGGGGTTTAGTTCATAATAAAGAAAGAAAACATCTCAGAAGAAATAAAATAACAAAACATAAAAGAACCCGAAAACCCCTGAAGGAATTTAGGGAGATCCTCTATATTGCTGCAGAATTCCGGCTTCTGGGATGAATCAACCAGCTTCCCTGTGAGTAATCCCTACTTCCACTCTCTGTGTTGGCAGCAAAGAATACTTCCCTTTGTGGGGAAATAAGCACACCCTAAGAGTTGCCTCCTAGGGTCTTTATATAGAGCTTTGGGGAGCCTTTCTTAGCCTCCAAGTATCCCAATTCGAGTGAAATTCCTCTTCCTCACGACTAGAACACGCCTGTGTGCCACGCCCGTGTGACTTTGACAAAGGCCGTGTGATTTGGCACGGCCGTGTGGGCTGCCCGTGCTTGTCGAGAGCTGGACCGTGTGATCTTCATGTGGCACGGCCGTGTGGCACGGCCGTGTGTTATGTCATTTTTGGCCCATTTTCCTCATTTTCAGTCCATTTCCTATTCTTTTCTCTTCCCTATGCTCTCCTAAGTATAAAATATGAAAAATAAGGATTAAGAGCACCAATTCTCACTAAATTGATAATAATTCATCCAAAATATAGGCTAAACATGAGGTAAAAATATGTATAAATTAGCGTTTATCAAATACCCCCACACTTAAACCTTTGCTTGTCCTCAAGCAAAATCTCAATCCCTAAATAAGAATTATTCCTCTCAACCTACAATCTTTATCAATAATGTTTCAAACTAGTCCACAGGTAATCATACAATGAGTAATTCAATCAGAAGAACATTAAGGACTTAATCACTCTAAGTTGAGAATTTTATCATTGAAAACA
Organism: Gossypium stocksii; assembly: GCA_020496765.1. Classification (NCBI taxonomy): domain Eukaryota; kingdom Viridiplantae; phylum Streptophyta; class Magnoliopsida; order Malvales; family Malvaceae; genus Gossypium; species Gossypium stocksii. The sequence continues at coordinate 40,508,522 of CM035629.1, forward strand.
TAAGTATCTTCCTTCCTTCTAAGTAGTTATCTCTCCATCTTAATTAACAGGAGTCGACATCCTCACTAAAGGTTCACTCTATCCACTCGAAGTGTTTAGGGTTCAAAATTTAAGCACTCCTTAATCAACATGAAAAGTTATTACCATAAGCTTGCAAGAAAATCAAATCTCCACCACTATAGTTTGATATGATACATTGATCAAAAGGTCTTTTAATGGTTGTAACGGGGCTTGGTTAGGGGTGTTGTCACAGGCTGCAAAAAGAAGGTTAGAATCGAGATTGAACTGAAAAATTATCTAGCTAGAAAAAATCTCTATCAATGGAACATATTTCTCAGCTAATTCTTATGATACTATCATTTCTGCCTTGGTAGCCTTAAAATAGAATTATGCAAAAATTTATCGAACTATTTACAATTTCCAATCGAATTTTACTGTATGTACTCTTTTCTTTTTTTTTCTTTTTTTTCTTTTTTTTTTAGGAACAATTCAAACTAAATAACTTGAAAATTTAAAAATGGAGAAGAGAGTAAAGCTAGATAAAAAATCACTTCAAATCTCGACAAAAATAGGGGTCAAAATAATTGAATAAAATTCAACAAAAATGGGTTATTGGTTAATAATTAGAGGGTAAGTCAAAGAAAAGGTTGTTTAGGCTCAATGGGGTTTACTAGGGGTTAATTCATGGAGGTAGGCTTTTTGTGGAGTAAGTGGGTTAAATCCTAAGTGCCTTTATCATTTCGGTATATCAAATCAATGATGTGGTCTCGACATGTATAATCGAACAAGTTCTAGAATAACAATTCAGTATTGACTCACTCAAAGCAATAATAAAAGTGAGCACGAAAGAATGTATGCTCAAAAAGGGCTCAAGATCTCACCAGAATTATGGCTTTTGATGTCAATCCTGTGAATTTCAAATCTCAAGATAATACTTAGAATTAGGGAAAATAACTTATGCAAAAATTGGGGGTTCTCAAAAATTTCAACTTATCATGCTTGATTCCCTAATGTTTTAAAGTTTGAATAATCAAAGTACAAGTACCTATATCTTAATTCTCAACATATCAATAGAAATCATAAATCAATCAGAATAAATTCCTAATAGGAGATTGAGAATTAGTTAAGAACAATGCATGAAGTACAATTTCAGGGATTTTCACAGATAGTGTAAAGATTTCAAGTAAGCTTCCCCCCCACACTTAAGATGTACATTGCCCTCAATGTACAAAGATACATAAATAGCAAGAGAAGTATAATATCATAAGATAGGGAGAGAATTGAAACTTCCTGAATTTAGGATGAATTTATGAGGAAGAGTCGGCAGGCAGGGTGTTCCCATTTCCGTTTGAATATGAGCTGTAGAGCTCCTTTTTGAAACTGCGAAAATATTAATTAGTCATGGGAATTTTCGATTGATAGAGATTACTCGATAGGGCTTGGCCGATATGAAAGATTGAAATTTAAATAACAAAAAAATAATAAACTAAGTTCTAGAACTAATACTGTAATGAATTAAAAGGATTAAGTATAATAAAAATAAAATTTGAAATAAAAAAAAAGAGACTAAAAAAAAGAAAAAAATGAGAAAAATAGAACCATATGGGAGAATAGAGGCACACGCCCGTGTGGCTCGGGGTTAGCCCGTGTTGGTCATATTGCACGGCCGTGTAGGTAGTCACATGGCCGTGTCTAATTTGATAGTGTTGGCCACGGCTTGGGGACACAGGCGTGTGGCGTTGTGCGAGCCCGTGTTGATACTGCATGGTTGCCACGGCCATGTTGCACGACCGTGGGGATTTGTCGTCCTCCCGTGCTTTTGGGAAAAATTTACTCTGTTTGTACACGGTCTGAGTGCACGACCGTGTCTCTGTTTTAAGATGTCACACGGCCTTAGGCACGCCCGTGTTCTAGGCCGTGTGGTCCTAATTTCCTGCATCAAAGGTGTTAGTTGCTGTATAAAAAGACTGAAAACAAAATAGAAGAAAAGTTACTATATTAGTGCTCGGGTTGCCTCCCGAGAAGCACTTATTTATAGTCTAAGCTCGACTTTGCTCGAGCTTGTACGTTCACGGTGGTTTGAAGAGTTGATACTCTTCTATCCTGCTTACAATTTCATTATCAACGTAAGATTTGAGTCGAGTGTGATTTACCTTAAAAGTGCCGAGTGACTCATGTTTTATCTCGACTGTACCATAGGGAAAGATTTTCATTACCGTGAAGTAAGGTGTGTCACTTGTATGCTCTTTTGAATTCAAGATTCGAGGATCGTCTTCCCCTAAGATTACCTTATCCCCTACCTTGAGTTGATTCGTTTGTACCTGGGGGTCGTCTTGGTGATGCTCTGGGTTGGCGTGACCTGTTTTGGGTTTTTCATGATAGTTCAGCCACTCATCTAGTTCCTCGATCTGAAGCGTTCGCTTTTCAGGTGCATCTCCCTTGGATGGACTTGTTTGTGATTGGGTTGCCTTTATGTAGAGTGTATCCTGCACAGAAGGTTGGGTGGTGAGATTATTCTTTTTACAAGGACTCGTAACTATATTATTATCAACAATCGTAATCAAGTTTCGAGCTTGTAAGGTAACTTGGTCATCACCCACACGTAGTGTAAGTTTACCTGTTCCTAAATCAATTATTGTTCTTGCAGTTGCTAAAAAGGGTCGCCCTAAAATTAAGGGTATATCGCTATCCTCATCAATGTCTAAAACAATAAAGTCAATTGGGAATATAAATTTATCAATCTTGACGAGCACATCTTCAATTATTCCCTTGGGAGACCTAATAGTTTTATCAGCTAGTTGAATGCTCATCTTAGTTTGCTTAGGCTTTCCAAGACCTAGTTGTTTAAATAGTTTAAAAGGCATGACATTTATACTAGCTCCTAAATCAGCTAAAGCATTTTTGGTGTCTAGGCTACCAAATAAACAAGGAATAGTAAAACTCCCTGGATCTTTCAGTTTGGTTGGCAGTCTATTTTGGAGAATAGCTGAGCAGATTGCATTTAATTCCATATGAGATTTCTCCTTTAGCTTCCGCTTGTTTGTCAAGAGTTCTTTTAAGAATTTAACCGTGTCTGGCATCTGCAAAATTGCTTCAACAAATGGTAAGTTAATATGTAATTTTTTTAAGAGTTTAAGAAACTTACCAAATTGTTCATCTATGCGGTCTTTCTGAAGCGCTCTTGGGTATGGGATACGAGGCTTGTGTTCGTTGATGTCTGGCTTGCTCCTGCTTACCTCTACTTTACCTTTATTCACCTCAAGCTCCTTGTTTGAGTTGTCTTTGATTAAAACCTCCTCATCTATTCTGCTCACGGTATGAATGTGTTCTTTTGGATTGGTCTCAGTGTTACTTGGAAATCCACCTTGTGGTCTTTCCGAAATTAGCTTAGCAAGCTGGCCTATTTGAGTTTCAAGTCCTTGAATAGATGCTTGCTGGTTCCTTAGTGCCGTTTCGGTATTTTGGAAACGAGTTTCTAATATGGCAATAAATTTGGTGAACATCTCTTCCAAGTTCGGCTTTTTCTCCTATTGTGGTGGTGGCTGCTGAAATACCGGAGGCTGTTGTCTTTGATTTCCTTGCCCTCCCCATGAAAATTTGGGTGATTTCTCCAACCTGCATTATAAGTGTTACTATAAGGATTATTTTGAGGTCGAGAATTATTACCCATATAATTGGCATGTTCGGCTTCTATGTTGTGTAGATGGTCTGAATTAAACGTATTTCCTGGAGCTGCATCACATTGCATCATGGTTGAGCCTGCGTAGAACCAACAAAATTATCAAATTTCTTATTTAAAAGTTCTACTTGGTTAGTGAGCATAGTAACAGCATCAATATTATAAACTCCTGCGACTTTCATCGGCTTTGTCCTCATGACTTGCCACTGATAGTTATTCAATGATATCTCCTCAATAAATTCGTAAGCTGCGTCAGGTGTTTTATTATTGATGGTTCTGCCTGCGGCTGCATCGATCATTTGTCTGGTTGACGGATTTAAACCGTTGTGGAAGGTTTGAACTTGTAGCCACAAAGGTAATCCATGATGAGGACACCTTCTCAAAAGATCTTTGTATCTCTCCCATGCATCGTAAAGTGTTTCTAAATCCATCTGCACAAAAGAAGAAATATCGTTTCGTAATTTGGCTGTTTTAGCTGGAGGAAAATATTTGAGTAAAAATTTTTCGGTCATCTGCTCCCATGTGGTAATTGAGCCTCGTGGTAGAGAATTTAACCACTGTTTGGCTTTATTTCTCGAAGAGAATGGAAATAGCCTCAATCGAATGGCATAATCAGAAACGCCATTTATTTTGAAGGTATCATAAAGTTCTAAAAAATTGGCTATGTGTGAGTTTAGATCTTCATCCTGTAAACCATCAAACTGTACCAATTGATGTATCATCTGAATGGTGTTAGGTTTTAACTCAAAATTATTAGCAGCAATAGTTGGTCTAAGAATGCTAGTTTGGGTACCAGCCAAACTAGGTTTAGCATAATCATACATAGTGCGCGGAGCTTCTTCTTGAATTGCTGGTGGCACGACTATTGCGGGAGGTGGTAGAACATCTTGATTTGCTTCCATCTCTTCTGTAGGTTCTGGCTCTAGATCAGGTTCTTGTTTAGGATAATGTAGACTGCGTCTAATTTCTCTGCGATTTCTGCGAACTGTTGCTTCTAGATCTTCGTCGAAAAGTAGTGGTCCTGTTGAATTGTTTCTAGTCATAAACTAAAAATACCTAAAAAGAAAAAGAAAAGAAAACTCAAAAATTTAAAAGAAAAGAAAATTAAAAATAAAAATAAAAATAAATTAAATTGAAAATAAAAATAAAAGAAAAATAAATAAATATAAATATATGGCTAAAGTAATAGAAATCGAGCTTTCGTAATATTTTAGTTCCCCGGAAATGGCGCCAAAAACTTGATGTATGCGTTCGCGATACTAAGTAATAAAATTTATAAAGAACTTGATCACACCAAAACTAACTAATAGCGCAACGCTTTAAGGCAAGCGCACCTATCGAACAGTAGTATAGCTTAGTGGCAAGACTGAGTTATCGTACCCAAGGGAACCAAAAGTACTATTACTTACTTTCTTTCTATTATCTAGCCTAAGAATAAAAGAGGGGTTTGTTTAAACTAATTCTAAAACTAACTAAGAAAAGCACAAAGAGTAAAATTGGGAAAACTTTTAGGGAAGAACTTGATTGATATGGACAATACTTAAGGGGGAATCCACCTAGACTTCACTTGTTATTGGTTCTTGAGCTAGACGATTTATTCACTTGACTTGATCCGTAGAGATCCCTAATTTATGCTAAACCCTCCGTCGAGGTGAAGAGCAACTAAGCCTAAGTTGTTAATTAAAGTTCCTTTATCAATTAACTTCTTAGGTTGCATTAATTCGATCAATGGTTCCCCATATTAGGTTTGACCCTAATCCGGCAGATTTATGTCGCCCTATGTCTAGGGTTGCATGCAACTCCGCTTAATTATGGTAGATCTACTCTTATCACAGGGACTTTTGCTCCTCTGCTCTAAGCACATCTAATTCTTGAAGTAATACCTAGGTTTATTAAATCAAGAATGAAGAACACATAATTAAGAACAACTCAAGTATTTATCATATAATCTGTCTTAGGTTTCATCCCCCTCAAGTATTTGAGGGGTTTAGTTCATAATAAAGAAAGAAAACATCTCAGAAGAAATAAAATAACAAAACATAAAAGAACCCGAAAACCCCTGAAGGAATTTAGGGAGATTCTCTATATTGCTGCAGAATTCCGGCTTCTGGGATGATTCAATCAGCTTCCCTGCGAGTAATCCCTACTTCCACTCTCTGTGTTGGCAGCAAAGAATACTTCCCTTTGTGGGGAAATAAGCACACCCTAAGAGTTGCCTCCTAGGGTCTTTATATAGAGCTTTGGGGAGCCTTTCTTAGCCTCCAAGTATCCCAATTCGAGTGAAATTCCTCTTCCTCATGACTAGAACACGCCCATGTGCCATGCCCGTGTGACTTCGACAAAGGCTGTGTGATTTGGCACGGCTGTGTGGCCTGCCCGTGCTTGTCGAGAGCTAGACCGTGTGATCTTCATGTGGCACGGCCGTGTGGCACGGCCGTGTGGTAATTCCTTGGGCCGTGTGTTATGTTATTTTTGGCCCATTTTCCTCATTTTCAGTCCATTTCCTATTCTTTTCTCTTCCATATGCTCTCCTGAGTATAAGATATGAAAAATAAGGATTAAGAGCACCAATTCTCACTAAATTGATAATAATTCATCCAAAATATAGGCTAAACATGAGGTAAAAATATGTATAAATTAGCGTTTATCATTTACCGTTCTGGTGGCTCTACCACACTATCTGATTATGTAGCTATGCTGCCACCGTGGAGAGTAGCGGTTGGGTGGGTTGAGTAGTTTTCCCCACATGGAGAGTTTGGCTGGTACGGGAGGAGAGTAGTGGTATGGTAGGTTGAGTAGCTTCCCCACATACTGATATGGGTTTTGCATTCATTCATCAATATTACTATTCTACTAATGAATTGAGCCTACGGGCCGTATTAATATCTGAAAAGGGGCTAAGGCCTTGATAAACCGTACTGAATAGGGCTACAGCCCAGTAACCGAATACTGAATCAGGCTTCAGCCCATTTGATACTAAAATTGGATAAGGGCTTAGGCCCAGTGAGCTTGAGCTGATTTGGGCTCTGGATGGGCTTTCTTTACACACTGAGTTTCCAAACTTACCCCTTTTTCTTCCATCCTCGCAGGCGAGCCCTAGATTGGTGGACTTGGAGCTGGGAGGGATTCAGAGTGGCCATGAAGACTGTATATCTGGTTTAATTAAGTTATTTATTTTGCTATTTATTTTAATCATCTTATTTTTAATTTGGGTTTGTAATAAGGCCGCTCTAATTATTTAATTTCTTTTTAGCTTAAGTATGATATTGTTTAAATCGTTTTGAAATCGGATAGCTCTAAGGCGCTTTTATAAAAGTACTTGTTTTCAAAATATCATGATAACAGAGCAAAGCTTCCGCAATGTAAACGTTTTCTTAAATAATTATTTTACATAGACTTAAACCTAATTTGTTGTTCGTGGACAAGTCATAAGGTTAAAGTGTGGCAATGGATGTATGCATGTCTAGGATTAGATCTAGGGAGAGCTTGGTACTTAAGCACTCTAATTGACTCACCTCCTCTCCTCTGGACTCCTACCTGGTGCATAGCATGCATTCACTTTAAGCCATAACGAAGAAGGTCTGGTTTTTCAATACTTAAACTGTTTTAAAAATAACTTGTTTTTCGCAACCTACAAAGGTTTATAAGCTTTCACAATTTTCGATAAAATTTTACAGAGTTGTTAACAATGTTTGAAAAGGGAATGAGTATTTCAATGAACCACATTTTGAAAAATAAACACAAGCTGAGGTTTTATACAAGTTTAACGGTAAAAGTTTCTAAACACTAAGAAGGGTTTTCAATGAAAACATGGTTTTCGGAAAACACTTCAATGTTTAAAGTTGAAAACCCTTCTTAAGAAATTTGAGTAAAATTCTAGTTTAAAGTTGTTTTTCAAATGACTTGTGTTAAAAAAATCAATCTGTCTTTCTATAAGTTAAAAATTATTTTTAGAAAGATCTTTTTATGCGCGGAGGCTTAATTTTGAATAAAACCCCAAAAAAATTGAGATAAACTTAGGAGAAATAAAATAAAGCGTTCAATGTAACAAATAGCAGAGGTAAAGCCTTATTACATTCTGAAATCAAAATATTTAATAAATATAAAGAAAAATGAATAAAATAAAGCGTCTTGCTAGCTGGCCACCTCCGAGTCCCTCCATTCGTCGAACCGCCTACTAGGGATTTCCTAAGAAAATAAAAGAGGGGGTGAGTCTCGAAACTCAGTGTGTATGACCCTCAGCAATCATTAACATGCAAGCAATCAATTGGGCCTAAGCCCTAATCACAGTATCATCGTAATATATCACATATGCAATGCAGTAAAAAAAACCCTCCCCAAAAATCCATCCGCTACACAACATTTCCCGACCAACCTTATACACCTGTGGGGATTTCTAAATCGACCCACCCATCCGCTACACAGCAATGGTAGCCCGGTTACAGTACTACCTAACATTGCAGCAAAGCTGCTAATCACATATTGGGCTTTAAAAGCCAACGGTGGATCCATAGTCATCAAGCAACCATGCGATCCTCAAATTCTTCCTCCGTACCATAATTCCCATCCATATGCAACCTAAACAGAATATCATATGAATGCTGCAATCATACATGTAACATAAATCCTACATTTAACACATAGGGGTATTTTAGTCATTTTTGCTCTTAAGGCATTTCGATCATTTTTAAGTTTTATGGATTCAGTAACTACCTGGCCCATTAACAAGTCCCTGTTGGCCAAAGTGAACAAGCACTATGTAGCAGGTAGGATTCCAAAGAAGAGGAGGTGGGTCATTGAGACTGCTTAAGTACCAAGCTCTTCCTAGATCCAATCTTAGACATGCATATACCCATTACCACACTTCAACCTTATGACTTGTCCACGGTTGCATTTGTGTTTTTAAGTTTTATGAATGTTTGGCAGTTAACAGATACTAAGCCCAAACCCATATACAAAGCCCATTCTCAACCATATGGCCCATTAGGCCCGAATCATAATCGTATGGCCCATTAGGCCCAAATCTAATTCAAATCATGTAATTTGCATGACTAACTCAATTCATATAACCAAATCAATAAATTTCACAAAATTTAGCCTCAGGGCCCACTGGGCCTATTTAGCCACTTCGGCATTTCGGCTTTTCGGCATTACCGATGTTGTGTGTGTAGTGTTTGTACACACCTGATTAACAACCCACACTACACTATCCTCAGCCTTGACCTACAATCAAAACCACTTTCGAATCAATTCCAAACCCTACTATAACTTTATCAAATCCCAAAGCCTTATCGTAGCCTTACCGTGTACCTTCGGCTTTTCTAGCCTTTCCCTTAGCAATTAATCCTGAATATTCTTAGATCTGCATCAACACACGTATTCTATCAACATCATATGACTCGTCTTCCACACGAGTCACCCTTATAGGCTACACATATATTCGGCCACCCCTTTAAGAAACCAAAATTGAGAATGAGACACTTACCGAAACTTACCTTGAATCTTGCAGCCTAAATATCCACTGAATATGCAATCGACTCCTAACCCCCTTAATTGAGGGTAGCAAGATAGATTGTAATGGAGAATAAGAGAAATCGGTAAAGGGTATTGCTCTTCAGCTTTTAAGAGAGAAAAGAATAATGGGACCACTAGGGGTTTCGGCAAAACAATGGATGGCTTAATTGGCGAGGGAAAGATTCGGATATGGATGAAACAAAAGGGAGAGGAAGAATTTGGCAAGAAAAAGAAGAAAGAAGAGAATAAGAAAGAAAAAAAATACAAATTGGCACTTGAGGAAAAGATGAGAAATTTGGCATTAGCCTAGGATCCCAAATTCGGCACATATTTATAGCCCATAGCTTCAATTCCCAATTTAGCTCCATCACTTCCGCCTTCTCATCTCCTCATTTTTCTCCCTGATAACTCCCTAATCTTTTTCCTAAATTTTCTCTTTTGATTACCTCTCTGAGAGTCCAACTTCACGCCACTACCAATCTTCTAGAAGCCTAAAATTAAACTCCAAAATAAATTTAATATTTTCCCTCTTAAACTTGGACCCAAACTCTACTATGGGCCTTCTAACATCCAAATAATATTTGCCTAAGACTACTAAGCACATATTCACATAAAAAACCACACAAAAAAGAAGTTTGGGATTCTTGGGGCGTTACAACTCTACCCCTCTTAAAGAAATTTCGTCCTCGAAATTTCCAACTAACTATTAATCGCACTACCCAAGTCACACCATTACGCTTTCACTGTGCACTCTAATCCTAATAATTTTAATACACACCCAAGACATCCACCTAACACTTCTACAGTCTCTGCTACAGCGTTTTGCACCTCTTCTAGCGCTCATCGCTGCGTACGTATTTCTGGTTTAAAAATTTTATGATATTAGTTCAGAGTCCCACTGTTTAAGGCTTATGTCTTATGCAAGTAATAATTTAGAGATTATTTCGTTGTCGCAAATCCTCTACAAGCTTAAGTTTCCCACAGGCTTTAGTCTTTAATAGCCTATTGTTTAAAGTAGACCACTATACAGTTCAGCATTTTAATCAAGTTCAATAATAGAAAAGAAAAGGAAGAAAACTTACTTGGCTCGACGTCGGAAACTCCGTGTGCCACTAGCAAGAATTCCTAGAGTTTACTATAAAAAATGTTTAAAATTAATATCAAGGCCCATTTTTACAGCCCAAGCTTTACAACCGGAGCTCTGATACCATTAAATGTAACACCCCAAATCTGGCCTAGAAGTTAGGACCGAATCTGGCATGTCACATTGAAGTGTTTTTACGAAAAACCTTGTTTTTCATTGAAAACCCTTCTTAAGAAATTTGAGTAAAATTCTAGTTTAAAGTTGTTTTTCAAACGGCTTGTGTTAAAAAAATCAATCTGTCCTTCTATAAGTTAAAAATTAGTTTTAGAAAGATCTTTTTATGCGCGGAAGCTTAATTTTGAATAAAACCCCAAAAAAATTGAGATAAACTTAGGAGAAATAAAATAAAGCGTTCAATGTAACAAATAGCAGAGGTAAAGCCTTATTACATTCTGAAATCAAAATATTTAATAAATATAAAGAAAAACGAATAAAATAAAGCGTCTTGCTAGCTGGCCACCTCCGAGTCCCTCCGTTCGTCGAACCGCCTACTAGGGATTTCCTGAGAAAATAAAACAGGGGTGAGTTTTGAAACTCAGTGTGTACGACCCTCAGCAATCATTAACATGCAAGCAATCAATTGGGCCTAAGCCCTAATCACAGTATCATCGTAATATATCACATATGCAATGCAGTCAAAAAAACCCTCCCCAAAAATCCATCCGCTACACAACATTTCCCGACCAACCTTATACACCTGTGGGGATTTCTAAATCGACCCACCCATTCGTTACACAACAATGGTAGCCCGATTATGGTACTACCTAACGTTGCAGCAAAGCTGCTAATCACGTATTGGGCTTTAAAGCCAACGGTGGATCCACGGTCATCAAGCAACCATGCGATCCTCAAATTCTTCCTCCGTACCATAATTCTCACCCATATGCAACCTAAACAGAATATCATATGAATGCTGCAATCATACATGTAACATAAATCCTACATTTAACACATAGGGGTATTTTAGTCATTTTTGTTCTTAGGGCATTTCGATCATTTTTAAGTTTTATGGATTCAGTATCTACTTGGCCCGTTAACAAGTCCCCGTTGGCCAAAGTGAACAAGCACTATGCACCAGGTAGGACTCCAAAGAAAAGGAGGTGGGTCATTAAGACCGCTTAAGTACCAAGCTCTTCCTAGATCCAATCTTAGACATGCATATACCCATTACCACACTTCAACCTTATGACTTGTCCACGGTTGCATTTGTGTTTTTAAGTTTTATGAATGTTTGGCAGTTAATAAATACTAAGCCCAAACCCATATACAAAGCCCATTCTCAACCATATGGCCCATTAGGCCCGAATCACAATCGTATGGCCCATTAGGCCCAAATCCAATTCAAATCATGTAATATGTATGACTAACTCAATTCATATAACCAAATCAATAAATTTCACAAAATTTAGCCTCAGGGCCCACCGGGCCCATTTAGCCACTTTCGGTATTTCAGCTTTTCGGCATTACCGATGTTGTGTGTGTAGTGTTTGTACACACCTAATTGACGACCTGCACTACACTATCCTTAGCCTTGACCTACAATTAAAACCACTTTCGAATCAATTCCAAACCCTACTATAACTTTATCAAATCTCGAAGCCTTACCGTAGCCTTACCGTGTACCTTCGGCTTTTCTAGCCTTTCCCTTAGCATTTAATCCTGAATATTCTTAGATCTGCATCAACACACATATTCTATCAACATCAGATGACTCGTCTTCCACACGAGTCACCCTTATAGGCTACACATATATTTGGCCACCCCTTTAAGAAACCGAAATTGAGAATGAGACACTTACGAAACTCACCTTGAATCTTGCGGCCTAAATATCTACTGAATATGCAATTGAGTCCTAAGGCCCTTGATTGAGGGTAGCAAAATAGATTGTAATGGAGAACAAGAGAAATCGGTAAAGGGTATGGTTCTTCGGCTTTTAAAAGAGAAAAGAATAATGGGACCACTAGGGGTTTCGGCAAAACAATGGATGGCTTAATTGGCAAGGGAAAGATTCGGCTATGGATGAAACAAAAAGGAGAGGAAGAATTCGGCGAGAAAAAGAAGAAAGAAGAGAAGAAGAAAGAAAAAAATACAAATTGGCACTTGAGGAAAAGATGAGAAATTTGGCATTAACCTAGGATCCCAAATTCGGCACATATTTATAGCCCATAGCTTCAATTCCCAATTTAGCTCCATCACTTCCCCCTTCTCATCTCCTCATTTTTCTCCCTGATAACTCCCTAATCTTTTTCCTACATTTTCTCTTTTGATTACCTCTCTGAGAGTCTAGCTTCACGCCACTACCAATCTTCTAGAAGCCTAAAATTAAACTCCAAAATAAATTTAATATTTTCCCTCTTAAACTTGGACCCAAACTCTACTATGGGCCTTCTAACACCCAAATAATATTTGCCCAAGACTACTAAGTACATATTCACATAAAAAACCAAACAAAAAGAAGTTTGGGATTTTTGGGGCGTCACTAAATGTAACACCCCAAACCCGGCCTAGAAGTTAGGCCCGAATTTGGCGTGTCACATGCATGATAATAACATGCTCAGTACATTAATCACACAATCAGTTTTAGTTATTTAGGGGTCTAAGTAGTGCTTAATGACCGTACAGTAGGTTCACAGTCACCTTGGACGACCCGTGCAACCTTAAATTTGATTCAATAAAAATGGGCTCACACTCCCATGTGGGCCCACATGCTTGTGTGGCCCACACGGCGTAAATTGACCTTGGCCGTGTGGATCATACAGCCTGGCCTAAAATTCTACACGTCCGTGTAGACCCACACACCCGCGTAGCCCACATAGCCAAATTCAATTTAGCCTGTGTGTCGTACACGGCCTGCTTGGCCACCACACTGCCGTGTCTTGCGTGCACGGCCTAGGCTCATTGATCACACGCCTGTGTGGTGACGCATAGTCTACCACATGGGCGACTACACGCCCTTGTTGCATCAATAATAGGGTTTTTAGCTTTTTTCGAAACCCTATTTTCTACGCAATCGAGTACACACCTAGTTTGAATTTGCTGTTTTTGCAATCCCAGGCCTTCCAAAGCCTATATTCAACCAATAAAACCTTAACTAATCACTTAAAAGATACTTAATTGAAAAAATATAACAAGTCAGTCATTCGATACTCCTTTGAAAACTTACCGCTAATTGAGCAATGAAGTTTTTACTTTATTACAGCACCAATTGGAAAAGCTCCAGCCGTTTAATCTTCACCTAAATAGTAGTTCGTACAGTAAATTTCCTATTCAAACGTTACTCTACTTCACAAAAAGGAAAGATAGGGACTTACCAAACTAGCGAGAAACAACCGTTGCACACAAGAATAACAAATAAAACCACCAACAATAAAAAAAAGGAGATGAAGAGGAAGATTTTGGCAAAAGGGGAAGAATAATATCAAAAAGATGGGAATTTTGGGAAAAAATCGAAATTTTAAGAAAAACTAAACAAAAAGAAATAACCAGATTCTTTTTTGATAACCCCTCAATCCCTTAATTTACTCCCACAACCCCCACTACTTACAACCACCTTAATGTTTCAGTTAAACTAAACCTCTTACAGTCCACTGAGTAAAAATAATACCAAAGTAGGGATTCAAACTCAAGACCTCTGACACTCCAATATACAACTTAACCACCAGACCAGCAGGCCCATTCTATTGCAAGCTTACAAACAATTAAACTTAAGCCTACTGAGTAAGGTTAAGCCTTTATTCAGAAAAGTACAAAATTTTCCCAAAATAAGACTTGAACTTAGGACCTCCCACACACACCTAGAACACTTAACCACTGAAGCAGACAGATATTTATGTCATAGTTTTAACATAAGTAGAAATAAAAATTTTGCGGCGTTACACTTAACTTAATTTACAACTTAGTCCTTAACATAATCTAAGTTCACTACCTAGTAACCTCTTCAATTTCAAGTCTAATGCATCAATGTAATGCCCTAAAAATTTGAATTTCTGCCTGGTAAACTATGTCATTAAATGTGCATTTGCTTTAGTGGTTAATGCCTTAAGTGCGTGTTTGAGATCTGGGGTTCAAGTCCCACTTGTGAAAAATTTTACTATTCTTTTTATTCAATCGTTATTTGTGAACGCTCGACCTAAGTTTAATTCAGTGTAATTTTATGTCAAGGTTGAGCCTGTTAGTTCAATGGTTAAGCTTTTGTGTTCTGAGTGTCTGGTGTTTGAACCCTTGCGAAAGCTAAGGAAAAATTTTTTTTGCTACTTTATACAATTAGTTATTTGAAAGAAATTAAAATATTTTATTCTATTTTTATTTTTTTAAATTCCTTTTACGTTTCCTCTTCCTACAATTTCTCTCACTTTTCTTTCTTTTCTTCTCTTTTCCTAGTATATTATATTTTATTTTGCTTCTTCTGTCAATCTTACGGTTGAACTGTCAAGGGAATTGAGTTGTTTTTGTTCAATTGAAGGGTTAATAGCATAAGTTTTGTTGTGAATTTTTGTTAATGTTCGTTTTCTTGCTTGTTGGTGAAATGGGGTTTTCCTATTGTTGTGTTCAATTTCTTCGTTTAAGAGTTCAATTGGTTCTTTTTCTTAGGCGAAGGGATTGCGAATCAAGATCCTCTAATGTCTTAAGTTTTGTGTTGCTGATTTTGCGGGAGGGTAAGCGTTGTTTTCATTTAGAGTTTTTGGAGTCGAAGTGTTTTGACAGAGTTTGGTTTCATTTTTTAGGTTAGCAAACTGGTTCAATTAATCGTCTAATTGGTAAATGTAATGTCATTTTTAGTTTTCGAAATCATCGTCGTTGCTTCTACATCGAAAGTGTATCAGGTGTATAATGAAAACCTGAGATTTTACAAACGATGGAAGCTGAAAACCATGGCTATCGACACTATATGGCCGTGTGAGCCACACGGGCATGTGTTAGGTCATGTGGTAGACCGTGTAACTCATTGTTTTGGAATTAAAGTCAAACGGGCGTGTGTCCAAGCCATGTAACTCACTTTTTGCAATTAAAGTCATATGGGCCAAAGAAACAGGCGTGTGTCTAAGCCATGTGAGAGAATTTTTGGGTCTTGAATTTCACGAGCGTGTGCTAGACCGTGTAACTCACTGTTTTGGGTCACACGACCATGTGCTGGTTGTGTGACAGGCCGTGTGTGATACTGAGGTGGGCCAGACGAGTGTGTGCTAGGCCGTGTGGATCACATGAGTCAGCCATTCAGGCCATGTGAATCCACACGGGCATATGCGCCAAAATCCAGAATTTTTCCCTAAGGCTGTAAACATCGTTCGAATCTAACGTAAGCTTACCATGGGGTCCGTAAATTTAAATTAGGCAATGGAATCCATTATTTGATGATTTGTTATTGAATAATTTGTTATTTACACACACACACACACATGAGATGGAATCTGATAAATAAGTATGACAATATTACATGGGTATGATTTGAATTTGTATAACTGTATACGTATATCCAATATCTATTAAATTTGCATTTGGATTGGGTTTGGATTGTGTAAAGAAAGAAGTGTGGGCAGTTTAATAATATGTCAATTTGGTGGCTAAGCCACAAGCATATATCTGATTCTAATGATTTTATCGCATTCTGATCTGGCAACTAGACTGTAATTATTTTGAAATGTGACATACAGTCACTATGCGGTGTGCAGAGATGAATGAGTACTTAATACTCTTTATAGTGTGTAGGGATGGACGGAGATGGTGTGTAGTGGATGTGGATAGGAATCTGCATCTGTATCCACTTTGTTCTACATTTGTATCTTATATGTTCTGCAAGTGTACCTAATATCTTGTGTTTCTGACTCTATATTCAATTTTGAAAACTATTTGTTTAAAGAGCAATCAAAAACATATCTGTTATATATAATTATGATTGGTTGTATACATAAGTTACACACACTGAGTTATAAACTTATTTAGTCTGTATGCTTAGATTTCAGGTAACTCACAGACTTGACCGGGTCGATGTATCGAGAGCTTAGGCATTCTGCTTAATCATCTTATTATGTAATCAATATTTTCATTGTTATTTCTTTTTAAGATTTTTGTTTTTAATGACTAGATTTTATATTTGTTTATCATCCTTTATATGATTTCGAATCGTTTGAACTTTATTATTAAAAGTGAGATTTTCCAGAAATGGTTTAGTGTAGCTCTCCAGACTTAGCCATAATGTCTAAGTCGGGTTTGAGGTGTTACTATTAATTTCTTCAAATGACAACTTATTAAACATCTAACAATCGATCAAATTAACTTATGTGCTAGCTAGATTAAACTTCCATGATCAAGAATCTATAAAAAATAAAGGAAAAAGGCTTGGTTACTTTGGTATAATGTGGATCAAATTGACTTAGTTTATTTTCTTATTAATCAATTTTCTCAGTTAAATTACTTAATCAATTTTCAATATATTTTCTTATTAATTTCATTTATCTTTTTATTTCATCCTTACAGACTTAGTTTATGGAAAAGTCAAATCATTACATTTCTTTTATTTGAATTGATTATATATATTGAAAAGTTTGTGTTAGTTAAATAAGAAATTTGTGTAACAAAATACAAATTAAAATGCAAATGAATTAAAGAGGTAAGTTTTTTCTAAAGTTATTTTTCTCTACTATAAATTATAAATTATAGAACTTCTCCAAAAGTGGACAATTCTTTTGTTTAGAATAATTTTACACTATTTCTTAAATTCATTTACATTTTATATTAATAATATTTTTAATGAATTTAAATTTAAGACTTATTTTTATTTTTTATTTAAATTAAATTAATTAAATGTTTTAAAATATTTTTTATTTTATGCATTTTATTGATTAATTTTTTATTGCATTATTTTAATTTAATTAATTTTTTTTGAAAATATTACATGAAAGCAAGGATTAGATCATTAGGAGAATTTTTCATTAGAGAAACTACTAGCAATGTAATACTATAAAGTATGACAATGAAAATTAATGTAAATGTCCCTTTATTTCTTTTTGCTCTTTCTTTCTAAATACAAGAACTATTAAATGTAAGAACTATCAATGTAGTAGCCCGACACCTGACTTAATCACTAGATTCTAGCTACAAGGTGTTACATTTGTTGCCGAAGTAACTGCAATCTAGAACATTCAATTCAACATTAATATACATTTAATTACAAGTAAATCAAGGGTATTAAACAATATATAATCATTTTTGAGTATTATACGAGCTTACAAAAACTCTTTTATTAACATGGGGTCAAAAAGGGATCAAATTGTAAAGAATAAAAAGTTTTAGGTCGACGTTGTGACTTTGGAGTTTCCTCGTCGCAACGTGAATCCCTGACTAGGCTCGTTGTGACCTTGAAGCAACAACGTCGCCACAAGAATTTTGCTCTGCTCGTTGTCGCGATGCCAGGAGTTCATCGTCGGGACGTGACAATCTGTTACTATTAAAATTTAGCCTACTTAAGGTAAAAAGACCTAAATTTTCATTTATACAATTTCGGACAACCAATTCACAATGTGTCAATAATTCCAAGTGATAAAATACCAAAAAAAAAAAAAAAAATCATCCAAACCAATTTCAACTTACATACTCCAAGCTAACCAAACATTCAATTAGTTTCATAACAATTTATCATAAGACACCAAAACCAACTAATTGAACACGTCCAAACACAATTTCAAATCATTAGCAACAGATCATATCATATACAACTAAAACATTTAAGACATTTAGCTAAAAGTCTCTAGGTACATACCAAAAGACTAAAATGAACCACTTTATTCAAACTTTGTTGGGTTGGAAAAAATAGTTTGGATGCTGACTTTAAATCCTACTTTGAGAAACACCTAAATCTGCACACAGAGAAAAAAACCTATACGTTGAGCAATAAAACTCAATAGTACACTTACAATTTAAGTATACACAACATAAGACTTAACATTCATGTAATTTGCAAATAATACCTAATCAATATATATACCACCTATAACCCTCATATCATCAATCCAAACGTAATACAAGTTTAAAACAAGTACTAACAATTTCACCGAATTGTATCACATATATGTTCAATTCTATTTATATAACAATAGTCATCTATACATATTATACAATACAATATTAGCCTTAAACTATGTATTCATTCATAATTCTTAATATATATTTAAAGATTTGAGCCAATCACATAGTTTAATTCGTTTCTAAGGTCCGTCTACTCATTTACGATTATTTCGGTCCCTAGGGCTTTGTTCCAATTAGTTTTCATAATCATTAACATATTTCATTTTTATCTCAAACCACTTATATATCTATTTAGCTAAATGATATCTTATGTACATATGCAAATCATTTATTAAATTTACGATTTATCACTTTTGTTAACTTGACTCGGACTTGAATGAATACTCGAATTGTCTAACTAGCACACCAAACTGACATTGAAGTGCATCATCGAATAAAATGAATTATGGTAACTAATACGTAATGTATATACTGGTATACGTAACGTCTTTACACCTTAATGAAATATAATTTTGGGATCAAATTTAAAAAAAAAATTGTCTAGTTTTGGAAGTAATGTGAAATAAAAAATTAAGATTTAAGTTAAAAAAAATTATCTCTACTTTAATTGAAAAAAAAAACATGATCATTAAATTATTTTAAGGAAAAAAAGTTAATTTTTCAGTCCAAAATTTTATAACTTTTTAATTTAATTTTTAAAGTATTAATATTATATTAATTAGGTCCTTTAACCGGTTTAGTTATAAGTTCAAGTGTTAAGAGTGTGTTTGGTCGAGTAGAAAAGTGGAAGGATGAAAGTAAAGAGTGAACAAGTGAAAAAATTAAATTTTGAATATGTTTAACAAGGAAGAAAAGTGATAAAGAAAATTAGAGAGATAATCATTTTCCGTATAAAAACTAATCATTTCAAATTGGGATGATAAGACTAGAGAAAATGAGAAAATGGTGCACGTTAGTTAAAAATTATTCATTTATCAAAAGTTTTATTTTAAATTTTTTTATTTTTCATTTTTCAACTCTATCAAATAATATATGAAAAGAAAATTATTTTAACTGGATCTAATGTAGAATATATTAAAACAATTAGTCAAATTTTAAACACTAGATATCTTAGATATGATGTATTAAAAGAAAATAAAAATTGTATCTTACAATTTAGTAGCAAGCATATGTGTGTGTTTTTTTAAAGCATCATATTTTAGATGTTTATGCAACAAATTTATACATGTTTAAATTTTGATCAACATATTTTAAATATATTTTGCATCAAGTTTGAGTTAATATTTAAAATTCAAGCTTACAACAATGTTAACGAAAGGACTTGATTAATACGATATATGATATATTGATGACTCAATTAAAACATTTTAAAATTTAGAAACTAATTTAAGTTTGAATTATAGTTTGTGGATGTATAATACAATTAATCCTGAATATTATGCCAAAGAACATAGAATCTATAGTTTTAAGCCTAAGATAATTTCAGGGTTTCTTATTTAGGGGTAAAGTCAAAATTTTTTAGAGTAGATCGAAACTGAATTATAAATTTTGGAGAAGTTAAATTATAATTTTATCATGTATAATTTATAATTTCATCATTTTTGAAGGGATTAAACATTTTTTTTTATTTTTAGAAAGGCCAGAGTCCAATTTTACCAAACATTAACTTATGATTATAACATTTATGAGGGACTAAATAATAAATTTTCTATTTTTTTTTTAAAAAGTCAGGGCGCTGAGTACCCCTAGATTCGCCTTCATTATTAATCATTAAGTTCCAAAGCAATGGGCAAACTTTTCATTTTCATATTTTGTTTCATAAGGAGAATAGGGAGTGTTTAGAGATGGAGTCTGAAATTTAATTTTAATAAAAATTTCTTTCAAACTGAGCTCTTTTGCTATTACACTACTAGCTTACATGAAAACTTTTCATGTTCATGTTAAAGGTTACTTTTAGGAGATTTTGGCTCAATAATAAACTTCTTAATTCTAAAAACTATGAATTTTAAATTCGCATTTTTGTCAATGTTTGTAATCATTGATACTGATTTTAAAAATAGGCTTAGAATTTAGATGAAAGTTTGTTTGTTTGTTTTGATTTATTTTTCCAACCCTAGAAATGGGGTCGAGGCTTTACAAAATCCTTCCTCGTTTATGGCATAGAATCAAAAAGCAGTGTGAGCTAACCCAAATTATTGTCAACATTAGCCAGCTTTTTGTCTTGGTCTACAAATTATGTGCAAATCCCACATCGAACAGCTTTCTAACGTGTTAGGTGAATTGTGAATTTGAAAATTCCCCAACACCCTATGATTGTGCCACCCAGACTCGGATCTTCTACACATAATCCAATATATCCAGTGAAGGATGGTTGAATCCATTCACAAATGTTTACCAAGGATTATTTTTATTGTGTTTATCGAGTTATTTCTCCTTTGTTTTAGCCTTAAAATTTTATTTATCGATTTTATTAGGAGAACGAATATTTAAATAAGTTACGAGTTCATAAAGTGAGTGCATTTCACAATGTCTGCGAAGATGAAATCATTGCAAGGCTTGAAACTCTGGTTTAAACTTATAAGTCATTAATGGATGAGTATGGTGGCTCAAATGGTACCATGCTTCGAGTTTTACCATGTGCAAACTCTTTAGTTTATCGTAACTTTATTTTCTCAAGCACTACAAAGCACTTGGTCTATGTGCAACGCGACTTTATCTTCTCGAACACTATAAGACACTTGCCCTTTATAAACTTGTCACCTATTCATATACTTAGGTTTTTGAAAAAATCATTTTGTGAACCTCTTGAAACTCTCAACAAAATT